>JBBGZY010000285.1:11475000-12695000 GCA_037952925.1 Lithobates clamitans
GCTTAATAGCAGAGCTCCATTCAGCAGCACTTCCCTAGACCTCAGCTCAGGGAAAGAGAGCAAGTACATGACTTATATCCTCCCCCTTATATCATCCCCACGCATGCACCAGTGGCATAAACCTCCTGTGAATCAAGATATGTGTGTGAGCCACTCAGGCTGTATGGGAATGAAGTCCTGTGCCCACTGTGAGTGCTGGCTGGGAAGAGAGATCGTCTATGCTCCAGGCAATGGTAGAGTGCGATAGGTGTCCCGGGAGCTGCACATCATGTCAAAGCCTGCTGTGTGATAGTAAATGGCAGTCTCAGCCTGGACCTCCTCCAGGAAACACCCACAATGTGTTTCACTCCACCCACTGGAGCTTACTCATGAAGCATAAACCTCCTACTGGAATGGCTGAAGGAAATATAAATATTCATAACTTTGTTTTGTTCATGAAATCTCCTGCTATGACCAGTGATATCTATTGCTGACAGTTAGAAATTTACAAGACAATTTAAGTGTGGAGCTACCCCCACAGGAGCCGCTGTTATTTTTATTGGGTCCTTTCTGCCGTACACCTGTGATGACTCACCCCTTTCCTGTACCCAAGACACACGGTGGGTGTCACGGTTCGTTCACTACATCCACCTAGGAAGCAACTGGTGCACAGACATGCACTATGTGGGTGCTAGTGAGCGATACTGGCTTGTAGATACAGATAAATGACATCCCAACACAGTACAGCAATACAAATGGCATTTGCAAAGGCAATACAACCTACATACTACCTAATGCAGAGTTGCTCTGCCTGGCCAGTGGGACTATGTAGAGAGAGTCTGCCGATGATGGGGCCCTTGTGTGGGAGCGCTCAGTAAAGTAAACAAGATGGTGGCTGGAAGCCTCTCCCACTGATGACTGATTCTGGTCCTGAGGGGGTTAATCCATGGCTGGCAAATGGGTCCTTCCTCTTGAGCCAGCTCTTTGCAGCTTTAGCAGGTAGCTGGAATACATGGTCACTGTAAACAACTGGAACACACTGGAATAGAAGCACAGTCTCAACTTTCTCACTGCAGAAAGTAGTGTTCAGCATAGCAGCATCCCACAGCCTGGTCCCTGCAACCAGTTTTGCATGTGATTCAGGTGCAGCACATTTTTCCTGGCAGAATCGATCCTCTGGCAACAGCATGTGGTCAGCAACTCACAACAACAGTCCTGTTGGTTCCATGCAGCCCTGAGCCCTGTAACACAAGCTTCCAGGCTAACACTCACTGGTCACACACAGCACAGTTCAGCTCCCAGGCTCTGTAATAGCAGTCACAGAATGTTCTCAACTCTGTTTCTCTACTCACAGAATGCTTCCGGGGTTTACATTGCACTGGCCAGGCACTCCTGTTCCCCAAGTGATTCCCGGGCTCTCTAAAGGGGTCCCAGAGCCCTCCAATCAGATCCCACATGGATCCCCTGCTTCTCTTAGTGGTGGTGGGGCTGAAAAACGTCCCAGAGCCAATTGGCAACCAGCCTGGCTTAGGCAGCTAATCAGGAGTCCTCCTTCCCCACGGTTGCTAGGGGCAGGTCCTCTTCAGCTGTAGCAACAGCCAGTCAGGGCATAGTCTAGCCCCCTCTCTCCCTGCAGCTGTCCATCACAGGAGAGAAGAAAAATAAAAGTCCTTTTATGGGAAAAACCCAGGTGAAAAAATGATACAATCAGTCTGAGTCCCGCCAAAAACTGAACTGGCATAGTAGCCCCAGTTTAGGACAAGGGGGCTACAAATAGAAGGTGCTTTCCTGCTAGCCCCCTGCCTTCCAAACAAAATGAGCTGATTTTTTTTGTTTTTAATTAAGATTTCACAAAAAATAATAATCAAAAAGTAGTCATCTGGCTTCCGATTCTTCCATGAAGCATGGTTGGTATCACCCAAACTCCTGCAAGAATGAGCCCCAGTTTATTGCAGAAAGGCATTCTTTGAGATTTTGAGTGCCCAGGAAGCAGCATTAAACAGTGGTGGTGTCATCTCTGTCTCCTGAAAGTAGTGGAGGTGAGTGAAGTGAAAGTCTTTTCATCCAATTTTAGGGAAATTTTGAATTTAATTTTTTTGTAGCTTACTTTGTTTTTTGTTACCTTCCATTTGCATGGAGAATCCAATTTAAACAATAACAGAGTCTCTACCAAATATAACATGTGGAAATCGGTCTGGTCAATATAGGCCAATGTTTCTCAACTCCAGTCCTCAAGGCGCCCCAACAGGTCATGTTTTCAGACTCTCCATTATTTTGCACAGGTGATTTAAACAGTTTCACTGCCTTAGTATTTACCATCGCTGTTTCATCTGAGGGAAATCCTGAAAGCATGACCTGTTGGGGCACCTTGAAGACTGGAATTGAGAAACACTGATATAGGCTTAGCAACCACTAGTCATGAAGTTGTTATATCATTTACAAATGCGACTTGCATAATGCAATAAAGGAATAATAAGTGTACTGAGAACACAATTACCATGTTCCAGCTCTGTGATAAGCTCATAACAAATAATGTAGCCCACTATTATAAGTTGAAGAAGACAATCAGTGGATGGTACATCCTCAATAGGGGCTCTGAACATTCAGAGGAAGAAAGGTAAGAAAAGGAACAGGAATGGATAGGATGGGGAATCCTGTAATTTGATTACCTTATCTGCCGGTGTTTTCAGGCCACTTTAGCCATAGCTGGGCTGGGTGTACTGAACTTGCAGTATACAAGGAACTTTAAGTTAAGAGCACATACAGTGCATTGAAAAAAATTTTGATACCTCTTCACATTTTCCACATTTTGTCATGTTACAACCAAAAACGTAAATGTATTTTATTGGGATTTTATGTGATAGACCAACACAAAGTGGCACATAATTGTGAAGTGGAAAGAAAATGATAAAGGGTTTTTTAATTTTTTTTACAAATAAATATGTCAAAGTGTGCCGTGCATTTGTATTCAACCCCCCCAGAGTTAATACTTTGTAGAAAAGAAATATAATGGATAGTGGCGCGGGTTATAGTATATAGCATGAGATTAGAATCCATGCAAATGTCCTTTGAGCTAATAAGCTCTGTGTGAGGAAAGTCTATGCAGACAGGGCAGCCTTGCAGGGGGAGCTGAGGCAGACTCCAAACATGTAGAGAGAAAACAAACAGGAAGCAGGCGCCTCTTAGTTAAGACTGTATAGTTTTAAAAGACAAAGTGCATTGAAAACACTCACATTTAGGTTTCATTACTCAGGCACAGGTTAGTCCGGTTACACCAATCTCCGTCACAGCTTCCAGCAGAGGGGGTCATGTCCTGTGAATCCTTCTCATGGCCGGTGTCCTGACCAGCAGGAATCTTCCAGCGTGTGTGCAGAGTCCAAAGTGAGGCTTGGAGAGCAGCTGGTGGATTACAGGGAAGTCCAAAGCGAGGCTTGGAGAGCAGCTGGTGGATTATAGGGGAGTCCAAAGCGAGGCTTGGAGAGCAGCTGGTGGATTACAGGAAAGCACTGGAACACAGCATGTGGCGTGAAGGTGTCACAGCCAAAATCACAATGCGTTTCCGAGCATGCGCACTAGGGGGATGTCTGTAGTGCACGCTCCTTTCTCAAGCCCGTGACTGCCAGAAGTTTTTCCACCTTAATTCACAGGATGAATTAAGGTTAAAAAACACATGGGTTTACAACCCCTTTAAATTCCCTTTCACCAAAAAGTTTTATACCTATTGTGGGGTCACCAGTACGGTATTTGTGCATTGAAATCATATCCCCTCTCAAGCATCTCTTCTCCAGAGAGAATAAGTTCAGTGCTCGTAGTCTTTCCTCATAACTAAGGTCTTCCAGTCCCTTTATTAGCTTTGTTGCCCTTCTCTGGACTTTCTCCAGTTCCAGCACATCCTTCCTGAGGACTGGTGCCCAGAACTGGACGGCATACTCCAGGTGCGACCGGACCAGAGTCTTGTAGAGTGGGAGAATTATTGTTTTATCTCTGGAATTAATCCCCTTTTTAATGCATGCCAATATTCTGTTGGCTTTGCTTGCAGCAGCTTGGCATTGCATGCCATTGCAGAGCCTGACATCTACTAAGACCCCCAGGTCCTTTTCCATCCTAGATTCCCTCAGTGGTTATCCCCCTAGTGAGTAGATTGCATTCATATTTTGCCACCCAAATGCATGACATATCTAGGACTTAAGCCCAGTCTTCTGATACACCTTTTGTCCCCAAAACTTCCCCCCTCCAAACCCTTCACAAAAGACTTGACCAGGCTTTGGAGTAAATGGCCTTGACGGCCTTTTATTAACCAATTATAACATTAAATAACCTTTTTCATAAACAACCATTAAACTTTAACATATACTTGTTTAGTGTCATAGAGGGAAAACAACATAAATTGGTCACTGCGAACAACTTCTTTTAAACTTTAGGCCTCCAGTCGGAAACCCCTGACTCGGAGGCGGTACCCAACATTCACAGTGACCTACCCCCATCCTTTCATGGATGGGTACCATAAACGACCCCCATCCTTTCATGAATGGGTACCAGAAACAACCCCCATCCTTTCATGGATGGGTACCAGAAACAACCCCCATCCTTTCATGGATGGGTACCAGAAACAACCCCCATCCTTTCATGGATGGGTACCAGAAGCAACCCCCATCCTTTCATGGATGGGTACCAGAAACAACCCCCATCCTTTCATGGATGGGTACCAGAAACAACCCCCATCCTTTCAGGGATGGGTACCAGAAACAACCCCCATCCTTTCATGGATGGGTACCAGAAACAACCCCCATCCTTTCATGGATGGGTACCAGAAACAACCCCCATCCTTTCATGGATGGGTACCAGAAACCACCCCATCCCATGGATGGGTACAACATGTTCCATACATGTAACCTCTATCTTCTCCTTCTCCATCGACCCAAAAACTGCCACAGCACGAAAGGGGTAACCCCTTACCCTTGCGTGCACCCCCACACCCTCAGCCCTCAATGTACACCTTCCTGAAGGGACAGTGCCTAAAAACAGTCCCCCACATCATTAAGATGCACCCCAACTCTCCTCAGATACCTCCCCGTATGGCCAACCCCCATTTTGCGAAAAAACCTACTCACCTCCTTAAGCGGACACAGTCCACCTTCTTACTAGACCAAGCCCACTGCCATGACAATCTGCCCCACCATATCTAGACCGTACTACAACCATACCTGGGTAAGCCGTTAATAACGTAAAAACATAAACATTATTACGTAACGAATGTGGTACATAATAGATATACCTCCCACACTGTTTTCTCCGCGTGCAACCGAAAAACATGCGGGGACAATTCCAAACGGGGGAACCTGTGTACTTCCCCCAACCCTGTCCCACTGCATGCCAGGGCCACAATGCCCCAGATCTGCACCTACAACCTGGGAATACTTTACCGCTTACCGTTCGGCCGAACCTAAGCTCTTCTGAACCCCCAATACGCATAGGAGGAACCAAGTATACAAACTGGCCCGCCTCGCGACCTGTGAACAATAAAAATTGACAGCACAAACCACATAGAACATCAATCACCAAGGCCGTATAACAATAGCCCGCAGTATGTGAAACCTAATACCACATAAAATGTGTGCGAATGTACCACTTATTCTAACCGAGTCCCACGCACCAATCCTCCAAACTGCTTCCTATAGCAGACCCGCATGGACTACCCCGTGACTGCCCCATCCGAAAGGGATGAGAAAATAAACTTTTCTGGTCGTACCCAGCCACCAACACCCCTCTTCTAACCGCTACACGCTGGAACCTTGATAAGGACGCACCTGTCCTCATGTAGAAGAAAGGACTCCTAGACCCCTGGCCGCCTGTCCCGACCAAAGAACGCTAGTGCAGCTGCTGTCCCAATAAAGCTCTTGCATAAAGAGAGCTGTAGACTGTTAGCAAACCAAAATACAAAACCTGTAAACCTTTAAAAGAAGAAAGGGCGCCTCCCATCCCTCTCCTTGTCCCCAACCTGTACCCCTAAACCGTCTGTGTTAACCTAAAGACTCTTTGATGTGGAACGTTGCCCTTGCCACTTAACAAGAAAGGCCAAACCCGCCAACTTGCGGTAATAGCAGCTGCCGAGATACCCATTCCAATACCATCTTAATAATAGAGAGCAGCGTATGCTGCGAAATGACCTCCTAGGGACCTACCTCCTGTTGAGCAAGCGAACCATGCCTGCCTAACCTTAAAGAAGGCGTACCAAGTAGCCTTACTATAAGTTGGTTAACCTCTTTACCGCAGTGCCAAAGTAGGACCGTTTCTAACGACAACTCCCTAAACCTGTCCCCACTGAAACGATACCAAGCAACAGCCAAAGTGGTATCAATCCCTGATAAGTGTCCAGCGTAGATGAATGTATCCCCTGTAAGCAGCACAGTACCAAATGACCCCACAAACCAAAACAACCTGAACGGATGCCCTGGTCAGTAGATAAAACCCTGTAACACCCCAAGATAATCTCGGTTACCACAAACCTTTGGTTGCAGAAGGATTACCCCCCAAATTTGTCAGGTAACTCCAATTTGACAATCGCACCGAAACCCGGTACTGTCAAAACCCGGCCTTGAAAACAAGCATGGCCTTCTGAAAACCAGGCTACCGCCACATGGAGTCTGCAGCATCCGTGACCAGTTCCAAGTCACCATCGCTGATGAGACATGACAAGCAAAAACCCACCCATTGATCGATTCTAGGAAAACCTGTCGCGCCCACCAGTCCCCCCAACAATAATTCGTAGTGCTCACCAAGTGAGCGGGAGCCCCTAATCCCGCAGTAGCCGCCGCCCTTAAAACAAAAAATTTTTTTACACAAGGGGATTATGCTGCGCCAGACAACAACAATTTTTTCTGCACCCCTTGTAGTTGACGTACTCGTCCCATGCGTACTCTAAAGGTCCCTTGGACTACATCTTATAGCCTCCCTGGCTTGTGACCCGGAAGCCCACCTTCCATACCAAAAGAATCCATTGCAATTACTGGGAATGTAATGTTTGCCGTGAGGCCCTCTGTTGTCCCCAGAGCTAAGGGCGCCCTAAAACGTACCACCTGATGTTAGAACGTCCCACACCGGCGGCTCAGATATTGGAACCCTCCGGGCAAACAGACAACCAATCCAGGTAAGGCATGCTCGCTGAGATACCCAAAAATCCCCCGACTGGCCATCATAAGAAGGATCTGAACGTTTCGAAAAACGGCACCCTATATGGAGCAACCCATCTGCAATCCACGATCCCATACTGTGCCCCAGTTCCTGTACTGCCCATCAGCCGAAAGCTGGCCGTATGTACCGGCAATAGCCTAACAGCCAAATCGATTCCCGCATATAAGGAAGTATACTCTTCCCCCCTCTTCAGAGGCAATTGAATCGCAGACCGACCCACTTTTTTTTTTTTTTTTTTTTTAATGGCCAGGTGATGAATAAATTCGTACCTAGCGGGCTCATTCTGGGCAACCAGCTACCATGGAGAGACCACCCCTTCCGGAAGCGGCCTACTAAAGGTGTCTGGCCCTAAGCCTAAACGCAACCTCCTTCCCAATTTTCCCAAAACCAATGCTGTATGACGCCGGGCCGCCTGTCACTTCTCAGCCTAGGGATGGACCGACATCAATGCGCGAAGTAATACAAACCGTTACTACAAAAACCGTCCCCTACAAAATGACGCTGCTTGGTCCGGGAACTGCTGATGAAAGAAAGCATCCTTTCCGACACCCTTGTGCAGAGAATAGTATCCCGCACTGCCTGAACCCATGTGCTGGACTAAACCGTGTTTTCCAAATTTTCATTTAGCCCGACAATCGAATTAGGAGCTTGCGCCGCTGCCATAGCTTCATCCCCCCGCAGACGACCTAATGGGCCCCAGCGTAGGGCCAATCATACGGCCATGCGTCGCCGAAACAATGCGTCATGCCTTGGTCTTGTGTGTTTTAGCTAAAGGCCTGTAAGTAAACCGACCGAGCTGAACATTGTTCGGGGGTCTTTTTCTTATTACCTTCGCCCATATGGCAAACGCCCGTAGCCACTTACCAAGGAACTAGGACTAAACCGATATACCCGTCGTTCCTGGTCCACCATCTTGCTTTCTACTGGCTGCAACCTCCCCAGACTTGCCCTGGCTATACTGAGCCTATGTAATAAACCGGGGGCCTCACCTACCGCCGAGGCCGTCCCCATTGCTGTCGCAGCTGTCTCTCCTCCACCCTGAGGGCGCCCCCTGACCGTAAGCGTGTCATGTGTCGGTGCCCATGCCCGCCCCGGACTACTTCTTATGCCCGACTCGCAGCGCTTCCCCAACTTACCTAGACCCCGATGGACCCTGTCCGGAGTCCTGTCAGTACGGGAGTAGACGTGTCCCCCCCAGGTTCCACCATTACCCCTAAACCTAAACGACCCCGGTAGACTAAGCAGAAAAAATTAGTATCAAGTAACGAATCACACTCACCAGGCTGCCCAGGCGGGGGGCCCACCAGCCGTCACTCCTGGAACCACCGCTGCAGGATGTCCTTGGCTATCGTCACACTCCGACCCGGACATTATGCCCCCCGATCCGTCGCTGCCCATTTTCGTCCTACCGACCGTAGGCTGCATCCCGGAAGGACCCACTCCGTTTTCCACGCGTCTGTGGTGTTGCTCTCGCCATGCTCTCCAACCCGTCCCGTCAGACCTGCTCGTTATCCCCCATGACGGGCTCCGGTGCTTACTGCGTGGCTGGGTCCTCATCGCCCGACCTCTGCCGTCGCTCCCCACATAGCTGTGCTCCTCTCGGACCCTCTGCTGTGCCGCGTGGGATTGTGGGCCGTAATGGCTGTCTGGCCCCCCCATCCTGAAGTTAGGTGTTCTCTCGGTGGGCCGGCTGGCTGCCCAGATCTACCCCTGCAGCCCCGGCCGCATGTTCTGTGAATCTGTGATGAGCCAGGGGGAGCAGAGCCGTGCGCTGCACTGAGCTCCCCCCGCCGCGCTTTTGTCCCTTTAACAGGTCCCGATCTGCTGCCCATACCTGGTCTTCTGGCTCCGCCGTGTGCTGGGGTCGGGGGGGGGGTTCACTCCCCTCTTCCTGTCGCTGCCACCGCTGAGAGCCACCATAGCCTGCTATAGCACTTCAGGCGGCCGTGACCGCCGCGCACGAGGTGACGCCGTCCCCCCTGTCATTTTGCCGCTCCCTTACCGCCTCCATCTGGGCTTGCAGCCAGTCCGCTCCTTCTGCGTGAACCGCCGTTCAGAGCTGGGTGATAAAGCCCCAAACGAGGAGAGGAGGTTACAGAGCGGCGAGGGTGAGCGTGCAATCGCTTCTTCCTCCGCTCTACGATTGATGTCACTTCCCCTTCTCCCTTCCTCTCACCAGCTCTGAGCGCCGCCCTCATCAAGCCCCCTCCCCTTTCTAAAAGGGGAAACCCTGTTCTTAAAGCGGCCACTGTGCCGTCCAGCAATGTCATGTTGTCCCTCCACCAATTTCTCTCCTTTCCATGGCTCCGGGACTCTCTTTATTTTACATTTTTCTACATTAGCCACTTCCCGAACAGCCGCCTACTGTGGCAGGTTGGCTCCCCTGGGCGAGCCGTCGTAGCTATACATCGGCTCGCTTTCAGACCACTAGGGAGCACGCAAGAGGCATCGGAGGCGCGCGCTCCCACAGCACACCGCTGGAGCCGATGCACATGCACGGCGGTGATCGTGACCGGGCACCCACGACCACGACACACAGAGACAGAATGGAGATCTGTCAATGTAGACAGACAGATCTCTGTGCTGTCAGGGGAGAGGAGACTAATCTGTTGTCCATACTAAGTATGAACAACGATCGGTCTCCTCACCGAGGCAGTCCCATCCCCCCCACAGTTAGAATCACTCCCTAGGACACACAGTTAACCCTTTGATCACCCCCTACTGTTAACCCCTTCCCTGCCAGTGTCATTTATACAGTAATCAGTGTATTTATATAGCACTGATTGCTGTATAAATGTCAATGGTCCCAAAAAGTGTCAAAAGTGTCCTTCCAGCAGCACAACGACCCTAAACATACTGTCAGACCTACAAGGGAATGGTTTTGATCAAGGCATATTCATGTGTTAGAATGGCCCAGTCAAAGTCCAAACCTAAATCCAATTGCTAATCTGTGGCAAGACTTGAATGTTGCTGTTCACAGACACTCTCCATCCAATCTGACAGAGCTTGAGCTATTTTGCAAAGAAGAATGGGCAAAAATGTCACTCTCTAGATGTGCAAAGCTGGTAGAGACATACCCAAAAAAGACTTGCAGCTGTAATGGCAGCGAAAGGTGGTTCTACAAAGTATTGACTCAGGGGGGCTAAACACAAATGCACCCCACACTTTTCAGATAATTATTTGTAAAAAATGTTGAAAACCATTTATCATTTTCCTTCCACTTCACAATTATGTGGCACTTTGTGTTGGTCTATCACATAAAATCCTAATAAAATACATTTGTGTTTTTGATTGTAACATAACAAAATGTGGAAAATTTCAAGGGGTGTGAATACTTTTTCAAGGCACTGTATGTTGTCCTATCACATTTTATCACCACACATTTGGCCATATCCCAAGCAAGGCGCTAGTTGCTAAGCCACATTTCCTTGACAACTCTTCCTTGCAGGCAATATACTCTTTCTGGTTACTGTGGGAGATCGGAACGTCTTAACTGAAGCTTGCTGTTTTTCCCAGATTAGCCAGACCCCCCCCAATTCCACTTGCCACGACCCATCGTAGTCATACTCCAAGGTCCACATATCTTTTGGCTTGGGCTTGTAGCACCATTGCTCAGGCCTCAAATTCAGACCTTTGTGTTGGTCCCTCAGGTCAGTTCACAATACCTACTGTGTTCACATGCAATCCATGTACCTCTCTCATTTATCCTCTCCTTCATTATGTACGCTTTACACAGTGGCAGGGCCTTGCACTGTCACAAAAGTTAGATTGGTCCAAGCTGGATCAATGTAACTTTGTAGAAATATACATACTTGAAATTTGTTTTTAAAACACCTATTTTAATGGTAAACGTCCATCGTAGCCCCACCCTATTCTACCTCTCAAGCCTCTCTATTGGTCAGTGAAAAGGCACATCACATTAGGCATGGGAAGTAGAATGAGTCTCAACTTGTATGTAATCTCAGCTGAGTACATCTCATGAACAATTCTTTCTTTTTTTTTTACATGAGGATTTCCCCGATGATACTCTTAGTTTATGCATTTTTTTTATGATATGTTCAATCTAAGCTGCCCACATATGAGACATATGTATTGTGAACTTCACAAGTATAAGTTTTGTTTGTTTGCTCACCGTTTCTGTTTTAAATAAAGTTATTCTTTAATGCTTCCACAACATTTGTGGATATTTTGCACCATCTTGTGGTCAAATATATTAATGCAGTTCTGTTTTTAAGCTCTCGCACTCCCAACGTGTAAATGTATTTATTTACCTCTTTTAGGTTTTAAATGTTAATGTTTCAATTTATTTGTAGCTTATCAGTTTACATTTTACCTCAAACCTTTGGATTATAGAACCCCTGATGCAGGCTTATACCTATATCAGCCTATTACTTTATTTTTGTATCTTTATAATTATATTGTGGTTACAGGCTAGATCCTGAAAAATATAAGGTCTATGTCTTTCATATTCCTTTACAGGGTTTAGCAAGAGTTGAATAGGATGTCCCTCTTTGCCTACACAAGTAGCCCCTCTTTGATGGTTAATAATCTGGCACAGGGAGCCTTATTTATTAAAGCATCTGACAGAAGAGCATTTTGTGTTTCCTACAAGGGGCAGTCAGGTTTTATTTAATAAATGCATACAAGATGAGTTTCTAAAATCTCATGATTAATGTTTTAAATTATGCTAAAATTACTTAGAGTCCCAAATAAAAAAAAAAAAAAAACTCATACTAAACCTTTATTCAACAAAATTGTACCTACTATTTAAGTATAACTAAAGGCAAAACTTTTTTAGTTTTGGATAGAGTAAAGAGGGATTAGAACACCTGTCAGGTTTTATTGCTGACTGTGCCCCCGTTAGAGAGATTCCTTCTTTATATTTGTCCTGTTTACTGTCACTGGCAGTGAAAGTGAATGAAAATCCCAAATTTTGGATAGGTACCGTACAGTAATATATTAATGCCCAAAGGGGACACTAGTTCTGGTGACACTGCTGACAACCAGCGATTCTCTCACGTTGGTGGGTTTTCCTCTCACTTGCTGTTTTGGCTAAGAGACAGGAAGTGAAGTGAAATTTCCCCAATGGGACACGGATGGAAAAGAAGCCTGACAGGGGTTATAAGCTCCTTTACTATTTTCCAAAATGCCAAAAAAGTTTTGCCTTTCTACTTTAAATAAATAAATACATATAAACACCAGCACCAGCACCAAACAATCTAGACAATATTGCCCCAGACAACCACAATCACTCTACACACATACTCTGCTATTTCAGTCCTTTATCCATTCTTGCTTAAATAGGGGTAGCTCTACTAAAACTGGTGCACTCGGAATCTGGTGCAGCTGTGCATGGTAGCCAATCAGCTTCTAACCTCAACTTCTTCAATTAAGCTTTAGCAATAAAACCTGGAAGCTGATTGGTTTCTTTTCCGAGTTGCACCAGATTTTGCACGCTCCAGCTTTAGTAAATAACCCCCTCAGAGTCCTTGTCAAATCTCGACAGTTCACAGTTTATTGATTCTGTGTAGATGCAAACAAAGTAACTCATTGATAAACATTGCATGTATTTTAGACAAGTAATTCAACAGCGTTTGGCTGATGTACTTGCATTTACACAAGCATGTGTATCAGGAGCTTTTATCAATTTGCAAAGTAGTAAGTGAAAAATAGTGGGAAAAAAATGGGTCTGGCAGTGAAGGGGTTGATGTATTTTTAAAATGTAAGGTTGTGAGCTTGTTTCTATCAGTTCCTGTTTGCATATTATAATTACACTCTTAGGAGACTGAGCTGTAGGAGAGCTGGATGACAAAAGAATAATTGGGGTCAGTCCAACCAAAACTGATATTCTGTTTTTTGGTAGATGCAGGAGATTTAAGACCCAGACGCTTTACATCACTTGGGTACTCCATTGGTGAAATTTCCGTTCTTGAATTCCTGCATGTCTGCTGTGACCATCCCTGCTGGAATTTTAAAATGTTTTTGCTTTACAGAAAAAATTCAGGAGGTGCTGGAACACCAAAATGCTGGTAGAAACATGTAATACTCTCAAGTGGAAAGAAACAGAGTCCTGGATTTACGGAAGGCATGTCACACTAGTGGAGCATCCATGACACATCAGAAAACTGGGCTTGGTTAAGCCAGTCATGCTCCCCTTGTAATTAACATATCATGTTTGGGCAGACTAATCTTTGAGTATAACTTCTCATGGGTGACTTTTGCAGCTGGCATGTAATTTGCTGCTTGATGTTTATCCAGCTACAGAATATGACTATACATTGCTGTAGTCATTACGATACAGACCTTCTGCTGACCAAAGTTGATTTTGATCATATCAACAAAAACTGTTTTGAAATATTGTGTATATATACCAAAATCACTCAGCCCTAAGGCTGGTGTCACACTTGTGATCCTTTAGGTATATATATAGGTACTCATTTGTTTGCACAGGTCGCTCCCTTGCTGGCTGGATGATGGTAGCATCACTCTGACTGGCGAGTTATATTCTACAGAATTTCTGTCAATGAGGGAGTGATGATTTACTTATCCAGGCAGAGAGCCCTGCCAATGGCAAGTTGCTAAAAGCAACAGGATCACAAGTGTGACATCAGCCATATACTGGCAGGAATAAAGAGAGAGAGCAATGCACCATGAAATGATGGTTTCTATGACCTTAACTTTGCAGTCTTTTGTTATATCCAAACAAGGCAAACCCCATGTCAGTATATGGACCCCTATAAAAAAAACATTTGTCTAGATACCTGGTCCCCAACCTGGGACCTGAAGACCACATGTGACCCTTTGGGACTTGTTGAACGGCCTTTGGACCCCAGCAGTTTATAGTGGCAGTGGGGGCATTGATTTGCAGAGAAATATTAGTAGTTATCTATACTGTTATCCCTTTACAAATCATTGTTCCCACTCTCACTACAGACTACTGGGGTCCAAGGGCATTACAACAAATGCCAAAAGGCGCATGTTGCCCACAGGTTGCAGACTGGGCCCTCAGACTGCAGGTTGGACATCAGGGATCTAGAAAAATGTTATAAGCATAGCCTCATGATGCCCAGGAAGAAGTCCCTTTGCGACAAAACCGGTCGGGCAGAGGATACACAGACCTGTCATCGCATTTGTTTTATCGGTACCATTTGCAGCTGTTTTAATATTCTGTGCACTGTTTTTGGACACTTGTTCAAGTGCATTACCATTTAAATAAACACCTGTAAGAAGGTTTTTTACACTATTGGAGCCCCTTGTTTATTTTTGGTATCGCTGGGTTATCCGGATGGTCTGAGCTCAGTGCAGGAGGAATGGCTTGTGAGGTGCACACCACCTGTTCTGTATCCCCTGTGGATACCTTACAGCTGAGTTATCCAAATGCCTATGTGACCTTCCATGATAGAGGGTCCATTATTTGGGGTAAGAGCACATCCACATTTACTGTTGGTGACGTCACAAGGTGGAGGATTCCTTTTGGATTTTGCTTTGCACCTTAGATTGCTTTTCATTCATCTAATTAACTGTTTTCCTTCACTCAGCCACTGTTGCTGAATGGACTCATACGAGCAGTTTTTGAATTATTATGTTCATGTTATGTATTTATTTTTGAGCGCAATTTATCACCTTTTTCATAGGCTCATGTAACGTGCCCACAGTCTCACACTCTCTCATTGCTGGCTAGGAGATTCCTGTCATTGTCCAAATATTGTCATTTCCATATTTGGTTAATGACATCACCAGCTTTATTTACAATCACCTGCCGGCTGGGGAATCTACTGGCTGGCAGCTGAAGGGACTGGAGATGAGTCACTGGTTGCTAGGATGCTGACTGCCACCAGCTTCATACCAACCAAGGAGCCTTGTGTGGGAGGCTCTCACATTCATGACAGCTTTCCAGCCCACTCTGAGCACTAGCGTCTCTCTGTACACCAAGTCACAGTTGGTCTTAAAGTGCAACTTAATCCATCAATTTAACTGTTTCCCAAAACAGTTACATTCAAGTCATGCCAGGAATGATGACTGTCACAGGTGTTTGTTATCTCATCTGAACTGTCAAGCCATAAAACGGCTGGTGTTGTAACTGATCACATGTACTACTTTAAATTCCACAACTTTGTATATCTGCCAACTGTCGGTAATACTTTTTTTAATCTGTCATCAGGTTCTTAAAGTGTCAGAAATGCCAGAATTTTTTTTACCTTAATGCACAGGATGCATTAAGGTTAAAAGACATGAGGGTTTACAACCCCTTTAAATTCCCTTTCACCAAAAACTTTTAACCCTATTGTAGGGTCACCAGTACGGTATTTGTGCATTGAAATCATATCCCCTCTCAAGCATCTCTTCCCCAGAGAGAATAAGTTCAGTGCTCGTAATCTTTCCTCATAACTAAGGTCTTCCAGTCCCTTTATTAGCTTTGTTGGCCTCCTCTGGACTCTCTCCAGTTCCAGCACATCCTTCCTGAGGACTGGTGCCCAGCCGCCTACTGTGGCAGGTTGGCTCCCCTGGGCGAGCCGTCGTAGCTATACATCGGCTCGCTTTCAGACCACTAGGGAGCACTCAAGAGGCATCAGAGGCGCGCGCGCCCACAGCACACCGCTGGAGCCAATGCACATGCACGGCGGTCACGATCACCGTTGAGCACCCGCGACCACGACACACAGAGACAGAACAGAGACAGAACAGAGATCTGTCAATGTAGACAGACATATCTCTGTGCTGTTAGGGGAGAGGAGACTGATCTGTTGTCCATACTAAGTATGAACAACGATCGGTCTCCTCACCCAGGCAGTCCCATCCCCCCACAGTTAGAATCACTCCCTAGGACACACAGTTAACCCTTTGATCGCCCCCTACTGTTAACCCCTTCCCTGCTAGTGTCATTTATACAGTAATCTGTGTATTTATATAGCACTGATTGCTGTATAAATGTCACTGGTCCCAAAAAAGTGTCAAAAGTGTCCTTCCAGCAGCAAAACGACCCTAAACATACTGTCAGAGCTACAAGGGAATGGTTTTGATCAAGGCATATTCATGTGTTAGAATGGCCCAGTCAAAGTCCAAACCTAAATCCAATTGCTAATCTGTGGCAAGACTTGAATGTTTCTGTTCACAGACACTCTCCATCCAATCTGACAGAGCTTGAGCTATTTTGCAAAGAAGAATGGGCAAAAATGTCACTCTCTAGATGTGCAAAGCTGGTAGAGACATACCCAAAAAAGACTTGCAGCTGTAATGGCAGCGAAAGGTGGTTCTACAAAGTATTGACTCAAAGGGGCTGAACACAAATGCACACCACACTTTTCAGATATTTATTTGTAAAAAATGTTGAAAACCATTTATCATTTTCCTTCCACTTCACAATTATGTGGCAGTTTGTGTTGGTCTATCACATAAAATCCTAATAAAATACATTTGTGTTTTTGATTGTAACATAACAAAATGTGGAAAATTTCAAGGGGTATGAATACTTTTTCAAGGCACTGTATGTTGTCCTATCACATTTTATCACCACACATTTGGCCATATCCCAAGCAAGGCGCTAGTTGCTAAGCCACATTTCCTTGACAACTCTTCCTTGCAGGCAATATACTCTTTCTGGTTACTGTGGGAGATCGGAACATCTTAACTGAAGCTTGCTGTTTTTCCCAGATTAGCCAGACTCCCCCCAATGCCACTTGCCACGACCCATCGTAGTCATACTCCAAGGTCCACATATCTTTTGGCTTGCACTTGTAGCACCATTGCTCAGGCCTCAACTTCAGACCTTTGTGTTGGTCCCTCAGGTCAGTTCTCAGTACCTACTTTGTTCACGTGCAATTCATGTACGTTTTATGTACGTTTTACACAGTGGCAGGGCCTTGCTGCACTGTCAGAAAAGTTAGATTGGTCCAAGCTGGATCAATGTAACTTTGTAGAAATATACATACTTGAAATTTGTTTTTAAAACACCTATTTTAATGGTAAAAGTCCATCTTAGCCCCACCCTATTCTACCTCTCAAGCCTCTCTATTGGTCAGTGAAAAGGCACATCGCAATAGGCATGGGAAGCAGAATGAGTCTCAATTTGTATGTAATCTCAGCTGAGTACATCTCATGAATAATTCTTTTTTTTTTTTTTACATGAGGATTTCCCCGATGATACTCTTAGTTTATGCATTTTTTTTATGATATGTTCAATCTAAGCTGCCCACATATGAGAAATATGTATTCACAAGTATAAGTTTTGCTTGTTTGCTCACCGTTTCTGTTTTAAATAAAGTTATTCTTTAATGCTTCCACAACATTTGTGGATATTTTGCACCATCTTGTGGTCAAATATATTAATGCAGTTCTGTTTTTAAGCTCTTGCACTCCCAACGTGTAAATGTATTTATTTACCTCTTTTAGGTTCTAAATAGAGTCTTTTATGCACATTCTTTAGTGTTTCGATTTATTTGTAGCTTATCAGTTTAAATTTTACCTCAAACCTTTGGATTATAGAACCCCTGATGCAGGCTTCAGCCTATATCAGCCTATTACTTTATTTTTGTATCTTTAAAATTATATTGTGGTTACAGGCTAGATCTTGAAAAATATAAGGTCTATGTCTTTCATATTCCTTTACAGGGTTTAGCAAGAGTTGAATAGAATGTCCCTCTTTGCCTACACAAGTAGCCCCCAGGTTTTATTGCTGACTGTGCCCCCGTTAGAGAGATTCATTCTCTATATTTGTCCTTTTTACTGTCACTGGCAGTGAAAGTGAATGAAAATCCCAAATTTTGGACGGGTACCGTAGATTAATATATTAATGCCCAAAGGGGACACTAGTTCTGGTGACACTGCTGACAACCAGGGATTCTCTCACGTTGGTGGGTTTTCCTCTCACTTGCTGTTTTGGCTAAGAGACAGGAAGTGAAGTGAAATTTCCCAAATGGGACACAGATGGAAAAGAAGCCTGACAGGGGTTATAAGCTCCTTTACTATTTTCCAAAATGCAAAAATGTTTTGCCTTTATTTCTACTTTAAATAAATAAATACATATAAACACCAGCACCAAACAATCTAGACAATGTTGCCCCAGACAACCACAATCACTCTACACACATACTCTGCTATTTCAGTCCTTTATCCATTCTTGCTTAAATAGGGGTAGCTCTACTAAAACTGGTGCACTCAGAATCAGGTGCAGCTGTGCATGGTATCCAATCAGCTTCTAACCTCAACTTGTTCAATTAAGCTTTAGCAATAAAACCTGGAAGCTGATTGGTTTCTTTTCAGAGTTGCACCAGATTTTGCACTCTCCAGCTTTAGTAAATAACCCCCTCAGAGTCCTTGTCAAATCTCGACAGTTCACAGTTTATTGATTCTGTGTAGATGCAAACAAAGTAACTCATTGATAAACATTGCATGTATTTTAGACAAGTAATTCAACAGCGTTTGGCTGATGTACTTGCATTTACACAAGCATGTGTATCAGGAGCTTTTATCAATTTGCAAAGTAGTAAGTGAAAAATAGTGGAAAAAATGGGTCTGATGGGCAGAGAAGGGGTTGATGTATTTTTAAAATGTAAGGTTGTGAGCTTGTTTCTATCAGTTCCTGTTTGCATATTACAATTACACTCTTATGAGACTGAGCTGTAGGAGAGCTAGATGACAAAAGAATAATTGGGGTCAGTCCAACCAAAACTGATATTCTGTTTTTTGGTAGATGCAGGAGATTTAAGACCCAGAAGCTTTACATCACTTGGGTACTCCATTGGTGAAATTTCCGTTCTTGAATTCCTGCATGTCTGCTGTGACCATCCCTGCTGGAATTTTAAAATGTTTTTGCTTTACAGAAAAAATTCAGGAGGTGCTGGAACACCAAAATGCTGGTAGAAACATGTAATACTCTCAAGTGGAAAGAAACAGAGTCCTGGATTTACGGAAGGCATGTCACACTAGTGGAGCATCCATGACACATCAGAAAACTGGGCTTGGTTAAGCCAGTCATGCTCCCCTTGTAATTAACATATCATGTTTGGGCAGACTAATCTTTGAGTATAACTTCTCATGGGTGACTTTTGCAGCTGGCATGTAATTTGCTGCTTGATGTTTATCCAGCTACAGAATATGACTATACATTGCTGTAGTCATTACGACACAGCCCTTCTGCTGACCAAAGTTGATTTTGATCATATCAACAAAAACTGTTTTGAAATATTGTGTAGATATACCAAAATCACTCAGCCCTAAGGCTGGTGTCACACTTGTGATCCTTTAGCTGGTGACATCTTACTAGCAGCAGGATTACATATAGGTACTCATTTGTTTGCACAGGTCACTCCCTTGCTGGCTGGATGATGGTAGCATCACTCTGACTGGCGAGTTATATTCTACAGAATTTCTGTCAATAAGGGAGTGATGATTTACTTATCCAGGCAGAGAGCCCTGCCAATGGCAAGTTGCTAAAAGCAACAGGATCACAAGTGTGACATCAGCCATATACTGGCAGGAATAAAGAGAGAGAGCAATGCACCATGAAATGATGGTTTCTATGACCTTAACTTTGCAGTCTTTTGTTATACCCAAACAAGGCATACCCCATGTCAGTATATGGACCCCTATACAAACAACATTTGTCTAGATACCTGGTCCCCAACCTGGGACCTGAAGACCACATGTGACCCTTTGGGACTTGTTGAACGGCCTTTGGACCCCAGCAGTTTATAGTGGCAGTGGGGGCATTGATTTGCAGAGAGATAATAGTAGTTATCTATACTGTTATCCCTTTACAAATCATTGTTCCCACTCTGACTACAGACTACTGGGGTCCAAGGGCATTACAACAAATGCCAAAAGGCGCATGTTGCCCACAGGTTGCAGACTGGGCCCTCAGACTGCAGGTTGGACATCTGGGATCTAGACAAATGTTATAAGCATAGCCTCATGATGCCCTGGAATAAGTCCATTTGCGACAAAACCGGTCGGGCAGAGGATACACAGACCTGTCATCGCATTTGTTTTATCGGTACCGTTTGCAGCTGTTTTAATATTCTGTGCACTGTTTTTGGACACTTGTTCAAGTGCATTACCATTTAAATAAACACCTGTAAGAAGGTTTTTTACACTATTGGAGCCCCTTGTTTATTTTTGGTATCACTGGGTTGGGGATGATCTGAGCTCAGTGCAGGAGGAACGGCTTGTGAGGCGCACACCACCTGTTCTGTATCCCCTGTGGATACCTTACAGCTGGGATATCCAAATGCCTATGTGACCTTCCATAATGGAGGGTCCATTATTTGGGGTAAGAGCACATCCTGACTTTACTGTTGGCGACGTCACAAGGTGGAGGATTCCTTTTGGATTTTGCTTTGCACCTTAGATTGCTTTTCATTCATCTAATTAACTGTTTTCCTTCACTCAGCCTCTGTTGCTGAATGGACTCATACGAGCAGTTTTTGAATTATTATGTTCATGTTATGTATTGATTTTTTTGCGCAATTTATCACCTTTTTCATAGCCTCATGTAACGTGCCCATACTCTTACACTCTCTCATCGCTGGCTGGGAGATTCCTGTCATTGTCCAAATATTGTCATTTCCATATTTGGTTAATGACATCACCAGCTTTATTTACAATCACCTGCCAGCTGGGGAATCTACTGGCTGGCAGCTGAAGGGGCTGGAGATGAGTCACTGGTTGCTAGGATGCTGACTGCCATCAGCTTCATAGCAACCAAGGAGCCTTGTGTGGGAGGCTCTCACATTCATGACAGCTTTCCAGCCCACTCTGAGCACTAGCGTCTCTCTGTACATCAAGTCACAGTTGGTCTTAAAGTGGAACTAAATCCATCAATTTAACGGTTTCCCAAAACAGTTACATTCAAGTCATGCCAGGAATGATGACTGTCACAGGTGTTTGTTATCTCATCTGAACTGTCAAGCCATAAAACGGCTGGTGTCGTAACTGATCACATGTACTACTTTAAATTCCACAACTTTGTATATCTGCCAACTGTCAGTAATTCTTTTTTGCATCTGTCAGCAGGTTCTTAAAGTGGCAGAAATGAGAATGAAACTTGGCAAATGTGTCAGATCTCCTAACAAAGCTGTCGTAAGGCTTTTCTGAATTTGTCGCAGGCCATTTTAAAGGAGCCATACCACAAAAACTGTTGGAACTGTATGTGATTAGTCTTTCGATCCCTGCATTCCCTCCTGTACTGACAACCCAATAGCGTGAAAGCTGTGCTGCTCAGATGTGGTGGTGGCAGCCCGTCCGTGCCATGTGCCTACAAATTTATATCTTGTTGTTATCCTAATTTTCAGAGATTTCTTAATCTCGAATCTTTCATAAACATTGATCCTCTGCCTAAACTAAAATGTAATTATATTTCTCATAGAGGATGGTCCAAATTAACAAACTATAAAGGAACAACTGAATAAAAGGCGCCAGGCCGTGCCAACTATTCTGCTTCATTTTAAATGCGCCCGCCGCCAAGTTCTACGCCAATGAGCAGTTACGGGTTGTTGCTACATAATTCACCCGGACTTTTCCTCTGTGATGGACCTGTTTACTTCCTCTGGTCTGATCTGGCTGTTCCACATCTTTCCTACAAAGTATAATTCTTCAAGAAAAAAATAAATGTATTTATTGCCATTTTAGTCCATCTTGCGGAGAACATTGTAGGACAACGGAAAGTGCCTTTGTCGTACTTTCTTCTCTGACACATACTCAGTAGATCATTTATTGTATCGGTAATTTTATTTTTCATGCCGCACTTTGTTTTCTTTTTGCTTTTTTAATATTTTTGACTATTTGGGTCATTTAGGATTTCAGTCTTGCAGTTACACTTTTCATACACCAGATGTGTGCCATTGAGCTAAAAATGATTTTAGGCACTGCAGTGAGGTCAGCACATTTTCATTGGTCGGGGAAAGCAGCTGACTTCCTGTTGCTAGGGAACTGCTCGTCCTACTTCCACCGTATTACTCACCCCCTCCTTCCTGGTCCCCACCTTATCATGATGACATAGGAGGAAAAGAAAACAAGACGCCATGTTTTTTTATTTCTCCTTCTTAATACATATAATATATAGATAGATATATGTATAGATCAGTAGAAATAGATAGATAGCAATAAATGGAGGATGTCTGCACTGTACCCTTTTGTGACAAAGAATTGTATAGAATCAGGATTGCTAATTTGCTGACATAATTATACATCACACAGGACATATATCTGCGTCTCTGTTTTAACATGCTTTCAGGAAAATGACAGATGGCTGAAGATGACAGATCTGTGATCGGGCTTAGCTGGTTGATACGTAATGTGTAAAGGATTATTGCATTCGAATGATTTCATGAATAAAACCAGTCACCTCTCTTCTCGTAATGCAGAGAAAGGCAGACTGCAGATCTCCATCTGCAGCTGTCACAATGCTCCTGCCTTTAGCTGGGACTTGTAGTTCCTTTAAAACTGGAAGCATTCATAATGCTTATATAAAAAGTGAAATCTGTTTAGAATAATAATAATCATTAAAAAACAATAATAATAATAGGCTGTCAAGCCACACACAGATGTATCAATATAAATTTGGCATAGGTGCACATGCATGCGTGCCTAATTTTGACATGCAGCTGTGTCCGTGCAGTCGCTGCATCTGCATCCTCCTCTATAGGCTACTTGCACGCAGCTTGCGGCAGATGCACACGCAATATCAAACGCAGCCAATGAGAGTCAGCGCCGTCCAAATGAAAGAATTTGTGACTCTTGGGATGGCAGTAAAAACAGGTGGTTGAGCTGCGTTTTTACTGCCACTCCTTGCTGAGCTTTGCTTCATGGAGTAGCAAGAATTATAACCCCTGTTGCAATTCCCGCCCCCCTCCCAAACAAGGCACATTCGTATGAATGGGGCCACACCGTAACCGCTCTGCACATTGTGGCGTGGTAGTGCGAGTTTTTAGGGATTCAAAAAGGTGGCGGGGAGGCGACGCAATGCCTTCAGGTCACCTGTCAAATGCCCTCTGAAAAGCAATGCACAGTAGTCACGCTTCAGCTTTAGCGGCATAATATAAATGAGCCCTAAAATAAGCAACTCTGCTGGAGACATGTACTTCTAGGATTAGAATGGAGAGACATTAGCCACCTGGCCAGTTAAAGCGGTTTAAACCGCTGGATGTTTTTTTCTTTTTTTTTCTTTCTGCAAAGTAAAGTCATAATATGCTAGTATGCATCGCATACTAGCACATTATGTGAAACTTACCTTAAAACGAAGCTGTTACAGCACCGTGATGTCAGAGCTGCAGCCGCTCTCCTTTTCACCTGTCTGGCTTCCGGGTTCGCGGGCTCCAGCTCTGTGACTGGCCGAAAGCCACGATGACGTCACTAGCTGCTGTTCACAGTACAGGGCTCAGAAGGAACAGCACCGGTGGCCATTCCTTCAGAGCGCATGTGCCAGTGATTTCTCTGGCTGCATGTAATGAAAATATCTCCTAAACGGTACAAATTTAGAAGATACAGTATTTACACTACCTATAGGCAAGCCATATTATAGGCTTACCTATAGGTAAATATCAGCAGAGGAAGTTTACTTCCTCTTTAAGACCCCTTTCTCACTGAGGCAGTTTTCAGGCGTTTTAGCGCTAAAAATAGCACCTGCAAAGTGCCTGAAAACTGCCTCCCATGCCTCCCCAGTGTGAAAGCCAGAGTGCTTTCACACTGGGGCAGTGCGCTTGCGGGACGGGAAAAAAAGTCCTGCAAGCAGCATCTTTGGCGCTGTATAGGAGCGCTGTATACAGCGCACCTCCACCACCCCTGCCCATTGGAATAAAGGGACAGCGCTTCTGTAGTGCCTGAAAAGCGATTCGGAAGCGCCGCAACATGGGCGCTTTTAACAGCTTAACCCCTTCTTGGGGGTTAAAAGCACCCCGCTAACGGCTTAAACTAGCCGCGCTTTAGCGCCAATGGACCCACAGCCCCAGTGTGAAAGCAGCCTAAAGGTGGCCATACACTACACAATCTCTGTACAATCTCCTTTAGATTTACCATCACTAGGAAAAATAAAGGACAAACCTAAATAACTCATTTAATTAGCTCGAAATTAGGCAGGCCCCTGCTCTACATAGTCGGTGACAAATCTTATCGTGGTCCACACACACAGTGTAATAAAACTGAACAATTGATGTCCAATTTGACAAAATGATTGAATTAGATATCGATTGAGTGAGACAAAAATAGAGACAGATAGAGATGGTTTCAAGTCAATTGATTGTAGCATAAAAAATTGTACAGGGTGTAACGATGGCATCTTTCGCGCCCTTCCATGTAGATCAATCGTAAATGATGCACAAGGGCATGAAAAAAGCCATCAATCGACCCTGTTTTAGCTATTTCCCTCAATATATACAAGCATTCCTGGCACCCGATACCTGCGCCCAGACGGGGTAGAGGAAGAGTTCCCCAAACAACACTTGTACTGCCACTATGTTAGATGCACGGGCAACAGGAGGGTCACTGGGAGTACTGGGAAATTGGGAGGGTGATGCTGGGGGTAATGGTGTAGGTTAAGGGTGGCAAGAGATACCGGAGGGAGAATCTGTGGCCGTTTAGGCAAGAACAAAGTAGACCGCACCAAAAACATTACAATCTGATTGTACAATATTCTTTAAATATACCAACAACTATGTTGTGCAAGGGCTTGCCTGATTGGATACAAATTGGTTGGATAGCTTATGTCGGTCCTCATATTGCATTTATTTTTTGTAACGTTAAGGTTGATTGTACAGTCAGATTGTAAAGTGTATGGTGAACTTTAGGCTTTGTGCTATATTTGGGTAAGAGAGGATGAGTCTAGCCTAAAACTTATAAAACAGTACTACGTTTTTGGTATTGATATTTTGTATTTTACTGAAGACTCCAGGGATATCCTTTAAGCCCCTCCTACTTTAAAGCTATTACCCCTGCCTACTGCCTCATCTCCTACATTCTCAAGAATTAGGATTTTTCGAAATTTCCCAGGTATGGTCCCTCCTTTCCGAAACAAACCTGTACTTTGGACACGCATCAGAGTTACTTTGTCAAAGTACAGGTTAAATGCACGTAAACCCAAATGAGGTTATTGGAATTCTTATAAATATTCCTTTTTAGAGACCAGAAAACTCTCTGGGCTTGTCGATATGTGTGGCTATTACTGCCACCCCCTTTGAAAAGTGACCCACAGTGGATCCCTTTTCAGAGGGGATTTGACAGGCGGCGAAGAAGCGCTATGTCACTTCATCAATGCCTGTTTTAACCCTCAAAATGCCAACCCACCATGCTGCCACTTCACGCATCGCACACGGTCACAGGGTGTTTGCGACGTGGCATCTTTCTCTTGAATTCGTTCGGTAGCGGTACAATGTACAGTTTGCAACAAGCTATTTAATTTTTACTGAGACCATGTATGCAGACCTAAAGGGCTGCATTTTTGTGTTTAGGTGGGCAGTAAAAGCAAGGCTCAACCTTTGGCCACCTGTGTGAATGAGCCCTTTATGTGAACCTATTGGTCTGCAGCAGCCACATTCATTTTGCAATGTTCAGCCCGGGTTCACACTTGTGCACACACAGACATCGCATGTGATTCGCACAGTTGTATGGCTGAACTCACATTGGATTCGCAGGAAAATAGTGCAGGGATTTCCCCCCCCCCCGCACTGGAATCGGATCACATGTGTGTTCTCACCTATGCAATGTGATTCCTGTGTGAGTTCACAGTTCACACTGCGATCTGTGAACCGATCTGAGGGTGTCATTAACATTGTATTGACACCGGCGGTTCGCAGAGTGTGGACTGCCTGCGGGAGAGATGTGATGTGGGAACCGGCATTGGAATCGCACTGGTTCCCGCATCGCATATGTGTGATCCCAGGCTTACATTTATTTACACGTGACTGCCAACAGAACTTTCTTCGGACGTTTAGCGGACGATTTACTAAAACTGGTGCACTCAGAACCTGGAGCAGCTGTGCATGGTAGCCAATCAGCTTCTAACTACTACCATTAGACACGGGGGGGGGGGGGGGGGGGGATTTACGAAAACTGGAGGGTGCAAAATCTGGTGCAGCTCTGCATGGTACCCAATCAGCTTCTAACTTCAGCTTGTTCTATTAAGCTTTGCCAATAATCCTGGAAGCTGATTGGTTTCTCTGCAAAGCTGCACCAGATTTTGCTCTCTCTAGTTTTAGTAAATCTCCCCTATAGGGTCCCCATACACATTACAATCTGACCTTACAATCAACTTTAGATTAATAGAAGAACTTACCTAACCTATAAAATTGTATCCAATAAAGCAGGTCCTTGCACTACAAAGCCTACGGTAGGTCTAAAATAGATTGTACAATCAGATTGTAATGTGTGTGGTGAGCTTTACTTACCCTTTAAACTGCATACAGATATAAGAAAGACAAAGTGCAATGACTGTACAGGCACTGTGTTCTGACAGTTACTGACCTTGGGAAAAAAAGACGGAGGGGTGTAGCAGAGATGTGAATAAACTTGCTAAGGGAAACTCCCAGAGATTGTGTTTTGTAAGAATTCAACTGAACAGCTGAATAAGCACAAACCACCCCAGCTAATGACACAGAGAGCTTTTGTTCCCGAATATCCGCAGGGTACGCCAGCTGTGTACAGGATGAAGGTGTGAGCATTGACAGAAGAATTAATCAAATATTTCAAATTGGATCTTTTTATTTCATAATAAAAAATGTATTACTTAACTTCACCTTACTACATGCCAGTTGTCTGAATAGGCAGATAGACATTATTATATTATGTATTATATATTATGAACATTATTATTTAAATCTGCCTTTGGTGATATCTCATTACTAATTCCTTTGTATGTGCTGCATTCATTGTACTGTGATATATAGTAAACTGAGAACATATGGATCGAGTCTGTGATTTGAATGCTGCCACCTGGTGGAGGAGCTATGAATTTGCTCTCACTTCCAGTCATTTTTATTATTTTAGCAAAGTTCTTCAGCTTTGATTTCAAAATGCTATCTGCATTCTGACATACGCAAACATTTCCATAGTTCCATGAGGGCAACTACAGATGTCTCCTTTAGAATATATTAGAAGGGTTTTGACACACTATGTAAATAGTGCATTTTTAAAAAGCAGAGTAGATGATGGTTTTAACCACTTCCCGACCAGCCGCCGCAGATATACTGCGGCAGGGTGGCTCTATTGCGCCAATCTCCGTACCGGTACGACGCTTCGTGTAATAGATACAGCAGGCGCCCTAGGACACACTTACGCCCTTAGTGTTAACCCCTTCCCTGCCAGTGTCATTTATACAGTAATCAGTGCATTTTTATAGCACTGATCGCTGTATAAATGTCACTGGTCCCAAAAAAGTGTCCAATCTGACCGCTGCAATGACGCAGTGCCGCTAAAAATCACTGACTATATACTAGTAAAAAAATAAAAATAAAATAAAAATGCTATAAATCTATCTATTTTGTAGACGCGATAACTTTTGTGCAAACCCATCAATATACACTTATTGCGATTTATTTTTTACTAAAAATATGTAGAATACAGATTGGCCTAAACTGATCAAGAAATTAGTTTTTACATTTTTGGGGGATATTTAAAAATAAAAACCACAGTAGTGATCAAATACCACCAAAAGAAAGCTCTATTTGTGGGGAAAAAAATGACATCAATTTTGTTTACAACGTCGCACGACCGCGCAATTGTCAGTTAAGGCGACCCAGTGTCGTAGCACACAAATTGGCCTGGTCAGGAAGTTTGCAAATCCTTCAGGGCTGAAGTGGTTAAAGATGAATTCCTGGTATGGTATATTTACTTAGTTATTTCAGGTCTTTATATAGTGCTGTCAATTTACACAGTGCTTTACCCATATATATTGTACATTCACATCAGTCCCTGCCCTCAAGTAGCTTACAATCTAAGATCCCTAACTCACATTCTCATACCTCCCAACTTTTTGAGATGGGAACGAGGGACACCTATTAGCAAAAGTATGTAGGGATAAGACACACCCCCTGTCACGCCCCTTTAAAGGAGAATTATTATTATACAGGATTTTTATAGCACCGACAGTTTGCATAGCACTTTAAAACATGAGGGCTAGAATTATACAAAAATTTGTTAAACCCACAAGTGCTTTTTTTTTTACCACTACTATTCCATTATACTGGCTTTCTAAATTTCCAAATGCAGCAATTTAAAAATTGGTTGAAAGGTTTAGCACTGGGAAACACTTTTTGAAAGATAAATAGTGCATTTTATTTGCAACTATATAGATCAGACAAAATAAGGGACAAATAAGGAGGAAAGAGGGACTTTGTTCCAAATCAGGGACAGTTGGGAGCTATGCATTCATACATACACATACTAGGGCCAATTAACCTACTAGAATGTCTTTGGAGTGTTGAAGGAAACCAACACGGGCACAGGGAGAACTTACAAACTCCGGGCAGGTGGTGCTGTAGTTGGGAATTGGAAGTGCTAACCACTGTGCTGCCCTCATATTTTATACATAGTTACATTGGTCCAGCGTGGACCAATGTAATTGTGTATATAACATTCCTGACCAATGTCCAGTGATCTCTACTTGCTTCCAGTTCCCAAACTAACTAGTTTAAGTTTGAACCTCTTTTCTTCTAATTTTAATGAGTGGCCATGTGTCTTGTTAAACTCCCTTCTGCAAAAAAGTTCTATCCCTATTATGGGGTCACCAGTATGGTATTTGTTAATTCAAATCATATCCCCTCTCAAGCGTCTCTTCTCTCGAGAGAATAAGTTCAGTGCTCACAACCTTTCTTCATAATAACTAAGATCCTCCAGACCCTTTATTAGCTTTGTTGCCCTTCTTTGTATTCGCTACATTTCCAGTACATTTCCAGTACATCCTTCCTGAGGACTGGTGCCCAGAACTGGACAGCATACTCTAAGTGTGGCCGGACCAGAGTCTTGTAGAGTGGGAGAATTATCGTTTTGTCTCTGGAATTAATCCCCTTTTTAAGGCATGCCAATATTCTGTTTGCTTTGTTAGCAGCAGCTTGGCATTGCATGCCATTGATGAGCCTATCATCTACCAGGACCCCCAGGTCCTTTTCCACCCTAGATATCAGTCCCTGCCCTCAACAAGCTTACAATCTAAGGTCTTCAACTAACTCACATGCATGCATAAACAAACAGACTGGAAATGTACTGGAAATGGAGCGAGTAAAAGAACGGCTACAAAGCTAATAAAGGGTCTGGAGGAAATTAGTTATGAGGAAAGGTTGCGAGCACTGAACTTATTCTCTCTGGAGAAGAGACGCTTGAGAGGGGATATGATTTCAATGTACAAATACCATACTGGTGACCCCACAATAGGGATAAAACTTTTTTGCGGAAGGGAGTTTAACAAGACACGTGGCCACTCATTAAAATTAGAAGAAAAGAGGCTTAACCTTTAACTACGTAGAGGGTTCTTTACTGTAGGAGCGGCAAGGATGTGGAATTCCCTTCCACAGGCGGTGGTCTCAGCGGGGGGCATCAATAGTTTCAAAAAACTATTAGATAAGCACCTGAACGACCACAACATACAGGGATATACAATGTAATACTGATATATAATCACACGCATAGGTTGGACTTGTGTCTTTTTTCATCCTCACCTACTATGTAACTATGTAATTTGGGGGGGGGGCTTGGAGAGCAAGGGGGGGGGGCTTGTTTGGTGCACAGGGAGGATGATTGGTGTGGCAGGGGAGTAATTACCCGAACCGATCCTTTGTATAGCTCTCTCTGCAGCAGCTTAAAGCCAATGGGGGGGAGGGGAGAAGTCAGCTTTCAGCTGCTGCAGAGAGAGCCATACAGGGGATTGGTTGCAGTAATTACCCCCCTGCCACACTGATTACCCTGACACAATAAATTCACCCTGCTGCCTGAGCCCCCCTGTTGGCCTGGGCCCCATACAGGAGGACTGGTGGTACCCCCTTATCTACGGCCCTATCTACGGTCCTACATATGGGTGCATGTCCCCAAACACAGACAGAGTGTTTTTAGGGACATGTAACACCCTTACCCACACGGCTGTCAATTTGGGACTAGCGGCTGTGTCTGTGCAGCAGCTGTTTCCCAATAGACATGGATAGAGCTGCCTGCAGCTTCTGAAAAAAAATAATTTTACCCCTTTTTTTTACCTTTTCTAAGTTTGTCTAAGGATGACTCCGACAAGAAGAAACAGAAGAGATCAGAGATCCTCCTGGGGTCTGACAGTTGCTGTCCTGTTTTCTGCCTCAACTCATACTAATGATACAATCCTTCTTTAGGATGCTCCCTAACTATATTAGTAAAAAATACCAAATCCTATTGTTGTTTTCATTCATTAAAAGCTGAAACTTCTTTGTTAGTTTCGGCTAGAGTATATAAGGGTTTTTACTATAGTTCCCAACTGTGCCTGATTTTGAGGTACTGCCCCTCTGTCCCTCTTTCCTCCTCATTTGTCCCTCATTTTGGTCTAATCTATATAGTTGTATATAAAATGCACTTTTTGTCTTTCAAAAAGAGTTTCCCAGTGCTAAACCTTTCATCCAATTTCTAAATTGCTACATTTGTAAATTGGAAATATAAAGGAATAGTAGTGGTAAAAAAAAGCACCTTTATGAAAGTATGGCATGGGGTGTGTCCTATACCTACATACTTTGGCTAAACCCTTTGTGTACTGTCAATATGATGCCAGGAGGTTAGCAGAGCAATGTTTCACCCCTTACTGCCAAGGCCTGGGGTCATCATCACACAGAGTACCTAGAAGTAGATGTAGACTGTCAGTTTTTTTAAAGCACTGCATATTATAAACAGTTGCACCTCAATGTGACCATCTATAAGAAGAAGTGCCTGAACAAAGACCTTTGTGGAAGGATCACCATGTATTTTATTAATGAAAGCTTTGGATTTAGAGGATAGGGATATACTTTTGAAACCACATTAACAGTTTTAAGATTGAGTTTGCATAAACTATAAGCTAAATAAAAAGGTAAATATAAATCTTTTACAGGTAAGCCTGCATATTTGTAATAATTGCATGTTCAGATTTTTCATAAGCCAAATCATGATGAGCCTTAAAAAACAAGACAGATTTGGGCATGTCCAGAGCGTATATATGGGAAACTGCTTTGCCTAAACATCAAAAAGAAGGGTATACAGCAGGGATATGGAATTAGCGGACCTCCAGCTGTTGTAAAACTACAAGTACCATCATGCCTCTGCCTCTGGGTGTCATGCTTGTGGCTGTCAGAGTCTTGCTATGCCTCGTGGGAGTTGAAGTTTTACAACAGCTGAAGGTCTGCTATTTGCATATCCCTGGTATACAGTATATTCTGTGACCTTGTGAACTGTTTGATTGTAGGCCCAAACCACATCTCCTACATGCTGCAGCTATGGATCATAATGCTCCTGCTTCAGGATGTGAATCATGCCTAGCACAGTCTGATTATGGTGCTCCATTTCCTTATGGATGGAGTAGGAGTAGCATGTAATTTACGAATACCACTCAAATTACATAACTCAAAAAACAAACAAACTGTGATTCAAAATTGGACAGAATCTGTTTTGGACAGCTGTATACCTATACTAAAGATGTCTAAAGAAGCTTGGCCATGGTAAGAGCCTTTTGATCTTGTGTGGGCACCACAGACTGTCCGTCTGAAACTGGCTCCTGGTGCACTGGATCCTTATTAGCTGTCAAAGAGCAGCATATACAGTGGTGAATAACAGACGTGGAGAGGTGGATGGTACGACAGACATTGCATTTCAATGGACAGGGGCGCTTCTCAAGCATTAGAGCTGTAGTTGGCACATCCTCTTATCGCAAGGTCTACGCAGGACTACAGGGCTTAGAAATTTACCAAATTACAGAGAATCAGGTGCAAATATATAGTACATGCTAATAGTAATTTGTAACATTCAGATTTTTTTTTTTGCAAAACAATCATAAAGTGCAGAGATATAAAATGTCCTTAGATCATATAAAAATGCACTGTTTGGCCAGCAGGGGAAGCAATATACATTAGGGAAAGCAACCACTGGCTACATTGTATGAAGTGGATTGAAACAAATTGCATCAGTTTTGTTACTAATCCGAAATAGATTACTCTGATGATTATAAAGGTATATACTGTACTGTAGATAAAAATTGCTTTTAGGTATGTAAACACATGTTCATACAAATGCATTTATGTAAAAATTCCTATATGTATGTAGGAATGTGTATTAAAAACATAAATATATCTAAAAAGAAAAAAAAATTCTTATTAATGAAAAATAACATGCAGATTAGACATACATACATATACATTTATACATAGGAACTTGAATGGTTTTAAAATATGTAGCTTTAGCCCCTTTGCCCTGGAAGAAAAAGGTCTTACACTTACAAGCATAATTTTTAAAATTTTTAAAAATAAATAAATAAATATATAAATATATATATATATATATATATATATATATATATATATATATATATATATATATATATATATATATTTACATCTTTTCATGCGACAATACTAGGGATGAGCCGAACACCGCCAGTTCGGTTTGCACCAGAACTTGCGAACAGGCAAAAAAATTGTACGAACATGCGAACACCGTTAACGTCTATGGGACATGAACAATCAAAAGTGCTAATTTTAAAGGCTTATTTGCAAGTTATTGCCATAAAAAGTGTTTGGGGGCCCAGGTCCTGCCCAGGGGACATGTATCAATGCAAATTTTTTTTTTAAAACGGCTGTGTTTTCAGGAGCAGTGATTTTAATAATGCTTAAAGTGAAACAATAGGAATGAAATATTACTTTAAATATCGTGTCTGGGGGGTGTCCTTAGTATGCCTGTAAAGTAGCATATATTTCCCGTGTTTAGAACAGTACCACAGCAAAATGACATTTCTAAAGGAAAAAAATGTCATTTAATATTGCTTGCGGCTGTAATGTATTGTCGGGTCCCAGCAATATAGAAAAAAATCATGGAAAAAAATGGCATGGGTTCCCCCCCAGTCCATTACCAGGCCCTTTCCGTCTGGTATGGATATTAGGGGAACTCCGCACCAGAATTAAAAAAAAATTGCGTGGGGTGCCCCCAAAATCTATACCAGGCCCTTTAGGTCTGGTATGGATATTAAGGGGAACCCTGCACCAAAATTAACAAAAAATGGCATAGGGGTCCACCCAAAATACATACTAGGCCCTTCAGGGGTCACCTGTTTATGTCACCGGGTGGCCCCGCCCGCGTTATATAACTATAACACCTGTCAATGCAGAAAGCCTGCAGTCAGCAGGATGCCTCTCATGGAGGCAGAGTTTTTTCCGTTGTTTTTTTTCTCGGTCCGTCAGACGCTGTGATCGAAGATGAATGGACATCGCGGGACACTTTTTTTTTTTTAAGGACTTGTCCCAAATTGTCTACTGTCATTTTTGCCATTTTTACACTTTTTTGGTGAATGGGTAGGGGTACAATGTAGGGGATCTGGGGGACCCCAAAGCATCCTCCCCATGTTGAGGGCATGTGGCCTGGTACAGTTTTCCTGCGGCCTGCCAGGTTGCATGCTCGGATAAGGGTCTGGTATGGATTTGGGGGGGGACCCCTACGGCATTTTTTTTAAAAATTGGTGTGGAGTTCCCCTTAATATCCATACCAGACCTGAAGGGCCTGGTGTGGATTTTGAGGGGGACACCCACACATTTTTTTTTATTTTAGTGCGGGGTTCCCCTTAATATCCATACCAGACCCAAAGGGACTGGTAATGGACTGGGGGGGAACCCATAGCATTTTTTTTTCCGCAGGCGCTCAAATTTCTGACGAACGCCCCATAACACCCCATAACACCCGATAACCGATAACACCTGATGTTCCAGTCGAACTTACGTTCGACTCGAACCGCGGGCTCATCCCTAGACAATACTAAAGAAACTACACTTAGCTACAATATAAAGTAGTGAGTGTATAGATTGTATAACATTATAGAATTGCTGCCCCCTCAAAAGAACTCAACACACAGCCATTAAGCTTCTTTAGCAAGGCAGTGGTTGTCTTGGAGGTGTGTTTGGGATGTTATCATGTTGGAATACTGCCCTGCGGCCCAGTCCCCGAAGGGAAGGGATCATGCTCTGCTTCAGTATGTCATAGTACATGTTGGCATTCATGGTTCCCTCAATGAACTGTAGCTCCCCAGTGCCGGCAGAACTCATGCGGCCCCAGACCATGATACTCCCACCACCATGCTGGACTGTAGACAAGATACACTTGTCTTTGTACTCCTCACCTGGTTGCCGCCGCACACGCTTGACACCATCTGAACCCAATAAGTTTATCTTGGTCTCATCAGACCACAGGACAAGGTTTCCAGTAATCCATGTCCTTAGTCCTCTTGTCTTCAGCAAACTGTTTGCGGGCTTTCTTGTGCATCATCTTTTGATGTTGTCCCCTCCTGGGACGACAGCCATGCAGACCAATTTGATGCATTGTGCGGCGTATGGTCTAAGCACTGACAGGCTGACCCCCCATCCCTTCAACCTCTGCAGCAATGCTGGCAGCACTCATACGTCTATTTCCCAAAAACAACCTCTGGATATGACGCTGAGCACGTGAACTTCTTTGGTCGTCCATGGCGAGGCCTGTTCTGAGTGGAATCTGTCCTGTTAAACCGCTGTATGGTCTTGGCCACCGTGCTGCAGCTCAGTTTCAAGGTCTTGGAAATCTTATTATAGCTTAGGCCATCTTTATGTAGAGCAACAATTCTTTTTTTCAGATCCTCAGAGAGTTCTTTGCTATGAGGTGCCATGTTGAACTTCCAGTGACCAGTATGAGAAAGTGAGAGTGATAACACCAAATTTAACACATCTGCTCCCCATTCACACCTGAGACCTTGTAACACTAATGAGTCGGAGGCGTGGCTGGATGTAGAAGAGGAAAGACATGCAGTGACTGAGCTCCGCTCCTGCAATCATCCTGATTGTTATTACCAGGCTATAAATCACATATATCTACCTTTGCATTGTCACCCTGGGGTCTAGAAACACACACGGCACTCCGTGGGCTCCTCCTCTGTCTCCGGGTAAGCTCTGTTCCTCCTCCACGAATACCACCCGGCCATCTTGCCCACGAGGCTCCCCGTTCCCACGATGTCGGTCAGCACTCAGACTACCCAGGCATCAGAATCATCCTCTCACACTGACATCCTGGCTGCCATAAAAGCAGGCAATGACGCCGTCATGGTAAAAATTGATCACCTGGTGACGGATGTCAGCCTAATCCGCAATGACATGGACAAATTTAGGTCCTGCTTTGCTGAGGCGGAAGGCCGCTTCTCCCAACTGGAAGACAATACCCGCTCTGACTCACAAGACATCCGAGCATTGCAGATTCAAGTCAAGGCCCTGCAAGAAAAAGCCATTGACACTTAGAACCAGCTGAGGAGTAATAATGTCCGTATCCTGGGCCTCCCTGAAAGGACGGAGGGGTCTAGGCCTGCGGAATTTGCAGAGTCCTTCCTTACCACACTACTGGATTTGACAGACACCTTCGTTGTGGAAAGGGCACACAGAGTTCCCCCCACCCCTCCAATCCCTGGGAATCCTCAGCGACCTTTCCTGCGGAAGCTGCTGAACTACAGGGACAGGGATCGAGTTCTAGAAGCAAGCAAAATCTGTTGTTTTGTTTGGTGGAGGAATTTCCCTATAATCACATTCTTCAGGGTGACAACAGTGCATGCTTCACATCAGCAGAAGAGTGGTGTTTTATTTTATACCAATATTATTAATGCTTTTTCATTTTCTATTGGTGAAAGACATTTCTAGCAAAGGAACGTTTTTATATGGACCTTGTTCAACATACTTGATGTCTGATTGCACATATACATAAGGAGTAATCCTATATGTCACATATTTGTGGTAACTTATGTATGTTCCAGGTATCATCATCTCTTTTCCAAATATCATCAATCGTTTTTTTATCATATATAAGTGTACATGTTATGGTCATATAAATGGTTCATGACCACATTCACTTATTCACAGCAGCGCAGCCTTTCTTTGTATAGAGTATGAGACTTACTTGTTCCCCCATGTTTCGGTTGTTCTGCCAATTTCCATGATTTCAACATGATCCCATCTTATTTACGTTACTTTATCCTTTTGACCCCGGAATTTTTACCCCCCGCCCCCGTTTAGTACTGATCAGAGATTCACGGATGCCATATGTTCACCCCATTGCTGCATTTGTTCCCAAGTTTCAGCTGCACCTTGGTTTGATATAATACAGGAGTTGGTTTGCTCAGTCGGAGCAATAACTGTTTAAGCATCCAGCTTGTGACACAGGCCCTGGGTTTTGGAACTTACCTGACCCCTATTCTCTTGACTCCCCCCCCCCATTAACCTCCCCTATCCCACAGCATAGTGGATGATGACACTTTAAACCTCCGGAACATTGAGCACTACATCCACCCTCTTACTTAGCGAGCAGTGTTGGAGTGTGATATACGTTATGCCACACAGTGCTTAGACTGGTTGGCTCTGTGGAGACCCGAGTTTGGGCCTACTCACGAATATATAAGTTATTGTTTTGGGAATAAACTATTCCCATCCCCTTCCCCTGTTTTGTGAAGGCGATGGGATATAGTAGGATAAGCACCTGGTGCTTGGGATGTTCATTTTTGTTATGTGTATTCATTTTTATTTTCAAGTGCTAGCAAATGCAAATACATCCTAACTGAGATTTTCCTTCCTCTGAGATACACTCGGATATGCCCTCCTCAATATCCTGCTCTAATGTTGCAGTCTCTACCTCATGGCTAAACAGATAGCTGACTCCTTTACCGTTCTCTCATGTGGAACGTTAGAGGCCTAAACTCCAAATTCAAAAGAGCCCTCTTATTCAATACCTCAAATCTAACTCTCCCCAACTCGTCCTTTTACAGGAGACCCATCTTAGCAAAATCCTAACCCTAAAAAAGCCATGAATACAAAAGTCTATACATGCCGCCTACTCTACATATGCAAGAGGTGTTACAATTCTCATACATAAAAACTTTCCATGTGTAATAGAAGAGATCTGTACAGACCCCCAGGAGAAATTTGCTCTGGTGGTCTTTACTCCACAAAGATTGTTGTGGAGTAACAGTGTTGTCATCTTCAAGTTAAAAGTCTCTGTCTCCATCTCCTGCAGGTCTCACACTCAAGGCTGAACCATGCTCACTCAGTTTCTCTTGCGTGGCCAAGGACAACTCCCTGAGGGTGGACTCTGAACTGGACCAAGACATTCGCAGGAGTGGCTGGTGTCGGTCTTTCATACTGTAATGTGCAGGGACACTGTGATATAAGGGGAACTACACTGATTACAGTGCCCCTCTACAGTGCAGTCCCTTTTATGTTACAGTGTCCCAATCCTATTGTGGCCAAACAATGCTAGTACTGTCTGCCCAGTGACACTGACCTGGATTTTGATAGGAGCCACCACAGAAAGGAAAATGATGTAAAAAAAGAAACAAAACAATGATTTATGGGCAGAACCTGCTGATCAGCTGAGTGAACGACAGGAGAGCCCTGTGTTGGTAAACACAGAGCTCTATACAGACAGCAATGACGTGCGGTGCTCTCTCTCTGGTGGTGCTGGACAGCATGGCGCTCTTTCTCTGGTGGTGTGGGTGCAGCGTGGCTCTCTCTCTGGTGAGGCCGTACAGAGTGGCTCTCTCTGGTGGTGTGGGTACAGCGTGGCTCTCATGGCTTTCTCTGGTGGTGTGGGTACAGCGTGGCTCTCGTGGCTCTCTCTGGTTGTGTTGGTACAGAGTGGCTCTCATGGCTCTCTCTGGTGGTGTGGTTACAGCGTGTCTCTCTCTGGTGGTGCAGGTACAGCGTGGCTCTCTCTGGTGGTGTGGGTACAGCGTGGCTTTCATGGCTTTTTCTGGTGGTGTGGGTACAGTGTGGCTCTCGTGCCTTTCTCTGGTGGTGCGGGTACAGCCTGGCTCTCTGGTGGTGCAGGTACAGTGTGTCTCTCTCTGGTGGTGCGGGTACAGAGTGTCTCTCTCTGGTGGTGCAGGTACGGTGTGGCTCTCTCTGGTGGTGCGGTTACAGTGTGGCTCTCTCTGATTGTGTGGGTACAGTGTGGCTCTCTCTGGCGGTGTGGGTACAGCGTGGCTCTCTGGTGGTGCGGGTACAGCGTGGCTCTCGTGGCTCTCTCTGTTGGTGCAGGTACAGCTTGGCTCTCTCTGATGGTGCAGGTACAGCATGGCTCTCTGGTGGTGCGGGTATAGCGTGGCTCTCTCTGGTGGTATGGGTACAGCGTGGCTCTGTCTGGTGGTGCGGGTACAGCATGGCTCTCGTTGCTCTCTCTGGTGGTGTGGGTACAGCGTGGCTCTCTCTGGTGGTGCGGGTATAGCATGGCTCTCTCTGGTGGTGTGGGTACAGCATGGCTCTTTCTGGTGGTGCCAGTACAGTGTGGCTCTCTCTGGTGGTGTGGGTACAGCGTGGCTCTCTCTGGTGGTGCGGGTACAGCATTCCCCCAGCACAATTCTCTCTTTCTTTTTCCATGTCTCCTGTAGTAGCTGCTACAGTGTAGCACTCCTCAGCTTGTTTCCAGTTTTCTCTTTTCCCCCAGCAGACTGCATTGCTTGGGACTGTAGCCAGCTCCCTGCTAAGAACAATTGGGCCACCAATTTCTGGGACTGCATTTCCCATGATGCCCCTCTAGTTTCTTTTGATTGGCCCTCCGCTATGGCCAATGGGGAAGGAAGAAGAACAAGCAGGAAGCTTTCTCTTCTACTGTGCTGCTGACGTGAGAAAGGGGGGGCGAGCTGGGGAAACATCCTGACAGCGGCCCACAGCTCTCCCCCCTTGGAGAGAGTGGTGGCCCAATTGGGCCACCAATTTCTGGGACTACATTTCCCATGATGCCCCTCTAGTTTCTTCTGATTGGCCCTCCACTGTGGCAAATGGGGAAGGAAGAAGAACTAGCAGGAAGCTTTCTCTTCTCCTGTGCTGCTGACATGAGAAAGGGGGGGCGAGCTGGGGAAACATCCTGACAGCGGCCCACAGCTCTCCCCCCTTGCCCCACCGTGTGGACGCCCACGGCTGGAGGAAAATTAGCGGTCCATAGGAGCGGAGAGCGGAACTGTCAACGTCGGCTCTGAGGCTGAGCTGTGTGTGAGAGAGACAGACAGCTCAGCCTTTGCAGCCGCTAGTTCTGTTGGAGAAGACACAGACATGGCCGCATGGAGGTAGGTGAGCGGCGGCTGCAGCCTGTGTAAACCCTGACCAGGCCACGGCTTACTTCCCGCTTTGCAGCCTGATGATCAACATGCCACGGAACGGGCGGCCCCGGCCCACTGGGCAGATGCCCGATCTGCCCTATGGCCAGTCCGGGCCTGGTACTAACCATCCAACTTGTGACATCTGACATGGTGATTGCAGCAGCAGTAAAAGGAATTTATGTCACACTGGGATTGTTTTGATGGGTCAAAGGACAAGTCATACCATCACAAAGTCGGATCAAAGTAGTATCCTGTTCATTCAAGTTGGATGGATGTAGGACCAATGTAGAACCGATGTAGGACTGATGTCGCAGAGCAAAGTAGGATGATAGTTGTATGACTGTCATGTAGTATCAGTGTGAACCCAGCCTCAGGCCCCGCCCCTTATGATGTCACCACCCGGGGGAAGGTTTGGGGCAGTGACATCATAAGGGACGGGCCTCCGGTGACCCTACCCCATGCCAATATAAGTAGTGGCACACTACTAGTGGCACACCCACCCCCCTATGTTGAGGGCATGTGGCCTGGTATAGTTCAGAAGGGGGGGCGCTCACTCATCCCCACCCCCTTTCCTGACCTGCCAGGCTGTGTGCTCAGATAAGGGTATGGTATGGATTTTGGGGGGACCCCCACTCCATTTTTCCGGAGTGGGGGTCCCCCTTAAAATCCATACCAGACTGAAGGGCCTGGTATGCTCTTGGAGGGGGAACCCATGTCGTTTTTTTTTTTTTAACATTTTGCGTGGAGTGCCCCCTAAAGATTTATACCAGACAGTGCCCGGTATTGTCGGGGACCAAAGTCGTATCCCTGTTTATTGAAGTTGGACACATGTCGGACTTCAACTCGCAGGGCAAAATCAGATCCAAAGTGGTACAACTGTCGTGTCGTACCAGTGTGAACCCAACCTAAACTTCCTTATTGACAGCAGCACTCTGTAGCAGGACTGGAAGCACAAGAACTGATGGTTTCAGCCCTTGGGCTTAGCACTGGACTCTGGATGTTATGAACAGTTGGCAGTTTCAGTGCTGCATCCAGGCCTGTCCTGGTGCCATTATAAAATGGTGCTGGGACAAAAAGTCCCTGTCCCAGTGTTGCTTAAAAATGGCACCTAGGACTGAAGTGGTAAAAGTGTATCTCTAACTAAAACTTTTTGTTTAGTTTTGGATAATTAAAAATCCTGTCAGTCTTTTATCTGTCTTCTGTTGCAGAGATTCTTTGTCACTTTCTGCCCTGAAGACAAATCAGGAAGTGAGAATATATATATTTTTTTATATTACATTTTCTAAATATGGTAAAACAGCAACACAGGCATCAAGCAGAGGTAGCAAGGGGCTATCATGTTTCATGCTTTACCAGAACTTAGTCAATACTTTATTGGCTGTTTTACCATATTGAGTAATACAGTAAATCATTGGTTCGAGAGTAACTTGGGTTGAGAGTGTTTTGCAAGACAAGTAAAATTTTTTTAACAAACTTTGACTTGATATACAAGCGATGTCTTGATATACAAGCAGCGTCACGTCACAACTGAGTATAAAAGAGAAGAGAGGCGCCTCTAAGTGTAGCAATATGGTTACATTTAATGAAGGTACAACATTTAACAACTCACATGGTTGATGAATAAAAGAGGCACATCTAAGTATGCAGGCATCCGGGGTAAAGCTGTCCACATAGACCGTCCTCCTCACCGCCATCAACGTTGTCCCTTCTACGCTTCCCTCCACGAGCGGTTCAATTGCTCTACTGCAGGGTAGTCTTCCCGATCATGATTGCAGACTGAAAGCGGTGAGGGCCAGGGGTGTGGGGGATGGTCTATGTGGACAGCTTTACCCCGGATGCCTGCATACTTAGATGTGCCTCTTTTAATCATCAACCATGTGAGTTGCTAAATGTTGTACCTTCATTAAATGTAACCATATTGCTACATTTAGAGGCGCCTCTCTTCTCTTTTATACTCTGTAGCTCCTGCTGGAGTTAGCTTCCAATCCCCTTGTGGAGGCGGCCATTTGTGGATGAACATTTTATGGTTACACAAACTATCACATTGCTATAATCTTTTTATATAGACTTTAAACTGAAGGACTTATGAATAAATGGTTGTGGAACGAATCATTTGAGTTTCCATTATTTCTTACGGGGAAATTTGCTTTGATATACAAGTGCTTTGGATTACAAGCATGTTTCTGGAACTAATTATGCTCGCAATCCAGGGTTTTACTGTATAGGTGATGCTTAGGATGTGCGGTTGTCCAGATCTTCTTCTAATGCTATCAGTGGTGAACTGAGCCAGCACTCCTACCTTTGGATTGGCATCCCTGGTGTGGCTTCTCCTGTAACAGTGTCTTTCCTACTGTGTCTAAAAGAGCAGTGTGGAATACTCAGAGCAGGGAAAAAAACAGTCAATACTTTTTTTTTAACATTACCTGGTGCAAACAGTTTTGGGGGGGATATTTTGGATGATGGGGGGATGAAGGGATCAACAGCTAGTGGGTATTAAGTACAAGATTAAAATACAATAGATCCTGTATAACTTTTTTCCTGGTAAACAACAAAAGTGTCTGTGCCACTTGCCTCTTTGTAATCAACATAATACTTGTATTTTGCCAATGGACAGATCTCCAATTGGTATCAGCTTTTCAGATTTTCTTAAGAACTCATATGGTTGCAGAACCCAGTCACAGAGGTCAACATTTCCTGTGTAATCTATGATGAAAACAAGTTTTGTTTTTTCTCTAGTGGACCCTGTTTCTTTCACTTCCATGTTGATATCTGTGTGAATGGCATGAAGCAATCTTTTAGTCTCTGTAACAAAGTGTAAGCTGCTTACTCCTAAAGTGATCAATTCTATTGAACAATATATGGGGCTATATCATAGCATGTTTCATGTACCAGCTTCCTAACTTATTCTTACCAAAGAGCATGTAGAGCAAGAAGCAGGGCTTTAAAGGTACAATAATCATTATCACAACTTTGAACCAAATTCAAATTATTCACAACCAATTAAAAACCAAATAATAAACTTATAAAATCTCCACACATAAATAACCTCCTTATGTAAATCCTATCATGGTGTGGATCATCATATAATAATATAATCCTTGGTTCAAAGCTCATTTTCAATCAAAGATATCTTCAGGATGGGACGTTCAATTTTCTACAGATTTAGTTAACAAAGTTTTCTTCCTCAAAAATTATTGTGGTTGTCGATTAGTTTACTCTCAAAAAAGGCTAAGTTAGTCCTTTAGCAGCTCAATCTTTGTCTCCTACTTATGAGTGGTGAAATTACTTCCTCTCTATATCAGTGGCCAGCAAGGTCTTCAAGTTCTTAATAGTGAGCCTCGCACTAGTCATTTACTTCTTTGGGAGATCATATCCTCCAATTAATCCATGACATCTTTCATGCTCTATATTTCTAACAGTTACCTGCCTGGAGAATTGCTCCATCCACAATTGCACAGCATAAGTATCATCGCCCTTTCAAGTCTGAATTGCTCCTCTAGTCTAGATATTACTTTTAAACTCCTATTCTTCAGCCTGGCTGTGCATTTTTCAGAACTGATCCAGTTCTTCTTTCTCATGTTCCTTGACTGTCATTAACCCTACAGAGATCACCTCGCTCTTCTCTTCTAAACTTCTGACCCACTAGTGATTGTGGATACCCCATTTAATTTCTTAAAACCTTCTGTGTTTTCATTGTGTGGGCTTTTTAAAAAGGGTAGGCTGGTGTAAAAATGTGAACAGATTAATTATATCCCTTTTGCAGCAGTGGACTGATTAGCTTCCTGATAACTTTGCCATTTCTCCCCAAATAAGAAATTCGGTGTGGTATATTCAACCGGCTGTCTTTTCCTCAATATACGTGGAAGGCTACGTATACCCTAACTTATTTTCACACAGCTTGTGAAGCTTACTGCCATTTCCAATTATATAGCATATCCTGCTCAAAATACAGTTTTCCATTCAGTTTAACAAGTGATCCATTCACCGAAGCGTTTTACTGGGAATATAAAGTATAACTATAGACATTTTTCTGACGAATGGGCAAAAACTGGCCTGATTGACTGTTGTCACTAAAGTGCTTCATAACATGTTTTAGACATCAGGGAAGACAAGGATGCAGTGAACAGGACCAATGGATCAAAACTAGCAAGGTCCATAGTTAGGGTTAGTTTCAATTTTTATGCTCATTTGTATATGCTCATATGTTCTATTGTACACTATGCTTTCCAGAAAGTCTTCTGTAATAAACAGCTATAAGAAGTTTAGTAGGAAGAATCATGTCACTTCTTCATTTATTTAATTTAATTTATTTATTTAAGGGCAGATGTGGTCCCTGAGTCTATGGGTTTCCATCTGGAAACTATTTCTAATAACAGGCTTTCTAGAATGTTTATCACTTTGTGCTGCACTGCTGGTACTTCAAAAACTAAAGCTGCTGTGAGGGAAGGGGAAGAAGATACAAAGTAACGGGCAGCAGGAAAGTGTTGTTGCTGGGAACAAACATTCGCTGTGATCCTGATAATTGGTTAATAATGGCAATTACATGATTGGCAGCCATGCTGAGCGGTTACTGATCAAGCCTCTACGTTCTCCGGCAGCACTGTGTTCCCAGAGATAAGGATGGTGCAGGAGCCAAAAATGTAGCTTTGATTTACTTTTGAACTGGGTCAAAGTTGCTAAAATATAACAACTTCTACAGTAGGCATGTCAAACTACAGTGGACCATACTGAATGGAAAAAATCTGCAAAGGATACATTTTGTCTACTCAGGGTCAAACCTACTGGAAGATTATAGCACTTTGGTAATTAACATTATAGTAATGATTACATTTTATACCATGTGAAAGAAATGGTCTATAATGGTAATTTCCCTTGGTCCCCTTTCATATGAAGGGTCTGATCAGGTCCCCCTGTCAGGTCTTCAGGCAGACCTGATCAGACGGTCCATTCACCCCCATGGATCAAGAGGTGTAAACATAACTCTACCTTTGTTGAGAAAAAAAAACAATACCCTCAAGGTGATCTATGTACATTGCAAGGATTTTAACAAACTTTGTTGCAGAGTCCCACCTTTTGTTGCTCTAAAGAAATAGCTGTTTGTTTGTTTGGTTATGTTAATGCACAGAGTAAATCTGACTTTCATTGTTAACCAGTTATTGTTCTAATAAAGAAAATCGCATTGTTGGAACCCCTTTAGAAATGATTAACCTTTTTGGGAGTATCCCACCAAAAAAGGTTAATTTTTGTTGCAGAGGATGCATAAAATCTGACTTGTATCTTAGTGCAGACTTCTGGGAAAATCCGTGAGCTTATCACACAAGCAGGAACTGACATTTCTGGGGGTATAATGTATACCAACTGCGTACAGAACGCTCCAGGTTGCCATATTTGTCAGGACTGGGCTCAGCCCTTCCTTCTCAAAGCTTGCCGCTCAGCTGTCGGCTAATTGCCAGGTCCTATCTCTCCACAGTGACTCATCTGTTGATGATATCCTGCTTGTCAGTCCTGCCTACTTAAGCTGTCCAGTCCAGAGGACCTTTGCCTTCACCTTGGTCACATCTCTAGAGATGCTCTCCTGTGTTCCTGTTTAAGACTTGCTTGGCTGACATTCTTTCTGGCTCCAGATCCTGCTTGCTGTTCTGCTACGCTCATCTCTGACTCCCTGACCTTTTGGCTTGTCTGACTGTCCGTTCCGGTTCCTGAACTCTGGCTATGCTTTGACTACGTTTACTCTGTTTACCTTTTTTTATTATTATTAAACAAGTGTGATTTAATTGTACTTCTGTCTCAGTCTGATTCATGGTTTCTGACACATATTGCATTGAATAATACAGAAAATTACAGAGCTGCAGATTGAAAAGGAAAGGTAATTTTCAATAACATTCAGTTACAATATGGCTTGTGCAGCAATTGTATATGCTATAATATATATATTTTTAATTAGAATTTTTTTTTGCCACAAAAGTGGTTACACTTTAAGGTTTTTTTGTCTTCCCCAACTCTGGGTATAGGGTTCTGTTTATGGGGCATTTATATTTATATATAAATAAATAATGAATAATGATTTTTTTTTTATTGCTTGAACTTAACCTGACCAACTATGTTACTACGTTCAGCTGAACAACTGCTGGTGTCTTTTTCAATTAAATATCTAAACCAGCTAAGGGCTACAAAGGAGTGAGAGCTACAGGCAGCACAAAAACTTCAGTTTAAAATATCTGTTGTAAGATTTTAAAATGTTTATTAAGGTATTATAATAGACATCAACAAAATTGTGCCCACGCAGGGGCTTGCACGTGATTTTTAATCCACTGCTGTGTTTGTTGACCATGTTTGCAATCATAAAATATGATCATAAAATGAGCTTTGCTATCTAAAAAATACTAGTAAACGTGTGAATACAACACAAATACTACAAGTTGCTAAATACCAGCATTTAAATAAATGCAGCCATAAAAACAAACATAACTTTACAATGCATAAAGGTAGGATTGTTTGTATTAGACATGCTTAAATTGTTTTCTAAAGCTATATTTCCTATAAAGAAAGCATTTAGATAGGCTTAGTTTTATTTAAGCAGGGTCAGTATAATAAGTTAACATTTTACACAGATTAATGACCATCCCCTCCTGTGGTTTGGAGATTAAGCTGCTTTTAAAAAGAAATAAAGGATGCTTTATATTTTGGAGGGTTGTGAAATTGTAGCTATTCTTGAAGTGAGCAGATCAAAGGAAGATTGTGAAGTCTTCAATGAAGCATGTGTGTTAAATGCACTCTGTGCCTGTTAAACCGTGACTCTATTCAGATGTAGGGAGGCCCTCCTTTCATGGTCGCCTCAAGCAATGTTGGCTGCTGTAGAGTGGAACTAAGTTCAAGAAATGGAAGCACTTAACAGTGAAATTAAGTACTTATTTGTTTTTAAATTGTGTGATCAACTGCTGATGTGTACTAGATTGGGACAAGCTTGAAGATTCCGATTTTTACACCCTAAGGTTGCACTTTTTCATTTAGAGAGGGGAAAGGTTATAGAGGGTAAAGAGCACGTAATAGAAAAGCGTATTTGAAATTCTTAACAAGTATTACTTTTAGTGTATATAACTTTGGGTCAGATGATGGTGTCTGATATTGATGATGATTATGTAGGGGGTTATAAGACAAGGTTACAGTGCTTTAACAAAAAAAAGAAGAGGAGGGGGTCTATGGAGAAGAAGAGAGACAGAAATATATTTTTAAGAGATTAAATAATCTAGCACTAGAACTACTTTTAAAGTAAAAACCCAAGGAAAAGGGGGCACTGCTCTTGCCTTTCACATCCTAGATGTCAGGACAGTTTTTTTTGGAGGGAGATGTGGTAATGCCTGTATTATATGAACATATGCAGTCAAGAAATCATCTTTAACTTTTCAGATAATTTATTTATTTATCTGTGTAAGGAAAGGCTAATCTTTGGCTATTCAGTCCCAGCTCTGAGGGTAAGGCCCTCTCTGCACTCCATTGCATTGTCATTCAACCACCTTTTTGCATCTTCCTATTCTTGTACTGTGAAGAGCAGTAGTGCCGGTAGCAACAGAAGAAGCAACAGCAACCACAGTTTTTTTAATATTCTTCTTTTCAGCAGTGACATCAAGTGAAATCCATAAGCATAATATGGAAGTAATAGTCAGTTGGTCAGAGCATGCTGCACCACCAGTTGGCCCCACATTACGTCATGATCCAATGAATTACTGGGTGGTAAATTTGACCAGTTGGAGTTGGCCCCATTTATAATCTAAGTGTTTATAGGGTTTGCCTATATAGGGTTGGCCTAGGTGTTTACCTACCTAAACTCAAATCATGCCTAAAATTGTAATATATACAGTATATATAGGTTCTACCTGACCCCTCCCCACAATAATGAAATATGTATTAAAAAAAACGATATTTTCCTTAAATGTCTGTGTCCTCAGCAGAACACCCACAACAAAGAAGCAGACTACAAAAAAAAAACCCTCAAAACAACCAGTAATTTATTAATTTAACAATACTTTTAGCCGAACATTCTAACATTTAGCCATACGTGCTTGTTTCAAAGCTTTTAATGTGTGGGAGCGCAACTGGGGTAATTTTTCTCTGAAACCATAATGGTCCAGGTGCTAGTGGAGGATGGTCCTTACACAGTAGTACTTTGAGTCTAGATCAGCAGGATAACACCTCCTGTGTTTCCATCACAGCCTGGGCTCACGGGAAGACTTGGAACTTTAGTGGCAGAGAGGACCATCTGCTGGGAAAAGAACTGAAGTTGAATATTGCAGTGAAAGATTGATTTCTGCTTTACCAAGTCTACTCATTATATTAAAATCTAGCCGTTCTCACTTTTATAAAACATTCAAATACAATTCACTAACCTGTGTTTACTTATAGTTTTATATTGCACAGTTGTTTTACTGTTCTTAAAGTTACAGCAGTTCGGCAGTAATAATTATATGCAGCACAGCAGGTGTTCAGAAATAGAGCTTTATTTCAAATCAGTTGTACGCAATGCTAAACTCTCCAGAGGTTTCTCAGCCTCACACCTGTTGCTTAGCTGTCAGCTTACAATATGTTCCATGTCTGCCTTGATGTTCTTGTCAGATATATACAGTATGAAGCCCAGGTTTGTTAACTGAAACACCCTGGGGAATAAACACAGAAATCCAACTGTTCTGTAATTTAACCATTCAATGTCAAAATGTGGACAGTAAATATAGATAAATAGTTCATTGGCAGGCTTCCCCAGTGCTACTGCTTGGTGATTTGTTCTTACAATTTGATGAAACATAATTAAGTAAAAGGCAAGCAGAGCACATTTAGCAAAAGGAGGGAAAGCATGTGTGAAAACCAAAACGTATCTCACTCAGCACACCAATCCCTAAATACCAACGGGCCAATGAAATCTCTAACTAAAAAATGAATAGCAGAGATTGTAAAACTATACAAACAATGCCCTACATATGTAAAGCATGTACGTGATATTTTTTAAAGTTTGTATCTACATAGCCATCAATATTGATTATATCCAAAGTCACCCCGTGCTACCCTAATTGCCCCTATATAAATACACCAAGGCAGCTAGGTTTATCCTCCCAGATTATTAAAACAAACTATATAAACAAAAGGTTTGCCTGCTCACTTACCAGGCAGCCTGCAAAACAACCAAATTGGCCCTGTCTAACAGTTTGCATTAAAAACAGAGGGATTTTAATGCAAACTTTAATGTTTCTTAACGCTAAAATTTCCAGAGCCTCCATAGGAGGAGCACATATATCAATTGATGGAACAGCTTACAGTAAAAACAGAGGGTTTTGTTTGCACAAATTTGCAAATTCCTGCAGGATGCCTTTGTTGCCATTGTAATTTTGCTGGGCGTCACATGCGTCCCTGTGCCTTTAAGGAAGGATGGGCTCCCTCCAGGCACACCTGTCCTTAACCTATCCATTGATATATGTGGTCCTCCTATGGAGGCTCTGGAATTGCAGTATATAAAGAGGTCCCTTGATGTGGGCACTGCGGCTTATGCTTGTATTTGCAAATGTGTGTAAACAAAACCCTCTGTTTTTAACGCAATCTATTAGACAGGGCCGATTTGGTTGTTTTGCAGGCTGGCTGATAAGTGTGCTGGGAAATCCTTTGTTTGTTTGCGATGTGCATTGCCCTTCTGTCAGCGCTGGGCTCAGCCCTTCCTTCCTCTGAGCTAGCAGCTGTCGGCTAATTGCCAGCTCCTATTTCTCTACAGTGACTCACCTGTTGCTTGCTGTTCCACTACGCTGATCTCTGGCTTCCTGACTTTCTGGTTTGTCTGACTATTTGTTCCGGTTACCGAACTTTGGCTATGTTTTGACTACGTTTGTTCTATTTACTAAACAAGTGTTATTTAATTGTACTTCTGTCTCGGTCTGATTCATGGTTTCTAACACTAGGCGAAGGCCATGAATTCAGAAGATGCAGTCAATCCACTTGTTGGTAATATTTTTTCCAGATTAAATGAGCAGGGTCACTGCATGGATCAGTTTGCCATGGCGTTACAAACGCTTCTGAGTAACATGGCTCACCTGGAATCTCCCACTGTGGCTGCTCTGGTACAACCTGTGTTTCAGGCTGTCCCTGCTGCTGCTCCAGTCTCTGTGCAGGCACCCACCTCAAGTATTACCACTATAAGAGGTATGTCTGGTTCCGCTTCACTTCCCCAGCGATTTGAGGGTGATCCAGTCCAATGCAGAGGGTTTCTGAACCAGGTTGAGATATACTCTGAGATGCTGCCCCAGGCATTTCCCACGGACAAAAGCAAAGCAGGTTTTGTGATATTTTTGCTTTCTGAGAGAGCCTTGGTCTGGGCAAACCCTCTATGGGAGACAAAAAAACCTTTTGTCTTGAGTTACCCTGAGTTGTGGCTTCTTTTAAAAGGGTATTTGATGTTCCTGCATGCTCTGCTTCTGCTGCCAAGTGCCTCATGTCCATCAAACAGAGTACGAGAACTGTTGCCGATTACGCCATTGAATTCTGTACTCTGCGATGGGCTCTTTACTTGTCAAGTTTCAATTACATTGTCTCATTCTTACCCGGTACTAAGAATGTAAGGGCTGACGCTTTGTCACGACAATTTTTCCTTTACTTCCAAGATGGAGTCGGTTCCGGTTTCTGTGATTCCTCCTGATCGGATTCTGGCTACAGTTCGCACCAGTCTCACTTCTCCTTTGGGTGACAAAAATCTTGCTGCTCAGGTTCATGCTCCTCCTGAGAAACCTTGTGACCGCTGCTTTGTCCCAGAGAGTCTCCGTATTGCTGTGCTCCAGACTTACCATTCTCCCAATGCTGCTGGCCACCTTGGGAATAATCAACTCTTTTGGGCCATTTCCCAACAATTCTGGTGGCCTAGTCTACGTGCTGATGTAACCGCCTTCATAGCTGCCTTTTATGCGTGAGCTCAGAGTAAGACTCTACGACACCTTCCAGTGGGCCTCCTACAACTCATACCCAATGGAGAGAGGCCCTGGACCCACCTGTCTATGGATTTCATTGTGGAGGGCAACTGTGTTGCCCTGGCAACTCCCAGGGCAACACAGTTATCCTTATGATGGTTGACCGGTTCTCGAAAATGTCTCATTGTATTCCACTTAAGAAGTTGTCACTTCTAAAGAACTGGCTTCGATTTTTGCTCGGGAGATCTTTCGCTTACATGGGCTATCAAGGTGATTGTCTCGGGCACGGGTAGTCAGTTTGTGTCCCGGTTCTGGCGAGCCTTTTGTGCACAGTTGGGAATTCAGCTTGCTTTCTCCTCTGTGTATTACCCCCAGTCTAATGGGGCTGCAAAACGAGCCAATCAGTCCTTCGAGCAATTCCTACATTGCTATATTTCTGACCATCATAACAACTGGTCAGACCTCTTACTGTGGGTGGAGTTTGCTCACAATAGTGCCTTGAATTCTGCTTCCCAATAGCCCCCGTTTATGGCGAACTATGATTTCCAACCTTCCATGTTGCCTGACTCATTTGTTCCGCAGAGTATTCCTGCGTTATAGGAGCATCTCCGTGGTCTTTGTTCCACTTGGGCACAAGCCCAGGAGGCTTTGCGACATGCTAATCATAAGTACAGACTCCATGCTGACCGCAGATGCCTGCTTGCACCTTCCTACCAGGTTGGGGACAGGGTCTGGCTGTCATCTCGCAACCTCCGACTTCGTGTTCCCTCTCTGAAGTTCACACCTCGGTTTATTGGGCCTTTCCGTATTCGTTGCAGGATTAACCCAGTGGCTTACGCATTAGACCTTCCTTCAAATGTCTCTTTATTGAAACCTTTGGTCTGCAACTGCTTTACCACCTCGGTGCCACGTCCTCACCCTGTACAGGTTGAGAACCATGAGGAGTATGAAATACAGTCCATAGGTTCCTTGGGTGCATACAGTACCTGGTGCATTGGAAAGGGTACGATCCAAAGGAACACTCTCATCCTCGGACGTACATGTCCCTGTCCTCCTCTGTGATTTCTATAGACATTTTCCTCTCATGCCTGGTGGTCCTCCGAGGGGGAGGGGTCGTTCAGGAGGGGGTACTGTCATGGCTGGGCTCAGCCCTTCCTTCCTCTGAGCTGGCCGCTCAGCTGTCTGCTAATTGCCAGCTTCTATCGCTCTACAGTAACTCACCTGTTGATGATATCCTGCTCGTTAGTCCTGCCTACTTAAGCCATCCAGCCCAGATGATCTCTGCCTTCGCCTTGGTCAACATCACAGAGACTATTTCCTGCGTTCCTGTTAAAGACTTGCTTGGCTGACATTCTTTTTGGCTCCAGATCCTGCTTGCTGTTCCACTTATCTGATCTGGCTTCCTGACTTTCTGGCTTGTCTGACTATCTGTTCCAGTTACCAAACTTAGCTATGTTTTGACTACGTTTGTTCTATTTACTTTTATTATTAAACAAGTGTGATTTACCTGTACTTCTGTCTCGCTCTGATTCATGGTTTCTGACACCTTCCATGTGCACCTTGTTGTAAAGCCTAGTTAAGGTTGGGGGGGGTCGGCATTTTTTTGTAAACTATATAAAAGTGCCTAGTGTTATACAACAAAGTGTTTATTCGAGACACTGATGTGAAGTTTCCTCTGTTGGTAGAACATTACTTAACAATAAGTGGTCATGGAAATCTGGTGTGTATGCTGTGTTTTAAGCATTTAGCATGGAGGTGAAGACGTTGAAGAGGAATTGCGCACTGAATTAATCACTTTTATATCTTATACATTATTTATAAATATAAATATGTATTTTTATTATATATATATATATATATATATATATATATATATATATATACAGTATCTCACAAAAGAAGTGAGTACATCCCTCACATCTTTGTAAATATTTTATTATATCTTTTCATTTGACAACACTGAAGAACATACACTTTGCTACAATGAAAAGTAGTGAGTGTGCAGCTTGTATAAAGCCCCATACACACTATCAGATTTTCTGCTGATTTTTGTCTTCAGATTTACCAAAACCATGTAGTACAAGGGCCTGCTTGATTGCATACAAATTGAAACTCCTAAGGTTTGACCTCATATTATATGGTTTTGGTAAATCTGAAGGAGAAAATCAGCAGAAAATCTGATAAGTGTGTATGGGGCTTAACAGTGTAAATTTGCTGTCCCCTCAAAATAACTCAACACACAGCCATTAATGTCTAAACCGCTGGCAACAAAAGTGAGTACACCACTAAGTGGAAATGTCCAAATTGGGCCCAAAGTGTCAATATTTTGTGTGGCCACCATTATTTTACAGCACTGCCTTAACCCACTTGAGAATGGAGTTCACCAGAGCTTCACGGGTTGCCACTGGATTCCTCTTCCACTCCTCTACTACGACATCACGGAACTGGTGGATGTTAGAGACCTTGTGCTCCTCCACCTTCTGTTTGAGGATGCCCCACAGATGCTCAATAGGGTTTAGGTCTGGAGACATGCTTGGCCAGTCCATCACCTTTACCCTCAGCTTCTTTAGCAAGGCAGTGGTTGTCTTGGAGGTGTGTTTGGGGTTGTTATCATGTTGGAATACTGCCGTGCAGCCCAGTCTCCGAAGGGAGGGGATCATGCTCTGCTTCAGTATGTCACAGTACATGTTGGCATTCATGGTTCCCTCAATGAACTGTATCTCCCCAGTTCCAGCAGCACTCATGCAGCCCCAGACCATGACACTTCCACCACCATGCTTGACTGTAGGCAAGACACACTTATCTTTGTACTCCTCACCTGGTTACCATCACACACGCTTGACACTATGAACCAAATAGGTTTATCATTGTTTTATCCGACCACAGGACATGGTTCCAGTAATCCATGTCCTTAGTCTGCTTGTCTTCTGCAAACTGTTTGCAGACTTTCTTGTGCATCATCTTTAGAAGAGGCTTCCTTCTGGACAGCCATGCAGACCAATTTGATGCAGTGTGCAGCGTATGGTCTGAGCACTGACAGACTGACCTCCCACCCCTTAAACCTCTGCAGCAATACTGGCAGCACTCATATGTCTATTTCCCAAAGACAACCTCTGGATATGACGCTGAGAACATGCACTTAATTTCTTTGGCCGACCATGGTGAGGCCTGTTCTGAGTGGAACCTGTCCTGTTAAACCACTGTATGGTCTTTGCCACCATGCTGCAGCTCAGTTTCAGGGTCTTGGCAATCTACTTATAGCCTAAGCCATCTTTATGTAGAGCAACAATTCTTTTTTTCAGATCCTCAGAGAGTTCTTTGCCATGAGGTGCCATGTTGAAATTCCAGTGACCAGTATAAGAGAGCGGGAGCGATAACACCAAATGTAACACACCTGCTACCCATTCACACCTGAGACTAACGAGTCACATGACACCGGGGAGGGAAAATGGCTAATTGGGCCCAATTTGGACATTTTCATTTAGGGGTGTACTCACTTTTGTTGCCAGCAGTTTAGACATCAAATCCTGTGAGTGTGTTGAGTTATTTTGAGGGGACAGTAAATTTACACTGTTATAGAAGCTGTACACTCACTACTTTACATTGTAGCAAAGTGTCATTTCTTCAGTGTTGTCACATCAAAAGATATAAAAAAATATTTACAAAAATGTGAGGGGTGTACTCACTTTTGTGAGATACTGTATATCATTTTTTTAGATTGTGTTAGCATAAATTAGCATAAATTATATTTGATATTGTCACTAGGATTTGATGTCACAGTGATTCGGTGAACACTTCTTTTGGTTTTCACGGTGTTTCACAATTTATTGTTATTACAGCAGTGGCATGCAGTATGTGGGATCCATAGTTCTTGCATTGTTTCCTATGCATTTTTTTTGCACTTTAGTCGTCTGGCTGTACCTGCTTTGTTATGTTCTTCACTACTTTGTCCACATCGTACACACAGTTCCTCTAGCAACAGGTAAGTGGGGTTGGGGGTCATCAAATTTTAAGGCCTATTGATTTTAGATATCTGGGGGTTATTTACTAAAACTGGAGAGTGCAAAATCTGGTGCAGCTCTGCATAGAAAGCTTCTATGTTTATTTGCCAAAGCTTAATTGATCAAACTGAAGTTACAAGCTTATTGGCTTCAATGCATAGCTGCACCAGATTCGAAGTGCTCCAGTTTTAATAAATCTACTCCATAGCATTTAGGCCTAATGTTTACAACATTGGTGCCCAACCTGAGGTCTGAGATCCTCAAGCCGCTCTTTGTTATATAATTTGCGGCCTTTGGACCTCAGCAGTCTGTAGCAGGAACACTGATTAGCGTAATGACAGTAATCTCTACTAGCCTCATGTAACATGTTCCCTGTTTTGTGTCTTCTGCAACATATCCTGCTGCTAGTTTACCAGGATTTTTTGAAACATTTGCAAGCACAAGCTCTTTTCTCCAACAAAATCTTTTCTTAGTTTTACTTCATGTGACAAATTCTAAGGGTTCTAATACACAGAGCACAATTGTTCTCAGATGCAGTTAGCTTGCCTGCCACTAAATGGCTCTTGTCCCATTATAGGAAGGTAAGGGAAAGTTGTAACTGGGTATTAGGTTCTCTTTTACAAAAGTTCCTCTTTAGTGATGTCATGGGTGTAGTCAGTACCCCTATAAATAGCAGTGTGGGAGGCGCCCAGGTAGATGGGGCATGGGAGCCAAACACCCCAGAGCTCATAAGATATAGTCTCCTGCAGAGCTGATCGAAAGGGTCCTTGCAAGGATGAAGGCCCAGGCAAGGTGAAACAGATCATTTTTAAGTTGACTTGGAAGCTTGGGAATGGGTTTGCCATCTGAGAGCATGTCCGTCTAGGCAGAGCTATAGAAGGGATAGTGATATAGAGAGTGATATACTAACGAAAAGTACCTTTATTCCCCAGATCTTCAGCTGCATGTCCTGCGACTTGGTATTGGAAGCTAATGCTGTGACTTTGTATACATAGGGAAGTGGTCTCACCTCTGTGGTGTTCCATAGGAGGAATGGAGGTGTAAAGGGAACATGGCTTAAAAGAGATGTACTTGTGCTCTGTGCCGAAATGACTGCTACAGAATGTCTAACCTTGCATGCACAGAATGGCTAGCTTTACATCTGATGTTCTGCACTGAAGAATTCTGATAGTATGTCAAATGTGATGTCAGATGTCACTGAAATCTTTGTGAAGTTACAGTGGAGTGCAGACAGTGCATTTTATGTGTAGGAATTCCTTTATTCTCAAATATTAAAGCCTCAGGCCAGGTATGTTGAGAGCATGTAGGCAGGTGCAGTTAGCTTGTCCACCACTAGATGGCCATGTTCCCAGTATTATTTAGTAAAGGGCAATTGGTAATTCGGTGCTGGGCCCTTTTTAGAGAAAACCCTCCTTTAGTTATGTAATGCAGTGTTTCTCAACTCCAGTCCTCAAGGCGCCCCAACAGGTCATGTTTTCAGGATTTCCCTCAGATGAAACGGCCGTGGTAATTACTAAGGCAGTGAAAGTGATCAAATCACCTGTGCAAAATAATGGAAAGCCTGAAAACATGACCTGCTGGGGCGCCTTGAGGACTGGAGTTGAGAAACACTGATGTAATGTATGAAGTTAGTGCCCATATAGGTGACAGGATGGGAGTGGCCTAGGAATATGGGGCATGGAAGCCAAACACCCCAGAGCTATCTGGATGTGGTCAGTGACTGCCCAAGGTCTCTTAACCGCTTACCAACCATATACTGTATATGTAAGGCGGCAAGGTGGCTCTGCTGTGCAGGATCATGTACCTAGTAGGTGATCCTGCACCTCTGGGTCTGGGGCACACACGTGCGCCGCCGCCGGCCCGCTCCTGCTGTGATTAGACAAAGTGGGAGTTGATCAGCGAGTATGGCAGACTTGATGTCTGCCGGGACATGCTGATGCTTCAGTACACAGGCAGAACAGTGGTCTAAAATATTAAATATGGGTATATTTGGCGCTACCTGAAACCTTAAAGAATCTATCCGGGATAGCCTTATAAAGTAATAAAGCCGTACCACTATTATATACCTATATGGTATTTGACATCAAGGGGTACATCCCCCATACAATGAGAGTGTGCCCTGGAGGTGACGTATAGAGCGTGGTGCCGTCGACGGCACCTCCAGGGCACTCGAGTAAGTGGAACGCTGTTCAGTGTCTGGTGGATCCATCCCCCCACCTCGTTCTATGCTGTCTAGGAGGGACTCTTAAACTTTGTCTATTGGCTAGGGACTATTGGCATCCTATCCCACCTATTCACTGGGTAGGAATATAACAGCTTTTGGACTTTTTATTTTTATTTTTTATTTTTTATTTCTACAACTTTTTCCTTGTTCATACATGTTTTTAAATAAAGTGATTTTACTTTATTACGCCATGGAAGCTCTTTTTGTTATATTTTGATACATGAGGGAATGCAACACCTCCACCGATTGGGATGCACAGGAGACATCTATCACAGAATACAGCATGCACAGTGTTTCATCTATATTCCAGTATAGGCGCACTACCCCCGTATGGAGCCTGGGGAGCTGGTTACATCAAAGGCACCTACCGCAGGAAGCAGCAAGCAGAGAATCCCATTCTAATATACTACAGGCGTACTACCCCTGCAGGGGTTCCGGAAGCTAGTGAGTAGGCAACCATAAGGGGGAGCACCAAAGTCACCAGACAACTGTCTCAGTACTAAAGTCACCCTTGGGAATTTCCTAAACTCAACATAGTACCAATATATGGGACTATCATACTCTATTGAGATTTATTTGCTGGAATTTTTGATAATATAAACTGTTATGCGTGTATGCGATTCCAATCCACGATATATTATATATATGGTTTATGATTAAGGTGATTTGACCTAAATGCACTGTATGTGTACTGATCTGTGTATAACATGTACCCCGTGATGCATCCAACTGTTGATGCATGCATTAACTATATATAGAATTGGTTTATAGTACATGGAACACTGTTTCAATAAGTGCACTTTATGTGGTACAGCCTCTGGCTCCACCATCAGATGCTGTAATACAACCTCTTGCTGTGCGACATCTGGTCAGATATATTATATTTCTCCTAAACTGTACACCACTGTGAATACACCAATGTAATTTATTTTTACCACTCTCATTGTATGGGGGATGTATCCCTAGATGTCAAATACCATATAGGTATATAATAGTGGTACGGCTTTATTACTTTATAAGGATATCCTGGATAGATTCTTTAAGGTTTCAGGTATATATATTAAATTAAATATGGCCAAATATACCCATATTTAATATTTTTCACACGTTTGGCAGAGCACCTCATTGGGTACTCTGTGTAAGGGAGGCAGCAACCTGTGGCTTCTGGCCCTATAGACTTGCCCTAAGCGCAGTTTTTTACCACGAGCTACTGAGAACAGTGGTTTGCCTATGTAAACAAAGCAGATCTGTGGGAAGGCATGGATTCTGTGTCTCTGCTAAGCAGGGGCACCGATCTATGCCTTCTCCAAGTACAAGCACCTCCCCCACAGTAGTAAAGCACTGGTCAGGCATACATTTCACCCTTTGATCTCCCCTGATGTTAACCCCTTCCCAGCCAGTGTCATTAGTACAGTGACAGTGCAGATTTTTTAGCACTGATCACTGTATTAGTGTAATTGATCCACAAAAAGTGTCAAAAGTGTCAGTTAATGTCCCGACTGTCCGCCGCAATATCGCAGTCCCGTTATAAGTCGCTGATCACCACCATTACTAGTAATAAATAAATAAATAAAGATATCCCATAGTTTGTAGACGCCATAGCTTTTGCGCAAACCAATCAATATATGCTTATTGGGATTTTTTTAACCAAAGATATGTAGCAGAATACATATTGGCCTATATTGATGAAGAAATTAAATTTTTTCAATTTTTTTTATTGGATGTGTTTTATAGCATAAAGTAAAAAATATTTTTTTTAAAAAAATTGTCATTCTTTTTTTGTTTGTTATTTATAGCGCAAAAAATAAAAACCACAGAGGTGATCAAAAACCACTAAAAGAAACCTCTATTTGTGGGGAAAAAAATTAAATGAGCATTTTGTTAAGGTACAGCGTCGCACGACTGCACAATTGTCAGTTAAAGTAACGCAGTTCCGTATTGCAAAAAATGGCCTGGTCATGAAGGGCAGTAAATCTTCTGGAGGTCAAGTGAATAACAAGGCTGATACCCCAAGGTAGTTCAGAACTCAGTAGGAATAGCTATAGTTGCCCTGACTCTTTTTACAGTCTTATGTGGGTCTAGAGCAGGATGCAAAAGGCATTAGTCAGAAATCCACATTTTTGTAGAGAGGTTTAAAACAGATGGCAGTGGGGCTAAGGGGTGTGAATATTTTCTGTATAACATGAACATAAATTATTAGAATGGGACAGTCCTGAAAAATGCATAATTAGAATGAGTATTTATGTTAAAACCTATGCTACTTGCTACCTTGTCATTGTGGTACATTAATGAATCACTTTGTGGACTAAACATTAATTGGTTCAGGGACAGGGAGCTTCAGGTGTCCAGGCTACCTGCAACTACAGTCATTTTTGGAAGAGGGTTTCTTCATGCTTAGAATAAATGCAAGGACAGTTACACCTCTCTACATATAGGTCATGAGTAATTAAAGGTATGTATAGTGGTTTCATTTCCAACCAGCAAGTTAAGCTTTGGGATCCTTTATGTCCTGTGCTCCTTTGTTCTTTTGTCCTTTGTGATCGCTGAGAAGAGCTGTGAAATTAGGTATAGCAGGCTTTTTTTAATAAATCCTTCACACAGGGGCACACAGGATTAGCACACAGAGGGGATGGTAGTAAGATGTGAAAGTTATTTGAGCAACAGGAGTTGCGGGGGCGGGTACTGTCACGAGCTGACAGGCAGGGAGAGAGGGGGGACAGAGGAGACAGAAGGGCTGCAAATGACGGAGGCACGTAAACTGACCACAGTGTCAGGGCTCAGCAGCCATGGTATACCGTGGTCAGTTTACAAAGGAGAAGGCATAGCCAGGCAGGATCAGCCAGGTATTTCAGGTGATACAGGGGGCCAAATAACACAGCTCAAGCACTGTGCTGTATAATATGCTTTAATTAGTTGCCGCCCGCCCACGGTCAAATGACGGCGGGGCGGCTCTTGTTCTGGGACGCTGTCATATGGCGGCGTCCCAGAACGGCTGCTCTCAGGTGCCCGCCGGGGCACGCAGCACGGTGATCATGGCTGCTCCGTGTTGCTAGGACACAGCGCGGCTCTTTAACCATGTGATCGGCTGTGTCCAATCACAGCCAGGCACATGTAAACACGGAGATGCTGGTAATTGGCTCTCCTCGCCTCACAATGACAGAGCGTGTGACGAGGAGAGCCGATCAGCGGCATCTACACGCAGAGGGACATCTAGCAATGTAATAAGGGCACTGATCATCAGTGCCCTGATTACAATATAGCAATATAGTGTCACCAATCAGTGCCCACCATTGCCCACCAAGGCCAGCAATCAATGCCCACCAGTGGCAGCAATCAGTGCCCACCACTGCCCACAAGTGCCACCAATCAGTGCCCATTAGCAATGCCAGTCAGTGCTGGCTATCAGTGCTGCCTATCAGTGCTGCCCATCAATGCCCATCACTGCTGTCGATCAATGCCCATCAGTGTCACCCATCAGTGCCACCCATCAACGCCTATCAGTGCCCACCAGTGACGCCTATCAGTGCCCACCAGTGCCGCCTATCAGTGCCCACCAATGCCGCCTATTAGTACCAATCAGTGCCACCTAACAGTGCCGCCTATCAGTGCTCATCAGTGCCACATATCAGTGCCCATAAGTGCGGCATATTAGTGCCTCCTCATAAGTGCCGCCTCATCAGTGCCCATAAGTGCCACCTCATCAATGCCCACGAGTTCAGCCTATCAGTGCCCATCAGTGCCGCCTCATCAGCGCACATCAGTGAAGGCAAAAAATTACTTAGTTACAAAATTTACTGACATAAAAAAAAAGGAAATTTTTTTTTTTTTGTGAGAAAAAAACCCCCAGCAGTGATTAAATACCACCAAAAGAAAGCTCTATTTGTGTGAAGAAAATGATAAAAAATTTGTTTGGGTACAGTGTAGCACGACCGCGCAATTGTCATTCAAAGTGCGACAGCGCTGAAAGTTGAAAAATGGCTTGGGCAGGAAGGGGGTGTAAGCGCCCGGTAGGCAAGTGGTTAAAGGAACAGAATCTTTTTTTTTGGGTTAACAAATGCTTTAAGGAATGATCAGGGTCGGGTTTCATTCAATAGCAAATGTGACATTAGAGCAGCCAAAAGAGGAATTCATTGCTCGGTCTGTAACCTTGTAATAAATCTCATGATGCATCTCACTGCTTCTGTTTTGATGTATTGTGCAGCAGAATTAATAAATACCCCCTACATTATACAAAATGGAACTATTTATGCTCTCTGTTTCTAAGCTAAAGTAGTCTTGGAATCTTTACCAGATGTTAAACAAAGATTGTATACATATACAAATACAAAATTTTAGTTTAAGGCCCCTTTCACACGATCGGACCGTTCAGGTCCGCCTGTCAGTTTTGACGGCGGACCTTAACGGGCGCTCCATGTTAGCCTATGGAGCGACGGATGTCAGCGGAAACATGTCCACTAACATCCGACCCGGTCTGATCTGCAAAAAGCAGACGGATGGTCCAACGTCCGGATCTGTCACTGGCGGATCGGATCGGGTGATATCGGGTGAGATCTTATGAAAACGGACACGCTGTCCGTTTTCATCCGATCCCTCCATAGGCAGCAGCGGTGCCTGACAAGCCCCTCCCCGCTCATTGAGCAGAGAGGGACCTGTGATCCGCTGAGATCTCCCGCTGAGCCGGCGGACCGAGGCGGACTCTGTGGAAGCGGATTCCGCCTCGTGAGAATGAGGCCTCAAAACATAAAAAATGTATATTTTTAAACAAATATACACTTTCAAATCTTACAACTTTTTATTGACAATACTTATCAATAAAGTTTCTATGCAATCCTTTTTTAGTTCTGCAAATTTAACCATACTTGGTAAAAGATAAGGCAATTCGCCTAGTTCCTGGAAGGTGGATCTTTTCAGCATCTGAGAACCATTCTATAAAAGATTTGTAGTGTTTTAACATTCTGGTAGACAGAAAAGCACATGACCTGCCAAGATGCACCTGTTCATTGGCGCAGTGTTCCTGGAACTTTTCCTGGAACTTATTTTATCATCTAATCCTTAAGCTATGGACTTCAGAGAGGCTCCAGCTTTATAGTCAGCACCCGGTGTTTATTAAAACAAGGTGTGCATCCTTTCATGCTGTTTTCCTTCCATTGTACAGCTGAACCTGGAAACAATTAGTACATGTTTTATGCCTTAGAATATTACAGTAAGGTCAATGCAATGTCATATGAAAATACACCGTCTGACTGCCAAATGCACATTTCCATCAAAAATAAAATATATATAAGTGCTAAGCATTATTTTTTTTTTATTTCCAACAATAAAATGGTTTTAGTAAGAGTCAAAGTGAAGTAAACCACAGCAACCATTCAGAAATCATCCTTGGTCTACCCAAGCTAATGTACAATCTGATTGTTTGCTTTAAGTCAAAGTAGCTTAACACAGGCCAATTCTTTGCACATGATGCAATTGTGAACCCAGCACATACAATGGGACCGTATGCAGAACATTACATTTACAATTATAATAATTAATCCATAAAAAAACCAATACTACAATGGATTTGAAAAACCGGGGCCCTTTATTATTGGTTATATATTTTATTTACCAACTTATAACAATAATAAACATGTCCATTTTCTTTAAAACACAACACTCATTTATTTTTACTGTAAACTATCACTATAACAGCCATGACAGCTCGAGTTAATACCAAGACATGTTCAATATTTCCATAACTGTCCCTTTTCTTGAGAAAAGGACCAAACCACATAACAAGGGCCTGGGAGGGGGGGTGGGATGCTTCTTCTTCTTAGCTGGTCTGCCGCTCCTACGCAGTATTAATTCCTTATATAAGGGCTAGCTCGTGCCACCTTAACATGTGACCTGCCTTTTAGCCAATAATATTTTAAAATTGTATTTAAAAACTTTACTAAACAACTGTCATTTTTAACATGTAGTCTGCCCCGACCCCATAAGTGGGCGGAGCAATTTTTTTTGCTCCTCCCTTTTCCCTCTAATTGCATTTATGAGTGCTTGAAACAGCCAAATAAATAGTGCTGTATATCAGAGAAACCTTAGGTATTTTTCTAGCAAAAGGAAAATCTTAATTTTTCCTTTTAGGGTCTGTTTAAAGGAGTAGAAGACCCAGAACTTTTTTCTGTCATACATGCCGGCGGGTTAATGAATATGCTGGCTTTTTATATGTCTCAGGGACAAATAAAAGTGAGCTTCCATCTCCTCCAATCTGCCACAGTCATTACATGGGTCTAACATTTTTTTTATTTCACCTTTTTATTTTAATTCCTTTATACAGTAGGTAAAATGCGTCAAGATTGAGCCTCAATGTCAGGGAATGCTCACCTTTGGAGTCCATAAAGCTTAAAGGGTAACTCCACTTTCGTAGAATAAAATGCACATAAAAAAGCAAATACAATTGCTACACAAGCAATATCGTAATTCAATGTTCATAAAAATGACCTTTCCTTTTTAATCTGCAGTCACTTTAATTTTCCATCAAATTCAATGCACTATAGCAGCCTGGAGACAGTCTTTATGGCTTTTGTGTACAAAGTGCCTCCAATAATGTAATTTCCTGCCCAGGTGAAGAACTCTGCACTAAGATACAGGTGAGGTTTTAAGCATGATCTGCAACAAACATGTCATTTTACTTTTTGGGGAGATACTCCCTAATCATTACTAACTTCTAAAGGGATGAAACACTGCACCTTTTCTCATCAAAACCCTGAAATTGCATCAGCTAGCCAATGGATGTCCGCTGGCACCCACCGATCGTCAAGGAGAGAGGCTGGACAGAGCTCCACCTATGTAAACAAGGCAGGTAATAAAATCCATCACATCCTTTAGTAAAAGCACCACACACAGTACACATAAACATTGGCTAGGAACACATTTACCCCTTTGATCGCCCTAGATGTTTAACCCTTTCCCAGCCAGTGTTATAAGTACAGTGACACTGCATATTTTAGCACTAATCACTGTATTAGTGTCTCTGGTTTAAAAGTGTCATTTAGTGTCAGATTGTCCGTCGCAATATTGCAGTCCTGCTATAAGTCACTGATCGCCGCCATTACTAGTATAAAAATAAAAAAATTAAAATTCCATTAATATATACCATCGTTTTTAGACACTATAACATTCACATCAACCAATGTAAACCAATCAATATACGCTTATTTTTTTTTTACCAAAAACATGTAGCAGAATACATAATGACCTAAATTTATGAAGAAATATGTTTTTACAATTTTTTTTATTGGATGTGATTTATAGCAGAAAGTAAAAATCGTTGGTTTTTTTTTTTCAAAATTGTCTGCCTTTTTTTTATTTATAGCGCAAAAAAACTAAACAAGCAGCAGTGGTGATCAAATACCACCGAAATAAGCCTCTATTTGTGGGAAAAAAGGACATACATTTTATTTGGGAACAGCGTGCCATGCAATTGTCAGTTAAATAATGCAGTGCCATATAGCAAAAATGGCCTGGTCATGAAGGGGGTAAATCTTCCGGAGGTTAAAGTAGAACTAGGATCAAACTATAAAATCATGTCAATTATTATGCCAGGTAGAAAACTGGGCTCCCTGCTTCCACTCCCCCAGAACATTTGATCCTGGGAGAAGAAACAATGGATATGCACTTCCTTTGATAGTCACAACTTTCTGCAGTGAAATCACTTTAGTGTTGTCACCCTTGCTGGTGTAGCTGCTTAGACCAGGGGTTTTCAAACGATGGGCCTCCAGTTAATCAGGAACTACAATTCACATCATGCCTAGTCATGTCTGTGAATATCAGGGTTTTATAATGCCTTATGGGACGTGTAGTGGAGGGCCATAGTTTGAAGATCACTGGCTTAAACGCTACCACTGTGGATAGCTGTATCAATGAATAGCCACACCTTGCTCCACCATCAGCATATTTTTCAATCTATTGGAGCTCAGGGAAATTATGTAGTAGCCTTGTTAATGCCGCGTACACACAATTGGACTTTCTGGCATACTTGGTCCGGCACACTTTCTGACGGACTTTGTCCGCCAGGTGTGCTGGACTTTGAAACGGACGGACTTGCCCACACACGACCAGACTTTCCGGCGGGCTAAGTCCGCCCGTCTTTCCGACGGACTTTCGCCGGAGTTACGGCGGACTTTCAGAATGAACGGACTTGCCCACACATGGACAAGTCCGTTCATTTTGAACGTGACTCAGGTGCGACGGGACTAGAAAAGGAAGTCAATCTTGCTGATTTTATCGGCGAGATTGACACCTTGCGAGCCCCGTCGCGGGTCATGCCAGGCCCTTAGGTCTGGTATGGATTATAAAGGGAAGCCCCTACGCCGAAAAAACGGCGTGGGGTCCCCCCTAAAATCCATACCAGACTCTGATCCGAGCACGCAGCCCGGCCAGTCAGGAAAGGGGGTGGGGGCGAGCGAGCGCCCCCCCCTCCTGAACTGTACCAGGCCGCATGCCCTCAACATGGGGGGTGGGTGCTTTGGGGGAGGGTGCGCCCTGCAGGGCCCTCCCACCCCAAAGCATGTCCCCATGTTGATGAGGACAAGGGCCTCTTCCCGACAACCCTGGCTGTTGGTTGTCGGGGTCTGCGGGCGGGGGGCTTATCGGAATCCGGGAGCCCCCTATAATAAAGAGGACCCCCAGATCCAGGCCCCCCACCCTATGTGAATGAGTATGGGGTACATGGTACCCCTACCCATTCACCTAGGGAAAAAGTGTCAATAATAAAACACACTACACAGGTTTTTAAAATAATTTATAAAATTTATTGACACTTTTTTCCTAGGTGAATGGGTAGGGGTACCATGTACCCCATACTCATTCACATATGGTGGGGGGCCGGGATCTGGTTGTCTTCTTATTATAGTGGGCTCCCGGATTCCTATAAGCCCCCCGCCCGCAGAAACCAACGGCCAGGGTTGTCGGGAAGAGGCCCTTGTCCTCATCAACATGGGAACAAGGTGCTTTGGGGTGGGGGGTCCCCGCAGGGCGCCCCCCTCCCCCAAAGCACCCCCCCATGTTGAGGGCATGCGGCCTGGTATGGTTCAGGAGGGGGGCGCTCGCTCGTCCCCACCCCCTTTCCTGACCGGCCGGGCTGCGTGCTCGGATCGGGGTCTGGTATGGATTTTAGGGGGGACCCCACGCCGTTTTTTCGGCGTAGGGGTTTCCCTTAATAATCCATACCAGACCTAAGGGCCTGGTATGCCCCGCGCTCGCCGCAATAGGAAAATTTGTTTTTCCTATTGCAGCGAGCACGAAATGCAACACCCTGCCCTTGTGTCGTATCTGGCCCGTTGGACCAGCATACAGACGAGCTGGCTTTCCGTCGGACCAGCACACAGACGAGCGGACTTTCCGCCACAAACTGAGTCCAACAGAAAGATTGAAAACTTGTTTCAAATCTAGGTCCGGCGGGCTTTTGGGAAAAAGTCAGCTGGAAAAGTCCGCCGGAGCCTACACACGGTCGGATTGTTCGGCGGACTCTGGTCCGCCGGACCAAGTATGCCGGAAAGTCCGACCGTGTGTACGCGGCATTAGTCCCATTTATCTACTCCAACACTGTCTAGCAGGGTGCAGAAAAATCCAACTGTCCATCTGCATTTACCATTCAAAAAGAGGTAAATTATTAATGATGATAATGATCAATCTGTAACTTTCTGTAGCTGTGAACACTCTTTCCAATGAAAACTACTGAAAGTGAAAGAAGTATATAGAAGTGTATTACATTTTAAAGGCTTTAAATATGTCAATTTACCTTGAAAATGTCTGTTAATCACTCTGACAGGACAAGGAAAAAAGTGAAGACATTAGGAGGATTTTAAAGAAGCCAGTGGAAGAGTCCACCAGTATTTATTTACCCATAACTGAAATGTAATTTTCGGTTGGATTGACCCTTTAAAAATTTAAATAATCTGAACATTAGACTCTTACTAGCTCACAACTCTCTAGTGGTACTGATTATTAAACATCTTGTGTTTGCATTTAGTTGACTTTGAGAGATCTTAGTTCTTTGTTTCACACGGAACATAAAACTATCCAGGGATCTATATGTTAAGAACTTTAGTTTTTTCCCAGCATATCAAACTTTCCCAGGAGGCGTCTGATTTTTGCATTTGTGAAGACGTAAAAATTCTTCCAGACTTGTTCTACAGTGTAATATGTAACATCTGTGCCAAATGTCATAACATGGTGGGCCTCTGGTCATGACAGCCATGAATTCCACTGCTTTTTGTACGTGTTGTATGACTGCACAGTATAATTCCACTGAAACTGGAGCAGGAAGTGAGGTAATAAAATACCCTAAACATTAAGCTGCTCTTTTGTACTTGGAAGATATTTTATTGAAAAAAAAGTAATGTAAATGCTCCACAGAGTTCAATGACTGAGCAAGTAGTCACTTATTCAAGTTACACACACCCACACATGAATACTTCTTCCTCTCCCTATTTTTTTTCTCTCTCTGATTTTGTGTATGGCACGGTTTGATATACCTGAGACTACACATTTCAGGCTGTTTTTGAAAAGTAAATAGTTATAGTAAAAGTAAATAGTTATTTGAGGGTCTTTAACAAGTAAAGAATGCTATAAAATAGGAAAACATGTATGATGGTTGGTGTTATTGCAAATCCCCTATGGCCCAAGCTAGCAATATCACATATATAAACATGGGTATAAAAAACAGAAAACACCTCCAAGGGGAAAGGGGAATTGACCAGCTCTATAATGTAAGGTATTGCAGACACAAGTCATCAAACTGTATGGTATGCTGCTGAAAAGAAAGTTCATGGAGACTGGACTGCAGATAACCCCTACAAAGGGGTGACTTCCTTCAGTTTCCACCGTCTCTGTCCACTATACCAAGGCTGACAGAGAGGTGCCCAGGATCTTCACCTAGCCTCCGCTCTGGAGCTGTCAGCAGCTTGTGGCTCCAGTGACCATCCCAACCCCGTAGTGACAGCTGAGCGATTCCCCATGTGGATTCACACCATCTCAGCACCCCAGCTACATGTCTTCCTCCCCGGCCAGGAGTTGACTAAGGTAGTAATCCATCCACATGATCCATCCTGGTCTGTTTCACTGCACTTTTACAGTGGCTTGGTCGCCTCACCGTTAGTTCTGCCAGTGTATTATTGTCTTTTATCCTTCATTGACTTACTACTTCATTGACTACATCAGTTTGCCATGTTTGGGACCACTTTTTTTATAAATAAACATTTTTTTTTAGGCCACTAGGCTCTTAGTACACACACGTACCAAGGGGCTGTTCATGTGGCAACATACTTGGCGCATGACTTTTTCCACCCAGGTTGCACGCCGGAATTACAATTCCACGTATGTCTAGTTTTTGCGCTGATCCATTTTGTGTCTATATAAACGTGGGTACCACTCAAGAGCATCAATGTAAAACAACCATAGTGCTGATTTTCCTTGGGGTCTTAGAAATATTCAGCAATATTTTTAACCCAAATAGATTTAAAGCTATTTGAAGGCCATCTGTCAGCTTTGTGTGGTTATTATTAGAGAATATACTGTAAATGTACAACTTGTTTGTATGTGTACAAATCCAGAAATTATCACAAAAATGACCCAATTTTAAAATCAGCAATTAGTTATAGCAAACCAAAAGAAGATTTACGGGTCCAAGAATGTCTCAAGCACATGCAAGTATCTCAAATCTACAGAAAGTATACAAACATTTTTTTACTAATAGAGAATCACATATTGATAGATTATACCTTTAAAACGACTGATATATATATATATATATATATATATATATATATATATATATATATATATATATATATATATATATATATTTATATATATATATATATATTATATATATATATATATATATATATATATATATATATATATATATATATATATACCGTGTATATATATATATATATATATATATATATATATATATATATATATATATATATATATATATATATATATATATATATGCTATATATAGTATATTGCCCTGTTATAAGGCACAAATATCCCCAAATGTCCAAAATAAGATCTTTACTTTATATTAAAACTGTAAAATTCAATACTGTAGCACTACACTGTTAACATGTACTGTAACTTCCGAAAGGTCTGATATTGATATTATTTAGAAGAATGATGGCTTTATTGGAATGATATATATTTGTACATAACCTCGTTGTTTATCCACATTTGTAAGAACATATAAAAATATGGTATTAGACTTTATATAACCACTTGACCTCCGGAAGATTTACCCTACTTCATGACCAGGCCATTTTTTGTGATACGCCACTGCGTTACTTTAACTGACAATTGCGCAGTCATGCAATGCTATACCCAAATAAAGTTGATGTCCTTTTTTTTTTCCCACAAAAATGGATGGTATTTGAACACTACTGCATTCTTTTTTTTTTTTTTTTTTTGCACTATAAACAAAAAAGGCCGACCATTTTGAAAAAAAGAAAACAATATTTTTTACTTTCTGCTATAAAACATATCCAATTAAAAAATTGAACAAATATATATTCTGCAACATATTTTAAGTAAAAAAATCCCAACAAGCGTATATTGATTGGTTTGCGCAAAAGTTATAGTGTCCACAAACTATGGTATATATATTGGATTTTTTATTTAATTATTTTTTAACTAGAAATGGCAGCGATCAGTGACTTATAGCAGGACTGCGATAGTATGGCGGGAAATCTGACACTAACTGACACTTTTGACACTTTTTGGGAACCAGACACTAATACAGTGCTCAGTGCTAAAAATATGCACTGTCACTGTACTAATGACACTGGCTGGGAAGGGGTTAAACATCCAGGGTGATCACAGGGTTAAATGTGTGCCTAGCCAGTGTTTTTGGTGTATTGTGTGTGGTGCTTTTACTGAGGGAGATAATGGATTTTACTTCCTCCCCCTACTTAGCAGGGAAAAAAAACATTACTTCCCTGCTGACATGACAGAGCTTTGCCTTGTTTACACAGAGCCCTGTCCTGTGTGTCTTCCCGACAATCGGCGGGTGCCGGCGGTCATCTATTGGCCGGCACCCGCTGATCGGCATCCTACCCCTACTATTGGGTGCTGAAATGACCAACGACTGGAACCGACTGCAATCATGAGAAGAAAGTATCACCAGCTCACCAGGATCTCCAAAACTGGGTCCAAAACTTTAATCACATAGTATCAAAAAAAAAAGCGACGTTTCGGAGCCACACAGGACCCCTTCATCAGGCATGTGACCTGCATGCCTGATGAAGGGGTCCTGCGTGGCTCTGAAACATCGCTTTTATTTTTTGATACTATGCAATTAAAGTTTTGGATCCAGTTTTGGAGATCCTGGTGTGCTGGTTACACTTTCTTCTCATAGTATGTGATCTGGTGCAGAACAGGCCGCTTTGCGGCCTATTTGTAAGTTATACAGTCTGCAAGCGGATAATAAATAATAAATAAATGTCAACATTTGTATTTAAGAGGTATCAACCTCTAGGTCAGCCAAATGTTATTTTAATAGCGTTTGATATGACGTTAATATAAATGTTGATAAATGTTGACACCTTGTTAATTTTAAGAGATTTTAAATTTGGTAATATAATTTTGACTGTAGCTACTTACATGCACTGAGATTTGACATCCCAGTGTGCATTGGCATCCCTCCTCTAAGGCATGTGACCCTCTAATGCAGAGACTCTGATGTGACCCAGGACCTCATGCTGTGTGATGGTTGGTTTGACAAGCCCAGATCGTGATTAACAGGTTGCTAACCCGTCATCCCAGAGCATCAGAGTGCATGGAGCCGACAGTGGAGGAATCAAGGGGGAGCAGGAGCCGCATAAGCCGATGCTTTCTCTGTACGGCCAGCTCCGGTCCCGGGCAGAGTGATACCAAGCGCGCTTTGCCTGGGACCTTTCCTGCAGCCTGGAGAGTGATGCCAGCAGAAGCTGGAAGAGAAAAAGGTGTATCAAACATCACATACATTGCACTTTTGCAATGGGCATATTAGCACTTAGAAAGAAGGGCTATTAGGCTGCTTATTCACTGATCCACCGGTGCAGCACAGTGCTTATCAAAGGCCACCTGCAGCATTCCTGTGCCCAGGAAACCCTCATAATGGGCACAGCAGGTGTACGGACATGGGAACTCAGCACAGGGATGGTGGGAACCACTCATAATGGGCACAGCGGGTGTACAGACCTGGGAACTCAGCTCAGGGATGGTGGGACCCTTCATAATGGGCACAGTGGGTGTACAGACCTGGGAACTAAGCTCAGGGATGGTGGAACCCTTCATAATGGGAACAGCAGGTGTACAGACCCGGGAACTCAGCACAGGGATGGTGGGAACCACTCATAATGGGCACAGCGGGTGTACAGACCCGGGAACTCAGCACAGGGATGGTGGGAACCACTCATAATGGGCACAGCGGGTGTACAGACCCGGGAACTCAGCACAGGAATGGTGGGAACTCCTCATAATGGGCACAGCGGGTGTACAGACCTCTGGACAGGGGGGGTAGCATTTACTAGAACTGATTGTCTGTCTTTTCTTCCTGCAGCTGCTGACTGCTGGTGGAAGGGAGAGGAGAAGAAGACAGTTTTCAGGTGCTGCAAGTGAAGGAAAATACAGCCCAGTTCTAGTAAATGCTGCACCCCCGGGCTGTACTAGTATCAGCAGTCACCAGGAGAATCCATAGGGGCTAGTAGTGGGCAGCAGCCTGATGTGTGGGAAGTGTTTTTCATGGGTGGTCACCAGCAGAAGAAAGAAACATAAAGAGAGCCAACACACTGACTGCCCTGCACAGCACTGATATCAGTAATAGCATTGTGTAGCTGGACACTGATCACTCACCCACATCCTCTGTTTCCAATCTGCCGCTCTGTGACCTGTGCAATGTGACCGGGGGAGGGGGAGGAACATTCCAGGAGGCTCGGGGTTATCAGGAGGAAGAGCTGAACTGAACACTGGTATCATATCATCCTGTCCTGAAAGTTGTAGAAAGCCGAAGGAACTGTTTCATGTGCCATGTAATGGACAGGCTGAGTGTGTACAGAGCGCAGTGTGCGGAGCAGTCAGTGGGGTGGATGTGCTGCAATGTAAAGGCTCGGGGATCAGTTGTGTGTAAAAGGGCAGCATTTACAAGTACCAGTCTCTGTATTTTCCTCCACTGGTGTCTCCTTTTACACAGGACCTGTGGATGGCTCCCCCCAGCTAGGACTTTATATGTTGTGTGTCAGTGCCGAGGATGAGTGTCAGGAGCTGGGCGGAAGACAGCAGCCACAGTTGCGCCCTAGGTGGCAGTGCGCCCTAGGCGGATGCCTAATCCGCCTATTGGTAGCTCTGGGGTCTTGAGTACTATGGTTGCATGCTATAAACTTTATGACATTGGTGTCACTGTTACACACAAACCATTGCAGAAAAGTGACTGTACCTCCACACCAGAGTAAACTCCAGGGATGTCAGTCTCAAACAGTCCAGGTTCCTGCACATCTCTATAACTGTAGTATATAAAGAAGCTGGGGTTTGCTTCTGGTCCTGAGTGATACTTAATTTTTAAAATGACAAGCAATCGAGAGCATCCATAAAAATCAGTTAATGTGTTTCAGAATTTTGGTAAAAATAAAATCATTGCAATTATTGGTATTATGTTTACAAACTTCAAGTGGGGGTTTGGGGAGGTGAACTTGCCAAAATATGGCTAAACTGTTAATCTGTTTGGTAAAATGTAAAGAGGCTGGTTGTGGATAGAACCCATGTTCAATCCCAACCCATAGCTCATCCGTAGTGTGTAGGGTGCTATAGTATCAAAGTGGCCATGTTTCTTTGTGCACTGGTCCAAATCATTTGATGGAGGGGAGATTATGGTGTGGGGTTGTTTTTTGGGGGTTGGGCTTGGCCCCTTAGTTCCAGTGAAGGGAACTCTTAGGACATCAGAATAGCTGGACACTTTGGACAATTTCATGCTCCCAACTTTTTGGAAACAGTTTGGGGATGGCTCCTTCCTGTTCCAACATAACTGTGCACCAGTGCACAAAGCAAGGTCCATAAAGACATGGATGAGCAAGTATGGGGTGTAGGAACTTTACTGGCCTGCAGAAAAATGGTCAAACATTCCCATAGACAAACTGCGAAACCTTGCGAACAGCCTTCCCAGATTTGAAGCTGTTATAGCTGCAAAGGGTGTGCCAACTCAATATTGAACTCTACGGACTAAGACTGGAATGCCATTAAAGTTCATGTGCGTGTAAAGGCAGGTGTCACAATACTTTTGACAATATAATGCATATGCTGCCATGTTGGCACCAGTGAAGTTACTTGGCACAAACAGTTGGAGTGGTGGAAATTGCGGTGTGCATATGTAATTTTTTTGTTGGTTTCGCTGCACTCTACAAACCTATTGCTTGTAATACAGTGTTACTTCATTTATACTAGTGGATTTATAAGGACAGTTCCATAGTTTTAGGGCCCAATCTCGCCACATGCATTGGTCAGCACAGTCCTAAAGATGGACAAGGAAGATAAGGCTTGTTTTGTGCTGTGACCGTTTGTACCAATGCACTGTATTGATGTGGGTTGTATAAAAAAATAAAGCAGGCATCATTTTATTGCATTGCAATGATAAAAAAAATAGCAACAAACGTAAAACACACATCACAGCACATGCTAAAATGTACCCAATCTGGTGTGAACTGACCCTTACAAATCAGAGTTTGTGTGGAATGCTAGTCTTACTTCACCTCAGTTTTAAGACCTCAGTGCCAGATCTAAATACAAGCGGAAAAATGAGAGCTATGTAGCTGCAATAGCAAAGCTTTGTGTTTTACAAGCTCTTTTTTAAGCCAAGGCATCTGAAGTGTCCTGATGGAATGAAGCACATGAAAAATGTTTTCTTTGGGAAGAGCACATGTTGTTTTTTCCAGTCATCATTCCCAACAGTAGAGTGTGAAAGGCCTTGCGGTCAGCTCCTCTGGGAAAATGGTCAGTCGTCAAGCCAGTATCCTCTGTGGAAGCTACAAAAAAAAAAATAGTTAAACTCCAAACAAAACCAGAGGCTGATTAAGCTTTGTTTCCTCATTTGAGATAAGGACATATGAGAAAGCTGAACAATGCATGAAACCTATTTTCTTTTTCCTTATTTTTTTACATCTAGAATAAAGACTGTAGCAAAAGCCCGGCTATAATATTTTCAGAAGTATTGTTTTTCTTAAAAGCAATGCTGTCCCATGAGCAGCATCTGATATCAAGCAGACCTTACTCCCAGAATCCTCTGCTGTGATCAGAGCTTTGGTATTTCCACTATCCTTTATACTAACTTCTATTGAAGGTACACGTACACCATTTGCTTTTTGTTTTCCCTTATTTTATTGGCATTGAACTTAAAAGAAGGTCTGTGGTATGGGGCAGCGTGATTGCATGGAATATAAAGAGTTTTCAAAGGACATCTGTCGTTTGTTGCTACTGACGTTCACTTTTGTTTATCCCATGAAATAAAATGCGGCTTCTATTTCTAAAGACTATTGTCTATTTAAGTGCTCCTTTTAGTTACTAGACAACAATAGGAAAACAAAAGGTAACTTTAGAAGGAACTATAAACTGTAACATCTACACAATTTGTACTTATTATTTTCCTTTTACTTCTCTTATAATCTGTAGGTTCCTGCTTTACACATTCATTTGTGTGGAGGATGCCGTGAAGTATGCAGGATAAATGTCTAGTTTGTTGGCTCAATAGAGGAGACTGAAACGTGGTATTAGATTAAAATATCTGATAGGTACAAGTGTCTAGAAACCCATTTAAATGGATCACAGAGGGCAAAGCAACAGGTTCCCTTTTCTCTGGGCACACTCTTACCACCCACAACCTTTACCCCCACCCTCTTCTAACTAATTGTTTAAGATCAACAATTGAATTACAACAATTGAAGTCCAACAATTGCTCAGAGATGGTCTTTAACCGCTTGCCGACCAGCCGCTGTCATTATACTGCGGCAGGTTGGCACGGCTGCGCGAATCACCATAGGTGTACGTCGGCCACTTTAAGAGCGATAGGGGGCGCCCGCGTACCGCCGGAGCTGATGTGCTTGGCCGGTGGCCGCGATGTCTGCTGACCACCCATGATCGCTCCACAGAGAGCCAGAATGGGGATCCGTGTATGGAAACAAACAGATCCCCATTCTGAAGTAGAGAGAGATCTACTATTCCTAGTGATTAGGAACATCGATCTCTCTCCTCCTCCAGTCAGTACACTACCCCCACAGTTAGAAACACCTCCCTAGGAAACACTTAACGCCTTGATCACCCCCTAGTGTTAATCCCTTCCCTGCCAGTGACATTTATACAGTAATCAGTGGCTATTTTTAGCACTGATCGCTGTATAAATGTCACTGGTCCCAAAAAAGTGTCAAAAGTGTCCGATTTGTCCACCCCAATGTCACAGTCCCGCAAAAAATCGCAGAAATATGTAGAAATATGTAAGAATAGATATTGGCTTAAACTGATGAAGAAATTCATTTTTGTTTTTTTTTATATTTATTATAACAAAAAGTAAAAAAAATGTGTTTTTTTTTCAAAATTTCCGCTCATTTTTTGTTTATAGCGCAAAAAAAATAAAAACCGCAGAGGTGATCAAATGCCATCAAAAGAAAGCTCTATTTGTGGGGAAAAGGACATATATTTTGTTTGGGTACAACGTCGCACGACTGCGCAATTGTCAGTTAAAGCGACGCAGTGCCGTATTGCAAAAAATGGCCTGGTCATGGCCTGGTTGTCCAAACCTCTTTTTGTAATTAGGCTGCTCTAATGGGGATATATACGGTATGTGATAATGGGGATATATTGTATATTAGTCTGCTCTAATGGATCTATCTATCTATCTATCTATCTATCTATCTATCTATCTATCTATCTATCTATCTATCTATCTATCTATCTATCTATCTATCTATCTATCTTTATATACTGTATATACATTTGAAGAGGTAGAGAGAGAGAGAAACTAAGCCTTCTTTAATATCTAATATATTTCATAGCTACTGAACTGATTAAAAGCAAAAAATGTCTGCATGATAATAAAAAGATTCTTCAACCTTGGACCTCTATCACTCTACCAAACCTTTAAATTATCAACACAGAATGCACAACATAGGTTTAAACAGTTGCAGCAGCCATTTTCGTTACAAAGATAAAATAAATAACACATAAATAATTTTGACAGTGCAAACAGGGAGGGATTCTGGATGTCCTTAACCAGTTCCCCCCGGCTTATTGACAAATGACGGCCGGGAAGTCCATTTGCCGTTTTAGATGATTGTCATATGATGCCCCCCCCCCGAACATTCCTTGTGTGCACCCCATAGGCTGTGCTGTGTCATGATCTGTCACCCGCTGTGTTCAACAGACACAATAGATGACCGATCAGTGTAGCGGCCATTGCCGGTACAATGTGATTGCTATGACCAATCACAGCAGATCACCTGACAATTGTACACAATGGGTAGCTTTCATTCATGCAATCCATTGTCCTCTATTGTGTTGATCTCTGTGATTGGTCACAGTGATCACAGAGTATAGACAGGGCCAGTCACAGCCCATGTGTAATAAAAAAGAAAAAAAAATGATTCAATCTTTTTGTGTTTAATTTTTTATTTTTATATATACTGTCATCATTACAACTTAAAAAAAACTCGCCATGCCTCTTACTAAATACCTTGGACTGTCTACTTTCCAAAAAGGGATCATTTGGGGCATATTTGTAGTGTGTTGGCATTTTTGGGCATCAAGAGATGACACAGGGCATCAGAACATCAGGATTGATCAATTTTCAGATATATACAGTATATACACTTCAGCCCCGGAAGGATTTACCCCCTTCCTGACCAGAGCACTTTTACAATTTGACACTACATCGCTTTAACTGCTAATTGCGCGGTTATGCAATGCTGTACCCAAACAAAATTTGTGTCCTTTTCTTCCCACAAATAGAGCTTTCTTTTGATGGTATTTGATCACCTCTGCGGTTTTTATTTTTTGCGCTATAAATGGAAAAAGACAGAAAATGTTGAAAAAAATGATATTTTCTACTTTTTGTTATAAAAAAAATCCAATAAACTCAGTTTAGTCATACATTTCGGCCAAAATGTATTCGGCCACATGTCTTTGGTAAAAAAAATGTCAATAAGCGTATATTTATTGGTTTGCGCAAAAGTTATAGCGTCTACAAACTAGGGTACATTTTCTGGAATTTACACAGCTTTTAGTTTATGACTGCCTATGTCATTTCTTGAGGTTCTAAAATGGCAGGGCAGTACAAACCCCCCCCCCCAAATGACCCCATTTTGGAAAGTAGACACCCCAAGGAAATTGCTGAGAGGCATGTTGAGCCCATTGAATATTATTTTTTTTTGTCCCAAGTGACTGAATAATGACAAAAAAAAAATTTACAAAAAGTTGTCACTAAATGATATATTGCTCACACAGGCCATGGGCATATGTGGAATTGCACCCCAAAATACATTTAGCTGCTTCTCCCGAGTATGGGGATACCACATGTGTGGGACTTTTTGGGAGCCTAGCCACGTACGGGGCCCCGAAAACCAATCACCGCCTTCAGGATTTCTAAGGGTGTAAATTTTTGATTTCACTCTTCACTGCCTATCACAGTTTCGGAGGCCATGGAATGCCCAGGTGGCACAACCCCGCCCCCCAAATGACCCCATTTTGGAAAGTAGACACCCCAAGCTATTTGCTGAGAGGCATGGTGAGTATTTTGCAGCTCTCATTTGTTTTTGAAAATGGAGAAAGAAAAACATTTTTTTTTTTTTTCAATTTTCAAAACTTTGTGACAAAAAGTGAGGTCTGCAAAATACTCACTATACCTCTCAGCAAATAGCTTGGGGGGTCTACTTTCCAAAATGGGGTCATTTGGGGGGGTTGAACTGTCCTGGCATTTTATGCACAACATTTAGAAGCTTATGTCACACATCACCCACTCTTCTAACCACTTGAAGACAAAGCCCTATCTGACACTTTTTGATTACATGAAAAAATTATCTTTTTTTGCAAGAAAATTACTTTGAACCCCCAAACATTATATATTTTTTTAAAGCAAATGCCCTACAGAATAAAATGGTGGGTGTTTCATTTTTTTTTTTCACACAGTGTTTGCGCATCGATTTTTCAAACGCATTTTTTGGGGAAAAAAACACACTTTTTTTAATTTTAATGCACTAAAACACACTATATTGCCCAAATGTTTGATGAAATAAAAAAGATGATCTTTGGCCGAGTACATGGATACCAAACATGACATGCTTTAAAATTGCGCACAAACGTGCAGTGGCGACAAACTACATACATTTTTAAAAACCTTTAAAAGCCTTTACAGGTTACCACTTTAGATTTACAGAGGAGGTCTACTGCTAAAATTACTTCCCTCGATCTGACCTTCGCGGTGATACCTCACATGCATGGTGTAATTGCTGTTTACATTTGACGCCAGACCAACGCTTGCGTTCGCTTTTGCGCGAGAGCAGGTTGGGGACAGGGGTGCTTTTTTTTTTCATTATTATTTTTTTTCTTTTTTATCTTATTTTAGACTGTTCCTTTCATTTTTTTTTTTTTTATCATTTTTATTGTTATGCCAGGGAATGTAAATATCCCCTATGATAGCAATAGGTAGTGACAGGTACTCTTTTTAAAAAAAAAAATGGGGTCTATTAGACCCTAAATCTCTCCTCTGCCCTCAAAGCATCAGACCACACCAAGATCGGTGTGATAAAATGCTTTCCCAATTTTTCCAATGGGGCTGTTTACATCCGGCAAAATCTAAGTCATGAAATGCTCGTAGCTTCCGGTTTCTTAGGCCATAGAGATGATTGGAGCCATTCTGGTCTCTGATCAGCTCTATGGTCAGCTGGCCGAATCACCGGCTGCATTCTCAGGTTCCCTGTTGGGTCAGGAGAGCCAGAGAAAAACATGGAAGACGGTGGGAGGGGGGTGGAAATTCCCTCCCACTGCTTGTAAAAGCAGTCTAGAGGCTAATTAGCCACTAGGATTGCTTTTACATGAAAGCTGACCGCTGCCTGAAAAGAATGATACCAAGATGATACCTAAACCTGCAGGCATCATTCTGGTATAACCACTCAAAGTCGTGATGAATAGAATACAGTAAAAAAGAGCAGAACAATAGAGAGAGAATAGAGCGAGAGAGAACAATAAAACGACAACTATTTTTGTTTTTTTTATTTTATATATTTTTTTTGTTTTGTTTTTTTTTTACACATTTTTTTGTAACTTTCATAACTGTAACCGGTTCTAGGTTTGGGTCTCTAAAAATGCGATGGCATCTTGAGAGACCCTGTGAAAGTGTGCCTAGTCTGTGCAGTGCTGTACCCTACGCTAATAACTAGTGCATGGTAGCATTCAAAACATTCACCAATGCAAAGACCAGGATTGTCAGGACAGGAGGGACAATAATAGCGGGTGTCACGCCTATATCCGCGCTTGCTGCAGACACAACATCTTTTTTGGGGGGGTTCGTTGGGTAGGGGTACTCGGGAGGACATAAGAAAAATGCCTCTCATGCAGCCAACTGCATTTGGTTGGGGATGTGAATGGGGGAAGTACGGGTGCTGCAGAAGCGGTGGGTTCCCAATTAGGATTGGCGAATGCAGCAGAAAGGGCATTATGGGCACGACGGGCCTATGTTTGTCTTCTTCTTGGTGGTAGCGGGACACTACTTGTGCTTGCCACCTCACCAGCCTGAACTGCACTTATGGGACTCGCCACGTCACCAAGTGTTACTGCAGTGCTGGTTTGACTACGACCGGGGTGTACTAGGCCGCTGGCGCTTGCCAGTTTACCAAAACGCTACCAAAAAAACTGTTAGCAATCGCAGGGATCAGGCCTGACTCTGCAAACGCTGCAGTTATGCGTTTAGTGTTTTGTAAGTGTCAGTGATCGATCGATACTGCACTTGGGTGGGCTGGGCTGGGCGGAGGGGCAAAACGCAGGTGCTAGCAGGTATCTGGGCTGATCCCGCTAACACTGCGTTTTTGGGAACCCTAAACTGCTGGGGGCGCTAGTATAGATCTGATCGGATCAGATATTGATCCGTTCAGATACTATACCACTAAGGGAGGTGTACGGTGCGTGCGTGGGTGTTAGCGCTACTGGCGCTAACCTGACGCTGCCTAGGGCTGGTGCTTGCCAGTTCACCAAAACGCTACCAAAAAACTGTTAGCGATCGCAGGGATCAGGCCTGACTCTGCGAATGCTGCAGTTATGCGTTTAGTGTTTTGTGTCAGTGATCGATCGATATTGCACTTGGGTGGGTTGGGCTGGGCCGGGCAGAGGGGAAAAACGCAGGTGCTAGCAGGTATCTGGGCTGATCCCACTAACACTGCGTTTTTGGGAACCCTAAACTGCTGGGGAAGCTAGTTTAGTGTATGGTGCGTGTGTGGGTGTTAGCGCTACTGGCGCTAATCTGACGCTGCCTGGGGCGACGCATATCACGGCCGGGCGATCAGGGGGATAAACCTTTATTCGGTAATAAACGGCGGGTGCCCTGACACTATAAAAAATGAACTAACTAACCAGCATCACCTGTAACAGTTATACGGTGATCACTGGTGAAAGGGTTAACTAGGGGGCAATCAAGGGGTTAAAACATTTATTAGATGGTATATGGGGGTCCCTGTCACTATAAAACGCTGACGGCGAACCTAAATATTTACCTCCCTAACTAGCGTCACCAGTGACACTAATACAGCGATCAGAAAAATGATTGCTTAGTGACACTGGCGACGGGGGTGATCAAGGGGTTAAAACTTTATTAGGGGGGGGAAGGGGGGTACCCTAGACCTAAAGGGGACTAACACTAACTGCCCTACCACACTAACTGTCACAAACTGACACCAATGCAGTAATCAGAAAAAAAAAAACTGCTTGGTGTCAGTGTGGCAGGGGGGGTGATTAGGGGGTGATCGGGGGTAATCGGGGGGTGATGGGGGGTGTAAAGTATGCCTGGCATGTTCTACTGTGTGTGTGTGTGTTGGTGTAACTCACTCAGATGTCTTCGCTCCTCGGCGCCGGAGCGTAAAATACCGAGCCGAGGAGAGATGACATAATTTCCTCTGCCTCTGTGTACTATACAGATTCTCATTGGCTGGGAGCGATCGCGAGGGGGGGAACAAGAAAGGATGGTCTCCCCCTCATCTCTGAACGCTCCCAGACAGAAGCCGACCACCTCAGGCAGGGGGGGGTCCGAACGAACCCCCCGCCCGCGGCAAGCAATCACGTACCAGGTACGTGATTTTTACCAAAGAAATGTAGCAGAAGTTTGGCCTAAATTTATGAAGAAAGATTATTAATTAGCAACATTTTATAACAGAAATGAAGAAAAATGCGTTTTTTTTTCAAACTTTCTGGACTTTTTTAGTTTATTTAGAAACAAAATAAAAAACCCAGTCATGATTAAATACCACCAAAAGAAAGCTCTGTTTGTGGGAAAAAAAATATAAAACTTTAATATGGGTACAGTGTTGCATGACTGCGCAATTGTCATTCAAAGTGTGAGAGCACCGAAAGCTGAAAATATACCTGTTCTGGTAGGTGGTGAAAGTGCCCAATATTGAAGTGCTTAAAGGCACAATTTATAACTAGAATCACCCTTGTCTTCAGCTGCACCTCAACTGCCTCGAAGACGTTGCAAAGTCGCACACTTACTTTTTTCCTCAGAGCACCTAGCTCCTGGAAGAACAACCAATAACCAACCAACTGACTTCTGCGACAAAAAATCTATAAACATATTTATTTATTTTTTAAATTAATACCTCCCATGACCCTTGACTTACAATGAACCGCAAGTCTAGGGTGGATAGGTGGGGAAAATTTCTCTTTGCCTAAACTTCTCGCAATGAATACCCAGCATCCTTCACGTGAACAACCCTTGTGGCTCTACCCTGCTCACCTGACCGTCAGCCTCCAATCAGGTAAGATATACATCACCTTATGCATAGAACTCACATTTTTAACCTTTTATGATCTGTTCCGCCTTTTAGTCATGCAGCCCCTCCATCCATTTTCCCATCTCTGTGTCTCACTGGAATATGAATATTTGCAAAAGTGTGGAATGAAGTTCGGAAATACCAGTGGTATGAATAACTTTTGTGCATTATTATGAGAAATGTTGTTATGTGGTATGGAATAATCGGGGGGATCAGGAAGGAATTTTTTTCCCCTGCTTTAGCAAATTGGAGCATGCTCTGCTGGAGTTTTTCGCCGTCCTCTGGATCAACTGTGGATGAAGGATTGTGTATATTTTTATTTTTATTTATTTCAGGTACTTATATAGCGCCGTCAATTTATGCAGTGCTTTACATATATATTGTACATTCACATCAGTCCCTACCCTCAAGGAGCTTACAATCTCAGGGTCCCTAACTCACATTCATATATACTAGGGACAATTCAGACAGAATCCAATTAACCTACCAGCATGTCTTTGGAGTGTGGGAGGAAACCGGAGTACCCGGAGGAAACCCACGCAGACACAGGGAGAACATGCAAACTCCAGGCAGGTAGTGTCGTGGTTGGGATTCAAACCAGCGACCCTTCTTACTGCTAGGTGAGAGTGCTACCCACTACACCACTACACCACTGTGGGATTGTATGATTTTTTATTTTATTTTTTTGGTTGAACTAGATGGACTTGTGTCTTTTTTCAACCTGACTAACTATGTATGTAAAAGAAAGCACAGCATACATATTTGAGTGGTGCGGGGTATGTAATGTACTAAACAGTATACAGAATGGGGCAGTCTGGTGTATGTCACGCACAGCATAGTATATGTGTATTTATATATTATATAGAGTTAAATCTATCAAACGAACAGGGAAGGATAAATAACTGGTTATATATAGTCTCCTAACAGCTCTTGTAATGTTCTAGCAGTGATATTAGGGATACTAGCTCCCAAACTGCTTGAGAAAAAAAAGTGTCAGGGCATTGATATAAACACAGATCACTAAGCAGCTCTGTCCACAGCCTGGAAGAATGGAACTTGTTATTTACTCAGCTAATGATTTCCTGCTTGCCCTCTGCGGATGAAGGCCATCTGCTGACTCTATCCTTATGTCCAGGAAAACACATCTCTGTCTTTTATCCATAAAAATATCCTACTTCCTAAAAAAACAGCCTATTACACTTCCTAATGATCTCATATTCGGAAGAGACTTTAGTCGATGAAAGAGTTAAACTGGCTGACAAAGTTTTTAATCACTCTTTTAAAACTAAATCCCAGACAGATATAAAGTCACAATTTAACCTATGTATGTATTAATTTGAAAAACGTATGTATTTTACATAGAACTAGTTTAGATAACTGAATCTGCTTCTTGCAATGCCCTGCACAGATTCACTCGGCCTGGGACAGAGAGGGCCTGTAACAATAACCTTTCAGTGCTCTACTGCTGTGTGCAGTGCTGTCAGTGAACAGTTTGAATATACCTACAGGAGAAGAGAGCAGAATGGTTATCTCATCAGCTTGCTGCTCCTTCTTCATCCAATCACAGACAGTTGCCGCTTGTGCTAAACAAACCCCCCTGCACTCAGCCTCTCCATTGTGATGGCCCCCCCTGCACTCAACCCTCCATGGTTATGGTCTCCCCCACACTCACCCCTCCACGGCTTCCTCGGCTTCCAATCGGGTTGGCCGGGAGGAGAAACCAGAAGACAAATAAATTCGCAATTGTTACAAGTGGGTGGGTTCGGGGCCCAGTGCTCTGCAACCCAAGCCTTTTTCAAGTCAATTAGAGCCTCAGGCTCTATTTATGTGGCTTGAAAAAAAAAACTACAAACGTATGAGTCCAGTGCCCTGCAGGGAGGGGGGGGGGGCCCTAATGGACCGGCCGCTCCTGGTCACAGACTAGGGACTGGTTGGTGACCAAGTTGTATTACTGTATCTTAAAGCTGAAAGCCAGACAAACAGCTCAAGTCTTAAATGTGAGCTGTTGTACCTGACAAAGTATTTGTATTTCTGTCAATTCAGTTCAGAAATATGCACAGCTCTGTCCCACAGTGCAGACCTGTCTTGCGGAGTGGGAGACTTGATTTCTCCACCCCTCTTCGCTCATTATTACATCATAGAATAATAGGAAGTAATATTTCCTATCAATCATTGATCTACAAAAGTCTTCTATCGGGGAATCTTGTCCTGCCTGGATTCTTCTGCCACCTTGTAAACGTCTCCTGTGAGCTCCCGAACATCTCCTTTACTTCTCCCTCACTTCCGTCTGTTGTGAATAAGCAGTGCACATCAGTTATGGTCCTGTACACTGCTCTATGCACACTACAAATCCCATAATTCACAGTTCATAGTCTATAGTCCAATTTGGGAGCAAGCAAGAAAGGGTGCCTACATTCTTACATACTGTAGGACCATGGAGAACTAATGTCGTCACCCACCAATAGGAAGTCAGATCACAGCACCAAAAAAAAAAAAAGAATTTGGAGAATTGGAGATGGCTGAGAGCAATAGAATGGATTTTTTTCAAGCTAAGAATACATACTTTTTTAAACCAGTCTAGTGTCACTTTAAATTTCTAAGAGTTTGGTCCTTTGGAACTTTAATTATATGATCAAATGCATATTAACTCTATCAAAGGGCTTTTTAGCTATTTTGAAAAACTGAACTACTAGGTTAAACATTTCAACCAAAACACATCACTACAGTACTGATCAAAAACTGAACAAAAAGGTCCGGATGGCCGCACTCCAATGAAAACGATTTATTTATTTTTATAATCTTTTTATTCAATTTTTGCATATGGTTGCATATTGAGATGCACATACGCCTGGAGAGGGGAGAGATCAATAGAAAGCAGACACCTGGAGCGGGTTCTTCTTTTTGTTACAGTACTGATCAAATCAGGAGAATTACCAAATGGCCTCATCTTAACGCATATATTCAAGATACTCATCCAATATGCAATTTTCCGATTCGCATGGTTTGCAAACCAATTTGACCATCATAGAGGTCTTTAAGTAACAGCTTGCAGATGTAATGGCTTCATCCTAAAAAATATTTCAGTGCCTGGTATAAATTAAAGTAATTCATCCGGAGTCGACTCAGCAATATTCTTTGTTTCAGTGAAGTGGTGTATATACATTGTGCATTGTTTACTTCACCAAAAGAATTTTCCTAATTCCTATTGTTAATTTTTCCAAATACAGTAAAACCCTGAATTGTGAGCATAATTCGTTCCAGAAACATGCTTGTAATCCAAAGCACTTGTATATCAAAGCAAATTTCCCCATAAGAAATAATGGGAACTCAAATGATTCGTTCCAAAACCATTTATTCATAAGTCCTTCAGTTTAAAGTCTATATAAAAATATTTTAGCAATGTGATAGGTTGTGTAACCATAAAATGTCCATCCACAAATGGCAGCCTCCACAAGGGGATTAGAAGCAAACTCCAGCAAGAGCTACAGAGTATAAAAGAGAAGAGAGGCGCCTCTAAGTGTAGTAATATGGTTACATTTAATGAAGGTACAACATTCAGCAACTCACATGGTTGATGATTAAAAAAGGCACATCTAAGTATGCAGGCATCCGGGGTAAAGCTGTCCACATAGACCATCCCCCACACCCCCGGCCCTCACCGCTTTCAGTCTGCAATCATGACCGGGAAGACTACCCTGCAGTAGAGCAATTAAACTGCTCGTGGAGGGCAGCGTAGAAGGGACAACGTTGATGGCAGTGAGGAGGACGGTCTATGTGGACAGCTTTACCCCAGATGCCTGCATACTTAGATGTGCCTCTTTTATTCATCAACCATGTGAGTTGTTAAATGTTGTACCTTCATTAAATGTAACCATATTGCTACACTTAGAGGCACCTCTCTTCGACGTTGATGGCAGTAAGGAGGATGGTCTATTTATATGGACAGCTTTACCCCGGATGCCTGCATACTTAGATGTGCCTCTTTTAATCATCAACCATGTGAGTTGTTAAATGTTGTACCTTCCTTAAATATAACCATATTACTACACTTAGAGGCGCCTCTCTTCTTTTTTATACTCAGTTGTGACGTGATGCTGCTTGTATATCAAGACATCCCTTGTATATCAAGTCAAAATTTGTTAAAAAAAAGTTTGCTTGATTTGCAAAACACTCTCAAACCAAGTTACTCTCAAACCAAGGTTTTACTGTACACATATATAATGAATTATCTGGGTCATGAGCAGTACCCATTTTCTGCCACCAGATGGTACTGTTGCCAATGGCTAGGCTTTTAGAGCTAATCGGTAACAGATGCTCTAATGTGCTTTTATAGATTTAGCTTTCATCCTAGTTGTTTCCTTGACAACGGGGAGTCACAGGATGCTGATCAATGCAGTGTTAACCTTCTATTTGCCGCCTGGAGGAAGGAACAGTCTCAGTTGGCAATTCCCTTTTCCTGTTCCCTTATTTCTTGTCTTTCTTGGTGACATATTCAGCTTCAGCTTCCTGCTATTCTGGATTTCCCTGCCTGGAAGAAAACAAATGAGCAATAGCATTAGCGCTGGGCAGCGGAATGGGTCTAGTTTTTTTTTTTTTCTTTGGCTTAATATGGACATAAAGGAAGGAGAGCATAAAATCTGCAGCTGCTGTGGAGCAGGAATCCAGGGGTTACTGTGCTATAAAATTTCATTAGTAAGGATTTGGATGTCTATTTACCAGTCTCCTGTTGAAACAGAGAGCTGGGGGAAGGGGGCTGAGTTTCCCTTTGGAATGTAATCATTAGAGGGAAAACGTTTTATCCTTAAACCTTCGAGGTGAATGCATTGTTGCGTTGCACGCTTGTTAGGGCTTAGCATTCGCACCTGTGCCTGTGCTCTCCAGGGGTAATCGGTCGACACAAGGGAGCGCCAGAAATGATCAGGAACTGCGGTATATACCAGAATGGCTGCTGCAGTCCACATTCATTTTTACACGACACAGAGCCCTCCCCGTTTGTGCGGAGCCATTCACACACTGGCTGTGTGCCAGCAATGTATCCTAGGTCCTCTTGTTTGTCTGCTCTTGTGTACAATGTCTACCACACTAGGTGCTTATTTATTGACGCCTGAAAATATGGCTTAAAGGATTGTTATTGCAAAAAGCATGGTATTCAGATGACTGATTATTACATAGAATGATGGCTTTCAGTGTATGAATTTATTTTCTGATTTATTATGTCTTTATTTTTATTTTCTCCACCTTTACATACAAGCTGGGTGTGGTCTGCATGTCAGTGTGTGGAAAACCTAATTAAAGGCATATTTATGCCTAAATAAAGGACTTTAAATAGTGAATGCTATCAGTTCATGTAGTAACCACATGCAGTTCTCAGTATACATTATTATACATTATATATATATATTATTAAACATTTATGATACATGCATGAATATACACATTGTCGTTATACTTCCAGGGCTGCAACAGGAGAGCCAAACCTCTCATAATCACATGCCACATGTTGTTTGTCCACCCTTCCTCTTTTGCCCATTCATAGAACACTTTGTATTTTGTAAACCATTCATTATTATTATTTAAAGCGGAGGTCCACACAAATTACTGACTTAATGCTATCCCCTTCCGTGCATTGCATAGATGCGCAAATGCAGAGGCGTAACTAAAACCTTCAGGGCCCCGGTGCAAGAAACCATAAAGGGCCCCCCCGTGCTGGGCCCTTCCCTCCAAGCCCAGAGCCCTTCCCACTGATACTAGGACCCTTTACTCCCATTGCGGAGCCCTTTATCACGTTTCCGCAGTGGATCCTAACACAGGTGTTTCAAACTGGCGGCTCTCCAGCTGTTGCAAAACTACAAGCTCCATGAGGCATTGCAAGGCTGACCGTTACAAGCATGACTCTCACAGGCAGAGGCATAATGGGACTTGTAGTTCTGCCACAGCTGGAGGGCCACCAGTTTGAGACCTCTGTTTTAACATGTTCTGTATGCCATCTTGGCCCCCATGGTAGTGGAACACCAAGGCCCAGTCACAAGTGTGACCTTTGCAACCCTGGTAGTTCCGCCAATGATGCCAGTAGGGCTGTGAATAATGTCACTCAGTAGGACAGCGGACCTGCTCAATAGGGCCCCTTCCCCCGCTCCCCATCCTGAAAGCATAGCCCACAGCAGCCAGCAGGAGGGGGGAAGCCAGAATTGCTGTGGGGGAAGGGGGGGGGGACTGGGGAGCATAAAGGGGCAGCAGGAAACAAGTAAGCTGCCGGTGTAATGTTTCTTATCTACACAGACAAAGGTGCACTTTGCCACTTCCCCCGCCACCACCATTATCCCAGCAAATCCGACACACACATTAACACACCTTTAAATGTGAACACAACCACATTTCAATTAGAAACAAATATACCATATAATGTTTTAGTAACCAAAATCCCCAGTGGTATAAACATTTATATAGTGTTAAACTAAAGTAATAATCTCATATCATATAAAAATGTGGGGTATTGTGACCAAATTCCCAGTGCTGTAAACGTGATTGTCCCCAAAAATAAATAAAATAAAATGTGTGTAAAAATGAAACTGATGGTTAATAAAATCTACTCAAATGCATAAAGTGCTATACACATAAATAGTTAATACAGTTCATAAAAGTGCTGGGATTTGAAATCATGATTCCAAGGCTGCAAGCATATCCAGATAAAGTATGACTGCTCCAAAAATCTTTAAAACACTCTTCGTTATTTAAATCAGTGTCCCAATAAATAACAACAAATATTTCAGTCCTTAATGAAGCTTAAGCCACACCATCTAAAGTTGTACTTCACCACAGTGCTCCAGCCAGTGTCCAAAATAGCAGCTAACCTTAAAATCAAGCCTTTTATTACATTCAGGTCTGATAGCACTTTAGGAACAATATAAGTGGACCTCCCCCAGCAGTGTTCTGGTTAGTCCATAGGATGCACCAATCCGCCCATCATAAGAAGTAAATAAGACACCATAGTGTAATACTGCTTTAAATTAAAACAATTTATTTCATCAGTAAACACTCACATTTAAATTGCACTCAAACGAGTGTAGCAGCTCATTAAAACAGCCTACAGCAGCGTGTCTCCCGATCGTAAACCATCTATGGCATAGAATGTGCAGGTTTCCAGACGGGAGCGGCCGCGGGGTACGGTGCAATTCTCTTACCTTAAGCCAGCAGCAGGAACAGCTTGGAAGCAAGCAGGAGCCAGAGCCAGGGACGGGGAGCGCCTGGAGCGGAGCTGGGAGGCTGAACTGGTGATCCTAGCTGACTGATCCTTACATCGCATCGTGGCTCATGTTATGTCTCCCAGAAAAACTTAACACCTGGCTGGACAGGACGGGCAGCAGATAGCAGGAGTTTCAGCGGCTGCAGGACCTAAGAGGAAATGGAGGAGATCGCTTCTTCTATTCTATGCCGCCCGTCCTATCCAAGTGAAATGGAGGGGATCGCTTCTTCTCTATGCCGCCCGTCCTATCCAAGTGAAATGGAGGGGATCGCTTCTTCTCTATGCCGCCTGTCCTATCCAAGTGTAGACAAATGTGACAGGAGTGCCGCGCGGGCCCCCTGCAGCATGGGGCCGGGTTGCAGTTGCGACTCCTGCGACCCCTATAATTACGCCACTGCGCAAATGACAACAAATTTTAAGTGCTGTATTTACCTTATAATTTGTCTTTATTGTGGCACTTCCTGTCTGTTACTCCCACGGGAGTAGGCATGTACATTCCTTTTCCCCGGGAGCTAATGCCGCGTACACACGAGCGGACTTTCCGGCAAACTTTTCCGGCGTACCGGAGTCTGTCGGACAATTCGATCGTGTGTGGGCTCCAGCGGACTTTTTTTTCTCAAAAGTTTGCCGGACTTAGATTTGAAACATGTTTCAAATCTATCCGACGGACTCGAGTCCGGTCGAAAAGTCCGCTCGTCTGTATGCTAGTTCGACGGACAAAAAGCCACGCTAGGGCAGCTATTGGCTACTGGATATGAACTTTCTTGTTTTAGTCCGGTCGTACGTCATCATGTACAAATTCATCGGACTTTGGTTGATTGTGTGTAGGCAAATCCGTTCATTCAAAAAGTCCGTCGTAAAGTCCGTCGAAAAGTCCGGCGGGCAAAATCTGCCGTAAAGTCCGCTTGTGTGTACGCGGCATAAGTGTCAGCATTTCCAGGAGTCAGTGCGGATCACCGCCACAAAATCTCTCAAGATCATCTGCTCTTTCTCCCCGTACTGACCTTTGCTTCGTCTGTGTTTGTTGTGTATATTTTTGGTTGCCATCACAACGGGGTGGTAACTTCCAAGGACGCCGCCCGTTGTGATGGCATCCTGTTCAGTTTACGGCGCTCAGCGCCGTTACAACTGAGCATGCATGGGAACGAGCAGTGAATGCTGGTAGCTCAGCATTCATTGTAACCAGGAAGTTAATGTTTGTGGGCTTCACATGCCCACAAGCAAGATGAAACCGGCCGTACCTTTTTTTTATGATTTCGTTTTGTAATGGAAACCAGACATCGGGGGAGATAAATCACCAGAACAGTGAGTGTAACATTGCAATTGGACCTTACCTCACTAAACCCATCAATTTAAAGTGTTTGTTACCCTAAAAAAAAAAAAAAGGATCCTGTTCTCTTAAAGCATGCTGTGTAATTTGGCCCCATATATAACCTAAAATACCTGGCTGATCCTGCCTGGTTCTGCCCCCCCCCCCGTAAACTGACCATGTTTATCATGGCTGCCGTGTTTATTGGCAGACAATTGTGTACCGTTTGTATGCAAGACAAGTTCGTGGCACAGGCCCTTCGGACAAAAGTCTGATGCTTTGTTGGCGGAAAATCCGATCGTGTGTATGAGACTCTACATCACTGGGATTTGGATTTTAAACACCAGTAGAATATTATATGTAGAACATCACAGGTGAAGGCTATACCTAATGGCGGAATTCACACCAATAAAAGAGATTGAACACTGTTTTATACACTATTACCAAATAGTGTTGTTTGGACATTTTAGCACTGGACAGTTATTGTATTTATCAAGGATCACTGGATATTATTGGAGTATTTTATGAGTATTAGTATTTTATTTAGAAAGTTAATTTCCACCCACTTCTTTGATGTTTATATAGTATTTTTCATTGTACACATTGGTATATCACAGCAGTGCAGAACTCTTTATATATATATACATATATATATATATATATATATATATATATATATATATATATATATATATGCCTTACTGATAAATATTACTTCCTGTGCCTGAAGAACTGATTGTATGGTCTGCAACATGTGGTACCCTTGGTATAACTGCCCTGTTTGTGCCTTTTCTTATTCTACAATATAAACAACGTTCAAATACCTCTGTGTGGTGATTCCTCCTATCCTTCGGGCACACTGATTAAGCCCAACCTACACACACTGATGCCGCAAAGAGAAAGAAGTTACAGAAATAGATGATGGATAACAATCTCCTGACAAATAAAACAAAATCACTTTAATGTCTCTAAATATTAGACTGTTTCTTTTGCCTTTTATCTACAAATTTAAATTGTGTGTACAACCCCCACATATCTTATAACTGATAAAGAAAAGAAGAAGATGAGAAAGAAGGGGAGTTATCAGAGCAAGCATTAATGAACACAGAAAGACATTTATTATTCCTATTACTTCACAGAAAGTAACTAAATGCAACGTTTATGTAGCAGACACATATTACCTGTCATGTCATGGAGTATATGGATCTGTTCACATAAGTGTCAGTCTGCCGAAGGTGGGAGCCAACTAATCAACCAGTGTAGTTTTGTGATGAAATCTACACATGCACAGGGGAAAGAAAGGCAGTCAGTGAGAGATCTGCATATCTTTGATACTGTCTGGTGTTGTCTGTGTTATCTGGCTTATGAGCATGGGGGAGCTCATGTCCATAATGGGGGTGGTATTTACCAAACCCCAAATGAACCACAATGGCTCAAAATTGATATGGTCCAGAAATATTTAGACAGAATAAAGGTGGATAAAGCACCTGGACCAGATGGCATCCACCCACGGATCCTGAAAGAATTGAGCTCTGTCATTTCAAAGCCCTTGTTTCTAATTTTTAGGGACTCTTTAATGACTGGCATAGTACCACTGGATTGGTGTAAGGCTAATGTGGTGCCTATATTTAAAAAGGGATAAAAGTCTTTACCAAGTAACTACAGACCTGTTAGTTTAACTTTTGTAGTTGGGAAGATACTGGAAAGTTTAATAAAAGACCACATAGACGAGTTCTTGCTGGAAAAAAGTATTTTAGGCAACAGACAGCAAGGATTCATGAAAGACAGGAGTTGTCAAACAAACCTGATTTCTTTTTATGAAGAGGTAAGTAAAACCTTGGACAGAGGGGTGACTGTGGACGTGGTATACTTGGATTTTGCAAAAGCGTTTGACACATTTCCCCACACACGGCTGATGTGTAGGATAAAGTCTACAGGCTTGGAAAGATCATTTTGTTAAATAATAGAAAACTCACTCAAAGACCAAAGTCAGAGAGTAGTGGTTAATGATTCTTACTCTGAATGGTCTACGGTTATCAGTGGTGTACCCCAAGGTTCAGTGTTGGGACCCTTACTTTATTTATAAATGATATAAGGTCTGGGATTAAAAGTACAATTTCAGTGTTTGCAGATGACACCAAGGTATGCAGTGGAATTACGTCCTTACAGGATGTCTCCAACGTACAAGCCAACCTCAATGCACTGTTTAATTGGGCAACTTTGTGGCAAGTGGGGTTTAATGTTGATAAATGTAAAGTTATGCACTTGGGGGCTAAGAATATGCATGCATCATACATACTAGGGGGAGTATAACTGGGGGAATTAATGGTGGAGAAGGATCTGGGGGTTTTGGTAGATCATAAGCTTAATAATAGCATGCAATGCCAAGCTGCGGTTTCCAAAGCAAGCAAAGTCCTTTCTTGTATTAGGAGAGGTAAAGACTCCAGAGAGAGAGAGAGAGAGATAATTTTGCCTCTGTACAAATCATTAGTAAGACCTCATCTGGAATATGCAGTTCAGTTTTGGGCACCAGTTCACAAAAAGGATTTCGAGGAACCGGAGAAGGTGCAGAGAAGGGCAACCAAACTGATAAGAGAAATGGAGGAGTTCAGCTATGAGGAAAGATTAGAGGAACTGAATTTATTCTCTCTTGAGAAGAGGAGATTAAGGGGGGATATGATCAACATATATAAATACATAAGTGTTCCATATAGTGAATCTGGTGTTGAGTTATTCATCACAGAGGACAAGGGGGTACTCTTTACGTCTCGAGGAAAAGAGATTTATTCTCCAAATATGAAAAAGTTTCTTCACAATAAGAGCTGTGAAAATGGGGAATAAACTCCCTCAAGAGGTGGTTCTGTCCAGCTCAGTAGATTGCTTTAAGAAAGGCCTGGATTCTTTCCTAAATGTACATAATATAACTGTATACTAACAATTATAGGTAAAGTTGATCCAGGGAATATCCAATTGCCTCTTGGTCGGGGCTCAGGAAAGATTTTTTTCCCCTGCTGGAGCAAATTGGATCATGCTTTGCTGGGGTTTTTTGCCTTCCTCTGGATCAATGATTTGGGGATAGGATTGTGTACGGTATATGGGATTGTATGATTTATTTTCCTTTTTATTGGTGGAACTAGATGGACTAACTATGTAACTATATATGCAGGCAAATAATGTAGCTAACACTGTGCTCTTTTTGCTATGGACAAAATAAAGACTTGACTCCCATCATACAGTGGTTCTGCAAAAAGTGTGAAATTCTCTCAGTCATAAAAGCTTATAACTGTCAAGAATAGGAATTATTGTAAGATTTGGAATTGGACCATGCATGGTCACCATTAACTGAAAATGTAACATTGTTATATCTCATTTACTGATAGTGAGCACAGTGGTTGGTTAGGCAGCCTATGACGTAAGACTGACAGTGGACTCTGTATTATATGATGCCAGGATTAGTCTTTAGTAATAGCTAGTATACATTCTTAAAAAATATATTTTTTTCAATCCAAAGAGTTTTGAAAAGAGAACAGTGAGGTTTACGTGCTCTCACAAAATGTGATTAAATCTACTTGGCAGGCACAAGACTATGCACTTTATTCTAGGCCTCTGTTGTCAGTTCTGAGGGTGACAGAGCATGCCAAGGCTCAGTGGGTGATACTTTGTCAGAGCATTAAAGTGGGTCATCCTGGATTCTCACAAAAACAAAAAAATCTTACATTTCATTTGTTAGCCAACCTTTGAAGTATTTTTTAGTTTAGTTTTACTTGCATCTGGTGTTTCCTGTGAGGTAAAAAAACTGAAAATATCCCTTCCTCATCTGACAGGAGAGGACAATGCTCCATTTGATTTTTTGCCTCACGATCAATAACACATGAGGAGTGTGATAATTAGATTAAAAACAGGAAGAGTTTTTACTTGCCAGATGACCTGAGGCCAGAGCCTAGCAGGATGCTGCATTTCCAATACCGAGATAAATAAATAGCATCACATTTTATTATAGCTGTACAGTAATCTGGAAGCATGTGTGCTTTATTTGGAAATTGTGTTTTATTGACTCCAGTTGGATTCCATTAGCAAGTTATGGTCTTTATTAATAAACAGCAATATTTAAGCAAAGGTAAGGCTTATATGTCTATTTATCAATGTTTTCAACCAAGATTACTTTTTGTTAATTGAAAGTTGTGTAACTCTCAGGTCAAAACATTGATAAATAGACTCCTAAATGTAGGTTGAAATTTTTAAAACTCCAAAGACAGCTGGGCAGCTTTTGTTAAACACAAAACTACAACAGACAAGTGTAAATCAGCACCATAGCAGAAAAAGGGTGATTAAATACTTGCCAACCAGCCGCTGTCACAATATGGTGCCAGGTTGGCTCCCCAGCGCAAATTGCCGTAGCTGTACGGTGGGCACTTTAAAGGGTATAGGGGGCGTGTGCGTGTGCCCGCCGCCTGACGTAGGAGCTGATGCACGTGGCCTGCCTACTGATTAGGAAAAACAATCGGTCTCCTCCTGCAGGCAGTCCCATCCCCCCACAGTTAGAAACACTCCCTAGAACACACATTTAACCCCTTGATCTCCCCCTAGTGTTAACTCCTTCCTTGCCAATGACATTTATACAGTAATCAGTGGCTATTTTTAGCTCTGAACGTTGTATAAATGTCAATGGTCCCAAAATAGTGTCAAAAGTGTCCGATCTGTCCGGGAAAAATAGGATATCAATTTTATTTGGGTACAGCGTCGCACGACCGTGCAATTGTCAGTTAAAGCGACGCAGTGCCGTATCGCAAAAAATGGCCTGGTCAGGAAGGGGGTAAATCCTTCCGGGGGTGAAGTGATGATTGAATTAATTATTTTTAGTCCTTCATTTTTAAAGTGATGCTGTTGATATGTTAAACTTCAGGCAAGGCATTACTGTAAAAAAAAAAGAGTGTAACCAAACATCAAACACTGCTTTGTTTATTAGGAATTGTCCCTGGAAGTCCAATGGGAAATCTGCACTTTTGGTAGTGCCCTTCCAGGAATGTCCATCCCCTAGGTCCCCCGAAGCCCCCACTGGTTCCTTCTACTGAGAGCTGTTGGAAACCTGGGATATTGACACTTCTGGAAGTGTGGTTTCCCTGAAGACTTAAGGGGTGAATACATATGAATGGAACAGTGTTCATGGTGTGGGTGACAGAGGAGGAATTTACTCTTTTTTTCCCTACAGGTATGCCTTATCTGGAGAATCTTAATTTAGTATAGAAAAAGGGTCTCCTTTTATGCATAAAACACCCTTAGAAATCTCAATGAGTGATTAGCTGGCTGCTTTTCCCAGGATTATACACAAGCATGTGATAACCTTTCAAGAACAACTACAACATTCTTTAGGATCAACACCAGGTATCCACCAATTTAGCGCATTGGGGTGCTAATCAGAATGAAAGGCATCCCAATTTACCATAATGCATAGTTTTAAATGGGCACTTAGAGAACTAACGCCTTTGTCTCCTATAGTGTTCTTTTTGGTTGCCCTTTTTTAAAAAACAATTTCATTTTTTCCCAGCCAAATGTTGTCAACAATATTTTTTTTGCCTGTATACAGTTTTAAACCTTTTCTCCTTTTTGTCCTAATTTCTGGGATTTCAAATGTGTTTGTGTTCCTATTTATTATTGGATCCGAAAATCGGCATGCAAACTTTACTGTATTTACTATAGTGCAAACCCAACTGCTTACTGAATTTATTTAAATTTAAATACTCTTTTCCTTATCCAGTGTTGTTGTATATGTATACTGTAAAGTTGAAAAATATCAGTTGTTTTCACTACTGCTGACTTTGACCATTTGCAGAACTGTATGCAACCACAGAGAAAGCTGGAGGAAAGCCCAACCTATCACCTGGGGAACACAGAGGAAAAGTAGACTAAGCTGCTGTGAATTCTGGGAAGGACAGAGCCTCCTGGGAGCAACTTTGACTATTCTGGAATGTAGTCCCCAGGAAGATTGAGCCTGCATTGCAGATTGGCTCTGGGACTACATTTTCCAGCATTACCAGAACTCTGTGGGCAGTAAAAGGCAGGACAATTCTGGAATGCAGGGCAGACTGAGAGAGAATGGGGTGAAACACACACACAGTGTAGCAGGCTGCTGTTGGGTAGTTTGCCTTAGTGTTGGGGATGCACATAGGCTAAGTAACAGTATATCTTGGTTTGTGGGAATGCCACTGTCGAGCCTGGTGTCACTGTCGGATCGTGTAGAGAATGTCACGGCAGCTGAAATTGCTGAGCCCTGGACGGAGAGTAGGAGGAGACAGGTCATCACCCTAGTAGTTGGTAAAACACTGCTGGTCATACCCTACCACACCCTACTTAAAAGAACAGCATTTCTTATTGGGTACACCATTCAGACACCTACATCCAGGTTCTAAGGGACCTAATTTTGAGTGCTTCAATGCTGGATTTGGGCCCCAGTAAACTAGCCAGTAGGGGAAGGTTTGCCAAAGACTGCTGGACCATTGTCTTTGCATCACCCCTTAGACAGGTCCCCTCATATAGTATTGGAATAAGGGGTCAGTCCCTGGTCTGCTTGTTTATTACCAAGTATATATGTTAATTTGCAACTGTTTCACATATTTGTTGAAGTGTTTATTGCCATTTTAAATTCTTTGCTTGATGAATTAAGGTGCATTATTGCAATAAATATCCATCCTTTTGCCTTGGTGTGTCAGAGGGTGTGGTGCTGCTTTGAGAGTCGTGGCCACTGAAAACAGGGAACCCAAGAAAACAATTGGGGTAAGCGCTATACAAGTACACGCCCCAAAGTAATGAGGCACTTGAAGGCAAATGTTCAGTGACATATTACCTATGTAAGTTTTGTTCCTTGGCAGTACACCTGTTAAGGGTCAAAATGTGGTTGTGTGTATTCTGGTGGTTTGGTATTTTTCCAAAGCTGGCTTTCTGGCTCCATATAGTCTACTTTAAAACAAGTAGACCTGAACTCAAAAAGTTAAAAAAATCACAGATTTTCTATTGGATTGAGGTCTGGGCATTGACTAGGCCATTCAAACACATTTACAAGTTTCCCCTAAACCACTCAAGTGTTGCTTTAGCAATGTGTTTGGCGTCATTGTCCTGCTGGAAGGTGAACCTCCGTCCTAGCCTCAAATCACACACAGAGTGGTACAGGTTTTGCTCAAAAATATCCCTGTATTTAGCACCATCCATCTTTCCCTGCCCTCTGACCAGTTTCCCATTCCCAGTTCTTTGCATGATGTGATGTGTTGGGTTTGCGCCAGACAGTGTTTTCTTTGATGGCCAAAAAGTTCAATTTTAGTCCCATCAGACCAGAGCACCTTCCTCCATACATTTTGGGAGTCTCCCACATGCCTTTTTGCAAACTCAAAACATGCCATTTTGTTCTTTGCTGAAAGTAATGGCTTTCTTCTGGCCACTCTGCCACAAAGCCCAACTCTATGAAGCGTACGGCTTATTGTCGTCCTATGTACAGATACTCTAGTCTCTGCTGTGGAACTCTGCAGCTCCTCCAGGGTTACCTTAGGTCTCTGTGCTTCCTTTCTGATTAATGCCTTCCTTGCCCGGTCCCTGAGTTTTGGTGTGTGGCCGTCTCTTGGCAGGTTTGCTGTTGTGCCATGTTCTTTCCATTTGGTTATGATAGATTTGATGGTGCTCCTAGGGATCATCAAAGATTTGGATATTTTTTATAACCTAACCTTGACCTGTACTTCTCAACAACATTGTCCCTTACTTGTTTGGAGAGTTCCTTGGTCTTCATGGCAGTGTTTGGTTAGTGGCGCCTCTTGCTTAGGTGTTGCAGCCTCTGGGGCCTTTCAAAAAGGTGTGTATATGTAATGACAGATCATGTGACACTTAGATTGCACACAGGTGGACATCATTTCACTAATTATGTGACTTCTGAAGGTAATTGGTTGCACCAGAGCTTTTTATGGGCTTCACAACAAAGGGAATGAATACATACACACGCCAATTATCAGTTTTGTATTTCTGAAAAATTGTTTTATGTACCGTATTTATCGGCGTATAATACGCGCCGGCTATAGCATGCACCCCAAGTTTAGGAGGGAATTTTAAGGAAAAAAACTTTTAGGAGGGAAGTTTAAGGAAAAAAAACTTACATTCAAATGCCCATCAATGCAGCGTTATCGATGTCCATCTGCAGCCTTGTCAGTGTCATTGCAGCCTTTTCAGTGTCAGTGCAGCCTTGCTCCAGTGTCCATTGCAGCCTTGTCAGTGCAGCTTTGCCTCAGTGCAGAATTGTCAGTGCAGCTTTGCCCCAGTGCAGCCTTGTCAGTGCAGCTTTGCCCCAGTGGTCAGTGCATGCTTACCTTGGACAGATCGCCGCCGACATTCACAAAGCGTGTAGTTTTAAATATGGCGCAGCGGAGTTCGGAGAGACTCGTGACTGGGCGGAGCCGAGATACACATAGCTGAGTGTACTTGGCTCTTCTTGTTGCAGCTCACAGTGACGCCCAATCCAGCCCTATGATGGACATAACATAGGTCCAATGGCGGGACTGGGCGTGACTGTGAGCAGCGCCGGAAAGAGCCGAGAACACTCGGCTATGTGTATCTCGGCTCCGCCCAGTCACTGTGATCTCTGAACTCCGCGTCGCCATATTTAAAACTACACGCTATGTTAATGTCAGCAGCGATCGCGGCGATCGCTCCGATAGATCACAATTAGCGGGGATCGGCGTATAACACGCACCCACGATTTCCCCTGATTTTAAGGGGAAAAAAGTGCGTGTTATACGCCGATAAATACGGTATATATTTTTCTAATTTTACTTTACCAACTTAGACTATTTGTGTTCTGATCCATCACATATAATTCAGATTTTAAAAAAACATTGAACTAAAGTCTGTAATGTAACAAAATAGGTAAAAAGCTAAGGGGGGGGGGTGGATACTTTTGCAAGGCACCTTGCACATTACAATGTCATTAAAACAAGGTTTGAAAATAACTTTTTTTACTTTTATAAAAGATATCTTGTTCCGGGAATTGGCAGCTCCGTCTTTACTACTGATTTCTGTGTCTTGTGTGAACGTCATTTCCGCCCTTCCTTTGTTCCCCTGTCTAAATCTCGTGCATGCTCTGGTTCACTCCCCCTTTGTGACGTCTTATACAGTCACAAGGGGAGAACCAGGCTGAGGAGGAGGGCACACTATTGCGAGGCTTCCTTTCTGTGCCGTTTATGGGGAAAAGAAATGACCCGGCATGCTGATATAGAAACGGCACACATAAACTATGAAATTACGGACTGTGCATGCGCTGCTGACATCATTAAACATTGCAGGATGGATTCTGAGGAGACTGTAAAAGTAAGTGAAGTTTCACAGGCACAGATCAGCAGCCTTATCAGTGTACATTAGAATGAGCTAACATGTAACATGAGAGTTTACAACCACTTTAAAGTGTATGCATAGTAAAAACTTTTTCTTAATCTTAGGTTAGGGACAGTCATCTTCTCTGTTTGTCCTTAAAGCGGGGTTCCACCCAAATTTTGAACAATATCTGTATGTATTCTCTTCCTTGCCTAGATGCTGACATGCCGTTTAAAAAAATTGAAATCGCCGTAATTACCTTTTATTTTTCTATTCTTCTTTGCACTTCCTGGTTCTCCTCCCGTGGGAGTAGGCGTGTTTCTAGCCTCTCCCAGACTCCTGGGAGCTAGTCTCAGGCTTCCCAGGATGCCACTGAGCATGTGCGGGAACGAGCAGTGAATGCTGGGAGCACAGCATTCACCACATCCAGGAAATAAATGCTTGTGGGCTTCAAATGCCCACAATGAAGATGGAAACCGCCTGCAGTGAATAATATAAGTTATTCTTTCCGACAAAATCTGACACAGGCGGACATATTACACACAATATGTGAGTATGTAATGCTGAGAAGAAACGTTTGTGAATGAACTAAAAAAAAAAAACGATAGATAGGTGGACCCCCGCTTTAAGACCACTGTAATCATGTAAAAAGTGATGGGAAATCTCAAACTAAACAGTTGTCACCAGGACAAAAGGTGAGGTGAAAATTTTCCTCCATATGGGGACATCAGTTCCTGTGTTGTCTAAAGCTGGCCATACACTGATCAAAATTTGACAAGTTCAGCAGGTACCAGCTGAATTTCAATCAGTGTGTGGCTGTCCTTGCTCAACAGAAGTTGGTTGTCTGCCAAAGGGGCATGCTAAAATCTTCTCAGGCTGCATCCGCTGATGGTGATGGTGGTCCCCACTGTCAGAATACAATGTCCTGGCAGGGGAGATTCCTCCATCCACTTGTTTGTGTGGATGAAGGAATCTGTTACTTTTTTTCCATTCAGTCTGCTGGCTGTCTATGGTCAGCTTAAGAGGGCTAATGCATAACTGTGTGCGTAGCAGCCATTTTGTCATGTCTGAGCTCACCTCACCCATGTTGTCTTGTGAAGGGCACATCACAGTGACCTTGCCCCCCCTTACCTTTTTCTTTCAGTTATCCAAATACACAAACTGGTGACTGAGGCCAGGACCTTATCAGTCCAGTGATCAAACACACAGACTTTTTCATTGCCCAATCCACAATTTATGGCTTCAAAACCTAATAAAACTGTCAACCTCTCAATCCAGAGAACCAACAAATACCTGTCGTAAATACCTCAATCCACATAGAGTGCAGACAGTTTAGTACTTAATAATAGCACAGCCATAATATGGACATATTTTGTTTCCTCAGATAATTTTTAATGTTTCAAGTCCAGAGACCCCTATGTCAGATCATATGGGGAACCACTGGTACCCCTTCTTTCTCCCAGGTAAACTAGACATTGGAAACCTGCCATGTTTATATTTTTTTTGAAGCAAATGTCACGCTGGACCATAATATGGATGTTAGCAGTCTGTAAGCAGTAGAGATGCAGAGATATGAATATTTATCACAAACTGTACCTGAGACATGGTCACAAATGTAGAGACCTCCCAGCAACCAACCCCTAAACGAGATGACCAGATCATTGGTCATTGGTATCTGTCAACACCCCTTTGATCCCAAAGAAAAGGGAGATGCCAGGACAGTTTGACAGTTCTCCTTTACCATCAAATCAGGAACATCTGCCAAGTTTGAGAAGCGACCAAACTCTGATCAACCCAAGAACATTGATTGCAAGTATCCTTTCTCCTCAATTCTACCTTATTTCTTTGTTGCTGTATATTGTCTTTATTTCCTTGAAACACCCTTTTATGTAAATATTTTATTTGCACCAATTTTGACCTTTTAATTTTTAAAACCTTATTTTGAAAAGTGTTAACCTTGTCCCTAAGCTCCTAATGCAAGCTAACCAAGATCCTGTCTCTTGAACAGTGCTACTGTATAGGATAAACTTTCTGAACATTCCCGTCTGTGGTGACAGTGTGTGTTACAGATGATTATTTTAAAATCATAATTGTAATGCTAAATTGGTGGAAGTTCTCACACTTCAGTAAACAAGCGTCACTGGTGACAGTTAAAGGGTTAATTGTTTGATTAGTCCAGTGACAATCTTTCTCAGGCTGCTGGCATCTAGATTGTGGTTCCGCAAGCTGGAAAATCTGTCTCTTATGTCTCGTATATTTGCAATGTAAAATCTAAGGCAATGCTGCCTCTGCCTGCAAATTTTAGGATATTTGAAATGAGATTTGGCGATGTTACTGATGTGCCACTCACTCTTCTCAATGCTGCAGTCTTTAACGTGAGGAACAAAGTCCTCTACCAGGATGGCCATCTCCACACAGAGACACAAAACAGAACAAAGCATGGTAAGTTGTAATAGGGACATAATAAGCTGCAGGGAGATCAGAGGCAATACTACTGACCAGATCTTGAAGAAAAGGGGACACTTGGGAAAAGGATGTGGCTGCACACCCCGAAAGATTCAGAAAAAAGGGAATTCTCCCCCAGGAGGAAGGGGTTTTCGAGGCAGCAAGCAACGTATAAGGGTGACACTCAATTTAAAAGGATAATTTTATTGAAACTTATGACAATGGAGTAAAAAACATGAGCTGTGGTACAAGAGATATTAAAAGCACAGGAGCACATATAAAACTACACACAAATTATGCAATAATCAAGTGCTTGGATAGTACTGAGGCGTTTCGACCCCATCGGGTCTTCTTCAGAGGTTATGTATGCGCTGTAGAAAACGTTTGCATGCATAAAAATTGTATCAATGAAATTGTGCAAAGTTATGTATAGTAAATATGAAGATGCAAAAACAATTTGAAGCATAGTTACCGATTATGTGTGTATAGCCATATCTCCTGAACCCAAGGCTTTCAAAAGACCTCCACCATCCGGCCCTGTCCCGGATCCCCCCGGCCCGCCAGCACCTCAAGGGAAAAGGCCAAGCAGAGACTGCGCAACTTACAGTGGATTACACTTGTGGAATTCCCTGTAATTGGCAAGGGGCGTGTGGGCCAGCGGCACCTGTGATCTGGACATCAAGCAATGGCACTAATTAGTGCATATAAGGAAATGTAATTATAAGTTCTAAATATGTATACCTAAATAAATAAAATAATAATGATCATATTTTTACAAAATTTGGGCTATTTTGCCTTGTTGTAACAGCAATTAAAGTTATATGTATTTAATAATAAAAAATTATTAACATGTATATAAGTATACCCAGGATGAAAAAAGGCAAGAATAAAGTAGATGAGAAAAAAAGGAAAGAAGGAAAAAGCAAAAGGAAAAAATCCACCGTAAGTTGCGCAGTCCCTGCTTGGCCTTTTCCCTTGAGGTGCTGGCGGGCCGGGGGGATCCGGGCCTGGGGCCGGATGGTGGAGGTCTTTTGAAAGCCTTAGGTTCAGGAGATATGGCTATACACACATAATTGGTAACTATGCTTCAAATTGTTTTTGCATCTTCATATTTACTATACATAACTTTGCACAATTGCACTGATACAATTTTTATGCATGCAAACTTTTTCTACAGCGCATACATATCCTCTGAAGAAGACCCGATGGGGTCGAAACGCATCAGTACTATCCAAGTGCTTGATTATTGCATAATTTGTGTGTAGTTTTATATGTGCTCCTGTGCTTTTAATATCTCTTGTACCACAGCTCATGTTTTTTACTCCATTGTCATAAGTTTCAATAAAATTATCCTTTTAAATTGAGTGTCACCCTTATACGTTGCTTGCTGCCTCGAAAACCCCTTCCTCCTGGGGGGAGAATTCCCTTTTTACTGACCAGATCTTTGCCCTCTGCTTTTCTTTTTACTGGTACAATTTCCAGAGTTCATTTCCAGTTTAAGACCTATTATGGGTTCAATGTGATGTCTTTTCAATGGCATGTCACAACTTACACTATACTTACTAAATTTTTAAAAATTATCTTCATTGTTTCCTCCTCTTCCCCTTAGTAGAGTTCTTTGAACTACCTGATAGATTGCAAATCAGTGTTTCTCTTTTATAATTAAAAAGCAGAGCACAGAACAAACTCTGAACTCCCCTGCCTCAGGTCAGGGAGTATATTATTCAAACTCTAACTATATGTCATGAACGGAACTGTGGCAAGAATATCTAACCCCTTTCACTCATTATTACATCAATGACTAATAGGAAGTAACATTTCCTATTAGTCATTGATCTACTAAAAGTGACAGGTATCAGAGAATCTTGCCCTGCCTACATTCATAAAATGTTTTTTTTTCTATCATTCATATTAATTTTTTCTTCTTTCACTTTAATGGCATAACTTTGGTGTTTATTAATTATCAAAAACCACGATAAAAGTCACATTTTGGTGATATTAATTGAAACAAAATAGCTTTATTTTACTTTAAAGTTAAGCACTAGACAAACAGTTAAATACAAAAAAGAAAGCATATAGAAGAGCTATTGTGCCTGCAAAAAATGTTGTATTTCTGTCTATCCAGTCCTGAGATATACAAAACTCTGACCCAGCACCAGTGAAGTAACACTTATGCCGCGTACACACGGTCGGACTTTCTAGAAAGCTAGGTCCGACGTACTTGCCGCCAGACTTCCGGCGGACTACCGCCGGACTTTCTGAACGGCCGGACTTGCCTACACACGGCCGGACTTTCCGGAATCCGGTCTTCCCGACGGACTTCCGCCGGACTTTCAGAACGAACGGACTTTCCCACACACGGACAAGTCCGTTCATTTTGAACGTGACTTTGGTACGACGGGACTAGAAAAGGAATTCAATCTCGCCGCTTTTTTTGGCGAGATTGAAACCTTGCGAGCCCCGTCGCAGGCCCTTAGGTCTGGTATGGATTATAAAGGGGAACCCCTACGCCGAAAAAACGGCGTGGGGTCCCCCTAAAATCCATACCAGACCCCGATCCGAGCACGCAGCCTGGCCGGTCAGGAAAGGGGGTGGGGACGAGCGAGCGCCCCCCCCCTCCTGAACCGTACCAGGCCGCATGCCCTCAACATGGGGGGTGGGTGCTTTGGGGGAGGGGGGCACCCTGCGCCCCCCCCCCCAAAGCACCTTGTCCCCATGTTGATGAGGACAAGGGCCTCTTCCCGACAACCCTGGCCGTTGGTTGTCGGGGTCTGCGGGCGGGGGGCTTATCGGAATCCGGGAGCCCCCTTTAACAAGGGGGCCCCCAGATCCCGGCCCCCCACCCTATGTAAATGAGTATGGGGTACATGGTACCCCTACCCATTTACCTAGGTAAAAAGTGTCAGTAATAAAACACAACACAGGTTTTTAAAATAATTTATTAAACAGCTCCGGGGGGGTCTTCTTCCGTCTTCGGGGGTCCCTCCGGTTCATCTTCTCCCGGCGTCCGGTTGGTTCTTCTCCGCTCTCCGGCCTCTTCTCCCGGTGTCCCAGGTCTTCGGCCGGCCCCTCCGCTATCTTCAGGTAGCTCTATTGCTAGCGGAGGTCCGGACTTCTGGGCTTCTTGGCTTCTTGGCTTCTTGGCTTCTTGTGTTCTCTTCTCTTCTCTTCCCCCAGATGTTGACACAACGCTCTCTCCGGCTGGACTGGTCTCTGAGGGCTGCGTTGTGACTTATATAGGCGGAGACCCCGCCCCCATATGATGTCACAGTCCCTGGGCATGCTGGGACTGTGACGTTTTAGGGGGCGTGGTCGACCACGCCCCCTAAAACGTCACAGTCCCAGCATGCCCAGGGACTGTGACATCATATGGGGGCGGGGTCTCCGCCTATATAAGTCACAACGCAGCCCTCAGAGACCAGTCCAGCCGGAGAGAGCGTCGTGTCAACATCTGGGGGAAGAGAAGAGAAGAGAACACAAGAAGCCAAGAAGCCAAGAAGCCAAGAAGCCCAGAAGTCCGGACCTCCGCTAGCAATAGAGCTACCTGAAGATAGCGGAGGGGCCGGCCGAAGACCTGGGACACCGGGAGAAGAGGCCGGAGAGCGGAGAAGAACCAACCGGACGCCGGGAGAAGATGAACCGGAGGGACCCCCGAAGACGGAAGAAGACCCCCCCGGAGCTGTTTAATAAATTATTTTAAAAACCTGTGTTGTGTTTTATTACTGACACTTTTTACCTAGGTAAATGGGTAGGGGTACCATGTACCCCATACTCATTTACATAGGGTGGGGGGCCGGGATCTGGGGGCCCCCTTATTAAAGGGGGCTCCCGGATTCCGATAAGCCCCCCGCCCGCAGACCCCGACAACCAACGGCCAGGGTTGTCGGGAAGAGGCCCTTGTCCTCATCAACATGGGGACAAGGTGCTTTGGGGGGGGGGGGCGCAGGGCGCCCCCCTCCCCCAAAGCACCCACCCCCCATGTTGAGGGCATGCGGCCTGGTACGGTTCAGGAGGGGGGGGGCGCTCGCTCGTCCCCACCCCCTTTCCTGACCGGCCAGGCTGCGTGCTCGGATCGGGGTCTGGTATGGATTCTAGGGGGACCCCACGCCGTTTTTTCGGCGTAGGGGTTCCCCTTTATAATCCATACCAGACCTAAGGGCCTGGTATGCCCCGCGCTCGCCGCAATAGGAAGATTTGTTTTTCCTATTGCAGCGAGCGCGAGATGCAGCAACCTGCTCCTCCGTCGTATCTGGTCCTTCGGACTAGCATACAGACGAACGGGCTTTCCGTCAGGAACTGAGTCCGGCGGAGGTACGACGTAAAGATTTGAAGCAGGCTTCAAATCTAAAGTACGTCGGATTTCCGCAAAAATCCGACCGAAACGGTCCGTCGGAAGTCCGATGGAGACCACACACGGTCGGACTTTCCGCCGGACTTTGTCCGGCGGCGTCCGTCGGACTTTTGCAGGTGAAAAGTCCGACCGTGTGTACGCGGCATTACTTGTCTCTCCCCCTCCAGCCTTTGACTGGACAGTGAAAGGAGAAGCAGCAGACTGATGATCACATCTTTTTGTTACTCTGCTCACTCCAATAAGCATGTTCTTTTTTAGCACTGCAGCACAACAAACTGGCTCTTTGTGCTGTTTCTCTCTTGCGGTCTGAGCAATGCTGTACAAAAACTGCAAAATGCTGCTACCAAGTCAAACGAAGGTACTTACACTGACATTTAAATTGTATGTAAATTCTATCAATGAACGTCCTCTATTTGCTCCCTTTTGGTCTGTTAAATATACCATTAACCGCTGTATAGTAATATCACGACTGCGCGGGACCGCTTCTTTTCTGGGACAACGTCATCCCACTCTTGCTGCGCATGCTTCTATGCCGTCTGCATTGTTTATCCACCACTTTTCTGCCTTCCAAGTTAACTGACCTTGTCTGTTAATTGACAATGTTTTTTGTCTGCCACTTGGACTGATCTGTTGCCCTGCTACTATAGTAGTGGGATTCATGATAACACAGTGGTCTCACATGTATGAGGGGCTCCAGAATTGTTTTTCTGGGCAGAAAAAAACAATTTTATGGTTTTCTCTGGGTTTTTTTAGTCCCTGGATTAGGGTCTGGAGACTGGAGGCTTCAAAGAGATTTGGGTGGTAGAAGTCCCCTGGGACTTACTGCCATCATGCCTCTGCCTGCCGCAGGAATTGACCACAACTCTGCATGCTACCTGTACTATGGACCATATTCCTGCCTACTAGACATGTGCATTCGTTTTCGTCCGAATGCATTTTCGTCCTAATTTCGGGTATTTTCATTATCTTTCTAACAAATGATAACGAACATACAGAATCCGAAAACCGAAAGATCCAACATAAACAAATGCTTCATTTTCGTTTTCGTTATTGTACAACAGTACAATATAGATAGGAGGTTCAATATGGCGCTGACAATAGCGATCTGTGTCCATCGAACCTGTGGTCGAATGTGACTAACCTTAGCTCTATTAATCCAAGATTATTCTGCATAGAGAGAAAAGATTCGACATAGAGAAAAAAGATTCGACATTATAGAGACAATAGCAAAAAATATCGCTTAACCTAACTCTATTAGTCCAAGATTATTCGACATAGAGAGAAAAGATTCGACATGAAGATTCAATGAAGCAGTCGCCGCGAGCGGACATTTATGGCCAAATAAGCTATAGAAGAATTCTAATGTTGGTTGACTAGTAATAATAATTATTAAATATAAATATTACTAGTGTAATACAACATTAGAATTCTACTATAGCTTGTAGGCAAAACATTCGACTGGAAATGTACGTACAGTTCGTACAGTTTAGCTGCTCCGTCGAACATTCGACAGACACCATAAGCCTTCAATGACAGATTCGACCTTAATTATTTTAGATTTTCGGACGAATGCATTTTTTTAAAGAAACAAAATAAATAAAAACTAATTTCGGGAGTAACTAAATAAATGTGTTTTTCGGATGAAAACGAAATTCCGAAACAAAATATTTCAGTGTGCACATGTCTACTGCCTACTACCAGAACCAATATTTTGGCTGTGCTGACCATGTCTCTTCCTGGACTATTCCTTTGGATGTTGCTGAGCGCATCTCTGCCTGCTGCCTGGACCAATGCTTTGGCTGTGCTGACACTATCTCTGCCTGCTGCCTGTACTGCTTATAGACAATATTCCTGCCTGCTACCTGGACCAATGCTCTCCTTTGTGGACAACTGCACTTCTAAAACCTAAGGTAATCTTTCGTTTATCCTTTGTTTAGCAGAATGTATTTTGGGGTGTAATTCTTGGTATGTACATGTTATGTGTTAGAAATATGAAGGGCCTTCAAAAATGATAGGTTGTCAGGAAATTAGATGTGTAACTTATGTCCCTAGAACACCTGATGGTGCTCCTGGTATGTTGGGCCTCTCTATGTGGCCTGGCTGTGAAAAAGTCTCACACATGTGACATTGCCATACTCAGGAGGAGTTTGGGGTGTAATGTTTTGCTATGTACATGCTATGTGTTAGAAATATGTTTCAAATGGACCACTTTGTGTAAAAAAAAAAAAAAAGATTTCATTTTCTTTTCACATTTTCCAAAAACTTGTGGAAAAAAAATGACACGTTCTAAAGACTCATTGTGCCTCATAGAATATACATTGGGGTGTTTGCTTGTCAAAATTGGGTCTTTTTGTGGGTAATTCTATTGTCCTGGTGCTTCAGGGCCTTCAAGAGTGTAATAGGTAGTCAAGAAATTAGATGAGTAATTTATGTCCCTAGAACACCTGATGATACTACTTGGATGTTGGTCCTCTCTATGTGGCCAGGCTGTGTAAAAGTCTCACACATGTGGTATTGCCATACTCAGGAGGAGTATCATAATGTATTTTGGGGTGCAATTTTTGGCATGTACATGCTACGTTTTGGTAACATCTTATAAATGGACAACTTTGTGTAAAAAAAAAATATGTTTTCATTTTCGTTCCACATTTTTTGAAAACTTGTGGAAAAAAATACATGTTTAAAATACTCATTATCCCTCATAGAATATACATTGGGGTGTTTGGTTTCCAAAATTGGGTAATTTTGTGAGTGTCCTGGTGCTTCAGGGCATTCCAAAATGTGATAGGTAGTCAAAAAATGAGATGTGTAATGTATGCTCCAAGAACACCTAACAGCGCTCCCTCTCTAAGTGGCTGGGCTGTGAAAAAGTCTCACACATGTGGTATCACCATACTCAGGAGAAGTACCAGAATGTGTTTTTTTGGTGTAGTTGCAAGTATGCATATGCTGTGTGAGAGAAATAACCTGTTAATATGACAATTTTGTTAAAAAATAAAATCTTAATTTTGCAAAGAATTGTGGGAAAAAATGACAACTTCAAAAAACTCACCATGCCTCTAACTAAATAACTTGGAATGTCTGCTTTCTAAAAATGCATCATGGGGGGGGGGGGAGTATTTGTACTGTCCTGGCTTGTAAGTGTCTCAAGAAATTAGATACTGTGAGTACATCAGGTGTGATCAGGTGTGATTAATTTTTTGGTACAATGTTTTTATTGATATCCAACAAAAAAAAAAACAGATGTCAAATTCCCACGCAGAGGATATTAACAGGAACATAATAAAGATTCAAGAACATGGGACAAAGCGACGGGCAAGGGGCCCAGGAATAGAAGAAAGGGGTAGGAAGAGAGGCGAAGAAGAGGTAGAGAAAGGAAGTTCCCCCAGGCTGGAGATGGAATCAAGGCCATGTTAGTTTGAGAGCCCTAGGCTGGTTGGGTGTAGAGTTGGAGATGTATAGGACCACCACGGTGCCCATACACTGAAAAATCTGGTATGGGAGTTGTGGGGGATACTGGTCATTTTTTTGTGGATCATAAGAGTCATCAAGGTGCTTGATGTTATTGTGCGCTTAGCCGCAATAAACAGATAGGTAGCTAGTTTCTGCTGCTAAGAGAAGAGACCTGGAATTGGACAATGGAGCAATGCAAGTTTAGGGTCCTTATGGAAGGTACGTGAAAGAGGGTAGACAGGAGGCCAAAGACCCTTGACCAAAATCCCACGAGGGTGCAGGACCACCAAATGTGCATTTCATCTCCTTGCTGACCGCACCCCGGGAAGCATCTATCACTATGGGATGGGTTCGACTTAGCAATGCGGGCTGGAACCCAGTACCAACCGAGGAGGACCTTATAGGCAGCCTCCAACGTGGCTGTGTTAAAGGAGCATTTCGCTATGTGGAACCAGGCTTTACTCCAGTTTGCGAGGGTGGTGTGGGACAGGTCTCATTCCCATTTGAGCACATAGGAGAGGGAGGTAGAGGTGCAGTTGGCATGAAGTGAATTGTAAATCAAAGACAGTGCAGACAGGTACGTTCAAAGGGGGTATTTTGGTATGGGAAGGTGTTGTGACACTGGAGGGAACTAATCCAGTGCTGCAGATGAAGATATTGAAAGAGTTTGGCTGAAGGAGCTTTGTGGGTCTCTTGGATCGAGGACCATGTGGGGAAAACACGAGAACTAAGAGAATGATAAACCTGTGAGAACCCATGGGCAGGCCATCGTGAAAATACATGTGGTTGTTCTAGGCCTGGTGGGAACATGGGGTCATTCAAGAGGGGCAGTAGTGGAAGGAACGGAGACATGAGCTTGCCGGAGTATCATTTTGAGTCCTAAAGTTTCAGTCTATGCGCCATGATGGGGCTGACAGAAGGGGGATGAAAATTGGGGGCTAGCCACAGTAAGGTGGACATGGGGCCGGCGCACAGTTTGGCACCCAAGAAGACCCATAGAAGGTGTGATCAATTTTCAATGATTGGCACCATAGCTTGTAGACTCTATAACTTTCACACAGACCAAATAATATACACTGATCTGGCCTTATTTTTACCAAAGCAATGTAGCAGTATAAATTTTGGCCAAAATTTATGAAGAAGAATTACTAATTTGCAAAATTTTATAACAGAAACAAAGAAAAATGTTTTTTTCATTTATAGTGCAAAAAATAAAAAACCCAGTGGTAATTAAATACCACCAAAAGAAAGCTCTATTTGTGTGAAAAAAAGGACTCACATTTCATAAGAGTACAATGTTGCATGATTGCGCAATTGTCATTCAAATTGTGAGAGTTCTGAAAGCTGAAAACTAAAAAACTGGTCTGGGCAGGAAGGGGGTATAGGTGCCCAGCAAGTGGTTAAGAGGGTTTTGTTACATCTGTTGGATAAGTGTAAAAAACACCTGTTGGTCCTAAAAGAAATCTACTGAATTGATAACTTTCTGTACACTATGTCTATGAACACTTCTGCCTATGTTATGGAAAAGAAAGGAGAGTTGACAATACTGCTTCCTAAGCATAGGATATATGTTACTGTTGGAATCACCAGATGAAAATAAATGAAAAAAAGCCTTAAAACCAAAGGTTGTAAGTGTAATATATATTGGTGTAACGCTATCGGTAACCGGTCCTGGCACATTTGGCTCTACTGATGCCCAATAGGTACATGTGAATGTCCCAGACCCACTTACTTGGTGATAAATGTCCCAGGCACATTCCTTCTTGGGGTGAAAGTCCTTTTGCTCGTGTAATGGAGGATTAATTAAGGGCACCAGTCAATGCTGTCTCTTGGCCTAGGCCAACAAGGCCCAGGCTTAATGCGGCACTCTGCGGGGGGCTGCAAAAAAGCCACCTCCAACGCGAAAAAAGCCCCCTTCCTGGCCCGTCCTCCCGTATCCCGGCTCCCGCCCGGAATAAAAGTGACACTGGGAGCAGTCCAGAATGCAGGGGACGGGAATGGACTGAGTTGCGGTAGTGCTGGCTCGGCTCCGCCTCCACCTGACTCCTGGCCACTGGTTGCTAGAACCACCTGGCGTCTAGCAACCAGTGATGTCGCGGATGTGACTCCCTCCCTACCCAGCAATCAAAGCAGAGGAGGACTTTACTTCCTCCTTCTTCAGCGCGGAGGGGCTCAACAGCTGCCCGGCCCCTTGAGCTGAGCCCCTGGGAAAGTCACATAGGGCACAGTAGGGACTTCAGACAGGGCTAGGGGGTCTCTCTCTCCCACCCTCTCCCTCCCCCCTCTCTCTCCCACCCCCACACACCCATCCCTAACTCTCTCCCACCCCCCTCTCTCTCACACACCCACACCCCCTCTCCCACCCCCACACACCCACCCCCCTCTCTCCCACCCCCCATCTCTCTCTCCCACCCCCCTTCTCTCTCTCTCTAAACCCTCACACACCCACCTCCATCTTGGACACTGACTGACAGGTGACAGCAAGTGAGAGTTACTGAACCCATACCCCCAAGCACTGACACTGCACCCACCCCCTCAAGCACTGACACTGAACCCATCCCCCCAAGCACTGACACTGAACCCACTCCCCCAAGCACCACCACCACTGCCACTGATTCCATCCTCCTAATGAAGGACTACAGGTCCCAGCATGAACCCGTTAGATCTAAAGGGTTACATCTCTAGATCTTAGGGGTTCATGCAGGGACTTGTAGTCCTTCAATTTTGGAGGGAGACACATACTTAGATTTAAGAAGCTCATGTTGGAACTTATAATTCTTCACTTTTGGGGAATGTGACCCCCCCAGCATGAGCCCCTCAGAGCTGAGGATGCGACACGTCCCCCCAACTAGTGAAGGACTACAGGTTCCAGCATGAACTTGTGAGATCTAGGGATGTGACCCCCAGTAGTGAAGGACTGTAGGTCCTAGCATGAACCCCTCAGAGCTGAGGATATGACACCCCCCCTTCAAAACTGGTGAAGGACTACAGGTCTGAGCATGAACCCGTGGGAGCTCCGGGGTTCATACTGGAACTTGTAGTCCTTCAATTTTGGAAGGAGTCACATCCATCAAACAGGAAGGGGTGGGGCAAATTTACATATGGGGGAGCCCAATTTTAGTCTTGCCTAGGGCAGCACAAAACCAAAATACACCACTGGCACCAGTCACTTTGAATTCATTTTAGATGTTTTAATAATGCCCGTGCATGAAGAGTGGGAAGGAGGGTGGAGGGAACACAGGATACCTGAGGGTTCCATTAACAATACACAGTCTCTGGTCCCATACCTGGTCTTCTCACAAATATCAAACCTTCTGTCACAGAACTCTGCTGGCCGGAATACATCTCATAAATGTTGCTCCTTGTCAACTGAGGTGCCTGTGTATTCTCTTGGCGTACAAGGCAGGAGAGCAGTGGGAAGATTCATGTGATGCTTCCCAGGTCAGTCGGTCACCCACCATTCCTGTGGTAGGACAACCATAGCTTTGCTTCCCCAATGGCCAGTAGCACTTCATCTCAGCCAACAGCTTAGGGACACCTCCCATGCCAAGGGGATCCCTCAACACTTCATACCTCTAGGCCCTAAGGCCTGAGGCCTAGATAAGTGGATCACACAGACATCCTCTCCATTAAAGTCCCTGGAGGGAAAGAGAGAGAGCAGGAAGTGACTCAGATATTTAATAGCTTTCCCAGCATGCACAGCAAGCTCCCCAGGCCTGCTGAATGGCCAGGTATTAAATATCTATTATCTGCAGTAATATCTCTAGCATACCCTGCTGGAGAACACTCACACAGCATGTGACTGAGAAAAATTACTGGACACTATGGGGTTGATTTACTAAAGGCAAATATACTGTGCACTTTGCAAAGTGCAGTTGCACTCTGCAAGAGCAGTTACTCCAGAGCCTAATAAATGAGCAGAAGCTTTACTGACTTCCATCATCCAATCACGTGCAAGCAAAAATGCTTTTCTTTGCACGTGATTGGGTATTTTCTGCCCAGTATAGCTTTACCTCCTTTACTTAGCTATGGAGAAACTGTACTTGCAGAGTGCAGCTGCACTTTGAAAAGTGCACAGCCTATTTGTCTTTAGTAAATCAACCCCTTATGCCGCGTACACACGGTTGGATTTTCCGATGGGAAATGTTCGATAGGAGCTTGTTGTCGGAAATTGCGACCATGTGTAGGCTCATCAGACATTTTCCGTCGGAATTTCCGACAAACAAAATTTGAGATCTGGATCTCAAATTTTCCGACAACAAAATTCGTTGTCAGAAATTCCGATCATGTGTACAGAATTCCGATGCACAAAATTGCACGCATGCTCGGAATCAAGTGAACTACATTTTTCTCAGCTTGTCGTACATGTTGTACATCACCGCGTTTTTGACGTTGGAATTTCCGACAAGATTTGTGTGACCGTGTGTATGCAAAACAAGTTTGAGCCAACATCCGTCGAAAAAAAACATGGATTTTGTTGTCGGAATGTGCGATTGTGTGTACGCGGCATTGGGGTGCACTGTCCAGCACATATCTAAGCTGACTAACACTGAACTAACAGATCACAATACACAGCAAAAAGAGTTTAAGAAATACTACATCCCTACATTCGATTTTGTACTTGGGTTTAGATATGCACTTTAGTCATGCATTGATGAATACAAAGCTGCAATGAATTGTGTCTAATTTTTGCCTTGCTTTCAGGTTTAAAAAAAAGTATCACTTTAAAATGGCTAAGATTACATCACTCCCGCACATGCGCAAGAGTTCATTTATCTTGGCAGATGCTTAAATTGTATGCTTTGGTGTTCACACACAGCTCTGTGTACATCATAAATAAGCAGGTAAGAATACTTAAATGCAGTTAAAATCTGTGCTGGCAAACTTTAAAAAAAAAAAAAAAGTTCCACTTTACATTTCTTTACACTATTCACAGCCCTATAGGGCAAAGGCACAACATAAAGATTTCATTGTATTCTGGGCTGTATATTACATACTCTTGATAAAATAAATTAATAGTGCGCCGACCAAAAACAAAAGAAGCTGCCAACACAACAATCAGACTAATTGTGGTAGAATAAAAGGTAAATACGTGTGGCGCTAAAATAGTAATGTACGTTATTGGACAAAGCCTGACAGAATGGAAATCTGTGAGGACAGTAGCCCAATAAAGTGTATATAATGAAACACCCAAACAACTTGTGTGTTGAACTAGTGAAGATAATATGTGAATAAATAGGTTACTCAGAGGGGAATCTGGATAACATTAGAACAAAAATGGTGAGAAACACCTGACTCTAAGTCCTCTAAACAGACAAATAAAGGGATTCTTTCCCATAAATCCCAATATAAAGAGTGATAAATTGAACAAAACTTAAAAGTAATGTGATAACATATATGCAAGGTGTGAAATAGTGAAACACCATAACGACAATATATTGTTGTCAAAATAAAGTCCAGCGTGATAATATAAATAAATAAATAATAAAATTTCCCTCCGGTGACAGAAAGAATTGAAAAATAGTCTGTAGTTGTCAAGATGGTGGGTAGAAGACCTTCAATCCAAGGATGGCATCCACAGGATAAGGGACTCAGTATAAATAGAGATGGAATAGGTAAAAGGTACTCTTACCGGAAATGGTGGACCCCTCGGCCAGCGGCCTGGGGGTCAAACAGGCTTAAGGATAAGGTGGAAGGTTTCCACGTTTCGTCCTACGGGACTTCAGTACCCCAGTTGAAGTCCCGTAGGACGAAACGCGTCGGGTGATTATGCCTGTTTTGCCACTTTTTACTCTATAGCGCTTTTTATTGATATATACCTATTGCGAATGCTTGGGTCAAGGCGTGCTGTTTAGCCTTTGTTTTATAAATAAATGCTTCTAAGTAAGCGGATTCACGCTATGGGGTGGTTTCCTTCTTTTTAACCCCAATTTGAGGTCCCATTCCCTGGTCACTGTAAGCGGCTCTCCGGAGAACAACTTTTGATTGACCCCTTGATGACCGGGAGTCGTTACAACCAGAGAGATTGTTACAACCAGAGAGGTCGGCTGGTGAGTGTCGAGGGTTCCTCCCACCCCTCCAACTGCCGTGGAAACCTTCCACCTTATCCTTAAGCCTGTTTGACCCCCAGGCCGCTGGCCGAGGGGTCCACCATTTCCGGTAAGAGTACCTTTTACCTATTCCATCTCTATTTATACTGAGTCCCTTATCCTGTGGATGCCATCCTTGGATTGAAGGTCTTCTACCCACCATCTTGACAACTACAGACTATTTTTCAATTCTTTCTGTCACCGGAGGGAAATTTTATTATTTATTTATTTATATTATCACGCTGGACTTTATTTTGACAACAATATATTGTCGTTATGGTGTTTCACTATTTCACACCTTGCATATATGTTATCACATTACTTTTAAGTTTTGTTCAATTTATCACTCTTTATATTGGGATTTATGGGAAAGAATCCCTTTATTTGTCTGTTTAGAGGACTTAGAGTCAGGTGTTTCTCACCATTTTTGTTCTAATGTTATCCAGATTCCCCTCTGAGTAACCTATTTATTCACATATTATCTTCACTAGTTCAACACACAAGTTGTTTGGGTGTTTCATTATATACACTTTATTGGGCTACTGTCCTCACAGATTTCCATTCTGTCAGGCTTTGTCCAATAACGTACATTACTATTTTAGCGCCACACGTATTTACCTTTTATTACATACTCTTGGCCCCAATGTATTTGTCATTTTTCTTATAGGCATGCATACCATTGGATGCCACACCATTTCCCTATTTGCCCAATGGGGCTACAGTCTGCATATTTTTAAACTGTGATTGTTTATTTCATAACATTACATTTTTATAATATGACCAAGCAATTCTCCATATGGTATGACTTCTTCTCCTGGCTTCTCCTCTTATACCTCTGCAGCAGGACAGCACAAACAAAAACAAAATGTCTGGAACCACCCCTGAGAATCAGTAACAAGAACATGACTTGTACAATTTTCAGTTAAGGCTAAGCCTTCATTTGTGTGATTTGGTTAAGCTATAGTTTGAGAATTCATGTATACGACCTCAAGATAAAAATAGCCAGCCCCTGAATGCTGTGTTTGTCACATATTATGCTCCTGGTGATAATTATAGCACAGTGACTAAGCCTTGTGCTGAGAGGAAGGGCATCACTTATGAGCACTCTGAGTAAGATTTATTACATGGAAAATGTACTATTTCAAATATAGAAATTCTAAACATTTTGTATTTTATCTTTTCATTTAATTAGATGGACAAAATGACCATGAAGGAAAAAAAAATGTCAGCATTGGACTGGTATCTCCACTCTTGTGCTTGATAAGGTATTAGTTGAGTGTTGGGGTCAAAAGCTAAGAGGTTAGGGTTACAACCCCTCAATAACCTATTGATCTCTCCAGGAGAACCATTATTTTTATTTTTTCTTTAACAGGTCAAGCTCTCCATCAGAAGTGGCAGTTAGAGGAGTTAGAACAAACCACTGACAGCTTTTTCCTCTAAGAAAAGAAAGTTGCTGTAAATGCATAAAAAGGCTTAACTGGAGTTTAGAGTTTAATTTTCTGCTCATCTAAAGTCCATCTAAGACTATCGTGTCACCAGGTCAGCAATGCTGCGGTGTAATTTTACTGTAGAAGAAAAGCCTCTTCTCCCTTCCCCACTGTCAATCACAGAGTGTTGAAGGCTTCACTGGTGGCTGTGGGACATCCTGGTGGGCCAGAAGCCAATGGAAGAGAACAGTGCGGCTGTAAAGAACACAACATCGCTGTTACTGACAAAAGGAATAATGAGTTGTTTCTGCAAAGGCATCATTTTGAGAGGAATTTGTACAAATTTTATTCAAGAGAGCAAAATGAAATAACTGGCAGTGCTTCCTGACCAGGCTGTGTAAATCATAGGACTTAATAAGCAGACACACAAACTCAAATTGTATTTAGTTGTTTGCCTGGTGTTCAGCTTTATCCTGCCACCTGAGCATTTTCCCCTCCTGCCTGTCTTTCCATATTTTTTATTGGGATGGGCACCCACACTGACCAAAGGGAGACTTAGGTTGCAGGGTGAAGCCTGGAGCAGTTCATGATTTGCACATAAATTCAGCTAACTCTATATTTTTTAAAGCTGAACTCCGGGATAAGCAAATTGTATCTAATTATAAGAGTTATATGTATTCTGACTTGAATCTTGGCGATCTTTGTATATTTCTTCCAGATCTGTCCGGCAATCCAGTGTACAGCTTTGCTTCTGTGCAGGAGCTTCCTGTAATAAAGACCAGTCACTGCTACTTTGACCACAGCTGTGGACCACACATGTGGACACATTGTAAGAACGCTGAAGTTTAATCTGCTTATATTTTGCTTTCCCTGGTTCCTCCTTTCCCTCCTCATCTACAATGCTAACAACATTTTCAAAAAAAACATTTGTGCTTTAAATACATACCTTATTTCAGACCCAGTGATATCATCATAGGGTTTCTATGCTTCTCTATTTAACCGCTTCCTGAACGCGTCACAAAAGATATACTGCGGCAGAAGGGCACGTACAGGCAGATTAATGTACCTGTACATTGCCCTTTAAGAGGCTGCTTGAATGCGCGCGCGCGTTGCCGGCGGTGCGCGCCCCCTGTTTTTTTATACATTTTTTTGGGGATATTTATTATAGCAAAAAGTAAAAAATAATGCTTTTTTTTCAAAATTGTTGCTATTTGTTTGTTTATAGTGCAAAAAAAAAAAAAAAACGCAGAGGTGATCAAATACCACCAAAAGAAAGCTCTATTTGTGGGAAAAAAAGAACGTCAATTTTGTTTGGGAGCCACGTCGCACGACCGCGCAATTGTCAGTTAAAGCGACGCAGTGCCGAATCGCAAAAAAGGCTCTGGTCTTTGGCCAGCCAAATGGTCCGGGGCTTAAGTGGTTAATGCAGGCATGTTGTGGGTGGTGGGAAGGGCTGGTAGGGTGCTGTACATAGCTTCCTGAAAACATCACAGCACCAGTGGTGGAATTTTTTTGGGGGAAGGGCGGCGAACAACCCCCCCGCGGCAGGTCGGACAGGAAGGCGACGATCCCTGCCTTACCTTCCGATGACAAGGCGGTGCTGGATCCTGGAAGCGGCTGTTGCTGCCCCTCCACCCGCTGCTCCTCGCTCCAGCTGGTGATGGGTCACCGATTCTGACGGAACACCGGGGCCATTGCTTCTCCTCCTGGCCGAACAGGAAGTGGGTCCTAAGACTCCCTGGCCAATTGGGTCTAAGGACACGCTTCCTGATTGGCTGGGAGGAGAAGCAGGAAGACATTAGGAAATATTTATATGTTAATATTAATAAAATGGCCACTTGTGACACTGAGTCTCTGTGATTGAAATAATTAAATAACAGGGGCCAGCCAGGGACATGCAGGCAGGGGAGGAAAGGGATAGATTCTGCATGTCCTCAAGCTAGGAAAAAAGGCGGGCTGTATCTGCCTTGCAAAAACTCCAAAAGCACATTATTCTAAAGCACATTATAAGAATCTCACAAACCGGTAAAGGTAAAGCTCAGCTTTAGTTCAGCTATAGTCATTCATCCCTGGACTTTGTCAGTAGGCTTATGCATCTAGAACAGGCATGAAAAACTGGTCCTTTATAGGTTGCATGTAGCCCCCTCAATCCTTCTTTGTGTTCCTCAGTGGTTTAAGGATGAAAGAATCCAATTTAACCCCAGCTGTTCTTCACTTTCACTTTCTTACATCATTTTGCTGAATATTTTAGGAAAGCTACAATTTTTACTGTAATGTTAGTTAGAAAGTGATATGATATAGAATGAAGTAGGTGCAGCCCTTAGTAGACATAACCAGGGCCGCCTTTAAGCAGGGCAAAAGGGGCAGGTGCCCTGGGCCCTGTAATTGTTGTGGGGCCCAAAGAAGCTGCCTCATACTTGCCAACTATCCTAGTTTAAATTCCCTTGTCTCTTGAAGTTTTAGTCCCATGCTGTGTCTCGATATCTCAATGTGAAGTGCAGCCACTAATGCTGCCCAGCTCTGCCCTATTGTTGTTTACAGATGACTCACCTGCAGACACGGTGTTTACATGTAAATAACTGGCATTGGTATGTAAATAGTGATGGCATTCATATGTAAATGACAGAGACCAACGACATTCATATGTAAATAGAGGCAGCATTCATATGTATATCATGCCCCCCTGAGGTCATATCCACCATCACCTCTGCTGAATGCTGCTCACTAGGGGAGATAAAGAGGCATGCTTGAGAGTCCTGCCTGCAACTGTGATCATTCAACCTAACATCAGCCTGTTCTGCAATGGTAAGCAAATCGGTGGGGGGGGAGGGTAGTGTGGGGTGGGCACAGGTAGGCAGAGAAGGAATTACAGTTTGGGGTGCACAGGTGAGCAAGGAGGGGATGTATAGAGGTAAGAAAGGTGGGTGCAAAGATGAGTAGAGGAGGCCGGTAGAGTTAAAGGGGTGGAGGGTTGAAGTGGAGAGGATGGGGAAGGTTTGGGGTGCAGAGGTTAGCAGGGGTTTTAGGATGCAAAGGTGTACTGACAGGGTGGATAAAGATGTAGGTCATGTGTAGGGAAGCCCAATTATTTCAATGGGCTGCTCTATGCACTAGAAATCCAGGAAGAAAGTCCCTAACGCTTTTTCAAAATCACACGGTTGTACAGCACATGTCAGCAGATGTGTGAGGATGTCATTCAATTAATGGCACTGCTGTGTATTTGCTAAAGGGCAGCACGTTTCTGTGGTGTCAGTAAAGTGATTTTGCATGCATTCCCGACACACACAAATGTGAACGCAGGCTAAAAGTCTCAGTTACATTGGTGGTCGGTGTAAATCTTCTCATTACATTGGGACTTGGTGTGGAATCCTTTCATTCACACTAGTAGCCAGTGTGAAGGTCCCCCTTACATTGGTAGTCAGTGTAAATCCCTCCTTACATTGGCGGTTACTGTGAATGCTCCTATTACATTAGTGGTCAGTGTAAATCTCCTTTACATTGGTGGTCAGTGTAAATCTTCTCATTACATTGGGGCTTGGGGTACAATCCTTTTATTCACACTAGTGGCCAGTGTGAAGGTCCCCCTTACATTAGTGGTCAGTGTAAAACCCACCTTACATTGGTGGTTACTGTGACTGCTCCTACTACATTAGTGGTCAGTGAAAACCCCTATTACATTGGTGGCTAGTGTTGAAACTCCTCTTTATATTGGTAGTCGGTAAAAAAATAATCAGCATTGCCATTGATCACACACACCCTGCCCTCCCCCCAGCACTGCCACTGATCCAAGGAGTTCTAGGATCCCTAGGAGTTTCCTGTCTATTGATGGGTCCCCTCACCACCCCTGTCCATGGTGTTCAGACAGGTGGAGAGCAAAATTGCATGGGGGGGGCCCAAGAAAATTTTTGCCCAGGGTCCAATCAATATTAAAGAAGGCCCTGGACATAATGTGGGCCTCTTGAAGATTTTGCTCTCTCTATTCGGTCCACTGTTTCATCTGAGTTTGACATGAATATACTATACATATAGAAAGCATAAGGCCTGGTTCACACTTATGCAGGTTGCAGTTTGCATCTTGCAGGTGCATTTTGCATTTTTCAATACTTGTTTTTCATCCATTGAAATCTATGGAACCAAAAACCAGAAAAAAAGTCCCTGGCCCTTTCCATAAAATGCACAGATGTGAACTACATCCATAGGAAATCATGTTAAATGGACTGTAGTCTGTTTCTGCAAAACTGAAAACGCACTAAAAAATGCATAGATGTTAAACAGGCCTTAGGCCCCTTTCACACTGGGGCGGTGGGGGCGTCGGCGGTACAACAGCGCTATTTTTAGCGCTGCTGTACCGTCGTTCTTGCAGAGGTATTCGGCCGCTAGCGGTGCGGTTTTACCCCCCGCTGGCGGCCGAAAAAGGGTTAAAATCCCTCGTACAGCGGGGCTATAGCCGCGGTATTGCCACGGTATAGCCGCGCTGTCCCATTGATTTCAATGGGCAGGAGCGGGGAAGGAGCGGTGAATACACCGCTCCTTCCCCGCTCCAAAAAAGCGGTTTGCAGGACTTTTCTCACCGCCCTGCCTGCGCACCGCTTCAGTGTGAAAGCCCTCGGGCTTTCACACTGAACAAACAGCGGAGGCTGTTTAGGAGCGGTTTTCAGGCGGTATTTTTAGCGCAATACCGCCTGAAAACCGCTCCAGTGTGAAAGGGGTCTTAGAGAATGTAAAACGTTGGGGGTAGGAGAGAAAAGTGTGATTAAGTAGTTTGTACTTATCATATATTACATTTTATTTTATCGCATATTCTTTTTTCAAGGTCCATCTGCAGATTACGTTGTATGTATTTCTTAGAAGCAGAAACAAAAGAGGTATTTTTATCCTGCAACACCATTTAGCGTATCGGAAAATAAACACAGCTCTGACACAGGAAATTGATCTGCACTGCAGCAAACGGTGAACAATCTGCTGAAGGTCAGCAAGAAATTCCCATAACTCATTCCCTTTGCTGTGGATCTGGCACCTCTCCCATCCGCAATCGTTTTCCTGTGTGCAGCCTTGCTGATTATAATACGTAGCAAAGACACTCTGTACTCTGTGTAAAGCACTGTTTTTTCACCATCATTAGCACAATGTACAGCTGAACAAAGTGACCTCGAGAGATTAAAAAAGAAGAAAAAAAAAAAAGCACTGTCTGTACTATTTTTCAAATGGTCTTGCTGGAGGAGAATCTTACAGTTATATATCCATATTGTGTGTGTGTATAGAAAAAAGGAGATATTGATGTTGTTTACATACATTATAAAGCAGATATGCTTTGCACAGTATATATCTCTTCTTCCCCCTCCTGGAAAGTAGTTTTGATCTGTTTGATTATGTGTGCAGTTGAAAGCTGATTGAAAATTGCCCAAAAATCGCCACTGTTGTCCATGTTAGCCCTCTTCACTCTAGGTCATAACGGTAGTGAACAGTAAAATGTGTGTGTTACAGCAACACACAGTAACACACAGTATGTTCATTAATGGTTTGTGATGCTATTGATTGTGAAGGGCACCCTTATGCACCTCAACAAGGTACCTTGTTCTGCAACACATCAAAATGTGTTGTGGTGTGCTGTGCTGCAAAAAAATATAGCAAGCCCTACTTTTTTGTGCATTTAGGTGCGTTGGAGCTCATTCATTTTGAATAGGATCTTGCACAGCATGCCCTAGTATACCTTAACATTCAAAAATGCATGCCTTGTGGTATAATTGGGCTGTTAAAGGTCTGCTTGTATGTTTATGTACTTACAAACCTTCCCAGGTCCAAAATTAATATTGAGTAGAATTATGTTTAGCCCCCAAAACAGTCCCAGTTTCTCATGTGGCCCCTTGGGAAACGTAATTGCCCACCCCTGTTCTCTGTAAAACTGCCCTTGGCAGAATATCCCGGTCCTTAAAGTGGTTGTAAACCTTCACATATACCCAGTAAAGGGAACAGCCTCAGATGATACACAGAGATGAAACAAATCCTCCTACATAGGTTTTACTTTTTATCTGCAGTATTCTCTTGTCTATACCCCTTCAAAAGGGAAGATCATGTTAAAAACATTTCCTCATCTGTCAGGAACACAGAGGAGGGGATGGAGAGACTGCATTTACAGTGTGTGAGAGCTGATTGGAAGAAAGGAACACACCCCCCTTCACACAGCAGAACAACTGAATTGTGAATAGACAAGTTCAGTGCTGAGCTCTCCTAACACAATTTAACCTCATGTGTTGGGAAAACTTCTCAGAAGTGACTCATGAAGCAGGAATGAAGCATCAGAGAGAAAGGACACTTAAAGCTTTGAAGAGAGGTAATTGAACACTACAGGTATATGTGCTTTGCTCGCATCCCATGACCGAGGTTTACAACCACTTTAAAGATTGACCCAAAGTCTAAATTAAAGCCTCTGTTAAAATAAATGAATATTATTAAAATTCTACCGTGTATAGCATAAAAAAGTGGGCTCCTTCCACTGCCAGTTACAGGACCAAATGCTGAAGCATTGGCCATGTGGTCTCTGCTGGATGTAAGAATCACAGAATGTCCAGCTATATCTGAGGACTTTATACCTCACGTCCTTCTGGCAACAAGAGAAATTTCCCAGAATTTGGTCACATGACTGGCCCCCAAATGTAGTCTTGATTCTAGTTTTTACAGTAACAGGTAAACATTCAAGCCTTTTTTGCGTATACATAAGATTACAGGGATTTAGGAGTATAAGTCTGTCATTAAAGTGTAACTCTAGCCAAAATGTTTTCTTTTAGTCTTGCAAAGAGTGGGGCAGGGGTAAAACCTCTGTAACAGCTGTCTGGCTCCACCATGCAGAGAATTACCCTTAATTCCTTCTAGATTGTAAGCTCTAACGAGCAGGGCACACTGTTGGCGCTATATAAATCCTGTATAATAATAATAGTCTCTGCTTTAAAGATACTGTATCCAGGACATGAAGTCAAGGAACTATCTCTAGCGAGGACAAAGACAGTATTAAAAAACTAGCAAAAGTTCTAATTCAGACCCTCTCTACTAAAATTAGCTTTTCTCACTGACCCATTGAAAAGTTTTCCCCTCACTTTTTGCCTCCAAGGAAATCCTTTCCAATGGATACATAGGCAGCAATAAGAACTCTGACAGAGGTTCTCAGCCTTCCTCACTTTATCTAAAGGCCCGTACAAATGATACGAAAATCGGATGGAAAAATTTGTACGACAAGCTGTCTGCCGATTTTTGGGTCATTAGTACGGTGCTTTCGACAGCCGATTTTGCTTTTTGGTCAGACAAAAGCTGGATGTGCAGACTATAAAAATTTTTGTTGGATGTGAACTCCGATTTTCGTTTCATTAGTACAGTTTTCGTACAAAAAAAAATCATAAGAGCAAGACTACGCATGCTCAGAAACGAAAGAATACATACAAAACTATTCAACTCATTATGTCACTTCTGACGTTGTATTCTGTCATACAAAAATTTTCGTATTTTGAGTAACCTCTTCACTTTTGACATGAGACTAGCATGCCACAAAAAAACGGACATTGGGTTGTCGAAAATCTAAGCGTGTGTACAAGGCTTAAGAATAAGGACAAAAAATTTTTGGCTGAGTTTAAACTTTAACAGCTGGAGAAGTGTGGGTTACCTTAATCTGCTGTACGACATGTGGTTCTGATCTTGTTTGTTCATACCACACTTTGTAAAGCAACTTAGCAGTTATAAAGTGTATTACATGAGGAACCTACATGGTATATCATGTACTAGTTTCCCATCTGCCAGCTTGCTGAACAGGATAAAAAATTGGACAGAGTATACAGCCAAGCTGCTCCCATGGCCTAAAGGGACCTTAGCATACGCATGGCTACATGTGTATTCATACAGGTCTCCTATTCCCTTATCAGTACAGCCTTGACATCATGACTGGGTCATTGGCTATTTAGGTCACTAAGCTGTTTTGCGTTCACCAGCTCTTAATGATTAAATCAGATTTTTATAACTGATTTCTTCCTGTGTGGCTGTGATTCTACTGTAGAAGCCGTGTAGGATGGTGTGGGAGCTCATTGCTTCTGTGTGGTTGCTGTGAGTAATACGAGTACTGGGAAAATGTCCCAGTCCCCCTACATTACCTCCTTTGCTTTTACTTGACTTTGCTTTTCAAATGAAGCTGAAAGACCCATATAAATAAATAATCATTCAGACTCGCTATACGCAAGAAATTTCTAATGGCAGTTTAACTAAAAATTATTTGTTGAGAATAAGTAACATGTTCAGCAGGCTTACTTTAGTTAACTATACTATATTTTTGTTTTAATATTAACAGTAAAAAGTAGACATTTGCTTACATTTTGTTTCACTGTACAACCAGTTAATGGAATAGTATAAATTAAACTGCCAAGCTCAAACTCAAAATTTTCTTTCTTTTAGGTCCCATGCCAAGGAACTAAATAATTAATTGAAAATCACTATGGACATAAGAAAACAGTGTCAAATGGAGATATGCTTAGCAACCAACTTTTTTACATTTAGCACACCTGTTGGCTTACTAAACATAAAAGTAAGATTTACTTTTGTTGCACCACTCCTCGATTCCGAAAAAGGCCTACCTTGGCTCACTTGCCATGCATATGGTAAATGCAGCAAAGATGTGCATCCCCACTAAATGGCATGTCCCAGAACCACCATCTGTAGCCGAATGGCTTAAATGTATACAGAAAATCACAGAAATGGAGGAACTTGTACACCAAACGAGAGACACCCCCCCCCCTAAATTCAGGAAAATTTAGTCTTGCTGGTTACACTTTGTTATGTCGGATGAGTACACGCAAGTTATGACTTGAAATGACTTGAAAGAGTTGTGGTAGGGGAGGGAGGTAGGTAGAATTCTGGACCCCCCCTTCCCTTTCCTCAATATAACACTAAAAGACACCTAAATAACACTTTTCCACCTTTCCTAATATACCCCCATCCATCCCCCCTTTTGACCTCCATTCATATTTAACTATCCCTATGTTACTGATTTGCACATCATGACCTAGCTACATACTCGTTTATAACAACAACTTGATATAGTACAATGGTGGTCAGCCATCCGATCCCTCCCCCCTGCAAGGGTATCATCGCCGCACCAGTACCTTCGTCAACACCTTTCCTTCTAACAACGCCGCCTTCCGCATCATGTGCAACTTCAAGTACACAGCAGACACCCTCCACAGGCTAAGAAACACGGCCGCAACTTTACTGACCACCACGCAAAAAAGACTACAAAAAGAACAATTACTAAGGACCAACCCACAATCAACCATCAAAGGCAGGGAGACACCGATCCAACCACAACAACTAGCATGCGCCCTGATCAACACCAGATCTGCAGTCAAGCACAGGCTGGAAATCCGCGATTTCATCATCGAAAACAACATAGACTGCCTCTTCATTACAGAAAGCTGGCTAACTTCCGACTGCAACACCATCCTAACTGAATTGGTGCCCAAGAACTACAGTATCCTATCTGAGCATAGAATGGGAAAAAAAGGAGGAGGTCTAGCAGTGATTTTCAAATCGCACCTGGGGTTCACCAAACCAAACTTACAGAACTCAGTACCTTTCATGGAAACACTCTCACTGCATCTTCAAACAACACCTCAAGACACCATTCACATACTACTATGCTACAGACCACCAGGACCAAAGACCAATATCCTCACGCCGCTCACTGAATTCTTCTCAATGCACACCTTGAAAACCAAAAACCTTCTGGTACTTGGGGATTTCAATTTGTGGGCAAATTCTGCCCAAGACCCTATTGCAACCGCCTGCGTTAACCAAATGGAAGAACTTGGCCTGCAACAACTGATAAATGCTCCTACGCACGGTTCAGGACACACTTTAGATCTCATCTTCAAACAGAATATGGACATCGACGTATCTGACAACACTCCACTACCATGGACGGACCACCATGCTATCAAATTTAAAATCACCACTAACACCATCCTCCGAAAACAGAAACGGGCAACAGCAACACACTGGAATAGATCTCAGAAGAAACTACACTCTGAACTCTTCAAAACTACATTGTCGAGCAAAATTCTTCTGCTAAACCCAAACCTCTCAACGGAACAAACACTCAACTCCCTAAACAAAGTTTTACTACAAACAGCAGACTCCGTGGCGCCAAAACGCAGAACACCCGTCCGCACAAAAAACTCGAGTTGGTTTAATGGCACTCTCACCCTACTCAAGCAAGAACGCAGAAGAGCTGAGAGAACCTGGAGAAGAAATCCCACCAAGGAAAACCTTGCTAACTACAAAGCACTCACGGTGAAATACCACAAGGCAATCTTCAAAGCCAAAAAAGAACATTTCGCAGACACCATCTCATCCGCCTTAAACCGCCCACGGGAACTTTTCAAAATAGTTGCTCAATCAATGAACCCGACCTGCCTAGAGCCCCCTGCAAACGATACTCAAGAATTCTGCAATGAGTTATCAGATTTCTTCATCGACAAAATCGACAACATTCGGAAAGCAATTCATCAGAAAATAACAACCAACCTCACCCAACCAATGCAAAAAGAGGATATCGACACAAACATCACTCAACCACCGAAGTTCTTTCTGTCCCCAATCACTACGGACACGACTAAAAACATCATCGGAAGCCTTCGCGACAGCACATCACCAAACGACATCATCCCCACCAAATTGTTCAAAGAATGTTCCGACATCCTGGCCCCCACCCTAACTCATCTCATAAATCAATCATTCAAAGAAGGGACTGTGCCAACCTGCCTCAAGCAAGGCATCGTCAAACCCCTGCTAAAGATACCTAATCTCGACCCTAAAGACCCTAACTGCCGCAGACCAATAACAAGCCTCAACACCATCTCCAAGATTATAGAGAAAGCAGTAGTACAGCAGCTACAACACCACCTGGAGACACACCACCTCCTGGACCCTCTGCAATCAGGCTTCCGCCCAGGCCATGGCACAGAAACAGCACTTCTCAAAATATGGGACGACGCCCTCAAAGCAGCAGATGACGGAGAACCGAGTCTCCTGGTACTGTTAGACCTCAGCGCAGCATTCGATACAGTGGACCACAATACTTTACTTGTCCGCCTCTCAGAAGTTGCAGGAGCCACAGATTCTGCCCTAAAATGGTTTACATCCTTCTTAGAGAATCGCTCTCAGACAGTGAAACTGGGAACATTCACCTCGGAATCTCGGGCAGTCTCCTGTGGAGTCCCTCAGGGCTCACCCTTGTCACCAGTGCTATTTAACATCTACATCCGCCCGCTTCTCAATATCATCAGGAAAACGGACCTCTGCTTCCACTCATACGCAGACGACACCCAACTCTACCTTCGCATTAACGGACAAAAAGATCATCATCAGCAACTACAGAAATGCCTCACTTTAATCAGTGACTGGATGACCACTAGCTCCCTCAAACTCAACGAATCAAAAACAGAACTTCTTCTTCTGCAAGCCAACAAAAATTCCAAAATTAAGACTCCGTGGACACCACCCTCCATCCTCGGACAGGCCATCTCCCCCAGCACCAAAGTCAAGAGTCTCGGAGTCATCTTTGACTCAGGAATGACAATGGATGCACAAATAGGATCGGTGGTGAGCGGATCCCACCACCTCCTCCGCCTGCTTCGCAGACTCATCCCCTTCATCCCAGAAGAGGACAAAGCGGCAGTTGTGGGAACGATCATCAATTCCCGACTCGACTACGCAAATTCCCTCTACGTAGGTCTACCCCAATATCAGCTTGCGCGCTTGCAACTCATTCAAAATACGGCGGCAAGACTGTTAACAGGAAAAAAGCCCTGGGAATCCATCTCCCCATCCCTAAGAAGCCTACATTGGCTAACTGTGAAGAATCGGATCATATTCAAGACCCTCTGCCTCACCCATAAATGCATACAAGGAAACGCTCCGCAATATCTCCGGGAAAAAATAAAACACTACACACCGAATCGCAGTCTTCGATCAGCTAACCAAAACCTCCTCCTCATTCCCAAATACCGCTACAAAGCAAAGGGAGAACGTAGATTTGCAGTCCAAGGACCTCGACTATGGAATGCTCTCCCAACCAACCTCCGCATGGAAGAAAACCATCAGGCCTTCAGGAAAAAACTAAAGACCTTCCTTTTCTAGAAGCTGGCTACAGAGAATACATCCAGCGCCTTGAGGCGATTCAGTTCGCAATTGCAGCGCTTTACAAATCATTCATTCATTCATTCATTCATTCATTCACAATCTGACAGTCTCTGGAAGAACAGAGAGAACAGAGACTAAGCAGTTAATGAGCTCAGTAGCTTTCAGGATGAAATGCATATAGTTTTCACTAGACACTAGGAAAACAAGAGTAACAACCTAAGAGGCCATTTGCCTACTATCATGTTATTTACGTTATGTCATGTGTAATCTACTTCAATCGGGCACATGTTTATGTCTGTATGTTTATTACAGTGCCTGCATCTCATTTATGCTTTCAATTTTTATGTCTTCTATACCCACAATAAAAACTTCTTGAACAAAAAAAGAAAATTAAAATTTACTCCTGGGCAGCAAAGTGAGGGAAAGTGTGGTGAGTAAAGCAAAAGAGGGTCTGGTCCAAAGTTTACCCAGGGACCTCTAGACTAGTGGCATCTCAAACTGCCCTTAATACATCCTTTGGGGTTGATGTACTAAAGACAAATAGGCTGTTCACTTCACAAAGAAATTGCCCCACAGCTTAATGAATGAGGGGCAGCTCTACTGTCTTCTGTCATCTAATCGTGTGCAAGTAAAAATACTTTTCTTTTATTTTCCTGCTCGTGATTGGGTATTCTTTGAAAAGTGAAGCTTTACCTCATTTACTAAGTTCTGGAGCAACTGCAATTGTGAAGTGTCACTGAATTTTACAAAGTGAACAGTCTATTTGCCTTTAGTAAATCAACTCCTGTGTAACTACAGGATACACTAGTGAAATAGGGCCACTGGATGAATCCACAGGCGCAGCAGGTGGCACAGACATGCAAAGTGTGTTGGATGCAGAAGATACTTTGAACATCAAAGCTCTTCAAAAGAACGAAGGTCTCAGGCACTGGAGGAGGAATGGGTAGATAGTTTTGGTAAATGAAACTTGTCCATACGCCCTAAGCATTGTTGCAGTCCATTTGCCTTTAGTAAATCAACCCAATTGTGTATGATAAACATTGGCATTATAGTATACCATAAGAGTTTTTTTCCCTATTACATAAAGAACTGCTGTGTACAAACTGGCTTAGAACACTCAATCAACAGCTTTTTGTTATTGTACAGTATCACTCCTTATTTGTGCCACTAAATTGTTCAGTCTTAACACAGTGTTCCATTGCTGACTACATGACACTACACAGCTGAAAGGGAACTGAATTTGTTATAATTATACCATAGGCTCAATGTTGGATAAACTATGGCAGCTGTGATTCATCTCCAGTATGAAATAATTAAGTCAGGAAAAGAGATTATGTAAAGAAGTAAATTGGATTGGAGGAGGCGCACAGCATTTGATATGTTAAGTAATCTATTGAAATATGCATTTAGTCAGAATCCTTAAAATTTCCAATTAATTCAACAATCTTCATCCATCCTACACACTGTGTTCTTAGTTTGTAAATTATTCACTGACATTAGGCAAGGACAGCTATACCTGCTAGTGTAGGATGATAGGCTGAAGTATGTATTCATTACTTCCCACTTATATCATCTGCTACACCACGCACATTATTTAATATCATCTTCCTGCCCAGGCAGATACAGTACATAAATGTTTCCACTAGTCTTGATAGAAAATACCAACTCTGCCCACTGGCATAATCCATTGCCAGTTCAACCCACTCCCTCAATGATCTCAGATATTGTCAACTTATAAGAACACAACATGATGGAATATTATTAATTATTTGGTAGAAGAACTTTGGGATAAAAAAAGAAGAAAGAAGTTACTTTAAAATATATCCTAGAAACACATTTACTTAATATCCCTGCAATGGAAAAGGAGATGATAGGTAAACCCAATAACTACCACCCTCCCAAATATACAGAAGCTTGTTTACAAAGAGCAACTCAGAGAGGAGTCCAGTAGACGGAGTCACATTTTTTATTTCTTTCTAACTATGACATACAGAGGAAGTGATGTAGTCAGGATCAACAACAAAATGACATATTTTTCCACCAGCTACCTATGATGCACCAAGGCCACTCATCACAGAAGAAATGAGGTTTAACCTTAAACTACGTAGAGGGTTCTTTACTGTAAGAGCAGCAAGAATGTGGAATTCCCTTCCACAGGCGGTGGTATCAGCGGGAAGCATCGATAGTTTCAAGAAACTATTAAATAAGCACCTGAACGACCACAACATACAGGGATATACAATGTAATACTGACATATAATCACACACATAGATTGGACTTGATGGACTTGTGTCTTTTTTCAACCTCACCTACTATGTAACCTACTTTAACTAACCAATAGGGAGAGGGGTGGGCAAACTTTAAAGTGGGAATGAAGCAAAAGTGGGAATGAAGCAATGGTAGAATGCAATGTATTAGGGGAAACTGTGCTTTGCACATGCAAGGCAAAGCCACAGGATCACTTTGAAAACCTTTCCCCAACAGCATATACTTACTCTTCCTTCTGGTTGTTTAATTCAGCTGCTGGGAGAAAGTAAAGACAGTTCTGTATAATCGTAAAGGAAAACTATCATATTATTTTTATTTTAGAGAACTGCCCCCTATGAGACAAAATACATGTAGTCTTTTGTCCCATGTTTCTAAGCACTTTCTTAACTTTGTTATGAGTACTGACCTGTCCTCCTCCCCTCCTGCCACAGGCAATCCGACAACAGCTATGAAAGAGACGGTTGCTGAGACAAATATTGGCAAGAGAAATGCAGAGGGAGTGCATTCCTCTTGCGGTTGCTTGACACGGGAAAGTGTTCACAGCTGAGACAAGCTGCAGCTATGAATGAACAGTCTCTTTTATAGTTGTTGTTGGATTGGCCGTGGCAGTCAAAATCACATTTTCAGTAGAAGTTCATAAAGGGCTGACTGTCTTTCTACCCCATGTGACGGAGCTGAGCCAATCATCAAGTACCAGCATTGTCACACGGAGTGAGTTACATGCTGCTCTATACCCAGAAGTACAAAGTATTTTCTTTGCTACTGGCAGCTGAATAGAGCAGATAGAGAGCAAAAGAAAAGTTGAGTATGTGCTGCTGGGGGACAGGACTTTAAAGCAAACTTGTTGTTTGGGATATGAGAGTTTAAGGCTATGGTTCTGTGTTCTTATATACTTAAAGTAAAAACAAATCTCAGGTTATTATATTATCATACAGGATATATGTAGTGGCGATAGTTTGCTCAGCGCTTTACAATAAAAAGGGAGACAATACAATTCAATACAAGAGGGATAGGAGGGCCCTGCTCCTGCGAGCTTACAGTCTAATAGCCCTACTTAGAAATCAAATGTGCTGCTTGCAGGACTTTTCTACCCGTACCGCAAGCGCTCTGCCCCAGTGTGAAAGCACTCGGGCTTTCACACTGGGGTGGCATGAGAGGCAGTTTTCAGGTGCTTTACAGGTGATATTTTAGCGCTAAAATGCCTGAAAACTGCCTCAGTGTGAAAGTAGCCTAAAAATATATTTATCAACACCGCCGGGTGAGCGAGAGACAATTTTCCAACAGGCTGCTTGTATACAAGTTAAGCAAGAAATCGTCATACAACCAGCCTGCCCATACATGGATTGAAATTCGGCCGGTCCCTGCTGATCTGGCCAGATTTCGATCTATGTCTTTAAGAAGGAACGATTGCTGTTTTACAGTTGCATCTATCTTTTATGTTAGGGCACACTTTTATCTATAGCTCTGACTTGCATTTGAAATGATATATTTTGCTTTAATGCTGACACTTAGGGGCATATTTATGAACCAATGAAGGTGACTTTCACTAAACATTCACTGGCAGTGAATTCATCACTGTCATTTAAAATACATGCATCAAGAAGATTAACCTGCAGTGAATGTCAGAATAATTGCTTCATAAATATGTCCCTTAGATGAGGTCCATTGTTTTCTACAAAATCACAGGTGCAGATTAACAGATTAAGGCTGGGTTCACACTGGTGCGACACGACAGCCGTCCTACTTTGGATCCGACTTTGCCCTGCGACATGAAGCCGGCATGTGTCCGACTTTCAATGAACGGGGATCCGACTTGGATCCCCGCCAATGCCCGGCACTGTGTTTGGTATGAATCTTTAGGGGGAACTCCGCGCCAAATTTTAAATAAAAATCCGGCATGGGTTCCCCCTCCAAGAGCATACCAGGCCCTTAGGTCTGGTATGGATCTAAGGGGAACCCCCTACGCCAAAAAATCGGCGTGGGGCCCCCCTAAAATCCATACCAGACCCTTATCCGAGCACGCAGCCCAGCCGGTCAGGAATGGGGGTGGGGACGAGCTGGCGGCCCCCCCCCTCCTGGACCGTACCAGGCCGCATGCCCTCAACATGGGGGGGTGCTTTGGGGCATGGGGGGCGTAGTGTGGCCCCCCCACCCCAAAGCACCTTGTCCCCATGTTGATGAGGACAAGGGCCTCTTCCCGACAACCCTGGCCGTTGGTTGTCGGGGTCTGCGGGCGGGGGGCTTATCAGAATCCGGGAGCCCCCTTTAATAAGGGAGCCCCCAGATCCCGGCCCCCCACCCTATGTGAATGAGTATGGGGTACAGCGTACCCCTACCCATTCACCTAGGAAAAAAGTGTCAATTTAAAAAAAAACACTACACAGATTTTTAAAGCATTTTATTAGACAGCTCCGGGGGTCTTCTTCCGACTTCGGGGGTCTCTCCGGTTCTTCTCCACGCTCTCCGGATCTTCTGCCGGGCTCCTCCGCTCTCTTCTGCTCTTTTGCCGCTCTTTTGCTAAAGCGGAGGAGCCTGGTCTTCAATCTTCTGCCTTCTGCCTTCTGCCCTCTTCTCCTGATGTTGACACGACGCTCTCTGGGGCTAGAATGCTCTCTGTGCGCTCTGCTCTGACTTATATAGGCGGTGACCACGCCCCCTTATGCCGTCACAGTCCCTGGGCATGCTGGGACTATGACGGCATAAGGGGGCGTGGTCATCGGGTGATGACCACGCCCCCTAAAACGTCACAGTCCCAGCATGCCCAGGGACTGTGACGGCATAAGGGGGCGGGGTCACCGCCTATATAAGTCAGAGCAGAGCGCACAGACAGCATTCTAGCCCCAGAGAGCGTCGTGTCAACATCAGGAGAAGAGGGCAGAAGGCAGAAGATTGAAGACCAGGCTCCTCCGCTTTAGCAAAAGAGCGGCAAAAGAGCAGAAGAGAGCGGAGGAGCCCGGCAGAAGATCCAGAGAGCGTGGAGAAGAACCGGAGAGACCCCCGAAGTCGGAAGAAGACCCCCGGAGCTGTCTAATAAAATGCTTTAAAAATCTGTGTAGTGTTTTTTTTTAAATTGACACTTTTTTCCTAGGTGAATGGGTAGGGGTACGCTGTACCCCATACTCATTCACATAGGGTGGGGGGCCGGGATCTGGGGGCTCCCTTATTAAAGGGGGCTCCCGGATTCCGATAAGCCCCCCGCCCGCAGACCCCGACAACCAACGGCCAGGGTTGTCGGGAAGAGGCCCTTGTCCTCATCAACATGGGGACAAGGTGCTTTGGGTTGGGGGGGCCACACTGCACCCCCCATGTCCCAAAGCACCCCCCCATGTTGAGGGCATGCGGCCTGGTACGGTACGAGCCGCCAGCTCGTCCCCACCCCCATTCCTGACCGGCTGGGCTGCGTGCTCGGATAAGGGTCTGGTATGGATTTTAGGGGGGACCCCACGCCGATTTTTTGGTGTAGGGGGTTCCCCTTAGATCCATATCAGACCTAAGGGCCTGGTATGCTCTTGGAGGGGGAACCCATGCCGGATTTTTATTTAAAATTTGGCGCAGAGTTCCCCCTCAAGATCATCTGAGCACAAGTCGCGTGCCGAAGTCGGATCATGCAAGACGGCAATCCGACTTTGATCCGACTTCAATGATAGTCAATAGGCTGAAGTAGGATCAAAGTCGGACCAAAGTAGTACAGGGAGCATTTCTAAAGTCGGAACGACTTGTGTCGGACCAGTTAGGACGGCTCCCATAGGGAAACATTAAATTTCACACGTCATGCGACATGAGCTCCCAATGTCGGAGCGTTTGTCGGACCAGTGTGAACCCAGCCTAACAGTGCATTCATTAAATTAGAACTTAATTTAACATTTCATAAGCTTTTTCAGGATGTAAATTTGTGAATCAGGAAAGGGTGTGGGATCAGCTGAGAGCAGCACTACAGCAGTGCATGTCTGTGCTTATTCAGGACATTTAGTAATTAGACTGGGTATTGACTGAGCTAAGTCAATTAGTATTTGACTAATTAACAACATAATCATGTTTTTCTAGGTTGTAGAAATTATTTAATATTTTATTACTTATTCTAGCGTAAAAATCTGGTAATGACATTTTTATTGAGCTGGACCTGTCTTGGTTCTTACAAAAAAAGTAAAAAAAATAATACATGTAGCAAGGACCCCAACCCCCTAGAGCCTAATGGTGACCTCCAGAGTCAGGGAGGATGAGCCGAACACCTCCCGGTTCGGTTCGCACCAGAACATCCGAACAGGCAAATAATTTGGAAGAACACATGAAAACCGTTAAAGTCTAAGGGACACGAACATGAAAAAACAAAAGTGCTTATTTTAAAGGCTTATATGCAAGGGGACATATATAAATGTAAAAATTGTTTTAAAAACAGCCGTTTTTTCGGGAGCAGTGATTTTAATAATGATTTTAATAATGCTTAAAGTGAAATAATAAAAATGAAATATTCCTTTAAATATTGTGCCTGGGGGGTGTCTATAGTATGATTGTAAAGTGGCGCAGTTTTCCCGTTCCCTGTTTTTAGAACAGTACCACAGCAAAATGACATTTCTAAAGGAAAAAAGTCATTGAAAACTGATAGTGGCTGTAATGAATTGTCAGGTCTTGGCAATATAGCTAAAACTCATTGAAAAAAACGGCATGGGTCCCCCCCCCCCAGTCCATTACTAGGCCCTTTGGGTCTGGTATGAATATTAAGGGGAATCCCAAACCAAAAATTAAAAAAAAAAATTGTGTGGGGTCCCCTCAAAATCCATACCAGGCCCTTCAGGTCTGGTATGGAAATTAAGGGGAACCCTGCACCAAATGTAAAAAAGAATGGCGTAGGTGTCCCCCCCCAAAATCCATACCAGACCCTTCAGGATAAGGGTCTGGTATGGATTTTGGGGGGGGGGCTCTATGGCATTTTTTAAATTTTGGCGCAGGGTTCCCCTTAAAATCTGGTATGGATTTTGGGGGGACCCTTACGCCATTTTTTAAAAATTTGGCGCAGGGTTTCCCTTAATATTCATACCAGACCCCAAGGGCCTGGTAATGGACTGGGGGGAATCCGTGCCGTTTTTCACCCTTTACATTTTTGTAAATATTTTATTATATCTTTTCATGTGACAACACTGAAGAAATGACACTTTGCTACAATGTAAAGTAGTGAGTATACAGCTTGTTTAATAGTGTAAATTTGCTGTCCCCTCAAAATAACTCAACACACAGCCATTAATGTCTAAACCGCTGGCAACAAAAGTGAGTACACCCCTAAGTGAAAATGTCCAAATTGGACCCAAAGATTCAATATTTTGTGTCACCATCATTATTTTCCAGCACTACCTTAACCCTCTTGGGCATGGAGTTCATCAGAGCTTTACAGGTTGCACGGGAGTCCTCTTCCACGCCTCCATGACGACATCACAGAGCTGGTGGATGTTAGAGACCTTGCGCTCCTTTACCTTCCGTTTTAGGATTCCCCACAGATGCTCAATAGGGTTTAGGTCTAGGGACATGCTTGGCCAGTCCATCACCTTTACCCTCAGCTTCTTTAGCAAGGCAGTGGTCATCTTGGGGGTGTGTTTGGGGTCGTTATGTTGGAATTCTGCCCTGCGGCCCAGTCTCCGAAGGGAGGGGATCATGCTCTGCTTCAGTATGTCACAGTACATGTTGGCATTCATGGTTCCCTCAATGAACTGTAGCTCCCCAGTGCTGGCAGCACTCACACAGCCCCAGACCATGACACTCCCACCACCATACTTGACTTTAGGCAAGACACACTTGTCTTTGTACTCCTCACCTGATTGACGCCACACACGCTTGACACCATCTGAACCAAATAAGTTTATCTTGGTCTCATCAGACCACAGGACATGGTTCCAGTAATCCATGTCCTTGGTCCGCTTGTCTTCAGCAAACTGTTTGCGGGCTTTCTTGTACATCATCTTTAGAAGAGGCTTCCTTCTGGGAAGACAGCTATGCAGACCAATTTGATACAGTGTGCGGCGTATGGTCTAAGCGTTGATAGACTGACCCCACACAACTTCAACCCCTGCAGTAATGCTGGCAGCACTCATACGTCTATTTTCCAAAGACAACCTGTGGATATGATGCTGAGCTTGTACACTCAGCTTTTTTGGTCGACCATGGCGAGGCCTGTTCTGAGTGGAACCTGTCCTGTTAAACCGGTGTATGGTCTTGGCCACCGTGCTGCAGCTCAGTTTCAGGGTCTTGTCAATCTTCTTATAGCCTAGGCCATCTTTATGTAGAGCAACACTTCTTTTTTTCAGATCCTCAGAGAGTTCTTTGCCATGAAGTGCCATGTTGAACTTCCAGTGACCAGTATGAGAGAGTGAGAGCGATTAACACATCTGCTCCCCATTCACACATGAGACCTTGTAACACTAACGAGTCACATGACATTGGAGATGAAAAATGGCTAATTGGGCCAATTTGGACATTTTCACGTAGGGGTGTACTCACTTTTGTTGCCAGCGGTTTAGACATTAATGGCTGTGTGTTGAGTTATTTTAAGGGGACAGCAAATTTACACTGTTATACAAGTTGTACACTCACTACTTTACATTGTAGCAAAGTGTAATTTCTTCAGTGTTGTCACATGAAAAGATATAATAAAATATTTATAAAAATGTGAGGGGTGTACTCACTTTTGTGAGATACTTTATATGCAGTAAATCATGCGTGTTATACTCACTGTGGAACCTAAGGCGTTAATCCTCTGCATTGTTTAAAAAGGCTGTTTGATCCTGTATGCACAGATCCTCCCCTTCTTGCATTGCCCCCAAAACATGTCCGGATATGACAGAGTTTACTCTTGGGAGAGTGCATGTGATCAGCACAGGGCCAATCAGCACTGTCCAGACAGAGGGTCAGGGGTTCTGCATCCTATTAGGACAGCCAGTGCAATATGAAAACTCTTTCTACAAGCTTTAACCAGGGACTGATAGAAGTCACAAGACTGCTAGATACTTCTGATGAGAAAAGGTCTTTAGCAGTTTATATTTACTAAAATAATTGCATTTTCATACTCAGTGTACTGTGGGAGGCCAGATATAGTGACTGCAGGGTCCTAGGTTTAGTAACACTTTGATGATCTTATATAGAATCATCTACTTTCCAGTGATCGTATTTTCCATCCAGACTAATCAGAATCATTTTGATTAAACTGACTGGTTTTGCTTATTGTGTCTTTTTGATTTTTCATGGATCCTAACATATTATTTGATTCTTTGAACAATTGTTTGATTAGATGATAATGTGTAAGGACAGTCTGGACCCACTGAACCTGGAGGCCTGTCCTAGTGAACCATATGGAGTCTACCCCTAAATGTTTTCTACAACCTAAATTAACCAGATCCTGCAAGTATATTAAATTAGATGTTTGGTTAGTGTACAAGTATTCCAAAATGTGACATACAGTACATGTACAGTTCAATTATTGTTCATGCTGGTATAGAAACTGCAATTTTATGCAACTTGAAGGGCCCCAATAATACATGAAGCTGGGGTGATTGCATGTAATGCTACATAATAAAACAATATAATCTAAGGTCCCTGAAGAGGGCATGTGGTCACGATTTGAGGTTAACCATTGAGTACCGAGCCTCTTTCTTAGATTTGGTGTTTACAAGTTAAAATCATTTTTTTTGCTAGAACCCCAAACATTTTATATAATTTTTTTTCTATCTCTCTAGAGAATAAAATGGCGGTCATTGCAATACTTTCTGTCACACCATACAAGCGTACTTTTTTTTGGAAAAAATTCAATTTTTTGCATTAAAAAATAAGACAACAGTAAAGTTAGCCCATTTTTTTTTATATTGTGAAAGATGATGTTACGCCGAGTAAATTGATACCCAACATATCACGCTTCAAAAATCAAACTTTTACCATTAAAAAGCTCCATATGCGATGTTTAAGAAATTCTACAGGTTGCATGTTTTGAGTTACAGAGGAGGTCTAGGGCTAGAATCATTGATCTTGCTCTAACAATCACGGTGATACCTCACATGTGTGGTTTTAACACTGTTTTCATATGCGGGCACTACTTACGTATGCGTTCGCTTCAGAACATGAGCTTGGCCTGATGGGGCACGTTAAAATTTATTTTTTATGTTTTCTTATTTATGTTACTTTTTATTTTTTATTTTTACACTGTTCTTTAAAAAAAATTGTGTCACTTTTACTCCTATTACAATATGAGATCTGGGGTCAAAAAGACATCAGATCTCATATTTACACCATTAAAATGCAATACAAAAATATATAAAAATGTTTAAAAAAACAAAATAAAAAAAATGTGAAAAAAAGTGTAGCGCTAATATGAATAAGTTAACTGAGGGTAATCAGAATATAAATCTGTATGTGAAAAAGTGCCTTAAACACTTAATGTGACACTCGAAATCTCAAAGTGAACAAAACAATATATGTAATGAAACATATATCAAGTTGCACCAATGCGACTATGCACAAAATTGAAGTCGCACAAATCACTGTGATATGTAAAACATATATTCAAATGTAAAGTGTGCAAAAATAGGTATTAGTGATACCTGTGACCAGAGGCGGCTCTAGGCTTTGTGAGGCCTTAGGCAAAACTTGGACATGAGGCCCCACTCACGCCCATAATGGGAAAAAGAATTCAAGCGATAAAAAATAACGGTGTGCCCCCCCCCAGCGCTGCCGACTTCCCTCCTCTGCTCTCCTGCTGACTGCCTTGGGGGGATATTCAGGATGGAGGTGGGAAAAAGGGGCTGGTAAATGTCATTTACCAGCCCCTATCTTTACTAAAAGAACACAGTGAGTGATCGGTACTGATCACTTACTGTGTTCATTCATAACTAAAGCACAGTAAACTGTGTTTACTATGCTTTAGTTTATGAATTAACAGGAGCCTCTGTCTCCTGTTCATTCATCTGCAGTGCATATTGGTGCAGAGTGTATGGAGGTGGGAGGTATGTACATGAGAGGGGTGCGGAGTGTATGGAGGTGGGTGGTATGTACATTAGAGGGGTGCGGAGTCTATGGAGGTGGGTGGTATGTACAGGAGAGGGGTGCGGAGTGTATGGAGGTGGGTGGTATGTACATGAGAGGGGTGCGGAGTGTATGGAGGTGGGAGGTATGTACATGAGAGGGGTGCGGAGTGTATGGAGGTGGGTGGTATGTACATGAGAGGGGTGCGGAGTGTATGGAGGTGGGTGGTATGTACATGAGAGAGGCGCGGAGCGTATGGAGGTGGGAGGTATGTACATGAGAGGGGTGCAGATTGTATGGAGGTAGGTGGTATGTACATGAGAGGGGTGCCGAGTGTATGGAGGTGGGTGGTATGTACAGGAGAGGGGTGCCGAGTGTATGGAGGTGGGTGGTATGTACAGGAGAGGGGTGCGGAGTGTATGGAGGTGGGTGGTATGTACAGGAGAGGGGTGCGGAGTGTATGGAGGTGGGTGGTATGTACATGAGAGGGGTGCGGAGTGTATGGAGGTGGGAGGTATGTACATGAGAGGGGTGCAGAGTGTATGGAGGTGGGTGGTATGTACATGAGAGGGGTGCGGAGTGTATGGAGGTGGGTGGTATGTACAGGAGAGGGGGGCAGAGTGTATGGAGGTGGGTGGTATGCATATGAGAGGGGTGCGGAGTGTATTGAGGTGGGAGGTATGTACATGAGAGGGGTGCAGAGTGTATGGAGGTAGGTGGTATGTACATGAGAGGGGTGCGGAGTGTGCACCCCTCTCTGACAGGGAAGACAGTGAATGCATAGGTTCGTTTGGACTCATGTCATATCACTAAGCTGCTTACTCGCACGGTCGCACCGCTCTGTTGCAAATATAACCCAGACAGTGTAGCGGCGGCCAGCGGGTGTCACAGCTGTCTTCTGTGGTATGGAGTAAGCACATTTTTACGAGGCCTCCCCTGTCCCCTGGCCAAGTCCGCCCCTACCTCCTTCCGGGTTCAGCAGCGGCCTGCAGCTCCACCTCCACCTCCTCGGCGATCCTTTACCCGTTCAGCCTGCTCACCCTGCCAGCTTGGGGACACTGACTGGGGACATTTCCTCCCATTCTCCCACGCACAAATTAGGCGGCTGCGAGGCCCCTGGGAGCGCGAGGCCTTAGGCAACTGCCTTTTTTGCCTAATTAGAGAGCCGCCTCTGCCTGTGACAGGAATATATCTCCAAGCCTCAATGAGTCAGTCTCACATTTTCAATTGAATGTTCTAAACTAGTAGCATATGTTCCAAATACACATGATACAAAAGTGTGAGCCTTCAATAACAAATGTGAAACATTTATATAAGGTAGTGATAAAACACTCAAAGTGCAAAAAACTAAAAATAAGTGAAAATAAGTGAAAATAGTTATTATGAAAAATGGAAATAAAAAGAAAAAGAAAAAGAAGCTATGCGTCAGCTCACCATATACTAGTAATCCTAAAATGTCCCTTTAAGACCTATGGGCGGAAGTGACGTTTTAACGTTGCTTCCGCCCTGCAATGGTATGGAGCTGGGTGGGGGCCACCATCCCCTCACTCAGCTCCATACCACACAGGGAGAAGGATCCGATCGCCTCCACCTCTGCCAGCGGATCCAGTAAGGGCCTCTCCTGCCACCGATAAAAGTGATCTCGCTGCAAATCTGCCGTAGAGACCACTTTTATCTGGAACCGGACCGCTCACTGAAGAAGAGGATACCGGGGTTATAGCAGCTAGCTGCTGCCATAACAACGATATTCCTCTTCAAAGTGCCGCCGTATATCGGGGTGAACCGGTCCGGAAGTGGTTTCTAAAAGAAAGTTTAATCTTAGATTGTGGAAAGGGTTCTTTACTGTTAGAGCATTAAAATGGGGATCTACCTCCCCCAGGAAGTGGTAGTAGCTGGGAGTGTTGACAGCTTTAAACGTTTTTTAGATGTCTTCCTCAGGAAGCAGAGTATACAGGACTATGAGAATTATTAGAGAATAAAAAACACATGCAGACACACATAGTTTGAACTGGATGGACCTGCCTCTTTTTTTCAACCTTATAAATGTAACCATGCAATATTGTGGCTTTAAATTTTTTTAGAAAATAGAAAGTGTGTTGAAAATGACACAGATTTGCAATTAGTGACTCTCCTTCTATTAACATGCTCCTGTCACTGCAGCATCTTGTATTGGTACTTCCTCCCTGTCAGAAACCATGAAATCAGGCCGAGACAGAAGTACAGTTAAATCACACTTGTTTAACCACTTGCCTACCAGGCACGAACACCCCCTTCCTGCCCATCCAGGCCATTTTTCAGCTTTCAGCGCTGTCGCACTTTGAATGACAATTGCACGGTCATACCACACTGTACCCAAACAGATTTTTTTTTCATTTTCTTCACACAAATAGAGCTTTCTTTTGCTGGTATGCAATCACTCCTGGGTTTTTCTTTTTTACAGAAAAAAAAAAAAAAGACCAAAAATTAAAAAAAAAAATAGTTTTTTTACTTTTTTTCCGTCAGTAAATTTTGTAACTAAGTAATTTTTCGCCTTCACTGATGTGCGCTGATGAGGCAGCACTGATGGGCACTGATATGCTGAACTGGTGGGCATTGATGAGGTGGCACTTATGGGCACTGATGAGGTGGCACTTATGAGCACTGATGAGGTGGTACTTATGGGCACTGATGAGGTGGCACTGATGAGGAGGCACTAATATGCCACACTTATGGGCACTGATAGGTGGCACTGATATGTGGCATTGATGAGCACTGATAGGCGGCACTGATGGGCACTGTTAGGTGGCACTGATGGGCACTAATAGGTGGCACTGGTGGGCAATGATAGGCGGCAGTGGCGGGCACAGGGAGGTGGCACTAGTGGGCACGGATAGGCAGCATGGATAGGCGGTACAGGTGGGCACTGATGGGCATTGATGGGTGGCACTGATGGGCGACACTGATGGGCATTGATGTACAGCAATGATGGGCAATGATGGGCAGCACTGATAGGCGGCACTAATTGCCAGCACTGACTGGCATGGCTAATGGGCACTGATTTGTGGCACTTGTGGGCACTGATTGCTGCCACTGGTGGGCTCTGATCACTGGCATTGGTGGGCACTGTATGCTGGCATTGATGGGCATGGTATTTTATTCATTTATGGCACTTTATTTATATATTGTAATCAGGGCACTGATAATCAGTGCCCTGATTACTTTCCTAGCTGTCCCCCTGTGAGGAGATGCCGGTGATCGGCTCTCCTCTCCTCACACTGTCAGTGTGAGGCGAGGAGAGCCGATTACCGGCATCTCCGTGTTTACATGTGACCGGCTGTGATTGGACACAGCCGATCACATGGTTAAAGAGCCGCGGACGCGGCTCTTTACACAGATCGGTGTCGCACCGTGTCCTAGCAACACAGAGCGGCCACGATCGCCGCCATATGACGGTGGCCCAGAACAAGAGCTGCACTGCCCTGCCATCATATGACGTTGGGCGGGAGGCAACTGGTTAATAATAAAAGTAAAAAGAACAAATGTAGTCAAAACATAGCCAAAGTTCAGTAACCGGAACGGATAGTCAACCAAGCCAGAAGTCAGGGATCAATGTAGTGGAACAGCAAGCAGGATCTGGAGCCAGAAGGGATGTCAGCAAAGCAAGTCTTGAACAGGATCGCAGGAGAGCGTCTCAGTTTCTGTGATGTTGACCAAGGCAGAGCTGACGAGCAGGATATCATCAACAGCTGCGTAACTGTGGAGATAGGAGCTGGCAATTAGCTGACAGCTGAGCGGCCAGCTCAGAGAAGGAAGGGCTGAGCCCAGCCCTGACACTCCCCCATTTTAAGCTCTGCTGTACAGAGACTGGAAGAGAATAAAACAAAGCTAAATTCAGGTACATACCCTGCTTGCATTTAAAAAAATAATTTACAAATGTATTAATAAATCAGAGCTGCATTAGTATGTGTCTTTTATATCTGCATAGAGTTCAGCTTTAAATGGCATGCTCTATTGTGGTTTACAAAGAAAGGCAACAGTTTTATTGTCCTGCATTATTAATGGAATTTGATGCTTACAAAAGAACAGATGGTTTAAACTTTTGAGCATTAGGTTAATAGCAATTTACTTTATTAAAATGCCTTAGATTCCCATGCCACGCCCAATTCAATAGAGCTGTGTAATATATGTCTTCACGTTCACTATGCGCTTGCAGTTCCTTGCTGCTGATGACATACAGTGAGATGCAACAGATCTACATTAGTCACTAAGCTTGCCCTTGGAATTTGAATTCTTCATTTATATTCCCTAAGCTTAGAAAGTCTGACACAGAGCTTGTTGCTCAACAAAGATAGTAATTGTCAGGGTCAGTGGGATGATTGTTCTAGACAGTTCATCAGAGAAGATAAAGAAGTCTTTAGCAGCAATGACAGCGATGGTTTTGTGCTCATTATGTACTCTTACAATGCACCAGTATTGCCTGTGTAACTCAGTGCATTTGTCCGTAGTCACCAGTCTGAGCCAATGATTCATAATGCTCCGGATGTGGTTTTCTGAATCAGTCCTTTAAATCACAGTGGCCATCTGCACTTTAGGCCTTGGTCATAAATAAAAAAAGGAACCCTTCTTAACAGAGCTGATTATAAACTCCTACTGTTTATAGACTTAAATCAGAAAGGGATTCTAGTACTTGTGGTATGTTAGCTACTTATAAACATTTCACAATGTGGTTATTTTACCATTTTTAAATATAAATGTGTGGCATTTAAAGAACAACAAATAAAGCATTGTTTTTCTAAGTATATGCATTACGGTGACAATGCAATTTAACTAAAAGCCTTTATGATGTCATTATACCCCTGGGTACCATTGTGCATGTTAAGTCAGCTGTAAAATCACTCCTATCAGAAACTAGGACTAAATACAAAATACTTCAAGAGCTTGCTTTTCTAGAAAATCAAATATTTTAAGGTGGGAGAAAAAATGAATCAACTTTGTAAAATGTCTTTATTACACTGTGTATATGCATTTCTATGCACATACATTTACAGGCCTTTGAAATATCATTTGTACAAAATGTTTAATTGTATTTGGGAGCTACAGACACTTGATGGGGGTACATTTATAAAATGATGGCCCTAGTCTACCCATGTCATCTTACTCGCATTTGCCCCTATGTGTCTAGTTACTAATCTTTATGGGTTTACATATTTTTGGTATTCACCGATCATAACATTTTACCTATACACATCCATCATTTTTCCTAGACACTTTTGGAGCCATTGCCCTGTATTACCAGCAACGTCAACATGGACCTCACCATCCTTTTGGGAGCTTTGGGCTCACGGCCACATTATTTGTCGTTCCTCATCCCCTTAGCTCCCGGAAAAGACACTCGAGATGGTCCCCATCTGTCCAGCACCACTTTGAACCAATATGTAAGTAGGGGCATGAATAATCTCCTTCCTCCTGGCTTCTTTTGCTCATTTTCTTTTGTCTATCTTGTCCATTTATGGGGTTCAACATTAGATTATACTGGTTTTTATATATTTTTTCTATAGATTCATCATATGCATCCGCTCCTGATGAGGTGGAACAATCCCCCCAAACGCGTCAAGCTAACTATGATGCATATATGTCCCGTACATACAACGTGGTTTACTCTATGTTTATTTTTGCCTTTTATGATTTCCTACATAGAGCATTTGGCTAATGATATTTAATACTTTTTAATTCCATGCTGATGCCCCTATATATCATTTCTCTCACTCTCTCATACTGGTCACTTGAAGTTCAACATGGCACCTCATGGCAACGATAAAAATAATTGTTTCTATTCATAAAGATGGCCAGATGGCCTAGGCTATAAGAAGATTGCCATGACCCTGAAACGGAGCTGCAGCACAGTGGCCAAGACCATACAGCAGTTTAACAGGACAGGTTTCACTCAGAACAGGCCTCGCCATGGTCGACCAAAGAAGTTGAGTGCACGTGCTCAGCGTCATATCCAGAGGTTGTCTTTGGGAAATAGATCTATGAGTGCTGCCAGTATTGCTGCAGAGGTAGAAGGGGTGGGGGGGGGGGTCAGCCCATCAGTGCTCAGACCATACGCTGCACACTGCATCAAATTGGTCTGCATGGCTGTCATCCCAAAAGGAATCCTCTTCTAAAGATGATGCACAAGAAAGCCCACAATCAGTTTGCTGAAGACAAACAGACTAAGGACATGGATTACTGGAACCATGTTCTGTGGTCTGATGAGACCAAGATAAACTTATTTGGTTCAGATGGTGTCATGCGTGTGCGGCGGGAACCAGGTGAGGAGTACAAAGACAAGTGTGTCTTGCCTACAGTCAAGCATGGTGGTGAGAGTGTCATGGTCTGGAGCTGTATGGGGAGCTACAGTTCATTGAAGGAACCATGAATGCCAACATGTACTGTGACATACTGTAGCCAAGCATGATCCCCTCCCTTCAGAGACTGGGCCGCAGGGCAGTATTCCAACATGATAATGACCCCAAACACACCTCCAAGATGACCACTGCCTTACTAAAGAAGCTGGGGGTAAACGTGATTGACTGGCCAAGCATATCTTCAGATCTAAATCCTATTGAGCATCTGTGGGGAATCCTCAAACGGAAGGTGGAGGAACGCAAGGTCTCCAACATCCACCAGCTCTGTGATGTCGTCACGGAGGAGTGGAAGACTCCAGTGGCAACCTGTGAAGCTCTGGTGAACCCTATTCCCATTAGAAAGAGAAAAAAAGCCCCTAAACGAGGATTGGGTGGGACTTTCTGCATGGGTGCTATCTATATACTCATTAATAACGACTTGATACAATAAAAAAGGGGTATTTTATTATAACACAGATACATGAAAGAAAGACAGTATATAACAATACACTTTTTTGCATACAGAATACCACACTGTTTGTTCTACATGTTTCGCCTTGCGGCTTCTTCAGGAACATGCGCAGGTATTCTTGTCTAATAAGTAAGAATACAGAAGTTAAAAATACAACATTTTTATTGCTATTAGAACAATACATTAATGTAAAAAGTTTTTCTTACAAATTTTATTAAATAGTATGGCAGTACCTGGACATTCACAGAAACCCTGAAATATGTGACTCTGGATTCAATGGGGAAACAGTCAGAGTGTGTATTAGAAAGGGTGACATCAGGGTCATTCATCGAGCACAAAAATGCTGACCCCCCAAAAAATGTAGGGAGTCACCTCCAAAAAAAGCTGGTGTCCAGAGGTGGGGAATGATAGTCTTGCTATTATATTGTCTTGCCTAAGACCTAGTTACCTGTGGGTTATAATGACAAGATATACATTTTTTATCATCATCGTTTCGCTACTTAGTATTTAAGCATTTATTATATAAAGAACGAAAACCACAAAGGTTGTTTACATAGCATATTTGAATGACATTGCATATCTAGGAGCCACATTTCTTGATGACCAACACTTGTTTGGACCAAAATTTAGACTGAATATTGAGAATTAACATTCACATTTGCCAATCTAATTGAAAAAAGAAAATTAAAGAAAGAGCTAGTATATATCTCTCAGTACTATAAATTTATAAATTTACTAATGCTTCATCTCATATTTATATGTTTAGATTGGTTACCTCCTCAGTGGATAGTTAGTTCCAAGTTCTAATGGTGTACAGAGTCCAAAACTCTTGAGATGTTATTTAGATCATGCTTGATCGCAGGATCTGCCAACAAACAGACTTTAAATGAATATGAGCGTTATTCCCCATAATTATTAATCCCTGATTTATCTAACTATAACAACAAATGTTGTCGTGGTTCAGGTAGAGAGAAAATATTTTTGTTACCTGGTTGCAGCGTCAAGAAATGATGTGGCTCTTAGAGGGTCCTGCGGACTGTCTGTAGCCGCATGGGTCTATTTATGTTCCCCACTTGTGCGTCATAAGCGGCGCGACACATGACGTCATGCCGCTTCCGACGCTGCACCGGACGTGTGTGGGTGGCTTCAGCATGTGGAGGGGCGGAAGCCTCCTCCACAATGTGACCTGGTATGATGAACACACGCAGCGTCGGGGAACGAACGTAGTCATCCCTGGCACATGCGCACCTCCAGGTCACTGTGGCAACAGGGGATGGTGGTTGCCAATGGGTAGGGGAGCAATGAGCGTGGTCACAATTAACCACGCCCTCCCCTAGCCTAAACGTCACCATGAGTCCAGACATATATAACACGCCTGTCTCCACAGGGGTTCAGTGTGAGCCATTGTGCAACCACACTAATGTATGCCCCTGGGCGTCCGTTTGGGAAACCATTGCTGGCAAGGAGGAATGATGCAAAATTATTGTGCTCAAGGATGGCTCTGATATGACAAAAGAACAAAAAGATGAGTAAAAAAATTGCAGCAGTGGCAAAAAAAATAAAGGTGCTGCAACCTAAAAAACCTTAAACATAAGATTTTAGACAAAATAAAAATGGAACTAGGTGCGCTACCCAAAATAATATAACAAAACAGTGAAAATCTCCTGTGAAATCTTGCCTATAGGCTGAATAGAAAATAAATAAAGGTAAAAACCCCTCCTACGACAGTTCAAAACGCTATGTAGCAGCCAGCAATATTCTCATTTTGCCCGTTATCCAGAAGGGACCGCTCGTGGCATATAGTGAAGCATTAAAGAGAGGAAAGAAGGCGCTTCAAAGTGCAGCAGGTTAAAATCCTTTTATTTCCACACGATGAAAAAAGGAGAGCAAAAGCTGTAGTAAATGAAAAACACAGCTGCGGCGGAGGCCAGTTAGCTGGTACGCGGTGACGTCAGGTCCTCAAGCTCCACCCGACGCTGCGTTTCTCCGTAAGAAGCATCGTCTGGGAGAGGAGCGTCCTCTCCCAGTCGATGCCACGAGCGATCCCTACTGGATAACGGGCAAAAGGAGAATATTGCTGGCTGCTACACAGCGTTTTAAACTGTCCTAGGAGGGGGACGTCTCGTTGAAGTTCTGAATCAACTGTTCCTGACTGATGGGTTAATAGTCCTGAGCCTTAAAGATCTCTGTAATAGGGGTCCTACGTATCTGGTAAGAAGCCCCTTTTTACCTTTGCTTGACTTATGGAGATATGTGAGGTAGATAACATCGCCCTGATATAACTGAAGGACTTGCTTTCAATGAAGCCTCAGATCATTTGAGTGTTATCTTCAAAGGACGCTACTAAGTCACTTGAAGGATTCTATACTATATGGAATTCATATATCTATATATTTATTTATGTATATGGTTTTTACCTTTATTTATTTTCTATTCAGCCTATAGGCAAGATTTCACAGGAGATTTTCACTGTTTTTCTTATATTATTTTGGGTAGCGCACCTAGTTCCATTTTTATCCTGTATAGAGTTGGCAAGAAGGTGCAGATGAACCTCAGCATTGCGACTCTGGAATTGCCATATTCAGGATCTAAACAGAGTGGCTACAGAAAAGGTTTGTAACCTATACTTTCAATCATGCCTGCGTATCTTGTGGCCTGCAAAAGATAAATCCATTTGGCTTCTAATTGAAAAAGTTGTTTGTCAGGACCCCCCCTCTATCATGTGGGGGAATGTGTTCCAGGCCATAGAATCCATCATGTTTAGATTGTGATTATGGTATAGACCCATGTGTCTACTAATGGGAGTTTCCATTTTGAGTTTTGATATTGCTGACAACATTCACCCATTATGGAGATGGGTGGGGGCCATCTTCCCCTCACTCGTCTCCATGCCTAGCAAGGGTGAAGATCCGATTGTGTCCACCGCTGCCGATGGCTCCGGTAAGCGGTGGAGGGCACCGGAGCGTGGCGGGGGGCCCTCTCCCGCCGCCAGTAAAAGTGATCTTGCGGCGAATCCGCCACAGAGACCACTCTTATCAGAAACCGGACCGCTGTCTGAAGAAGAGGATATTGGGGGATACTGCTATAACAACGATATTCCCCTTCCCCGTCATTGCGTCTCCCTTCTTACCGACTCCCCCCTCTGGATGAATAACTGGACTCTCAAATTTTTCCGAATGCACCTACACCTGAAATGACAAATGGACACCACCACTATTGCTTGGTCTCCAAAATGGGGATCAATAAATCCTAAATACAAAAAATGTTACTTAACAAAGATACAAATGAAAAAAAGGAAAAGAAAAGGAAAACAGTGTTACTTGATACAATTATTATCATAAATACATCAATAATTTAAAATTATTAAGTTTGTTGATATTTAACCCTATTCCCATTAGGAGTTAAGGCACTGCTTGAAAATAATGATGGCCACACAAAATGTTAACACTTTGGGCCCAATTTGTACATTTTTGCTGAGGGGTGTACTCACATTTGTTGCCAGCGGTTTAGACATTAATGGCTGTGTGTTGAGTTATTTTGAGGGGACAGCAAATTTACACTGTTACACAAGATGTACACTCACTACTTTACATTGTAGCAAAGTGTAATTTCTTCAGTGTTCTCACATGAAAATATATAACAAAATATTTACAAAAATGTGAGGGGTGTACTCACTTTTGTGAGATGCTGTACATGGTTTGAATCTCGGCCGGTTCAGCAGGAACTGTCTATGGTCGGCCTTACTCTCTTCATCTCTACAACAAAGACACCTTTATGCTTTAGTCCAAGATAAGAACTGGGAAGGCTAATTAGACTCCTCTTTAAACACTTCCGTACCGCCGCACGATGATGTACGTCCTCACTTTGAAGGGGGATATCGTTGTTATGGCAGTATCCTCCAATATCCTCTTCTTCAGCCAGTGGTCCGGTTTCTGATAAGAGTGGTTCCTGTGGCGGATTCGCTGCAAGATCACTTTTACTGGCGGCGGGAGTGTGCCCCCCCCCCGCCGCGCTCCGGTGCCCTCCACCGCTTATGGGAGCCGTCGGCAGCGGTGGACACAATCGGATCTTCACCCTTGCTAGGCATGGAGACGAGTGAGGGGAAGATGGCCCCCACCCGTCTCCATAACTTACTGCATTTTAGTGTAAATATGAGATCTGAGGTCTTTTTGACCCCAGATCTCATATTTAAGAGGTCCTGTCATGCTTTTTTTCTATAACAAGGGATGTTTACATTCCTTGTAATAGGAATAAAAAGTGATACAATTATTTTTTATAAAAAAAAACAGTGTAAAAATAAAAAATAAAAGGTAAAATAAATAAGAAAAAAATAATTTTAAATGCGCACCGTCCCGCCGAGCTCGCGTGCAGAAGCGAATGTATATGAAAACGGTGTTCAAACCACACAAACCACACCTCACTCTTCAGCGGTAAATATACCACTATGGTTTATTCAATGTGATGTATGACGACATGCTTCTTTCATTCTGAATATATGTAATTTATTTTTTAGAGCCAATTGGACCTAAAGCATACTGCAGCTGCAGACTTTTAATATATGGACACTTACTTGTCCTGGGAGCCCGTGATGTTGGCACCCATCCCTCGGCTCCGGGAGCAGCCTGTTTCCTACTGTGTATGCGCGAGTCGCGCTGCGTTTTCTGAATGGTCCCTGCTGTCTTCTGGGACCCGCGTGGGAGAGAAGGAGGTGCCGGAAATTGCATATTTTACCACACAAGATTGTGGCAATCTTTCCTTGGAAGCGGGAGCAGATACCTGGATTTGACAGGTATCCGCTCCCCCCTGAAAGGTGCCAAATGTGGCATCAGAGAGGGAGAGGAATTCGATCCATGGAAGTTCCATTTCTGGGTGGAACTCTGCTCCGCTCTACCTTGTTAGATTCTACTAGGGACTAATAGGCTGGCTTTGAGTTCGGTTCCACACCACACCACCATTTCTGCTGGTGAAAAGCTGTGTTTTAGGCTGGTTGGACAATGGCTGGAGGATCTCACTATCATCACAGATCTTGTCTTCATGTCTCTGATACCGAAACGAATGGCGTGATCATCCTCAGGGGCCCCTGCAGCTGGACTTTGCTGCAACAATCATTTTGGAGGTATCTCTTATAATAAATATATATACTCAGGTATATGTGCACAGTACCACCAGGACTCTCATTGGGCACTTTGCTGATAATATCAGTTTGTACATTGGATCTACAGTATGTACTATTATAATCTTTTAGTAAAGCTCATATTATTTCCATTATGGTGTGCATCTGTATCCTTATGGTTAATGTTATATGCTGATTGCAGTAGTTCCTCTGCTATCAAATTTGATTAGATTACTGGTTAATTTCCCAGGAAGGGACTTCCCTCTGTTCCCTATTCTTGTTGGAGGCATTGCCAACTTTATTTTCAAACCCACACTTCCACTTAGCGAAGGTTCTGATTCTCATATGGACCTACAGGTTTAGCTCAATTTCCTGTTTGGGGAGGGCTGTTTGTCATAATCCCCCCTCCTCAACTACACATATGCTACATTAAATATACAAATAATTTTATAAGATTTTGTCTAAATGAATGGTCTGGCAGCAGGGTCTCTTTAATGTCCTATTTTGTGTTGTTTTTTTTTTTATATTTTGTGATATATTTTTCTCTTTTGTGATATTAGGCATGTATTGTAATATCCATTGATCCCAAAATGTAGAGAAATGTGTGCTTGCAGTTTGATATCTATTCATCCTTAGGCACACAACCCTCCTAAATGTCATACAGTATAATCCAGCAATAAGAAATTATTAATGGCACCAGCAGCAGATAATCACCATTATATTGTTCTTATAGATGAGTAGATGTAGTCAACACAATGAGTGTAGTTTTTGTGCAGGCATTCATTTTCTTGTGATTCATCAGTTATTAGCAGAAATCTTCCCATATGTTTAGATAATTACTAAGACCTGCTCAATAGATCTTCATTTTTTTCCTTGCTATCCATGCCATTAACTTCTAACTTCCTCTTCAGCATAGAAACCCCCGCGAAGAGAAACTTTCCTGGAGCTAATTCTAGAAATAATTACATATGAGAGCGGAGAGCTAGGGAAGGAGGTTGGTTCACAAATCCACCCACACAAGTTGGCTGCGGGCTTGAAACAACAGCTTTCTTTCACAGGATTTCACAAGTATTCTGTTAGAACAGCTCATGTGTGCTGTGTTAAATTACATCAGCTCTTCCCTTTGATATTTATATAATAATGTACCAGAACAACAGAATGGATATGATGCCCATGCTTAGTCTCCAATTTCAGAACTCCAGAACAGTAAAAAAGGTTAAGAAAGCATTAAAACATTATATCGTTCTCCGCCAAGAGAGTCTCACTTTTCCTGTTGAAGAGTCTTAATGTTCTTGCTGAATGTAGTATGTAATATACACTATGTAAACTCATAGAATGTGACATTCTCTTGTAAATTTTATGGCAGGTAAACTGCATACATTTGAAACCCTATAGAGACTATTTGGATTACCACAATCCATGCGGTTATACTACATGCAATTAAAGCACGCTGTAACGGCCCAGAGTGGATCCTCGGAATGGTCCCCTTCACCAACCCCATTGTTTAATCTGATAGCAAGGGCAGTCAACACTAAGGGATTATAGTATGGTATTGCAGAACTTTTTAGGTAAGTACCCCCTGCGAATGCTGGCCAAGTGGGAGGGAGATGTGGGCCCGATTTATGGAGATCAGTGAGAGGAGATCCTGCAGGCTGTGCTCACATGCTCTTTGAATGTATCGAATGTGACACAACTATACATATTGTTAAGAGTATATTATACCCCCCCACAGAATTATGTTATGGGTCTCTGGCCCACTCCACTGTGTACCAGATGCAAGAGAGATCATTGAGACATGATCCACCTACTGTGGAGGTGCCCGAAACTCCACCCTTACTGGAAGGGGGTGGTGGACACCATAAACAGGGTGTTTCAGATCTCAATGCCCACAAATCCAAAACACTGCCTACTCAATGTACTAGATGAGTTAGAATGGGAGGAGAGCACTAGAGTGGCGGTTACTAGAGCTCTATTCCTGGCATGTAAGTTAGTAATGACTCACTTGATATTGGAGAACCTTCCTGCTATCAAATAGTGGATTAATGCTGTAGGAGAAATGCTCCGGAACGAAAAAATAATTTACCAGGTTGCTCCCAGAAGTTTGAGAAACTTTTGGGACCGTGGCTAAATGTACCGGGACTAGCCCCGGTGGATCTGGTCATGGGCAGATTGCTGGGCATAGGCATCTGATGTGGCTAAATGTCAGACCAATAGAGCAATTCTTTAGACACTAGTGCCTTAAACCCGATTAGGGAACGAGTTATGACCAGATAGTCAAGAAATGTATTGACAAGTATGTGGCACACGTGAGATCAAGAAAAGTGCAATTTGCAGATTAAGCAAGTTTACTGTATATAATATTTGACTATGTACTTGAATGTATCTGAAGCATCAAGTATATATTTATATATTTACTTCAATACACTTTTTTCTGGATAAAAAAAAAAATTATGGCAGGTGGTCATAACTGAGAGTTCACATGTAGAGGCTGAATACCTGTTGGTGTAGTGGTGTTGGTTAAGGTCATTCAAGTGGTCTGCACAAAACAGTTCACGTCTGAATGAATCTATTCTTTAAAAAAATATATAAGCAAACATTTTTTTGTATAATGGGTACTTTTATTAAAATGAAATTTCACAAATGATGTTGACTATGCAGAAATATGATGTGCCCTTCATTGTTAGGAGCATGTGAGAAGGTAGCCTCACAAAAAACTGTGTAAAAAGTTATCCATTGATAGGTATCACACTAATCTACATTATTTTGACCCTAGATTCATTTAAACCATGCAAAAAGTACAATTTATTACACTTAGAAGTACAGGCGGTCCCCTAGTTACAAACATCCAACTTACAAACAACTCCTACTTACAAGCAGAGGGAGACAACAGGAAGTGAGAGGAAATCTAACCCTAGGAAGGAAAATTCAATCCTGTAAGAGTTATTATGGGAAAAAGATGTCTCCACTGATGCTTTATCACCAAAGCTTGTTTCCACAACAACCCAAAATTTTCCAAATTCAATTATCATTGGGTCAGGAAGTGAGGTGAAATCTTCTGAACAGGGGCACAAACAGCAAAACAAACATTACAGGGGTGTTAACCCTTCCCTATGCTATCCAAAAATCTTAAAAATAGTATTTTTGGCTGGAGCTACACTTAAAAAATTATCTTGTTTGTAACCCAGGGACCGCCTGTATATTGAAAATTAAGTGTCATTTTAAATGCTACTAGTATAAACAAAAAAGTACAAGTCCTTAGGCAAATAAAACAGCTTCTATATATGCATTTCAACTGCATGTTGGTTTGCCAGCAAAGGGAAGGAAAGTAAAAGAGTCTGAAAAGAGTCTGATGAGGGCAGCATTTACATGAACCAGTGTTCAGTATAAGTGAACACAGGTTCATTACCCATTAACCACTTCAGCCATGGAAGGTTTTACCCCTTCATGACTAGAGAACTTTTTTGCAATTTGGCACTGCACTGTTTTAGGTGGGAATTGCGTGGTTATGCAATGCTGTACACAAACAAAATTTGCTTCCTTTTTTCCCCACAAATAGAGCTTTCTTTTGGTGGTATTTGATCACCTCTGGGATTTTTATTTTTTGCAATATAAACTAAAAAAGACAGAAAACTTTGAGAAAAAAAGATATTTTTTACTTTTTGTTATAAAAAAAATCCAATAAACTCAATTTTAGTTATACATTTAGGCCAAAATGTATTCAGCCGCATGTCTTGGGTAAAACATTTTTTAATAAGCGTATATTTTTTGGTTTGCGCAAATAGTTATAGTGTCTAAAAACTATGGTACATTTTCTGGAATTTACGCAGCTTTTAGTTTATGACTGCCTATCTCATTTCTTGAGGTGCTATAATGGAAGGGCAGTACAAAACCCCTCAAAATGACCCCTTTTGGAAAGTAGACACCCCAAGGAATTTGCTGAGAGTCATGTTGAGCCCATTGAATATTTTATTCTTTTGTCACTGAGTGATTGAAAATTGCCAAAAAAAAGGTTGTTACTGAAATGATCTATTGCTCACATATTTCATTGGTATATGTGGAATTAGATCCCAAAATACATTCTGCTGCTTCTCCTGAGTATGGGGATACCACATGTGTGAGACTTTTTGGAAGCCTAGCCACGTACAGGCCCCTGAAAACCAATCACTGCATTCCGGCTTTCTAAGGGCATAAATTTTTGATTTCACTCCTCACTACCTATCACAGTTTCGGAGGCCATGAAATGTCAAGATAGCACAACCCCCCCTTCCAAAATGACCCCATTTTGGAAAGTAGACACCCTAAGCTTTTTTCTGGGAGGCATGTTGAGTCCATGAAATATTTTATATTTTGCCACAAGTTTGGGGAAAATGACAACTTTTATTTTTTTTACATAAAGTTGTTGCTAAATGATATATTCCTCACACATGCCATGGGTATATATGGAATTACACCCCAAAATACATTCTGCTGCTTCTCCTGAGTACAGGGATAGCACATATGTGAGACTTTTTGGGAGCCTAGCCATGTACAGGACCCCGAAAACCAATCACCGTCTTCCGACTTTCTAAGGGTGTAAATTTTTGATTTCACTCCTCACTATCTATCACAGTTTCGGAGGCCATGAAATGACAAGATAGCACAAAACCCCCCCACAAATGACCCGATTTTGAAAAGTAGCCCATGAGCTGAACAAAAAAAAAAGAACCTAACAGATTCCTCCATTCACATCGATCGATGTGGAAGAAGAAATCTCATAAAAAGTAAATAAAAATATATGCCGAAGCAAAGGGGCAATCCATTCCTATGTTCACCCCTGCCCCTATGCTTCGACATATATGCTTTTTTTAACTGTGGTGGTGAAATCACCTCCTACAGTGCTGGAGTCACAGATTTATGTATCATGAGAGCAAACCCTGTTGCTGTCAAAATAAATAAAACAGTGCTGCAGCTGAATGGCGTACCTGCAAAGCAAACAGTGGTTAACAATAAATCACAGTATCAATAAAATAAAATATTAACTCAATAAAACGACTTTCTTTTTAATTGCAATCTGTGCCAAAAAAAAAGAGTAAAAAATATATGCCGAAGCATAGGGGCAATCTGCCCCTATGTCCACCCCTGCCCCATGCTTCGACATATATGCTCTTTTTTTTAACTGTGGTGGTGATATCACCTCCTACAGTGCTGGAGTCGCAGATTTACGTATTGTGAGAGCAAACCCTGTTGCTGTCAAAATAAATAAATAAATCTGTGCTGCAGCTGAATAGCATACCTGCAAAGCAAACAATGGTTAACAATAAAACACAGTAACAGTACAGTAAAACAGTAGAATGATATACCTGCAAAGCAAACACAATAAAACACAGTAACAATAAAATATTACAATATAGCATAAAATACAGTAAAACAGTCAAAAAAATAATATATATACAGTATCTCACAACAGTGAGTACACCCCTCACATTTTTGTAAATATTTTATTATATCTTTTCATGTGACAACACTGAGGAAATGACATTTTGTTACAATGTAAAAGTAGTGAGTGTACAGCTGGTATAACAGTGTACATTTTCTGTCCTCTCAAAATAACTCAACACACAACCATTAATGTCTAAACCGCTGGCAACAAAAGTGAGTACACCCCTAAGTGAAAATATCCATATTGGGCCCAAAGTGTCAATATTTTGTGCGGCCACCATTATTTTTTAGCACTGCCTTAACCCTCTTGGGCATGGAGTTCACCAGAGCTTCACAGGTTGCCACTGGAGTCCTCTTCCACTTCTCTATGATGTCATCACGGAGCTGGCGGATGTTAGAGACCTTGAGCACCTCCACCTTCTGTACACAGTGAGGTGTACATGGAACAATGATGGGAAGAATATATATGTATGTGAAGAGATTATTTTCTAATAAAATAATAATGGTAAGGAAAAAATGAGAGGGGAAAGAGCGAGAAAGAGAGAAAAAAAAAGAAATGGGGTAAGATAAAGTGGAAATGGAAGAGCGAGAAAGAGAGGGTAGCATAGAGCGCCACAGTGGTGTAGTGGGTAGCACTCTCGCCTAGCAGCAAAAAGGGTCGCTGGTTCGAATCCCAACCCCCGACACTACCTGCCTAGAGTTTGCATGTTCTCCCTGTGTCTGCGTATATTCCGGGTATACGCAGGGTGTCCTCTGTATACTCCGGTTTCCTCTCACATTCCAAAGACACACTGGTAGGTTAATTGGCTTCTGTCTAAATTGGCCCCAGTATATAATTGTGAGTTAGGACCCTAGACCGTAAGCTCCTTGAGGGTAGGGACCAATGTAAATGTACAATGTATATGTAAAGCACTGTGTAAATTGCGCTATATAAGTACCTTCAATAATAATAATAGTATAAATGGATGTAAGGATGAGATTGAATTTTTGTTTTTTGGGAAATACATAATGATAGAACTAGGAAAGAGGTTTAAAGCAAATAGCTTCTGAGGGAGGGGGGGGGGGGTGGGTGGGTGTACGGGGAAAGAAGAGAGGCTGGAGTTGTGATGAGGGAATGGTGCGGAGAGATATGCTTAGGAAGTGGGGGATCGAGTGTTGGGGGGGAGGAAAGGGGGGTGGGGGGTTGTTGGGAAGCGTACTTGCTATTGATGGATGTCTAAGAGGGGAAAGGCCGTAAGGGTCATGGACCTAAAATGATTACTGACAAATCATAACATATGTTAGGCAACGAACAAAACAGGATTTCACAAAAGAGAGAGAACAAAAACATGCATATATCTAAATGTTACTTGTCTTTTTGAGAGGGAAGGAAGAATGCTTGCTGAACAAGAATTTAGAGTAAAGGGTTAATTTCCAGCTCCTCGTTCAACCCACCTGGCGCAAGAACATCTAGTCTGTAAATTCAATAAGATTCCCATGCGCACAGGCGTTTGCAGCGTTCAGCTGCTGGAAAAGTATTGGGTATGGCTTTGATTACCCAAACTTTAAGATCATGAGAGGAATGTTTATGATGAATTAGGAAATGTTTGGGGACACTATGTTTATTTGACCCTGCATCCACTAGACACCTGTGTTCCCCAAATCTTTTTGTGGTGTATGGATACGGCCTACATATAATAGGCCGCATGGACAGGACAGGCAATATATCACAAACTCGGATGAGCATGTGTAAAAATCAGATAGGGTAAAATTCTTCTTGTCTGTGGGTGACATGTGAGCAAATCAGGCATTTCTCTCTATTTGAGCTGACAGAGCGCACATGAACATATGTATACAATATTTCTAATCGTGATATAATAACTGCCTGATAGTATTTTTTAGGGTCTGGCAGTGCCAGCCCACCTGCTTTCTTCTCCTTAGTCAGTACAGCGTACGAGATTCTAGGACGTCTCTGTGCCCATATGTATTTTAATATTAAGGTTCTACATTTCTTAAAGTATTCCTGCGGAAGGGAAATTGGGAGCATTTGGAATTTATACAACAATTTGGTCATGATACTCATTTTAAATGTATTTATTTTGCCCAACCACGAGATTGGTCTAAATTTAAGGAAGTTTAAATTTTTGTTTAATTACATTAGGTAGAGGAATATAATTAGCCTTATACAGTCCTCTTAGTGATGTTGTCAATTTGATGCAGCCACCTTGTGTTCCCTCTCCCTGTTTCCCACTCCCCTGATGCATTCCTGGATTGCCATCAGCAGGGTCTCCAGGGTAAGTACAAACAGAATCGGCAAGAGGGGACACCCTTGCCTAGTTCTATTGAATAATTCCATAGAAACAGATTTCCGTTTATCCTAATTTTTGCTGTTTGATGTTGATATAATGTCCTCATCCACTGCATTATCCTATTCCCTATTCCTAAAGGCCCAAACTCACTATTAGATTTACTGCAGATTTTTGTCTTCAGATTTACCAAAACCATGTAGTGCAAGGGCCTGCCTGATTGCATACAAATTGAAACTCTTAAGGTTTGACCTCATATTATATGGTTTTGGTAAATCTGAAGACAAAAATCTGCAGAAAATCTAGTAGTGTGTATGGGGTCTAAGTGTCTCAGGGTTTCAAACATGAATTTCTAGTCTACCCTGTCAAAAGCTCTCTCAGCATCCATTGACAGGAGTAGAACTGGGTCCCCTCTACGTTTAGCTTCATGGATCAGGAATAATGTTTTAAGGCAATTATCTTTCCCCTTTCCCTTCCAGAAACAAATCCTGTTTGTTCATTATGAATCCATTTAGGCATCAAAAATATTAGCCAATTGGCCAATATCTTTGCAAATATCTTTACATCGACATGTAAAATAGATATCAGCCTTTAGCTTGTAGGGGCCTTTGGATCCTTTCCTTCTTTTAAAATAAGAGTCAAATGGGCTAGTAACGACTCTTCTCGTAACTTTGCCCCCTCTCCAAGTGCATTTAGATATTTACACAACCTGGGTAATAGGAGTCTCTGAAACCTTCTGTAATACATAATGTTATATCCGTCAGGGCCTGGGCTTTTCCCTACCGCCATATTTTTTATTGTCTTCATCACCGCCTCCTGTGTAATTGGGCATTCTATCTGGTCCAATTCGGGAAGTCCAGGCCCTGAAGATATTGTTGTATCTCAAGATCTTTCTAACTGTATAACCTGCTATACATATCCCATGAGGCATTGTAAAACTCTGACATTCACAGACATGACTAGGCATGATGGGAATTGTAGTTCCTGAACAACTGGAGGGCCATAGTTTGAAGACCCCTGTGCTATAGTATGCATGGAAGACCCTTGCTATATCTGAGGATGAATGGACCATTTCACCTTTATCATCTTTTATTTTCAGAAAAAAGGATGCATTTTTCTTTTCCCACAGAATTTTAGCCAGCCACTTCCCGGGTTTGTTTCCCCGCTGATATTTCTCCTTCATGACCATGAAAAATGCACTCTTTGTTTCTTGGTCCAAGAAAGAAGTTAGCTCCTCCCTTTTCTTAGCTCCTGTCTCTCTGAGATGCCTTTCATAGTTATATATTACGTAGTTACATAGTAGGTGAGGTTGAAAAACGACACAAGTCCATCAAGTCCAAACTATGTGTGATTATGTGTCAGTATTACATTGTATATCCCTGTATGTTGCAGTCATTCAGGTGCTTATCTAATAGTTTCTTGAAGCTATCGATGCTCCCCGCTGAGACCACCGCCTGTGGAAGGGAATTCCACATCCTTGCCGCTCTTACAGTAAAGAACCCTCTACGTAGTTTAAAGTTAAACCTCTTTTCTTCTAATTTTAATGAGTGGCTACAAGTCTTGTTAAACTCTCTTCTGTTTTCGGTCGGGGCTGCTGTTCTATTTCTTGGATTTCTCCCTTCTCCTCTTCATCGCTCCTATTTTCATCAGTATGCCTCTTATATACGCCTTGTGGGATTCCTACAAAGTGCGGATAGAAATATCTGGCGTTTCATTAATAGTGAAGAATTCCTCTAGCTCTCCCTCTATCTTGTTAATGACCTCGGGATGTTGTATCACTAATTCGTTCAATTTCCAGGTGAAATTTCTTTGTGCCATTAATGGGACGTCTATCTGGGCTATTACAGGCGCATGATCGGATAAAGTAATTGGTTACATCAGAGATCTAATAGTCAATGTTCTAGTAATATATAATCTATACTAGAGTAGGATCCATGTACTGCCGAGTAGTACGTATATTCTCTAAACGCTGGGCATCTAATTCTCCAAATATCTACTAACTGGTGTTCTAGGAGTAAGTTCTTACTCTCATTTTGGCTTTGTCTTGATAGACAGAAGGAATCCCCTGAGGAGTCCATCCGTGAATCAAGACACATATTTAAGTCCCCTGCTGTAAACAGTTTCCCTTCTTTAAATACCCTTAACTTTTTAAGTATTTTTTTCAGACATTTGTTTGGTTCTCTATTGGGGGAGTAGATGTTAGCGAATGTGCATTTCATGTTAAATAGGCTTCCTTTGATAAATAAGAATCGTTCATCAGGGTCTGCTAGTTGTCCTTGTACTGTAAACATAGTAGATCGGTCAAATCCAATGGCGACCCCCCTCGAATGATTCAAAGTTGAGTCACCATAAAACCAAGTAGGGTAGAACAAGGAAGTCACCCTACATCCAGCAGCATGTGAAATGTGTGTCTCTTGTAGAAAGACTATATTTGCCTTTGCCTTTGATCTAGTTCTCTATTTATCTTATATCTCTTACTAGGGGTATTTAGACCTCGGACATTATAAGTTATTAGATTTACCAAAACCACGATTGGCTAGTAATGCAATTATCCAACCTGCATGTAGGGGCCAAGAAGAGGGAGACAAGAGAGGAAAAAAAAAAACCACACTCCCTCCCCCCAACCCACCCCTGTGGGGGTTCTCCCCCCAATGGTAGGGCACTCCTCCGGGTCACGGCCGGTAACTGGCTCTGGCCACACTCAACTTGGTGTCGCAATTTGTCCATTCCCTCGGGGGGTAAATTCTATATTTTATATTTATATCCACCCAACGCTATGGGTATCACAGGTACTAGTCCCCTCCCGCCGCCCCATCTCTGAGACAGGTCTTCCCCTACTTTTTCTCTCCCTATTCCATATTTCAGGAAAGTCCCCCTTGTATATATGTATATGTATATCAAAAAAAAGCATAGCTTTAGGTCCCCATCTTCAAAACTCTATTTAAATCCTCTATCTAGAGGAGAGAGAGGGCCATCCTAGGCGAGGTGGCTTCAGAGAGATAGAGAAGGGGGAGGGGGCCATCTAAGACCAAAAAAAACTCCCTCTTCTAATCCTTCCCCCCTCATTCCTCAGCTTCCTCCCTTCTCCCTCCCCCCGCTGGTGACCACTGCTTTTTCCCCAAAAGGGACAAGTTATCTCTCTTCTACTCCCAGCCAGGGAGTGTTGGAGGAGATAGATCTAGCTTAGTGTAGAAATCTAGGAGATCCTCAGGGAATCTCAGCACTTCCATACGTCCATGTTTTATTCCTTTAAGACAGGCTGGAAAACCCCACCAATATTGAATATTGGCTAGGTGCATTTGTTCTGTTAATGGCTTCAAAAACCTTCTTCTCGTCAATGTTTCTGCTGCCAGGTCTGCATAAATCTGTAAGGTTGTCCCTTCAAAGATTATTCCAGATGATCGTCGTGCTTTCTCCGCTATTGTAACTTTTTCTTCTACATAGTGGAACCTCACGATAATGTTTCTTGGGACTTCTGTGATCTGGCTTCAAAGTCTCCCCAATCTATGCATTCTGTCAATTTTTAACATCTCTTATGCTTGCCTCTCTAGTACTGGATTAAATATTTCTCTCATTAATGTGGGTAGTTTCTTTGATAAGCCTTTTATACACAAATGTTTGCGTCAGCTTCGATTCTCCTGATCCTCCATTTTGTATAGTAGGGATCTATGTGCTTTCTTCAAGGTCTGATCTGATCTCGCTTCACTTCCATCACCTGATCATGTATGTCTAACCTTTCCTCTGCCTCCTGTACTCGGTTTAAGACCTGTCCAAGGTCAGCCCGGGCAGCTGCAATGTCTATTTTAAGTGAACTCCCTAGTTTTGCTAGCAACTCCACCAAGACATCTTTTGTTAATGGGGTACTTGCCTGGGCTTCCTGATTTATTGTGCTATCTTCCAAAGATATCCCTATCTCCTCCGTAGAGGGTTCCTTCAATTCCTTGTTGTTGTGTGTCTTAAGACCTGGTTTGCCCCCCATGCTTTTTGGGTGGTTAGATGGCTGGCCATTGGGGTTTGTTGCCTCTGGCACAGGTTTTTGCTTGCCTACCCCTGCTTGTGTTGACTTAATATCTGTTGTGGGCTACTAGAGCATCCTTCTATTGAGCTTCTATCTGCTGACATATATCGTTGAATCCCCCCTGGGCTGGGTGCTGTCTGATTAAGTATGGCGCCATCATATGGTCGTTGAAGTCCACCCCTCCCATTTAAGGTTGTAATCATGGGCACAGAGGGGCTTCTCAACAACACCAGTCGCCGTAGTAATTTGGACTGCCTTGTCTGCGTGAATGAAAGACAGAATGAAAATGTTCTGTTTGTCCTTCCATCTCATGGCAAGCAGTTTGGACCTCAAGCAGGCTCTCTCCCCCATCTAAGTCAGGTATCTACAAGCTGTTGGGGGAAGTCTCGGCGATTAGATGGCATGGTGCAACATGCGCCGATTCCTAATCAAAAGAGGTGTCTGAAAAGTGGCACGCTTGTATAAAAAAATTGTTCACGTATAAATGGTACACCTTTCCAAACAAGGGTGGCACCAAGTCCCAAACAATCTTTCCGCTGATCCCTATTGTAGTCCAGGCAGTTGGGGGGCTCCACACTCCTATCTTTTCCCTCGTAAACCATAAAACTATATGTATAGCCTGTTGCCCTGTCACAGAGCTTATACATATTGACCCCATATGTGGCACACTTGCTGGGGAGAAACTATTTGAACACAAGGCGGTCAGAAAATTTAATCAGGGACTCAACAATGCAGACATCTTGATCGAGAATAAACAAGGCTGCAAATTGTTGGTTGAAGTGGTTTACGAGGTGCAGAATTTTGTGGAGCTGATCATATTCAGGGTCACCCCAAAGACGACAGAGGTCATTGTCGTTGAAGTGCATGAACTGCAAGATTTGCTCATATCAAGTCCTGGCCATGGCAGCAGAGAACACGGGCATATGGTGAATTGGGTCAGTGGACAAATATTACCACAACTCGCTCTTTTTAGTAATGCCCATGAGGAAGGATAGGCCCAGAAAGGTCTTAAGTTCGGGAACCATTATAGGTTCCATCCGAATTCTCTGGCAAGGGTCAAATTTGGATTTGCGGCAATAAATTGACCAACATATAAATTGCTTTGGTCCACAATAAATCTGTACAGATCTTCTGTGAAAAACAGCGCATAAAAGTCTAGGGAAGTAAAATCCGCTGTTTCCACCTGAACTCCAGGTTGGCATGTGAATGGGGGAAGTACAGGCACTGCAGAAGTGGTGGGCTGCCAATCAGGATGTGCAAACACATCAGGAAGGGCACTATGCCCTCTACGGGCCTGTGTTCGAATTATTGGTGGCTGCGAGGCACTACTTGTGCTAGCCACTGCACCAGCTTGAAATGCACTTATGGGACTCGCCACATCACCAAGTGTTACTGCAGTGCTGGTTTGTCTATGACCAGGATGTAGTAGGCAGCTGGTGCATGACAGTTCCCCAGAGGGTTGAGCGGCACTAGTACTGGCTCTCTGCTGCATACGAAGTCCATGCGATTGTTGCACCTCAGCAACAGAAGAACGGGGTTGGGTACACCTGACCTTGGCAGTGACCTCTACTCCGTTGTCAGATCTATCTTTCAGGGTCCCGCTGCTCTCTACAGGTTTGTATAGTGAGCTTGAATCAGATTGTGATTCTGACAGTGAGGCTTCCCCTGTGCTCTCATCTGTCATGCTCAGTATCCTGTAGGCCTCTTCACTAGAGTACCTTTCGTTTAACATTTTGGCCACTAAATTTACAGGTACCTAGTGTGACTCACAGGTAAAAAAAGCACCTGGTTGTCAGAGACTGTTTGAATCGCTACAAAAAAATTAACTGTTAGTGCTTGCAGGGTTCAGGGGAGACTCTGCTAACACTGCAGTTTTGTCTGGTGTGTTTTGGAAGTGACAGTGATCTACTGATTCTGCACTTTGGGTGGACTGGGCGGAGGGGCTAAACGCAGGTACTGGCAGGTGTCTGGGCTGATCCTGCTAACACCACATTTTTGGGAACACTATACTATTGGGGATGCTAGTTGATCAGATCAAAGATATTGATCTGTTCAGACACCGTACTAGTAATGGAGGTACAGTGGGGACGGAAAGTATTCAGACCCCCTTAAATTTTTTTCATACTTTGTTATATTGCAGCCATTTGCTAAAATCATTTAAGTTCATTTTTTTCCTCATTAATGTACACACAGCACCCCATATTGACAGAAAAACACAGAATTGTTCACATTTTTCCAGATTTATTAAAAAAGAAAAAAGAAAAACTGAAATATCACATGGACCCTTTGACCCTTTGCTCAATATTTAGTAGAAGCACCCTTTTGATCTTATGCAGCCATGAGTCTTTTTGGGAAAGATGCAACAGGTTTTTCACACCTGGATTTGGGAATCCTCTGCCATTTCTCCTTGCAGATCCTCTCCAGTTTTGTCAGGTTGGATGGTAAACATTGGTGGACAGCCATTTTTAGGTCTCTCCAGAGATGCTCAATTGGGTTTAAGTCAGGGCTCTGGCTGGGCTATTCAAGAACAGTCACAGAGTTGTTGTGAAGCTATTCCTCCGTTATTTTAGGTGTATGCTTAGGGTCATTGTCTTGTTGGAAGGTAAATCTTTGGCCCAGTCTGAGGTCCTGAGCACTCTGGAGAAGGTTTTTGTCCAGGATATCCATGTACTTGGCCACATTCATCTTTCCCTTGATTGCAACCAGTAGTCCTGTCCCTGCAGCTGAAAACCACCCCCACAGCATGATGCTGCCACCACAATGCTTCACTGTTGGGACTGTATTGGACAGGTGATTAGCAGTGCCTGTTTTTCTCCACACATACCGCTTAGAATTAAGGCCAAAAAGTTCTATCTTGGTCTCATCAGACCAGAGAATCTTATTTCTCACCATCTTGGAATCCTTCAGGTGTTTTTTAGCAAACTCCATACAGGCTGTCATGTGTCTTGCACTGAGGAGAGGCTTCCATCGGACCACGCTGCCATAAAGCGCCGACTGGTGGAGGGCTGCAGTGATTGTTGACTTTCTACAACTTTCTCCCATCTCCCGACTGCATCTCTGGAGCTCAGCCACAGTGATCTTTGGGTTCTTCTTTACCTCTCTCACGAAGGCTCTTCTCCCCCGATAGCTCAGTTTGGCCGGACGGCCAGCTCTAGGAAGAGTTCTGGTCATCCAAAATGTCTTCCATTTAAGGATTATGGAGGCTACTGTGCTCTTAGGAACCTTAAGTGCAGCAGAAATTGTTTTGTAATCTTGGCCAGATCTGTGCCTTGCCACAATTCTGTCTCTGAGATCTTCAGGCAGTTCCTTTGACCTCATGATTCTCATTTGCTCTGACAGGCACTGTGAGCTGTAAGGTCTTATATAGACAGGTGTGTGGCTTTCCTAATCAAGTCCAATCAGTATAGTCAAACACAGCTGGACTCAACGGAAGGTGTAGAACCATCTCAAGGATGATCAGAAGAAATGGACAGCACCTGAGTTAAATATATGAGTGTCACAGCAAAGGGTCTGAATACTTAAGACCATGTGATATTTCAGTTTTTCTTTTTTAATAAATCTGCAAAAAATTTCAACAATTCTGTTTTTCTGTCAATATGGGGTGATGTGTGTACATTAAAGAGAAAAAAAATGAACTTAAATGATTTTAGCAAATGGCTGCAATATAACAAAGAGTGAAAAATTTAAGGGTGTCTGAATACTTTCCATCCCCACTGTATATATAGTGTGTGTGTTAGTGTTACTGGCAATCAAAGGATTAAAATCTGACGCTGTCTGGGATTGATGATACCATTGACTGACGCTAACTCTCATGCCGTGTACACACGAGCGGACTTTACGGCAGACTTGGTCCGGCGGATCGGAGTCCGTCGGATAATTTGATCGTGTGTGGGCTCCAGCGGACTTTTTTTCCCAAAAGTTTGACGGACCTAGAAATGAAACATGTTTCAAATCTTTCCGACGGACTTGAGTCCGGTCGAAAAGTCCGCTCGTCTGTATGCTAGTCCGAAGGACAAAAACCATTGCGAGTGCAGCTATTGGCTACTGGCTATGAACTTCCTTGTTTTAGTCCGGTCGTACGTCATCACATATGAATCCATTGGACTTTGATTGATCGTGTGTAGGCAAGGCCGTTCATTCAGAAAGTCCGTTGGAAAGTCAGTCGAAAAGTCCGCCGCACCAAGTCTGCCGTAAAGTGTGCTCGTGTGTACGCGGCATAACTGATGCCACCTGTGACACTAATACAGTGATCAGAAAATAGATCTGTACACTATACTAATGACACTGTGCCAGGGAGTGAAAGGGTTAACTCATGGGCAATCAGGGAATTAAACCTTTATTAGGGAATATATTGGGGGTACCCTAAACCTACCTGGGCCTACCACTAACTGCCCTAACGCTGTTTAATGTCACAAGTGACACCAATACAGTGATCAATAAAAAATCTGAAAACTGCATTTGGTGACACTCTGATAGGGAGTGAAAGAGTTAACTGGGGGGGATCAGGGGGCGATCAGAGGGTTAAAAGTGTGCCTACGTGTACTGGTGTCAGTGTAGTGCTTAGTGTACTCACTGTAGATGCTTTCTCCCTGCACGCTGGAACCGAAAAAGGGCTCCACGAGGGGAGATGACATCACATCACAGAGGAGGCTCTTTCATTCTCCAGAACCAATCAGCAGGTCCAGGCCAGAAATCATTGGCTTGGACCTAACGATCGATCGGTTCTGTAGCAAATCCGATCGCTGCGGGGATGGCAGGGGCAGCATATGTGCGGTGGGCGGCATGGAACTGGTTAACCTAATATTTTCCACAAAAAGTTATGTTCCAGGCAAGGTATATGCCCTCAACTGAACTGTCAATCCATCAAATGGCTGGTGTCAGAACTAATCACATTTGCAGCACCATGGCAACTGCAGATCAAACAGAGGCTAAGATGGCAGCTTCATTGGCTGTAAAGGATAGGATTTAGTTTCACTTTAAAGTGGTTTTAAACCCTAGATATCTTCCCGCCTTGTAAGGACAGGCAAAGAATCACAAATTAGTTTACAGAGCAAATGCTTTTCAAACAAGTATATAAATATATTTTTATATTCCACATTGTGTAGGTTACGTGACAGCGTCTGCTTCTTTCTACTTAGCATGACCCGGAGGTCAGGGGCTTGGCTAAGCCACAGAACATCACACGTCCTGGTGACATTTCTTTAGCTTTCTTATGCTCGCCCCTCCCCGGCTATGGAGAGTGAAGTAGAGTTGTCTGTCAGGCATTTGCTCCATCCTGCAAGTGTTGCTGCTGTTACTTGGCCAGCTGTAAAAAAATACACTCACATAGCTGAGTTGCTAAAAGTGAGTGGAGTACATGCTGCATAGGCTATATGAGCTCCCAAATCTTTGCCAGAGAGAAGAAGGAGGGCCTAGTAACTGGTGGGGTCAATAAGTAATTTCTATCAATAGAAGATTCAACTAAACAGAAGTTAGAAAATGATTGGGAAGGTGTTTGTTTACGACCACTTTAAAGTGTATGTAAAGCTAAGCTTTTTTTGTCTGTGTCCTGTTTTGGGAGATTTCCCTTTACTTCCTGTCCCACGGGCACAACACAAAATGAGATGAAATCTCTTCAAAGCAAGGTAAAATCCCATCTTAGACAGTTGTTACAAGAGCAGGTGTACCCATGGCAAGATGTCTTCTCACCTCCGGTTCCAGTGACAACTTTAAAATGTCTGGACTTTCTGTACCAAAAACAGTGGTCACCAGAACAAGTAGAAAAGGGACAATCCCATCAGCGGGCAGACAGACAGCCATAAAATCCCGACAAGGGTTTTAACTATTCCACACTCTTTTAAAAACAAAATGAAAGTATTACAAAACCTTACAAAAAAAGTTATTGCTTGTTTTTCATTTTCATTTTCTGATTTTAACAACAGTTCTCTAAATTATATAGATCATTAATGAAAACCAAACCTCCTAAATCAATGACTTAAGAACAACTCTCTGAGAATGTGCAAGTTTCTCTAACATTTGTCTCTTAGGTTTTGCCTAGCAACTGCCTAGCATATTACGAAGCTATTTTTTGGCATTACAATTAAAAGTTCCTAAGAAAAGGTCATGCAGGCCAGTTTATCCTCTTATGATTGGAGAACAGAGACCTTCATTCTTGTGTATCAAGCACAGAAGGGACAGTTACAATAGTAAAGAGACAGACTGTATTGAAAATAGTCAAGAATGTACTTCTCCTGCCAGTACTCAGCATTCATTTTGGCACCCTTGCTTTCTCGTTTAAAGAAGTCCTAAGTTGCTCTTTATTTCATTACCTTCCCACGCTCTTCGGGAAATATGCCACTAAGAGCCCCACTTCTTAATTCTGGTTTCCTAATTCATGGAACGAAAGATGAGCTAAAAATATAATTTTAACCAAGACATCTGAACAAATTAGAGAACATTTATTGTTTAAAATGAGAAACAATAGAACACACCTACATAACTGTACATTGTACATTGTAATATACATATATATATATATATATATATATATATATACATTAAAAGGATAACCTGGATGTAAACAATCTTATCAAATTATGTTAATGATGTCATACGCCCCACAGTGCACCAGGTAGTTAGAAATGTCATGTTTGCCTAAGCTTTAAGTTACATGATGGAGTTCAGAAGAGGGTTTATAACCGCTTGCCGACTGCCCGCCATCAATCGGCAGCAGAATGTCACTCCTGCGCAAAACGGCGTAGCTGTACGGCGGGAACTTTAAGGAGTATAGGGCATGCGATGAGGAGCTCGTGCGCATGACGGGTGGCCCCGATGCCCGCCGGCTACTCACGATTGCTCCTGAGAATGAGAGAACGGAGATCTGTCAATGTAAACAGACAGATCTCTGTTCTGTCAGGGGTGAGGAGAGCGATCTGTTGTTCCTAATGCTTAGGAACAACGAATCGCTCTCCTCACCCAGGCAGTCCCTTCCCCTCCCCCCACAGTTAGAATCACTCCCTAGGTAACACATTTAACCCCTTGATTGCCCCTAGTGTTAACCCCTTCCCTGCCAATGACATTTATACAGTAATCAGTGGCAATTTATAGCACTGATCACTGTATAAATGTCAATGATCCCAAAATAGTGTCAAAAGTGTCCAATTTGTCCACCGCAATGTCGCAGTCCTGATAAAAATAACAGATCGCCGCCATTACTAGTAAAATAAAGTAATAATAAAAATGCCATAAATCTATCCCCTATTTAGTAAACGCTATAACTTTTGCGCAAACCAATCAATATAAGCGTATTGCAATTTTTTTTTACCAAAAATATGTAGAGGAATACATATCGCCTAAACTGAGGAAGAATTTTTTTTTTATATATTTTTTGGGGATATTTATTAAAGCAAAAAGTAAAAAATATTGCTTTTTTTTCAAAATAGTCCCGCAGAGGTGTACCACCAAAAGAAAGCTTTCCCTTTTTTGTGGGAAAAAAGGACGTCAATTGTGTTTGGGTACAGCGTCGCACGACTGCGCGATTGTCAGTTAAAGTGGTAAAGCACCGTATTGCAAAAAATGGCCTGTTCAGGAAGGGGGTAAATTCTTCTGGGGCTGAAGTGGTTAAATCATTGCAAGAAAGCCATACATTTTACACCCCTATATAATGTAGTTTATTAATGCTGATACATTTCACATTATTCTTCATCCTCTTGAAAAAAGCCCTACAAATTCTAGTCAGGAATTCAAACCAGGCCAGGCTATCAATATTTGGTAAGTTGTCCATGCTAGGGAAATTCCCTCACATTTTCTATTTCATTTGTTTCAAACAGGGACACAGGTAACAATATTTGGGTGGGGAGAGACTGTGTTTAATTCACAAAAACCTTAACACTATCCACTATAATTTATAAATAGGAAGTAGAAAAGAAAACCCCAAATCACCAAACTGGAGAATGGAGAAGGGGGATGTCACAGTGTCAAAATGCACAAAAAAATAAAATATTATAGAAAAAATACATTTACTTTATTAGTATATTAAACAGTTGTTGTATATTAAAATGTAGTCCATATCTACATAATAGGTGTACATGACAAAGCACAATCACATTAATACATATACACACATTATACAAGATAAATCCCATTGTGGAAAAATAAATAAATAAATAGTCCAAATGTCCTAAGGGGTCATAGAGATGGACCAGATAACTCTCTGGGGGGACAATACAGACAAGAATAAAATGCACCATCTCAGCTAAAAACATTTAGCAGTAAGTAGCTAGTTGGTGCATCCGGAGTTCATCAGTTTTACCAGTTTTACCATCTACCCATCTATATGGGTAGATGGTAAAGATCTGTAAACCCCTAAATACTAGAATGGAAGATCAAACCAGAAATTATACCTTTCAAATTATCCCATCATGTTAATTTATTTGAAAGAAGAATCTAAGGACTTGACACTACCACATACCTTAATCATTGGTCAAAATGTGAGAGGCCCATATAGATCTCATATAGTAAGGGACAGATATAACCGTGTCCCAATGGCTAGACAATGGAAAATTATCCAAAACAAAAGAAAATAATTTTAATTGGATTTGGTCATAACCACTTGCCGACGGGGCCATAGCCTAATGACGGCTACAGCACGGTTGGCTACTTCAGGGAGGGCGTACAGGAATGTCCTCCTGAACACGTACTTCCCGTGCGCTCCGTGGGGCACACACCCAGAAACGTCCCTAATCCCGAAGCATCATGGATGACAGCGGCCCTTTACCACGTGATCGATCTGTCCAATGACGGAGCAATCACTTGTCAACAAACCAGCACATGTCCACTAGAGCTCTCTCTCCTCTTCTCACACTGATTGGTACAGCGTGTGAAGAGAGGAGGGAGCCAGTGCAGCAGCACTGTGGTCTGGATCTGAAGTGCCCACATCACTGATCTGTGTCCATTAATGCCTCATCCGTGCCTCAAACATGCCCATCCATGCCTATCCATGCCTCATACATGCCTCAAACATGCCCATTCGTGCCTCATACCTGCCCATCCATGCATCATCCGTGCCTCATCCATGTCTCATATATGCCCATCTGTGCCTCATCCATGCCTCATCCATGCCCATCCATGCCTCATTCCTGCCCATTCGTGCCTCATCCATGCCTCATCCATGCCCATCCATGCCTCATCCCTGCCCAACCATGCCTCATCCATGCCCATCCGTGCCTCATCCGTGCCCATCCATGCCCATCCGTGCCTCATACATGCCCATCTGTGCTTCATTCTTGCCTCATACATGCCCATCCATGCCACATCAGTGTTCATCCATGCCTCATCAGTGCTCATCCACGCCACATCAGTGCTCACCCATGTCACATCCATGCCAAGTCCGTGCTCATCCATGCCTCATCCGTGCCACATCAGTGCTTATACTGACTGTGCTCCCTGCATGTTGGGCCTCTGTATGTGGCCAGGCTGTGTAAAAGCACATGTGCTGCTGCCATACTCAGGAGGAGTAGCAGAATGTATTTTGGGGTGTAATTTTTGCTATGTACATGCTATGTGTTAGAAATATCTTATAAAATGTCCACTTTGTGTAAAGAAAAATGCGTTTTCATTTTCTTTCCACATTTTCCAAAAACTTGTGGAAAAAAAATGATATGTTCAAAAGACTCATTATGAGTCCTAGATTATATGCTGGCGTGCTTGCTTTCCAAAATGGGGTTATTTTGCTGTATTGCCATAAAAAGTGTATGGGGACCCAGGTACTGCCCTGGGGGACAAGTTTCAATGCAAAAAAAAGTTTTTAAAACAATCTTTTTTAAAGGAGTAGTGATTTTAATGATGCTTAAAGTGAAACAATAAAAATGAAATATTCCTTTAAATATCATGCCTGGGGGACCCCCTTAGTCTGCCTGTAAATTGGCGCATCTGTGCGATGTGCAGAATATGCCATAGCTATAATGACATTTCTAAAGGAAAAAAATGTATTCAAACTTGCTTGTGGCTGTAATGTATTGCCGACTCCCGGCAATATAGATGAAAAAAAAAAACAGTGTGCGGTCCCCCCCAGTCCATACCAGGGCCTTCAGGTCTGGTATGGATTTTAAGGGGAAATCCACACCAAAATTTTTAAAAAATTGGCTTGGGGTCCCCCCAAAATCCATACTAGACCCTTATCCGAGCATGCAGCCTGGCAGGTCAGGATAGTGGGGACGAGCGAGCACCCCCCCTCCTGAACCATACCAGGCCACTAGCCCTCAACATGGGGGGTGGTTGACCCCTCCCCCTTCTGATGTCATGTGACACTATGTGATGTCAGAGGGGGCTGGGGTCATCCGTGTGGCCTGCCCTTACCTATATAACAGCTGTCAAAGTGAAGAGACAGGAGGTGGAGCTTTTTTTCTATTTTTCGGGTCCGTCGGGCGGCGTGATTGACGATGGATGTACATCACGAGACACTTTTTTTTTCTTTTTTAATAAAGGAATTGTCAAAAACTGTCTTATGTGGTTTTTACTTTTTGACACTTTTTTGGTGAATGGGTAGGGCTACAATGTACCTGATACCCATTCACATAGGGAGGGGGCCAAGATCTGGGGGCTCCCTTGTTAAAGGGGGCTTCCAGACTCATATAAGCCCGCAGACCCTGACAACCACTGGCCAGGGTTGTCAGAAAGAGGCCCTAGTCCCCATCAACATGGGAACAAGATGCTTTGGGGGCACCCCAAGCACCCTCCCCATGTTAAGGGCAAGCGGCCTGGTATGGTTCAAGAGGCGGGGCGCTGGCTCGTCCCCTCCCTTTCCTGGCCTGCCAGGCTGCATGGACTGGATAAGGGTCTGGTATGGATTTTTGGGGGGCCCCACGCTATTTTTTTTTACATTTTGGCATGTAGTTCTCCTTAAAATCTATGCCAGACCCAAAGGGCCTGGTGTGGATTTTGTGGGGAACCCCACAAAGTTTTTATCTTAATTCTGTCATAGGGTTCCCCCTAACCACTTCAATACACTGTATTATATACTCTGCACTGCACTCTATACTCTGCACTGTATTATATATACTACACTGACTGCACTATATATTCTCCACTGTATTATATATATACTACACTGACTGCACTATATACTCTGCAATGTATTATACATACACTACACTGACTGCACTATATACTCTCCACTATATTATATATACTACACTGACTGCACTATATACTCTTCACTGTATTATATATATTACACTGACTGCACCATATACTCTGCACTGTATTATATATACTACACTGACTGCACTATGAACTCTTAACTGTATAATATATTCTACACTGACTGACTGCACACAACACTAACTGCCTAATCTCCAACTATTCACTATATACGGCCGCCGTGTAAGCAGCAGCCTTATATAGTGTGGGGCGTGGACTTAGCCCCTGAGGCATGATTGGCCAAAGGCACCCTGCCTTTGGCCAATCATGGCTCTCACAGCACATTGTCATTGCCAATCAGCAGCTGTCAATGCACTGCAATCTCGCAGTGCATTATGGGGCGCTCCGGGGTGGGCGAACTTCCCGCGAATGCCCCATATGTTCATTTGTTCTATGAACAAACAAACACTCGATGTTCAAGTCAAACTGACGTTCGACTCGAACATTGGGCCCATCCCTAATGTAGACCAGTGACCCTCTAAAATTTTGCCCTAGGCAGAAGTCCACAGGGTCTGTCCAGATTTGTCATCTGCAGTTTACATTTAAGTTTGTCATAAAGGCTCAGCTTCCAAAATGCAATGTTTTCCCCCATCTTGTATTCACAGATAAAACATATAACCGTGCGTCAGGTGTGAAATGTGTAATCAGTGGGCTACGAGTCAAGTAAAGGAAATTACTAGTTCGGTTTCAAATAGTACTTAGTATATTCATTGCAAAAGTAGATTCTAGCGCCAAGATTTTGTTTCTGGCTTATTTTGGTGCAGGATAGTACATTTTCAATGCAGGGGATCCCAAAGCAAGACATATAAATATGCAAATGAGGAGCTACATTTTACTAACAGTTAGTGTGAGGGGGGCTTTATGATAAGGCATGTCTTTTTGTGTTAATTGCTTATTAGCTGAAAGCTAATATATCATATTGCTCTGGATATTAGCTTTTACTATCGTTCTTTTCAAAGCTTGCAATTTTATAATAATAAGATAGATGATCTACAATGTTAACATCACTAATTTTCACACATGATGACAATTATTTCACTGTAATATGTTAATATTCTCATTACATGAGTGTTTCACGGACCTTTTTTTGCCTCTATTTTCCACCTATTGTATTTATTTTCGGCAGCAAAGCTGCAGCAATACATCATCTACATTGTGGGAGTCTGACATCTCAATCTACCCTCTTGCAGCATCAATTATTGAAGTGCCCCTTCCCCCCTGAAAGGCTTTTAACTCTTTTCTGCCTCTGTGATAATGCCTGAGAAGAAAATAATGGGTTTTCCTGCCAGAGGTGACTTCTGCCATTAGAGGTTCTGCCCCTGCCATCTCCTGCAGCGAAGACATTAGCCACTCAGTCATTACCTCTCTAGTCAAACATTTCGCTGGACTGGAAGCTGTCTATTATCTCTGCACTGTAAACTGCTATCAGAAAACAACATTGCTGCTGTTGTCATTGGATTTATCTGTGTATTATGACTAGTCTAAGCAAGTGTTTTTTTTTTTTTTTACTGTAACTAACAGTATCAAAATATATTTATTATATTTGGAGCAAAACTAGCACAGATAGCTTATAGCAGCTCATAAAAATGAATTGATTCATTTGAAAGGTGAAATCCTACTGGTGGCCAAGTGCAATACTGTTTTATGTATGTATGTATTGCTCCAGTTCTTGCATATCTTCTCTACAGTATGTTTGAGAACAAATCATGAATTGTTGGATAAAAGGATTTCCACTTATTGAATTGTTATTATTAAAATTGTTTTTAATTTCACAATTTTCTTTTAACTTGAATATTTTCTATCTTAACAGGTATATATCATAGTTCATAGGGGTGTAATTCATTCCCATGGTGATGTTTGATTTAGTTTAGGGTGATGTTCTTCAGGTTGTTGGTAGTTTCCAGATTTATATTGTTTCTCTCGGTTTATTTATCTGTCTCCTCCTGCAACTGATGTAAGTTAGGAGTTTTGGAGGAGCGTAAGATAAAGAAGAAGGGTTAGTGATGAATTGAGGAGACTGGTTTGGGGATAGGTAGAGGCAGGGTTGGGATAAGGCTTGGGCAAGAGGGTCAGCTGCCCTGGGCCAGACAAGCAAGGGGACAAAGAACAGACATGGGTGGTACGCCTATTCTATGGCATGTATTAACAGTGAGAGAGGGGTGCAATTCTGGATGCTTGCCTTGGGACGACCCTGTCCCGTTATTGGGTAGAGGGAAGATTTATAGATATAGGATGAGATTTAAAACCCTTTCCTGGGGGAGAATAAATTCTCAGGGTTTCTATATATTGTTATGTATAGTATTTCTAAAGCCAAGGACCAAACCTTCTTAAATCTTTGCCACATGTATTGCATTTTTTATGCCCACCACATGCCCATCACCACAGATAGCTTTGCAGCAGTGCTAGGGTCTCCCCACCCACCCACCACCTTTAGACAATTCCTATGTATACAGCTCAAATGTCTCCATGCGTTAAAACATGCTATTTCCTTTGCTTTGACCCACTCTAGCATCACTCTGGAGCTGTAGCTGCTCTATATATTCCACCCAACCACTATTAGAGTGCCTACATTCTGGATAGAGGAGCAAGAGAGAAACCTTTGGACAACAACATTGTTAATCTGGGGAGAAGGAAATGTTAGATGTGCTAGCGGGTTTAGATACACAAACAAATTAAAGGCAAACTCCAGCTCATACATTTCAAGCAGTTACAGCAACATTTTATGTTCTTTTGTGATAAGGTTTTACATACAAGCTGACTGTTATAACCAGCCCAGTTCAACCCTCTAACTGCTACTGGACTGTTTGTTATTTTGAAAAACAACATGCTTACAGTCCAGATCACCAGGTGCAAATAAAAGAAAGAAAGCCTCAAAAAGAAAACCAATGCAGCCATCATATCTAAGAAGTGGTAAGCTGTGATATAATAAATGTTTGTTTTATGATTTAATACCACTTTAGGTGCTTATTTGTTCATCAGTTGGATGACCCAAGTGTCTAAATGTTCAAAACTTACATTTACAGCACTGGCATGTAAAACATGTTATTTTCCCACTATGGTGGCTATCGGTATAGTAAGAAGTGGGATTAAAGGAAACGGTACAAACCAAACGAATGCCTATTGCATTCAGTCTGATGTGAATGATAGACTTTAACTAAAAGAACAGTAAAGTAGTAATTACCAACCACTCTATGAGAGTGGCATCAGGCATCCGAGCAGGCAGGGAAGCAGAGCTAAAGTTATGTATAGGCACCACAGTCTACCTTGCACAGGATGGTTTTAGAATGTTTTTTATTCAACAAGTTTCACTTTCAGCTGACCAAAATTACATTTTTTTTTTACCTTAGAATATGTAATATTTCACCTTAATTTTAAATAATGTATTGGGTTGAATTTGGTATGCTAGAGCACTTGTTAACATCTGTTGCTTACCTTTGTGCCTACAGAGCTGAGGCGCTCCAAGATGGCACAATTTTGTAAGCTGTCACCATTTGGACAACATTCTAATTTAAGCATAGCTGACAGAGGTGCCTGAAATATATACATTCATTTTATCCCAAACTAGTCAGAAGCTATTGTGGACTCCATGAATCATTATGCATTAATGCTGTACTGGCTATTCTTATGTTCACTAAACTGAAGAATGCAATGCACAGCATATGTTTTATATAACTTATAAGTATTCATGTAAAACTATACCTAAGAGTTAGAAAAAATATAAGATTGCAAATTTTTTCTTTTTGTTGGAAAAATATATAGAGATATATTATACCACATTAATAATTCCAAAAAGCTACATTTCATAAACTCTTTCATATATATTTTATAAGGATGTAAAAGTTTAAAGGGAAACTATATAGTTTTTGGTCAATTTAATTTTTTGTCTAAAACCTGTAATATACTATCTACAGTATATACCCGGTGGGCCAAAAGTAGGTATACATCACTTCCACCTTATACATTATTGTACATTATATATTATAATGTGGCCCCTTCTTATTTTGCTTTGTCGGTACAGAGTTATTTTAACAACACCTTCCCACTGTGTTGGGTGACGTGGCAGCATTGTCTGGCCACCATGTTCACCTTACCTGACACCTATGTGTGACAACAGCAGTGTCAGAACTCAACGTGCTGCCACCAATATGTGGTGAAAACTCTGTTAGCTCATACCACGCTGTCATGAATACAAGATGACACTGTCAGCCTCACAGAGGCAGAGATTTTCTAGCTCTTGAGACTTCACTTCAGGTGCCAGCAGACTAATGCCCCGTACACACGGTCGGATTTTCCAACGGGAAATGTTCGATGTGAGCTTGTTGTCGGAAATTCTGACCATGTGTATGCTCCATTGGACATTTGCTGTCGGAATTTCCGACAACTAATATTTCAGAGCAGGTTCTCAAATTTTTAGACAAAAAACGTTGTTGTTGGAAATCCCGAGCGTGTGTACACAAGTCCGAGGCACAAAATTCCACGCATGTTTAGAATCAAGTACGAGACGGAAGCACTCAGTCTGTTAAAACTAGCATTGGTAATGGAGATAGCACATTCGTCACGCTGCAAATTTTTAACTCTTTCAATGTAGCGCATTCTCTTCTTCTTTATAATGCTAGAATAATGAAGTTGCTTTGCTGCTGGTATTCACACACAGTTCTGACAAACTGATTTTCTTATTATTTCTCGTGATCTCCTGAATAATCTTTTTTATTTTTTTTTGCCAGATCTCCAAAATAATGTTTATTATTTTTTTTTATAGTAATCTTCTTTTTTTTTGTTTTTTTTTTAATCAAGATCAAGACCTTTTTTTTTTTATAGTGATCTCCATAATATTTTTTGTCGTTTTGTGTGTTGAGTTAACACAACATCATTATTATCTTGTTTTTTTTAACCTCAAAGAGGTTGGTTGGTATTGGTGTCCCTTGTTAATTTGACATTGTATTTTTGAAATGTACCTGCCTACTTACAAACAAACTATCCTTTTTGAACTAAAACACATATTTATATAAAAAAAAAAAATAATAATTTAATAATCATCTTCTTCCTGAGTGGAAGGCCCAGGTTGTACATCGGAAGCCTCAGCTGAGGTGAAGGGAAGTGTGGAAGGAAGGGTTAAGAGTGATTGCCTGGGTTCACTCTGGTCTGACAAAAACCGCAGTCTGTCATAGTACCAGAGCCTGGGGACATAAATGTCATCTGCTGATGCTCCTGATCTCATGGAATCCTGGACCTTTTTGCACTCCCTATTATATGTGCTCCTCAGGCCACCAATTTTGCACTTCAAATAGGTGATGTCTGCCGTGGGAATCACCGGCTTCACCAATTCCAACAGTTGCTCCAGTGCTGCCTTCCTCTTTAGTTTGTTGGTATAAAATTGGTGTTTCACTTGCCACAGACAGGGCAGCTCTCTGTACATATCAATGAAGTTGGGGAGGAAGTCAGGGTCATTGAATTTATCAATTTTATCTGCAAGACACAACACAAGACAAACACTAATGTCAGGCTAAACTCTCCTAATCTTGTCCCAATATAGGCCTCAATCTATAAGCAGTATAGGCCACTAACCACTGATGCTCCAAGTTAAAATTGTACCTTTATTAGCAAGATCGGCGCTTATGCTGCTCCGCCCTCCGCTCACAGATCGTACGTACCACGCACGCGCCTTATGCTTTATATACACTGCGCAGGCATCAAACTCCGCCCCTGACCTTCTTTCTAGTATATTACCTGCCCCTTCTCTTTCGGCGCAGTGGGAGAACACATGGCGGAGAGACAACAGGTGCATGATAATAGCAGCAACGAGGAGGATGACAAAAGCCCGGAGCCAGAAACGTCCCGATCCAGGAGGAGATATAAGGCCTCAAATATGTCCTTTGTAGAGATGATGGAGATGGCAAAGAGGGCCGACTATAATGGGAAGTGTGGACCCTACCCAAACCCAAATGTGAGAAAGGCCAAGATCATGACTAAAGTTGTGAGAAGTCTGCACAGGAATTTTGGGGTACGACAATCCGAGGAGCAATTGAGGAAACGCTGGTCAGACCTGAAATTGAGGGAGCACGATCAGTACAGAAGGATCAGGAAACTGCGTCTAAAAAGTAAGTATTTGTCCTGTGTTGCTATTATTATTACTACTTGCATGCTGCTCCATGTGCTTTTCTTTACTGTTGTACAATTTAAAATGGCAAGTTTCGTATGCACAGTAACCGTTCGTAGTAAACATCGTTCGTTCGCCCACTAATACGATGTTTTTGGCAGATGCAGATGCAACGCCATTTGTTCATGCCTATTTGTATTAAAAGAAGTTTAGTACATTGTTGTCTAGATGGGTTTGTAACTAGAATGAAATGCAAACTTGATTCAGTGTATAAGGAGAGGACACTCAGCAGCTGTATACACATCTGCTTTAACCTCTGGGCAAACTCTACCCAAGACCCTATCGCGACCGCCTGCATTAACCAACTGGAAGAACTAGGTCTTCAACAGCTGATAAAAGCTCCCACGCACGGTTCAGGACACAATCTAGACCTCATCTTCAAACAGAATATGGACATCAACATATTCAACATCACACCACTACTATGGACTGACCACCACGCTATCAAATTTAAAATCACCACTAACACCACCCTCCAAAAACAGAAACACGCAACAACACACTGGAACAGGTCTCAGAAGAAACTACACTCTGAACTCTTCAAAACCACATTATCAAACAAAATACCATTGCTAAACTTAAACCTCTCAACGGAACAAACACTCAACTCCCTAAACAAGGCATTACTACAAACAGCAGACTCAGTGGCACCAAAACGCAGAACACTCATCCGCAAAAAAAACTTGAGATGGTTTAATGGCACTCTCACCCTACTCAAGCAAGAACGTAGAAGAGCTGAAAGAGCATGGAGAAGAAATCCTACCAAGGAAAACCATACAAACTACAAAACACTCACTGTGAAATACCACAAAGCAATCTTCAAAACCAAAAAAGAACATTTCTCGAACACCATCTCAACTGCCTTAAACCAGCCGCGGGAACTTTTCAAAATAGTAGCCCAGTCAATGAACCCAACCTGCTTAGAGCCCCCAGCAAACGATACTCAAGAATTCTGCAATGAGTTATCAAATTTCTTCATCGACAAAATCGACAACATTCGGAAATCAATTCAACAGAAAAAAACAACCAACCTCACTCAACCAAAGCAAAAAGAGGATATCGACACGAACATCACACAAGCACCGAATTTGTCTTTGACCCCAATCACCACTGACACGACTAAAAACATTATCAGAAGCCTTTGAGACAGCACATCACCAAACGACATCATTCCCACAAAACTCCTGAAGGAATGTTCCGACATCTTGCCCCCTACAATAACACACCTCATAAATCAGTTGTTCAAAGAAGGGATTGCTCCAACCACCCTCAAGCAAGGCATTGTCAAACCCCTGCTAAAGCAACCCAATCTCGACCCTAAGGACCCTAACAACCGCAGACCGATAACAAGCCTCAACACCTTCTCCAAGATTATGGAGAAAGCAGTAGTACAACAGCTACAACGCCACCTGGACACACATCAACTCCTGGACCTGCTGCAATCAGGCTTCCGCCCAGGCCATGGCACAGAAACAGCACTTCTCAAAACATTGGATGACGCCCTTGAAGCAGCAGATGATGGAGAATCATGTCTCCTGGTACTGTTAGACCTCAGTGCAGCATTTGATACAGTGGACCACAATACTCTACTTGTCTGCCTCACAGAAGTAGCAGGAGCCACAGATTCTGGTCTAAAATGGTTTGCATCTTTCTTAGCGAATCGCTCTCAGACAGTGAAACTAGGAGCATTCACCTCTGAAACCCGCGCAATCTCCTGTGGAGTCCCTTAGGGTTCACCCTTGTCACCAGTGCTATTCAACATCTACATCCGCCCACTCCTCAAAATCATCAGAAAATCGGACCTCTGCTTCCACTCATACGCTGATGACACCCAACTCTACTTTTGCATCACCGGACAAAAAGACCATCATTAGAGAAATGTCTCACTTTGATAGATGACTGGATGACCATTAGCTCCCTCAAACTCAACGGTTCAAAAACAGAACTTCTCCTACACGCTAACAAAAATTCCAAAACCAATACTCCGTAGACACCTCCCACCATCTTTGGACAGACCATCTCTCCAATAATAATAAAGTTATTTCGCGCTTCAAATCTATCACCTCAAAGTATAATAAATACAATTTATAGATAAATAAAATGTGTTCTATAAGTGCAACATCATAACAGTGCTCAATATTAAAATAAATGGGTGATCATCAAAAGTGCTGTTGTGCATCAATATTAAAAATAAAGAGTTTATATTGTGCATCAATATTAAAAAAGAGTTTATATTGTGCTTTTTCCACTGGGATCATATGATGGAGAAGAGAGGTGATAATGATTTAGGTGACACCGGGCTCTCTGGACTCTCACCTTAGATAAAATAAATATGGGCATCAAATCAGGTTCTTTGTTCTCTGTGGTGTAGTGCCATTCAGGTAGGGCTTCTCTGGTAGTGTAGCGATTCTCCTGATTTAAGGCTCCTATCAGATATGGGAACAAAGAGGGGTTGCCCACCTGGGCTCCACCAGTCCAGTGGTATGAACAGAAAAGGGAGAGAAAGAGGCCTCCAATGGTGTAGTATGTTGATTAAAATGACTATTTATTAAAAATATAGGTGGTCTCTTACATTGTAAATAATTAAAAACAGCATAACAGTGAAAAAAGGTTGAGGAGCGGCGTCTGAGGCGCCTCCTTACTAACTTCCTGTTTCGTCTGCTCTCGTCCAAGAACCAAAGCCAAGAGTCTTGGAGTCATCTTTGACTCAGAAATGACAATGGATGCACAAATAGGGTCAGTAGTTAGCGGATCTCTCCATATCCTCTGCCTGCTACGTAGACTCATCCCCTTCATCTCAGAAGAGGACAAAGCAGCAGTAGTTGGAACAATCATCAATTCCTGACTCGACTACTCAAATTCGCTCTACATAGGATTACCCTAATATCAGCTTGCACGCTTACAACTCATCCAAAAGTAAGACTGCTAACAGGAAAAAAAACCCTGGGAATCCATTTCCCCATCCCTGAGGAGCCTACATTGCCTAACCATAAAGAATCAGATCACATTCAAGACCCTCTGCCTCACCCACAAATGCATACAAGGAAACGCTCCTCAATACCTTTGAGAGAAAATAAAACACTACACACCCAATCGCAGTCTTCGATCATCTAACCAAAACCTCCTCCTCATTCCCAAATACCACTACAAAGCAAAGGGAGAAAGAAGATTCGCAGTCCAAGGACCTCGGCTATGGAACACTCTTCCGACTGACATCCGCATGGAAGAAAACCATCAGACCTTCAGGAAAAAACTCAAGACCTACCTCTTCTAAGAAGCTGACAACACAGAACGCATCTAGCGCCTTGAGGCAATTCAGTTCGCATTTGCAGTGCTTTACAAATCATTCATTCATTCATTCATCTGGACGCAGGAGCACTAGTGTGGGACACCATAACACACTTTTTAGGGTGTTCCACACAGGTGCTCCAGTGGATACTAGGGGTCTCTACATGTGTGATACTTTCCAAAAAAAGGTAAGTATTCCAGCTTTAAGAAAGGGAAAAAAATCATGTCTTCAGCTTGGAACTCTGCCAAAACAGACAATTGTACGACACTTCCAAGCAATGTTTCATATTCCTATTTCTTGCCTCAAATATCTGTGTGCTAAGTATACTTTTTTTTTATTCACATAGGGGAGAAAAGACTCGGGACAACTGAGGACACCAAGAACACCACTCCTCCTAAAGAAGGGGAAATCCCCACACACCCTGAAGAAGATGTGGAGGGAGGAGAAGTTTAGGAAGTGTGCGAGATAGTGACCACAACAGGTCAATATCTGAGACCACAGCTTCAGGTAATAGATGTATGCCTGCATATTTTTAATACATGGTGTTTTTTTTTATTTTTAGGTGACGTGGATGTCGTGGAAGAAGAAACTCATTTCACCAGTGCAAGTGCACAGATCCTCATCCGGGAGATAATGGTGTGCAATTGGGAATTAGAGAAGATAAGGGAAAACATTAATGATGTTGAAAAAAGACTCAACAACATCATTGATGTTTTAGGCAGAATCTAAAATACCCAAGAATTTTTAATTTACAGTTTGTCGTTATATTTTAGAATTTTATAAAAAATTTTAAGTAATTTGAAAGCCAAATTTTGAAGATGCACACAGTGTGTCAACATGTGCTATCTGCCATCACGGGATATCAATGTACGCATTTTGTGGGTGCAACCCCTTCCTCGCAACTAAAGTAGATGAGAGGAAGGGGTTGCACCCCCGAAACACGTCCATTGATCCCCCATGATGTGAGCTAGCACATGTTGACATTAGGCATGGAATCAGGAGGGAAATCCACATTTTGACTTGCAATTTGTGTGAATCTTCAAAATGTGGCTTTTACAGGGGTGACATCAACCCATCTGATGAAGATGAGATCAACACAATTTTGACATACTAATGTATCATATTGCCTTCGCTTTATCAAAGTTGAACTTTGTAAGTTCCTGAGTTGTGTATGTTAATGGTTTTAAACATGCCTGTTTAACCCAAAAAAAGGATATTTCTACTGTCAAACATAAAAATGTTATACACCAAAGATGTTGGTTTGTTAAAAAACCCTTTTCTAATCACATGTAAATGTGCTTTGAGTAAAATGTTTTATACTCAACAATGTGTAGCTTCTTCTTTCAATGCTCAATACCAGTTTTTGGAGTGAGCTGGTGTTTACAGTGGCAACGGGGGTTATTTACTAAGGGCAACTCCACTTTGCACTACAAGTGCACTTTCAGTGCAGTTTCAGTGCACTCTCTAGTGCGCTTGCAGTGCACTTGTAGTGCAAAGTGGATTTTCCTTTAGAAAATAACCCCCACAGTGCTCTAAAATTTGCCACAATCAGACCATTTTAGGGACTCAAAGCAATTAATTCAGGTTGCTGAAAAGGATGATATTTTTTATCATTAATGCATTACATACATTAACAACAAAAACAATGTGTGTTTGTAGCAGACCCACAACATAATAGTTAGCTGAAGAAGAGATTGTCACCTCACGTATCAAATTATGTTTGCACTATTGAAGGAAATGGCCAAAAATAAAAGGCCACTGGAGAACCTAGGAGACAGCTAAAAAAACACAAGCAGTAAATCAAATAAAATATTAGTTCAGTTTATAATAAAAATGTATTTTAAAAATGTTTCACACATTCTCTAACATATTAATGGCCCCCCACCCGCAAAGTACTCGACATAACTTTTTCTAACTTCGCGGGCGCTTGGGGGGGCAAGCCAGGACGACCAGGTTCAAGTGTCCTCAGATTTGTATTTTGAAATCCGGCCTCAGCCCCAACTGAGGCCACATAGTTTGTTACATTTTTTCTGAGGTAATTGTGGAGAATGCAGCAGGCAAGTACAATATGGTTCAGTTTATATTCCGCCATGTGTATTGCTGTCAGAAATAGGTGGAACTTGCTAGCCATTATTACGAACGCATTCTCCATGACTCTTCAGGCTCTGGTCAGCTGGTAGTTAAAAACCCTCTGCTCCGGGGTGAGGGTCCTCATGGGGAACGGCCACATTAGGTGATCACCAGGCCCAAACGCTTCATCAGCGATTAACACAAATGGAAGACCACCCACATTGTCTTCCGCAGGTGGCAAGCCCAAGCTGCCATTCTGGAGCCGTCTGTAGAATTTCATCTGGGTGATGACTCCACCATCTGACATCCTGCCATTCTTCTCCACGTTCCTCATACAAAAACTCATATGTCGCCGACACCACCGCCAACATCACAATATTATTAAACCCCTTATAGTTATAATAGTATGACCCCGAGTTGGGGGGTGGAACGATGTGGACATGCTTCCCATCTATTGCCCCTCCGCAGTTAGGAAATTCCCACTGCTGAGCAAACTGGGATGCCACAGTCTGCCATTCTTGTGGGTTTGAAGGAAACTGTGGAGTCAAACAAGAAAAAAAAATTAGTACACATAACATTGCAAGCAGATTAGACACAAACATTCTTGGCCAACATAAGTATAACATTTATTTTAAGGAGTATTTTAAGACAAACGTATAAGGTCCACTTATCAGATTCCTCACCCCCTCTGATGGCCCATTGTAAAAATTTTAGGGGGGGGGATGTTTTGGACAGGTAACCCTCATCACTTCATTGAGGAATGAATACATAAATAATGTGTGTTACTTTGGCCAGCCCCTCCTTACTTACACTATTGGCAGCCCACTGGACAGGTAAGGAGTGTCATATTACAAAAATATGAATACACACTGTACAAATTGAAGCACATTTTTACATTCTGCAATTACCTATCAAGATAATAGGAGAACAAAACTTTAAACAGTACCATTTGAAAGTATTCAGGCAGGCCCTTGCACTATATGCTTTGGTGAATTCATCCAAAAATATGACCACAAAAGAAATAGGTATAGTGTGTATGGGTTTGGCAAAGTCAGCAGATAGAGTATTGGTTTCGGTTGACTTAGCGGTTGGGGGGAGGGAGGGTTCCAAGTGAGTTGACCCCCCCCCCCCAAAAAAAGCCTCTTGCACTGTGCCTGAATTTAAGGACAAAAATAACATTTAAACACATTTTAGGGGGTGTTTAGGGTAAGCACTACAATGGAGCTGACAAAATACATTGTTAAGTGACTAGGCTAGGTGTGTATGGGCCCAGGATAGCATGCTGTGGAGGTTAGTGAAGGCAAATATGCATGAAGGACAAAAAAGGAACTTTAAAAGCTTCCAGCGTGCATGAGGATAAAGAGGACATTCACAGCATATTACAATCATGTGAATTAGGGAATGATGAAATAAATACAATACATTAGCAAACATTAAATACATAGAATGTGATGTTAAAGGAGAAAACTTACCTTAATATAGTCCTTCTGAAGGACCTGAATGATGGCAAAACAGGTCTCTGGAATATTGATCCCCAGAGCCTGGGGGGAGATGCCTGTCTAGAACTTCATGTCCTGCAGACCTCTCCCCATCCTCAAGTACCGCAAGGTGGCGACTAGCCTCTGCTCGGGAGTGATGGCTTGCCGAATGCAGGTGTCCTGATTCATAATCTAAGGGGACATCAAAGCCAAAAACGGGGAAAAACGGGGTCTGTCATCTGGAGATAATTCCTGAAAATAATGAGAAAATTCCCGCAACAAAGGCATGTGAGAGAATTGGTCACGCTGGAGCAACCAATTCTTCGTCCATGAACTTCTCCTCATCCTGTTCATGGACTGGACTTGGATCAAAGAAAGAACTCCAACACCAAGCCCCTGCACAGCATGAACTCTACGATGAGTACGTACCCGCAACATGGCTATAAAACGGTCGACTGGTCAGAATGAACTAACAGAACGCACTGAAAATCAGAAAGGACCTGAGAAGAACGATCTGAAAAACAGGAACGAGTGGACAAGAACGCACTGACAAACAGATACGAACTGACAACACGCACTGAAGAACAAATACGAACCCACAAGCACAAACTGAAGAGCAGTAACGAACTGAAAAGCATGAGGCTGAAAAGCGCGAATCGTCTCTCACCAAACTTCTACTAACACGAGATAAACACGAGATTAGCAGAAGGAGCCCAAAGGGTGGCGCACCTGGTATTGAACTTCCTATTTATAGTGCCATTGTATGTGTTGTACGTCAGCGCGTTCTTGGCGATCGGAATTTCTGACAACATTTGTGTGACCGTGTGTATGCAAGACAAGTTTGAGCCAACATCCGTCAGAAAAAAATCCACGGTTTTGTTGTCGGAATGTCCGATCATGTGTACAGGGCATTAGAGTGATTGACATTGTTTTTATAAAGAGAGAGCTTATATTTGTGGAGTGGAGTATAGTTCTACTGATACATGTGGTATAGAGATATCATCCCATTACAATAGTTAGAGGGCAAATGAATACTGGATTTGGGACTTTGAATATACTTTTATAGTCACTTAACTTAGCAGGCCCCCAGCACCCCCTAATACTTACCCTGTGCCTCATCTCTCTCCAGCGATGTTCACGATTCCCTCGGCCATCCGGGACTCTCCTTCTGATTGGCTGGGGCACAACCGCTGTGCCATTGGCTCCCGCGCCTGTCAAACAAAGTCAGTTAGCCAATCAGGGGGAGAGGGGGGCCAGGTTGGGGCTCTGTTTCAGAATGGATACATGGAGCTCTGACTCTGCTCGGGTGGCCCCATAGCAAGCTGCTGATCTATGGGGGCACTCGTCAGGAGGTAGGGGCCAGGAGCAGCGAAGAGGGACCCCAGAAGAGGAGGAGGATCCTATTTTTTTTTTTATTAAAGCAAGACTTTACAATAACTTTAAGAAGGGTGTTGAGAGAAATTACCTGAACATGAACAATCAAGAGATCAGAGGACTGGTTGGTGGGCTGTTTGCAGCTGCCACTATCTCAGATACAGTTATCTAAATGTGTTAATATCTTCAGATTCCTACAGGTTACATTCTGGTAGCACATATATTACTGTCCAGATGTCCAGAATGGAATTGCCTTTTGAATGAATACAGATACGATAGTTATTAGGTGCCTATACCACCTACAAAGTGGGTTGTGCATAACCAGCCTCTGGTACCACCTCCTAATGTAGGTATGTTTGTTCTGGTAAGTAGTTAATACATGTACATTTTTTTTATTTTTGATCTGGTCATCAGCGCAGGAGTTATGAAACATATTTACATTTTAACTATACAGAGAAAGATATTTGGCCAGGAATGTGTACTATGTTTTCTGCAGGATAAACTTTTTTTATGGTAGGGCAATAAACCTGGCCTAGCAGGTTGTTAGCATGGACTAGCAGATGTTAATTGTTGTATATATTTCAAGCCTGGTACATTCGGCCCTGGTGTACAGGGCATGCTGGAATGGGCATGCTGGAAATACAGCAGCCGATCGGCATCTGATCAGTGCTTGCAGCCATTGGCTGTGAGCGCTGACCAGTGTGCTCTGATGGGGGGCAGTTCCCCTGTCAGAACACAATGGCTCAGCAGGGAGATCGCATAGTTAGTACAGTTAGTACAGTGAGTTCCTTGCAACCTCCTCAGTTTTTTTATGTTCAGCCCACTAGATTGAATAAGAAAAAAACTGTCAGTGTGTACCGGGCTTAAGCCTGGTTTCCACACATCCTTTCCATTGCCCTTAAAAAGGGGATCTTTTAAGGCATTGGCTGAAAGCTGCAAGAGCGGTTATACCACTGTCATGTCGGCACATGCTCCACCGTTGATTGAATAGGTTACAGAGATGGACCATATTGAGATGATGGAGACTCCCCTGTCACGTGAATTGGACACATATGAACAATGTTGCCAAATCTGTCTCCCATGGAAGATGCTCAGGGAATCCCCTGAAATGGGAAGTTTATATACGGGTTGGCGGTAAGATTTGAAGCTGGTCCAGAGCCGGGGTGAGTGAGGTGATATCGGTCCAAGTGCCTATTTCTGGTTGCATTATTTTTTATTTATTTTTACTTTTATTTTTAGCTATTCTCCTTTGTTTAGTTTTGTTGTGTTCTGTGTGATGTTGGGAGTTGAAGACATGTATTAGTAAATCATATATTCCATCTAAGTTGGATGGAGGAAAATATGATATGGTTATTCTTTCCAGGGGTTAAAATCTGAATAGTCTAGTTTACCACCATATTTTCCATTATAATATATGAGTCTATTTATTGGTAGCCTGTCTCTAATTGTACCCCCCATTTTTTTAAATTTTTTTTTTTGGGGGGGGGGGGGGTAGGGGTTTCTGCAGGGTGTATGCATATGTTTAAGTGTAATATGTTTTATGTTGTGTACATTTCTGTACTGTGGTATATTTTTCATTATTGCATTATTATTATGGTATGTGGATAATGTCTCTTGTTATAGAAATTTGTATAAAATTTCAATAAAGTTAGAATTTAAACAAAACGGGCATCTGGTTGTATAACCAAGGTCTGTATGTAAAGTGCCATGATCCAGCCAGTAATATATACCCACTTTTGGCTCATCCTGTGTGGATACAGTATATATATACTGTATATGTGTGTGTATATATTACATTCAATCTGTACATTGCAAATAAGCATTTAATATTTACAGGGTGCATCCAATACGCAGGCATTATAGAACATTTGGAGGTTTCTGGCAGACAGTTTAAATCATACATCCAATGTGATTTCCTTGGCAAGCTCAACATCAACACTGTAGGTTCAGCATCTTTGTCAGGAAGACTTAAAAAAAAAAAGGAAAACTGCCAAGTGTCCATGGCAACTGGACCTATTTCATGGTAAAACATTGGATATTATTACAAGACCTTCACAAATGAAGCAACCTCAGTCGCAAGCTCTTGAGGGTTAAATGAAAAACCTCTGTTAACTTTGCCCTGAAAGAAATGTAATCTATCAACTGATTTTATGGACCTTACGATGTTTTGTCCCATTAACTTCAGTTAAATATTTAGACATATGTGCATTTTGAATTATATTCCCAGTGCTCTGAATAGGATTATATGGTATCAAATCCTAGAAAATAGATGAAGCATACTCCTTATTGTACAACATAGAATGCTATTTTCATTCCCTAGCAGACAATAGGTTATATGAGCCATGTGGCTTCAGGTTCAAAGAGTCATTCAATCCAAAAAAAGATTTTCTGGAACTTGTGTATGTGACCAAAAGGAAAATTTTGCAATTGTTAGTCACGGAAAATACATTTTACCAGTGTTCATATCAGTAAAGAGATATCTCTCTACTCATTTTTTCAGCAAAGGAAAAGGTCTTGTAAAATCTATACTGTATTTACAGGGTATATGGTAGCCCCTAAATATATGTAGGTGCATATCTTGGTTTATGCTTTTTTCTTTATAGATTTTGGCAATTTATATATTGTGGATAGTACTGAAAGCAACAGACCTCACTGTTAAACCCCCCCCCCCCCTGATATTTCACTACAGTGTTATCACCATTTTGACCTGTTGTTATGATCACTTAAAAAAAACAATTAATGCTATAGGACCCCACTCCCATAAATTTGAGCTCACCACTGGAGACTACGTTCTGTAACTAGCCAACTCTTTGACCAATGGGTGGAAATCACTCTTGAAGCACACCTGAGAGATTCCAGCCTCTCCCTATCAAGAACCAGACCATCAGTGTCAGCAATGCCGGACAAGGACGCAAGACTGCCCCCTGAAAGAGAAGGCCCAGCCTGGGAGGGAGAGGCACCGGGTTCCGGAAGCTGAGCTGGGTCAGAAGGGGAAACCTTGGCCTGTTTGGCCAGTAAGATGCAATCACCACCACCTCAACCGCTTCCACCTGGAGTCTCTGTAAAAACCAGAGGATGACCGGGAGTGGGGGAAAGGCATATGCCCAGTTGAATTTCCACTGATCTGACAAGGCATCCACCCCAAAGGCCTGACTGCAACGGCCCCGTGTGTAGTACTTCTTGATCTTGAAGTTGCAGGGGGTTGCAAATAGGTCCATTTCGGGATTGACTCCCAATGACAGGATCCATTCGAACGTCTGTACATGAAGAGACCATTTGTTGTTGTCCAACCATGTGTGAGACAGGAAGTCGGCTTGGATGTTCTGCACTCTGGTGGATGAAGACCGCTGAAATATTGGCCAGGTTTTTCTGAGCCCAGGACATGATGGGCTCGACTTCTTGGAGCAGAGTGTAGTTCCGAGTGTCCCCTTGCCTCTTCACATGGGAGACTGCTGTGATGTTGTCCATTCTCAGTAAGACAGACTCCTCTTTCAGGAGATGAGAGAAAGATTGAAGGGCACACCAGGCTGCCCATGGTTCCAGGACGTTTGAGCCAAGGTTGTGAAGACGGGTATCCCACTTGTGATCTGGTAAGGGGCAGAATTGTTTGAGGTGGAGGAATTTTCTTTAACATCACGCTCCCCAGGGTGACAACCTTTGCATGCCTCACACCATTTGAAGATTGGTGCTTTCTCTCTATTATGAAAGATTTTTCCAGCAAGAATTTTTGATTGTATAGACTTTGCTCAATTTTCTTGGCTTCTGATTCTCTGTATCTTATAGATTGACTGCAATTGTTTAATTTGTGAGATCTAAGTTTTTATTGTTTGTCAGCAACACTATTTTTTCTTCATTACAATTTTTTTATTGTTGTTCACTGCACAAGGATGTTATTGTTGTGGTCACATCAATTAATCATGATCACATTCACTTAAAAATAGCAGCGCAGCCTATCCTATATATGGGTATCCCACTTGCCTTGTGCAAGTTCTGACCTGCAGAGGGCTCCCCAACCAGTCTCGCTGGCATCGGTTGTGACCATGATCTAAAAGACGGGGGGAATTGAGTGGCAAGTGAGCAGATTTCTGCGCTGGAGCCACCAAAAGAGACTGTCCCTCATCACCGAGGTTATGTAAATGGACTGATTATCATCCCCTAAGCTCCACTGAAGGAGAAACCTTGTCTGGAAAGGGCGTAACCTCCACAGGGACCATTTGACCATGGGGGTCATAGAGACCATTGTGCTGATAATTTTTAGGCACTGTGAAGCCTTTAAGCGTGAGGAATTCAGAGCCCATGAGATTCCCCCTCGGTTGACTGGGATCTTTTCCACTGGGAGAGAGATGGTGCACTCCACCGTGTCGAACTCGGCCGCTAGGTATACCAGGCGCTGAACTGGTTCTAGATGGCTTTTCTCTAAGTTTAGGAGCCAACTTAACTCGAGCAGTGTGGTGATAGCCTGCTCTCTGTGGATCAATAGCTGCTCCTTGTCTTGGGACAGTAGCAGGAGGTTGTCGAGACACAAGCGTATCCCTTTTGTTCTGATGAGGGCCACTATGGCCAAAAGAACCTTTGAATCTTTTGTATTTTATTAACTTTTTTAGTTAAGTTAGGTCTATCACGGGGCTCCATGAACCATTTTTCTTCTGCATGAGGAAGAGAGGGGAGTATACCGGCTGAAACTCTTCGCCTTGCACTAGCAATGAGCCCATGTAGGTCAATAACACCTGCTTCTTTTCTTCTGACTGTGGTAGCAGTGTGGAAATAAATCTGGGGGGAGGAGTACTAGTGAAGGACCAGGTGTGACCTATTGAGACCATCCTGATGGTCCAGTAATCCGAGATTGAAGCCACCCAGATGTGCCGGAAAAGAAGCAGACGCTCCCCCACCCGACCCCCCTGGGTGGGCCCAATCTCAAAAGGACTTAGCCCGCTCTCGTCCACTGGATGCCTGACCTTTAGCAGACTTTTGGAAGGACGTTTGACCTCTGCCCCAATTCCTTCCCAATTCCTTCTGAAATCTCGGCTGGACCTGTAAGAGTGTGCTTCCCTTGAACGCTCGGTACTGCATCTTCTGCGCCTGTTACCAAACAATGAGGGCCCCTCAAAGGGGATCCTGTACCAGGCTTGCTTAGATGCTGGATCAGTGAGCCAAGGGCGCAACCAAAGGGCCCGCTTAGCCGTGACCGAGGATAGCATAGTCCGGACCAATAGGCGGATCAGATCGATAGAAGCCTCCCCCAGGTAGGCCACTGTCAGCTTCAATACCTGGATTGCCAAGCTCCTGGCTAGATATTCTGAAACACCTTTGAGCAGGAAGTCTACATTTTCTGTCCAAGCCTCCATAGCCTTAGACGTGGCAGCGAGGGCCAATGCAGGTTTGCAAGCCGCCCCGGCTAACCCGTAAATTCTCTTGAGGTCTTGATCTATTCTCCTCTCAAGCCCATCTTTGAAAGATACAGTATCCTCTAAAGGAAGAGTGACGTGTTTGGCAAATCACATCAGAGCTGCATCTATGAGGGGAGCATTTTCCAATTATTTCACTTCTTCTGCCTTGAAGAGGTATAATCTGGAGGTTTTGTTTGACATAGAAGATTTCTTATTCCACTCCTCATCAAAGATATCCTTTAATTTGGAAAGGAGCGGGAAGTTGGAACATTCCTTCCCTAGATGTTTAAAGAACTTCCTTTGTTTAGCCAGAGGAGTAGAAGGATCTTCTCACTTAAGGGCCTCTTTAATAGGTGGGGAAACAAGGGTGAAGTTGAAGCCAAAAGACAAAATCATCTCTCTCCAATTTGCTATCTGAAGAGTCAGGGGAGGCATTGTAAGGCTGGGAAGGGCCCGGATCCTCCTGGGCCTTATCAGCCAGAAGCCAGATAGAGTGGTGGACTGGCTCTGCGTGTGGGTTGTATCTCACTCCTTTAGGGATTGCTGCACCACATGCTTAACAAGAGACTCCATTTGTTGGTTTTCTGTCTCTTTTTCCCCAACAGTCCGGGCATAACATGGATCACACAGTGATTTGCCCTCCGGGACTCGTGTCCCACATCCCCAGCAGGTTCTCCTCTGCTGTTGGGCCCTAGATGGAGAGTCACGTCTGGACCGAGATTGTGAGTGATGATGTTGCAGCCTGGCAAGGTCTCTGTCATCTCCAACCACCCTTCAGTGGTCTGACCTGAAAGAACTGGAGGAAAAAGAGGGAGGGAGATGCAAAATTTGATGTCACGCATAATACATGTACATAGATGTATATATCCATGAAAAATTCTCAGCCCCTCCCCCTCATCTGCACATACCTTGTACGTGAGGGCTGGCCACATGAAGGCGGTGACCTGTCCATGACACTTCAAGGTTACGTCAGGTAATCCCACAGTTTTTAGGCAAGACCTAGGAAGCCTAGGACGATACCAAGAAAAAATAAGCCACAGGTATGCCCCTCCCTTTAAGAATGGAGTAGGAGCTAAGGTTAAGGCTTACCTTCAGCTGTGCAAACCTGGGCTCGGGGAAGCTGCCGCTCTGACCATAGAGCGTGCCATACTGACAGGGATCTGACAGCTATTTAAAAACCCCTGCCCGGATGATGTCACCGCCTCTCCTGCATCGTGCCTGCACCACAGAGAGTGGTTAAATGGCGCCTATGTGGCCGCTGGGTGCTCCACTGGTCTGCGCATGCGTGAACCAAGCCTCGATGTCACTGAGGCCTTGCGCATGCGCAGAAACACACGGCGGCCGCAACTCGGAAGTACTGCAGCGTACTGGAAAGCAGAAGTGCTCCAGGCACCATGAGAAGCCCAAAAAAAGGCTAGCAGAGGCCACCAAGGTGTAACACAGACACACAAACAAATGACATAAGTGGCTGCCATGAAAAACTAAAAGATGTCAGACCTTGCCAGTCGAACAAAACTTGATCCGGACGTCCGTCTCGGGCATACTTAGGCAGCCTCCCCTCCACTGGGGTATTCTGTGCCTGAAAGCCACACACCCGCCCATGGCTGGGCCCTGGGCTTGCACCGCATGAAAAGTATGCCGGACTCAGGAGTCATCCCAACTGGACGTCGTACAGGAACAAATGCTGTAGGTCCATAGAGGAGGACAAAAAAGGAACGCAGTCTCCACGGTGAGCTCAAATTTATGGGAGTGGGGTTCTATAGCATTGGAGAGGAGGCGGGTTAACCCACACGTAGGCTGCCATGGAGTCTGTCAGGAAAGGGAACATTTTTATGTGTGGGCTTATTTTTTTAATTTATTTTTTAATATATACAATTTGAAATGTATGTGTTATATCTTTCTTTACTATATACTGTATATAAAGTTTAGATTTTACAAATCACCTTTTAGTGGATGCATTGATGACACTGGAGTGCACTACTGCAACTCCCTCCTCATTGTCCTACCTTTACACAGGCTATCCTCCCTTCAGTCTATCATGAATGCTGCTGCCAGATTAATACACCTTACTAACCGATCCGTGACTGCTTCCCCTCTCTGCCATCTATGTCTTCACTGGCTTCCCCTATCCCATTGTATAAAATTAAAAATACATACCACAACATACAAGGCCATCCACAACATCATCCCCAGCTACATTACCAACCTTATCTGCAGATAGCGCCCAAATCATCCTCTCCACGCCTCCTAGGAACTCCTGCTCTCTAGCTCCCTTGTTACCTCCTCCCATGCTTGCCTTCAGGACTTCTCCAGAGCCTCTCCCATACTCCCCAGTATGTCCGGTCAGCTCCTACCCTGTACGCCTTTAGGTGATCCTTGAAAATGCACTTATTCAGGAAAACTTACTCCACCTCCTAAGAACTGTACTGGAGTTTCCTCCATCAGATCTTCCCCTGCAGCCACTACCTATTGTACCACCTTCCTCTCCCTTTAGATTATAAGCCCCATGAGCAGGGCCCTCCCTATTCCTTCTGTATTAAACTGTATTGTAAACTGTACTCTCCCCCTTTTATTGTAAAGCACTGCATAAACTGCGCTATATAAAATCTGTATAATAAAAAATAATGATGTTCTTTTTTAAGGGGGGGGGGGGGGCAAGGCAGCATCTGCTTATGTTCAGACTTTTAACAATTGAAACTTTAGAGGGCCCCATTCAAACAAAGCATACCACAAAGCTCTGTGGGGGCAGAGCTATAAGACATCATCACACTACTACCCGGAAACCAGGAGTGAAGGTTTTTTCATGTGGATGTGATGGCAAGAATCTTTTAAAGTGGCAAATACTCCCAGTACACAGGATTTGTGTGCACTTTACTTGTGAGTGTATTTTCACTGGGTTTTAATGCGTTTTAGCCAATAAAGTGTATGATGTTAATACATATTGCACAATGAGGGATTTTTTTTTTCCTGAGCATTATGGAATAAAGAAAAGACTGGCTGGTGTATTCTAAGATCTGGAGAGTTGGCTGGAAACCTGAAGCTGGGGTTAAAGGATAAGGCGCAATTGGACCTATTTTATAATATAGGTCAATATTCAAAGGCGAGCAGGTGGTGTGAATTATGATGGTGTTCACTGAGGTGATTCATCATTGAGAAACACGTAAACATGAGATCTTCAGTTTTCAAGCAGTTTATTATGGAACATTACACATGCTGCACATAACCACTTGCTGACCACCCTATAGCAGTTTTACTGTTACGGGGCAGCAGCTGTGCACCTGATCATTTATATATCTGTGATTTGGCATTTCAGCCAGCAGGGGGCGTGCCAATTCTGCTATCAATATCTACAACCGAAGCCAATCTGCGGGTGACGGGCACTCAATGTCCTCCAGCACGTGCTGATCATTGGTTAAGAACACAGAACTGCGATCTGCTTATGTTAACAAGGCAGATTGCCATTCTGACAGGGGGGAAGGAATGGATTCTGTATTCCTGTAAAACAGGGACCATTTCATCCCCTAGTAAAAACAGCACACAATGTACACCAAAACACTGGCTAGGTGCACATCTAACCCTTTGATCTCCCTAGATGTTTATCCCCTTCGCAGCCAGTGTCATTAGTACAGTGACAGTGCATATTTTTAGCTTTAGTTCCCAAATAGTTTTAGTTAGTGTCCGATTGACTGCCACAATATCGCAGTCCTGCTTTAAGTTGCTGATCGACACCATTACTAGTAAATAAATAAATAAATAACAATTCCAGTCAATTAACATACGCTTATTGAGATTTCTTTTAAACAGGAACATGCAGAATATAATATATATTGGCCTAAATTTATGAAGAAATTTAATTTTTTTCATTATTTTAATTGTATGTTTTATAGCAGAAAGTAAAAAATTGCAGTTCATGGTGAATCCACGACAATATGTCCCACAATAAAGTGCTAGTGCTTCAGTGAAATACCTTCCATAATAAAAGTGCTAGTGCTTCGATGAATCCCACCACCTTTCAAGCTATATGCTCACCCCACCTATTGACCTCTCTTACTAGGTCAAATTACGCTTTCCCCTAAGCTGGGGCATGCAAGGTAGGATTCCTTTGTACTCCTTCTCTGTTTCACTTGTTATGCTGTCACTCTCCGTAATTTGGTGTATATCCCTTTAAATCTGCAATTTCCTTTGTGTGATGGCTCATGCAAGAAAAGGTATCCTCATAGTGCAGTAGTTTTGCAATACAATTTATTAAAACAATAATTAAAACTTACAAATAACAATATAAAACTTCCAGCTTCTAAAACTGACAGCGGGGCTCGGAGGCTGCCGCGTCACTGGCATTGGCAGAACTGTAATTTTTGATTTAAAGGACATTTGAGGAGCTGTTATTTTATATTTACTGTATATATGATATATATATATATATATATATATATATATATATATATATATAATTTTAAATTTTGTATCATCAGAATATTGTTTAGAGTTTACACAATATCACTATATATATAATACCATTGTTTTAAGGATATTCAGGAATTTTCTGGCACGTTATATATATATATATATATATATATATATATATATATATATATATATACAGTGCCTTGCAAAAGTAATCACCCCCCTTGGCTTTTTACCTATTTTGTTACATTACACCCTTTAGTTCAATGTTTTTTTAATCTGAATTATATCTGATGGATCAGAACACAATAGCCTAGTCTAAGCTGGTGAAGTAAAATTAGAAAAATATATACATAAAACAATTTTTCAGAAATAAACACTGATAATTGGCATGTGTGTATGTATTCACCCCCTTTGTTATGAAGCCCATAAAAAGCTTTGGTGCAACCAATTACCTTCAGAAGTCACATAATTAGTGAAATGATGTCCACCTGTGTGCAATCTAAGTGTCACATGATCTGTCATTACATATACACACCTTTTTGAAAGGCCCCAGAGTCTGCAACACCTAAGCAAGAGGCACCACTAACCAAACACTGCCATGAAGACCAAGGAGCTCTCCAAACAAGTAAGGGACAATGTTGTTGAGAAGTACAACTCTGGGTTAGGTTATAAAAAAATATCCAAATCTTTGATGATCCCTAGGAGCACCATCAAATCTATCATAACCAAATGGAAAGAACATGGCACAACAGCAAACCTGCCAAGAGACGGCCGCACACCAAAACTCACAGACCGGGCAAGGAGGGCATTAATCAGAGAGGCAGCACAGAGACCTAAGATAACCCTGGAGGAGCTGCAGAGTTCCACAGCAGAGACTGGAGTATCTGTACCTAGGCCGTCAATAAGCCGTACGCTCTATAGAGTTGGACTTTATGGCAGAGGGGCCAAAAGAAAGCCATTACTTTCAGCAAAAAACAAAATGGCACGTTTTGCGTTTGCAAAAAGGCACGTAGGATACTCCCAAAATGTATGGAGGAAGGTGCTCTGGTCTGATGAGACTAAAATTTAACTTTTTGGCCATCAAAGAAAACTATGTTTTCTATGTCTGGTGCAATCCCAACACATCACATCACCCAAAGAACACCATCCCCACAGTAAAACATGGTGGTGGCAGCATAATGCTGTGGGGATGTTTTTCAGCAGTCGGGATTGGGAAACTGGTCAGGGTTAAGGGTTAAGGGAAAGATGGATGGTGCTAAATGCAGGGATATTTTTGAGCAAAACCTGTACCGCTCTGTGTGTGATTTGAGACTAGGACAGAGGTTCACCTTCCAGCAGGACAATGACCCCAAACACACTGCTAAAGCAACACTTGAGTGGTTTAAGGGCAAACATGTAAATTTTGCAGTTTTGCAAGGAGGAATGGGAAAAAATACCAATGGTAAGATGTGGCAAGCTCATAAAGACTTATCCAAAGTGACTTGGAGCTGTAATACCTGCAAAAGGTGGCTCTACAAAGTATCGACTTTAGGGGGTTGAATAGACATGCACATTGACTTTCTGTTATTTTGTCCTATTTGTTGTTTGCTTCACAATAAAATACATCTTCAAAGTTGTGGGCATGTTCTGTAAATTAAATGATGCAAATCCTCAAACAATTCATGTTAATTCCAGTTTGTGAGGCAACAAAACACGAAAAATGCCAAGGGGGTGAATACTTTTGCAAGGCACTGTATGCATGGTATGTCACAATGAATAGCACACAACGTACCATAATATGATAGGTGGGATGCCATTTGTTAATCTTATTTATGTTCTCATAGGCATCATCCCAAAACAAACTAGAACCATAAGTAGAACCACAACAAATGGACTTTAAGTATGCCTTTGAGAATTGAGACTATTATAAGTTTGTATAAAAAATACAAAAAATCTTTATTAACTACTTTCCACCCACGCTATAGCCTAAAGACGGCTATAGCGCGGGCCTTAATTGCTGGGAGGGCGTCCATGGATGTCCTCCCGAGCAATCGCTGTCTGCGCGTCCTTGCGGGACACATGTGCGGCGTGCTCTGTGATCAGCGAGTCTACAAGACTTGGCTGATCACAGATCAGAGTAAGGGGTCGATCCCGGCCCTTTACCATGTGATCAGCTGTCAGCCAATGACGGCTGATCACGTGATGTAAACAGAAGATCGGTAATCGGTATTTTTTTTGATAGCGTTAGGGGAAAAAACAGCCAATCACCAGCATACAGAGAGCCGCGGCTGCATTTTCTTAGTGCCACCTATCAGTGCTTATTAGTGCCACCTTATCTGTGCCTATCAGTGCCCATCAGTGTCGCCTATCAGTGCCCATCAGTGCCACCTATCAGTGGCCATCAGTGCAGCCTATCAATGGCCATCAGTGCAGCCACATCATCACACATCAGTGAAGGAGAAAAATTACATGCTTTCAAAATTTTATAACAAACTATAGTTTTTTTTTTTCAAAATTTTTGGTCCTTTTTCGCTTTATTTAGAAAAGAATGAAAAACCCAGCAGCGATTAAATACCACCAAAAGGAAGCTCTATTTGTGTGAAAAAAATTATACCAATTTAATTTGGGTACAGTGTAGCATGGTCGCACAATTGTCATTCAAAGTGTATGAGTACTGAAAGCTGAAAATTGGTCTGGGCAGGAAGGGGGTTTAAGTGCCCAGTAAGCAAGTGGTTAAATGACATGCTAAAAAAACATAATAGACAGACATTACAATGTATATATCCAACAGTACTGAATATAGTCATAGAGCTAATACATAACTTGGATATAGTAGGTTAATGATTTCCCGTAATGTAAGTCTACGCGGCACAGTGGTGTAGTGGTGTAGTGGGTAGCACTCTCGCCTAGCAGTAAGAAGGGTCGCTGGTTTGAATCCCAACCACGACACTACCTGCCTGGAGTTTGCATGTTCTCCCTGTGCCTGCGTGGGTTTCCACCGGGTACTCCGGTTTCCTCCCACACTCCAAAGACATGCTGGTAGGTTAATTGGATCCTGTCTAAAATTGCCCCTAGTATGTATGAATGTGAGTTAGGGACCTTAGATTGTAAGCTCCTTGAGGGTAGGGACTGATGTGAATGTACAATGTATATGTAAAAGCGTTGCGTAAATTGACGGCGTTATATAAGTACTTGAAATAAATAAAAATACGCATTTCGCGGGACCCCCTGCTTCTGCAGGACTTTGGGAGCATATAGCTCTGTAAGTATACTTGGTAGACATCAAAAGCAATGAGGATCCAGTATAAAATCAAGAGAAAAATGAAAATCTTCAAGTGAAAGCATGCCTACCGACCCATGGGACATATTTCAATATCCCTATAAATAGGTTAACATATTGGATGATAAGGATGGACAAAAAAGTGATTTCTCTCTGGTTGTTAAATATAGATGCATTAGTAAGAGGCAGAATGAAATGGATCAAACATCTATAAAGGGCATACATAAAGGATCCCCCACTTCAGTCAAACATCCTCAATTCAAAGAAAACAATCAAATCGGCGTCCGCTCCTCCTGTATGAAGATGGAGTCAATGAATAGCACACAACAGTGAGGGTATAGGCGCAACAACATATATATATTTTTGATATTGATTTACATTGTGGGAACGCAATCAAGTTGTATGCGGCCAACCATTATAAGATCGCCAACACACACGAGATTTGCTTAGGTAGCGCGGGATAACACACTCATTCTTTTTTAGAAATAAGTGTCTTTTTTTGTTTATAGCGTAAAAAATAAAAAACGCAGAGGTGATCAAATACCACCAAAAGAAAGCTCTATTTGTGGGAAAAAAATTACATAAATTTTATTTGGGTGCAGCGTTGCATGACCGCGCAATTGTCAGTTAAAGTAACGCAGTGTTGTATCGCAAAAAGTGGCCTGGTCATGAAGGGGAGTAAGTCTTCCAGAGGTCAAATGGTTAAACACATGTGACTATGGACTGGATGAATATTATGCACATACAGTATATGGGTTCAAATAAGCACTTTATTGCAGCACATGCTATATTTAGACTATTTGATTACTGATAACACACATGTAAGATATTGGAGTATACAGTATGTATATGGGGTATATATAGACATCAAATATTATTATCTTCCAAAAGTAATCTTATGCCGCGTACACACGGTCGGACTTTCTGTCCTACTTGGTCCGGCACACTTTCTGACGGACTTTGTCCGCCAGGTGTGCCGGACTTTAAAACGGACGGACTTGCCCACACACGACCGGACTTTGCGGCGGGATAAGTCCGCCCGTTTTTCCGACGGACTTTCGCCGGAGTTACGGCGGACTTTCAGAATGTACGGACTTGCCCACACACGGCCAAGCCCGTTCATTTTGAACGTGACTCAGGTGTGACGGGACTAGAAAAGGATGTCAATCTTGCCGCTTTTATCAGCGAGATTGACACCTTGCGAGCCCCGTCGCGGGGCATACCAGGCCCTTAGGTCTGGTATGGATTATAAAGGGGAACCCCCCTACCCCGAAAAAATGGCATGGGGTCCCCCCTAAAATCCATACCAGACCCCGATCCGAGCACGCAGCCTGGCCGGTCAGGAAAGGGGGTGGGGACGAGCGAGCGCCCCCCCTCCTGAACCGTACCAGGCCGCATGCCCTCAACATGAGGGGTGGGTGCTTTGGGGGAGGGGGGCACCCTGCAGGGCCCCCCACCTCAAAGCACCTTCTCCCCATGTTGATGAGGACAAAGGCCTCTTCCCGACAACCCTGGCCGTTGGTTGTCGGGGTCTGTGGGCGGGGGGCTTATCGGAATCCGGGAGCCCCCTATAATAAGAGGGCCCCCAGATCCCGGCCCCCCACCCTATGTGAATGAGTATGGGGTACATGGTACCCCTACCCATTCACCTAGGGAAAAAGTGTAAATAATAAAACACACTACACAGGTTTTTAAAATATTTTATTAAACAGCTCCGGGGGGGGTCTTCTTCCGGCTTCGGGGGTCCCTCTGGTTCATCTTCTCCCGGCGTCCATTTGGTTCTTCTCCGCTCTCTTCTCCCGGTGTTCCAGTTCTTCGGCCGGCTCCTCCGCTGTCTTCAGGTAGCTCTCTTGCCAGCAGAGGTCCGGACTTCTGGGCTTCTTGTCTTCTCTTCTCTTCTCCAGATGTTGACACGACCCTCTCTCCAGCTGGACTGCTCTCTGAGGGCTGCGTTGTGACTTATATAGGCGGAGACCCCGCCCCTTTATGATGTCACAGTCCCTTTGAAAGGACCTGCGCCCACTGATTGTTACAGTTTACTTGACTTTATTTTATTTTCCTTTATTTTGTTTGATTTATAATAAATTATCAAAACGGTACTGGACTATTTAGAGTCTCTTTTTTTTACATGTGGACATTGTTGCTGGTGTTTGACTATCAACCCTGGAGGACTTCGGGAGTAATCAGAGTGAGGATACTATCCAAGACCTGTTAACCTCTCGGTTCCGGTGAGTTTGAACCCCTTGCAGGGTGTGTGCAGCACAAGGTGTCCTAACAGATGGTGAAAGGTGCACCCATCAGATCTACTATTCATATATGAGACTCCAGATTAAGTCTTAGCCTTTGTGTCTTTGCTGGAATTTTCCTGCCTGCATTTGTTTTGCCTGCATTTTACAAAGACTTTTTTATTTATCAGTCAGCGTTTAGGACTGAGAATAGCGCCGCTTTGATGGGTTAATGGCTGATATTTAGAGATTATTTACTCATCCATATTTATAATTTTTTTACATTTTTTTGTATTAAGTGGCTGCTGAGAGATATCTCATTTGAAACAGGTGACATCAGGTCAAATCACTGCGGTTTAATATTTTCTATCTTCATATACCAAATATCCTTAAGCGCTGAGATAGGAGGATTGTAGTAGGGCATATTGTCTCCTTTTTGTTTGTTTATATGCTTATTAGTACTTGTGCACTTTGATGGGTTTATTTGTCATATTTAACTTTTGATTTTGCATTTATTATTTTGATGCATTTATATTTATTTGTTATATTTCACATTTGTATTTACATTTATTAGTATCCATCTATTATTAGGTCCGCTTACCTTGTAGAGGTTTTTTGCTCCCCCATCCACATGCATTTATTTAGACGTAGTTGTTCTATCATGCCATAATTTAGTAGCATGTCCAAAACACTCTCGCGCAGCGTAATCTTTCTTTTTTACATTTGTCATTTGCACGCATATGAGACATATTTAACGCACGCAGCTGAGTAGCCATTTACTACGTTTTGTGTGGCTCGCAGGATCTTTCCCATCGTGGAAAAAAAGAACTATCTATAACTATATTAAGAAAATACAAACAAGTACAGGGGAACTGGTACATAAAACAGCAGAAATTGCTAAGACCTTCCAAGATTACTATGGGAGACTTTACTCAATAAACAAGCAGGGCTTCAAAGAAGAGGTAGAATGGAAACATGAGAAATTAAACGTCTTTTTAAAGGACACCTGCTTAAAAATCTCAGAGGACCAAATTAATCATCTAGAAGCCCCTATAACAGAGGAGGAGATAAAAAAATCTTAAAAGAATTACCAGCAGGGAAAAGTCCCGGACCCGACGGCCTGACGACACTCTATTATAAAAAATTCAGGGATATTTTAATCCCTAAAATGTGCTCCTATATGGATGGGATCGGGGACAAGTGGGAGATGCATAAAGAGGCGTTGGAAGCTACTATTGCCATTATTCCAAAAGAGGGGAAAGATAGCACGCTCTGTTCCAGCTATAGACCCATTTCACTCCTAAACTCAGACTCTAAGATATTTGCAAAGGTTCTTGCTAGTAGAATGAAAACAATAATGCAGGACATTATAAACCCAGATCAGGTAGGCTTCATTCCAGGAAGGGAGGGGAGGGACAATGGAACCAGAACACTACTGGCAATACAGAAAATTAAAGATAGTAGGGCCCCAGGACTACTCCTGTCAATTGATGCTGAGAAAGCATTTGACAGGGTAGACTGGGGCTTTATGCAGGGTACGTGGGAGGAAACTGGACTGGGAGCGAAAATGAGTGGATGGATAAAGGCATTGTATAACCGACCTACTGCAAGGATGAAGGAAAAATGGGATAGTTTCTGGACTGTTTGAAATGTATAATGGCACCAGGCAGGGGTGCCCACTATCCCCCCTACTGTTTGCGCTGGCACTGGAACCCCTCCTGATGAGGATAAGGCAGAATCCAGATATCAGGGGGATAAAAGTAGGTGAGGAAATCCATAACGGCTTACGCGGACGATATTTTATTGTATATAACTCGCCCCAGGATAACCCTCCCAGACCTAATGAAATCCTTAAAAGAGTGTGGCGAGATTTCCAACTTTAAGATGAACCCGGCCAAATCAGAAATCTTAAATATTAACACATTAAAAAAAGAAGAGCTTACTTATCAAAAAGATTTCCCATTTGTCTGGGGAAAAAAAGAACTGAAGTACCTAGGCGTTAAGATAACAACATCTACTGAGACAGTATACCAAGTAAACTTTCTCCCATTATTGAATGACATCAAAACAGAGTTGAATAGAATTATATTAGGACAACTATCCTGGGGGGAAGAATTTATATCTTTAAAATGGTTATCCTTCCTAAAATCATGCATAAGATGCAAATGCTCCCAATCCCACAGTTTTTTTTTCAAAACAATACAAACAATGTTTTTAAGGTTTATATGGAGGGAAAAAAATCACAAATAAGTTTGACACAGTTAATCAAGGATAAGGCCCGAGGGGGGTGGGGGGCACCGGATGTTAGAAATTATTGTAACGCAATTATATTGTCATGAATAATAGAATGGGCAAAAAATAACAAGGAAAAGAGATGGGTTAAGATGGAAAGCACATTAAGTACAGTCACATTGGGGAAAATAATATGGATTCCGGCATAATATAGAAATCTTAGTAAAGACATACACACTATCACGAGGAATGCATTAAAAATATGGGATAACTTACTCAAAAGGGAGAAATGGGAATAAAATTCACCATTAATACTACTAAAAAATACAGAATATTTCACACCAGGAATAGAGACACTGTTTAGAAATTGGATAATAAAGGAGAATGCACAAATGAAGGATATTATGGAGCAAGGTAAAATGTACACTTACCAGGAACTAAAAAACAAAAAGGAGTTGCTGGTTATAGATGGATGGCGGTATAGCCAACTGAAACACTTTATAGAGACACTGCCTCAGCCCATTAGAGCGGCAGAAAATCTACTTCCCTTTGAGAAAATGTGTGTGGATAAAGGAAGGAAGAGGGTGATATCCAGGATCTATAGAGTGCTGCTTGATATGAAAGGGCCGGAAATACCGCCATAAATCGAGAAGTGGGAGCGGGAATTGGGAATACCGGTAAAAGAGGTGGGGATTAGCCAATTACTGCGACGGGTCCATGCTACGTCGGTTAATAGTAACATGATAGAGTTAAATTAGAAGGTGCCTGGCCCGATGGTACATAACCCCTGACAAGGCACACAAATGTCAATTGAAACACCGCAATTATGTTGGCGAGGGTGCAAAGTAATAGGGACTATGGCCCACATATGGTGGCATTGCCCTGAAATTAAAAAATATTGGGGGGAGATCAGGCAAATAATTAGAGAGATAACCAATATAGAGGTCCCAGACGACCCGTGGGGGTGTTTATTTCACGGGATTAGAATTCCAACCAAACAATATACGAGAACGTTGCTCCCACAGCTTTTAAATGTGGCTAAAAGCCTAATACCTAGATATTGGCAGGAACCAGAAAGGCCCACCGTGAAGAACTGGTGTAATAAAATAAATGAAATCCAAAATCTAGAGTACCCAAGGTTTAGTGACGCAGAGGGAATAGAGGAGTTCGAAGAGAAATGACGGGATTGGGTCGAATATAAGATAACAATAAGATTTGCGGAAGTAATGGAAGCATATACTTATTGGCCTAAAAGCAAAATGTTATGTGTGGTGGAAAACTAACACTGCACATCACCCTGAACACACCATCCCCACCATGAAACATGGTGGTTGCAGCATTATGTTGTGGGGATGCTTTTCTACAACAGGGACAGGGAAGCTGGTCAGAGTTGATGGGAAGATGGACAGATATAAATACAGGAAAATCTTAGAAGAAAACCTGTTAGAGTCTGTAAAAGACTGCAGACTGGGGCGGAGGTTCACCTTTCAGCAGGACAACAACTCTAAACATACAGCTAGAGCTACAATGGAATGGTTTAGATCAAAGCATATTCATGTGCTAGAATGGCCCAGTCAAAGTCCAGACCTAAATCCATTTGAGAATCTGTGGCAAGACCTGAAAATTGCTGTTCACAGATGCTCTCCATCCAATCTGACCGAGCTTGAGTTATTTTGCAAAGAAGAATGGGCACAAATTTCACTCTCTAGATGTGTAAAGCTGGTAGAGCCATACCCAAAAAGACTTGCAGCTGTAATTGCAGCTAAAGGTGGTTCTACAAAGTATTGACTCGGGGGCTGAATACAAATGCACGCCACACTTTTCACATATTTATTTGTAAAAAATGTTAAAAACCATTTATCATTTTTCTTCCACTTCACAATTATGTGCCACTTTGTGTTGATCTTTCACATAAAATCCCAATAAAATACATTTACATTGTGGTTGTAACATGACAAAATGTGTAAAATTTCAAGGGTTATGAATACTTTTTCAAGGCACTGAAAATCAGGTTTGAGTTAATTGACTGTTTAAGTTTAAAAGCAACCTCAACGAGGAACAGCATTCTCAAATAAATCATTTTTATGCTCTTTTACCACTGAGGGATTCCCCGCCTCTTCCTATTTTGGTGAAGTCACAGGAAATAAAGAAGGGGGTTCCCAACAAAGACACAGATGACAATAAACATCTGTACTAAATCTTTGGCTGAAGTTTTTGCCCTTTCTCCACACAATGCCTAGCAGCAGATGGGATACTAAAGGGCCAACTATAAAGGATCGGCAAATTCAGGGAAACTGAATTTGCTCTTGTAATGATCCATAAATAGGCGGAAAACAATTAACATAAATGGAAATAACATTTAATTAAATATACCAATAACCAAAGCATGTATATACGTTCTATAAAATAATAAAGTGAAGCAGAGCTATAAAACTATAACCAATGAAAATGCAAAAAAGTATAACATGCTAAATACAAAGTGAAATGCAATAAACAAATCCTGTGTCAAAGTGCAATTATATAATCATATAACGAAAAATAGTCTGATGAAAGTAGAAAAAATGTGCATCAAATATTACAATGATTAAAAGTCTCTTCAATTGTGCAAATATTTGCAAAAAAAGGGGGGGGGGGGAGAGGAGAAAAAGTGTCCAAGTGCAAATCAGCAGGGTGGGATGTGATGATAGCCTGTAGATAACCTTCAAAAATCCACACCCAGTGTTTGCCTTTCACCTCAGGAATAGACCCCAATGGGTCTAGTCTTGCATCAAGATATTGGATTGTGGCAATCTGTGCTGTCTTCCTCTTTATTGAAGATATCCCGGCGGGATAAGGAACAACTGCAGCCTTAGGGGATAGATGAATATTTTCCCATGCGGTCCACGTTCCACAACAACGTCTCCTCGCTACATTTTTATACTTGGATTTAGCACTTTATACTGTTTTGCATTTTCATTGGTTATAGTTTTATAGCGCTGCTTCACTTTATTACTTATATATCTATTGGTGCTGGTGACACTTCAGAAGTTCAGCCAACATTTTTAGTAGCGCATAAGTATTTCACACCCTTAAGTTCTATAAAATATTTTAATCATGTCTGATAAAAAAAATACAAATTACACATACTCATTCCCTTTGTCTTGATAAATAGGAACCCAAGTTTCTTATGAAGTTAGAACCATGACCCATTCTATATTTTAAATAACACTAATTTTAGAAGAAATGTTAAATGTTTACATTTGACGTGAGTGGATTATACAAACCAGCCCTAAAATGTATGCAAGAATATATCAGTAAAGTCTTTGTGAATAATATTGTAGCTGTGTATTTAGATGGCTCCAGAAAGGTTGGTACGTCATAGCATTCTGCACTCTGGAATTTAGCAAGTGGGACCGCTTGTCATATGCTGAGGTTTTAGTAAAGCACACAGATTACTAGCAGATGTCGGTTAAGCTTTATCTAGACTAAAAGGCCAAGCTCTGCAGTGTTATCACACATAACATACAATATTCTTTTTCTCAACTGGACATCAAAACAGCATTAGAAGATCCAAAACCAGAGACACATAGGTGTTTTTTTTTTGAACGCTTGTTCTTTGACCCCGAGCTTTCATACATAGTTTTAAAGATAAGGAGCAGTATGCAAAATGCCACAATAGTAACAGTCAGCCATCATCGTTCACTGTTCTAATTAAACTTATTAGAGACAAAATCTGGCCAGTATGGGTATCATTGCTTTTTTCATTGGCTCCTTAAGTCGAGCTCTGACCTGCCCTCTCCTGTACCTCATCTTTGCTCACTCTAAATACCCATAATAGTTATGAATGGTAAGGCCCCTTTCACACGAATGGCCCGATCAGGTCTATCTGTCAGTTTTTCAGGCAGACCTGAATTGAATGGTCTATTCACCCCTATGTACCAGCGAGTGAATGGATCCCCTTCGTTTTTTTTTCCAGCAGACTGGATCAGATTGGAAGTAGGTGGGTGTAAACAGACACAAGTCAGTTTTCACCCCCCTACCTCAAATCTGATCCAGTCTTCTGGAAAAAAACGGAAGGGAATCCATCCATCTCCATCTAGGTGGACTGGATCAGAGGGCAGCCTGGTGAAAACGGACAGCCAAGTCTGTTTACTGCCAACCACCCATAGAGCACAGCGGGCTCTGTCTTTTCCCTCTCTGCATACACTGAGCAGTCACAGACCTGTAATCATCCTGCTCTGCTCTGATCAGCAGGGAATTAGAGGATAGATCCCCTGCTGATCAAAACGGAGTCCACCGCATGTGAAAGGGGCCTAAAGTATGAGAAATGAGAGGTAGTCAGCTTAAGCTTTACTTCATGAACCAAGTCAAAGTTATTTTAATAGAAACACATAAGCAAAATGATCCACTACAGACAGAGTATGCCAATGAACAGACAGCTTTGCTCAATATTACAATTAAAGCAAATGTCCTGCCTAAGAACAAAATGTTCTTCTATGCTCCTCTTTGATTTTGTTTCATGTTGTTACTGGTGTAGGCAGGTGTTGGGCTGCAGTAATCTAAAGGTGGCACTGTACCATTTCTTCAGGCTGGCAGGAGGCTATTGAGGTCTATTTGTCCTCTGTTGTGGGCTCCAGGCAACCATCATGGGGAGAATGGCATCTATTATGGGAGATTCTGCATCAATAAGGAAGCCCGAAATGTGGGAGTAGGTTAGTAAAAGAGCTTTTCTGATTGGGGAGAGAGTAGGAGCAATGACAGGGTAAGGTACCTGATGTGGAAGGAAACAGTAGGTTTACCCTTACTACCATCTTCCTGGAACAGCGTTTGCAAAGGCCTTTAGGGGATCAAAGGGTGGCCCAGCATTTCCATGGCTCTTCCATAGAGAGTGGTTCTCAGAAATTCTGTGGTCTGTAAGGGCATGGTATATTACTATTGGAGAGTGCCTTCTTCATAAACATTACTCTCTTCTGCCCGAAGACATACAGTTCTCACAAAAGTGAGTACACCCCTCACATTTTTGTAAATATTTCATTATATCTTTTCATGTGACAACACTGAAGAAATAACACTTTGCTGCAATGTAAAGTAGTGTGTGTACAGCTTGTATAACAGTGCCCTCAAAATAACGCAACACACAGCCATTAATGTCTAAACCGCCGGCAAAAAAAGTGAGTACACCCCTAAGTGAAAATGTCCAAATCACCTTTACCCTCAGCTTCTTTAGCAAGGCAGTGGTCGCCTTGGAGGCGTGTTTGGGGTCGGTATCATGTTGGAATACTGCCCTGCGGTCCATTCTCGAGGGGAGGGGATGTCACAGTACATGTTGGCATTCATGGTTCTCTCAATGAACTGTAGCTCTCCAGTGCCGGAAGCACTCATGCAGCTCCAGACCATGACACCCACCACCATGCTTGACTGTATGCAAGACACACTTGTTTTTGTACTCCTCACCTGGTTGCCGCCCCACACGCTTGACACCATCTGAACCAAATACGTTTATCTTGGCCTCATCAGACCACAGGACATGGCTCCAGTAATCCATGTCCTTAGTCTGCTTCAGCAAACTGTTTGCAGGCTCTCTTTTCATCATCTTTAGAAGAGGCTTCCTTCTGGGATGAGAGCCATGCAGACCAATTTGATGCAGTGTGCGGTGTATGGTCTTAGCACTGACAGGCTGACCCCCTATCCCTTCCACCTCTGCAGCAATGCTGGCAGCACTCATTTGTCTATTTCCCAAAGACAACCTCTGGATATGACACTGAGCACGAGCACTCAACTTCTTTGGTTGACCATGACGAGGCCTGTTCTGAGTGGAACCTGTCCTGTTAAACTGCTGTAGGTCTTGGCCACCAAGCTGCAGCTCAGTTTCAGGGTATTGGCTATCTTCTTATAGCCTAGGCCATATTTATGTAGAGCAACGATTCTTTTTTTCAGATCCTTCCAAGAGTTCTTTGCTATGAGGTGCCATGTTGAACTTCCAGTGACCAGTCTGAGAGAGTGTGAGCGATAACACCAAATTTAACACACCTTTTCCCTATTGACATCTGAGACCTTGTAACACTAACTGTGTTGTTAGTTTGTTGCCAGCAGTTTAGACATTAATGGCTGTGTGTTGAGTTATTTTGAAAGGACAGCAAATTTACACTGTTATACAAGCTGTACACATTACTTTACATTGTAGCAAAGTGTAATTTCTTCAGTGTTGTCCCATGAAAAGATATAATAAAATATTTACAAAAATGTGAGGGATATACTCATTTTTGTGAGATACTGTATATAACCTGCAACATACAGTATGTAGTGGCATTACTGTAAGCTGCTTTATTTCTGTTATAATTCAATTGTGATCTACAGTAAAAACAATGTTTAACTTGACTTCCTCTCTAATTACAACAATTAAAACATTTTTTTTTTAATCAACATTGTGGTGCCACACCGATTCTCTTTCTCAAGTGCAATCAAAAATGCTATTAAAGTGTACTTCTTTAGTGTGCATCTTCCTATGCGTTTCCACACACAGTTCCATGTACAAGTTCACAGGCACATGCAACCTTACTTAAAGTGGTTGTAAAGTCAAAAGGTTTTTTTACCTTACTACATTTTATGAGACTTTTATCTGTGCCTGGCCTAAGTTTCTCATTAGACTGACTTCTGTTGTATGGACACTCCACTGTCAGAATACAGTGTTCTGGCAGGGGGATTACTCTATCCACCTTGCTTATGTGGATGGAGGAATCTAACTATCTATGCCCAAGTTTAGTCACTAGTCTGGAGCAAGGATGCAGATTAGAAGCCCCAAGTCAGTGTCTATGCAAGCACTGCAGCTGGATGCAGCCAGGCAATTAAGCCCCCCTTTCACACGGGGCATAATCCGATTAGATTAGCAGGGAATCTGTCCAGGAGGATGACAGGTCTGTGTCCACTCAGTTTATGCAGAGCAGACCTTCCGTGTGAATAGGGAATAATATTTTAGGGCTGGAAGTCTACAATGGCATCCTCTGTCTTTCTCTTAGTATCGTTTTTCATATGTCTAAATGTAGAGTTCACAAATATATAAGAAGCACTGCAAATTAGAGTGTATATCTAAACTACTTTGCCTTTAAGGGATTATCATAAAGTCTTCTCATCAAACTGTATATTGCAATCTGTTCACTACTATGGTGAAACGATTAGAAAATTGAACGAAAAACAACCACAAAATGTTAGCAAATCAAGCACATGTTTATTTCAGTACAGGCATACAATTCAAAATGCAAAATCCACATAGTTCTATTAAAAACATCTGTTAATAAAACTTCTTTTAAACAAAGGCACATCTGCATTGTATTCTACTGTGAAAAAGGCGGGAAATTTTAGTTTTTAACCATGTCATGAAACTGCAGCTTTAATGAACAGGCAGTTACGGTACTGTAGTTGTATAGTGCCTGATAACAGAATGTTCATGCTACAGACACAAATATATAATGATATCCTTATATGCAATCTCTACCCCTGGAACATATGTTATCATTAAGATTTTGCAACAACTGCTGGTTATAGGCTATTTGAACTGCAGACAGTCTTAGCAGGTCTTGCAATGTCATCAACCCCTTCAGTTGTGCTGCTGGATGTATTTAAAGTTAACCACTTACAGACCGGAAGATTTTCCTGCAGCGCTTTAACTGACAATTGGGTGGTCCTGCGACATTGTACCCAAATAAAAACGATTACCTTTTTTCCCACAAATAGATCTTTCTTTTGGTGGTATTTGATCACCTCCGCGGTTTTTATTGTTTACGCTATAGCAACAATTATGAAAAAAAAACCCAATATTTTTTACTTTTTGCGATAATAAATATCCCCAAAAATGTTTTTAACCGCTTGCCGCCCGCGGGCTGTCATATGACGGCCAGGAGGCGTGGTTCTCGTTCTGGGAGGACGTCATATGACATCCCTCCATTTAAATAGGGAATGCGCGTGATCGTGTGCGCACATCCCTGTTCCTTCGGTGGCAGTGTGTCACGGAGACACCGCTCGCCCCAGAGGGGGGTGAACAGCCATTGGGCATGGCTGTTTACCACGTGATCAGCCGTAATGAAGTCACGGCCAATCACAGGTGGTACTGCCCCACTTTGCACGGAGCGTGCGCGCAATCTCGAGTTGGTGGTGGCGTGTTCCCAGGAACATTGCTCGTCACCGACGCTGGTAAACAGCCATTGGCCGGTGGCTGTTTACCACATGATCGGCTGTGATCCTTTCACAGCCGATCACTAAATGTCAACAAACCACGGTAACAAGATGTTACCGGGTTCTCCTCCTCACACACCGATCGTGTGTGAGAAGGAGATTGCGGTAACATCTTGTTACCGCTTACAGTGTATACCAATCACACTGATTGCCCCCCAATAAAGAGGACCTGTCACCACCCATCATCTGAGTACCTGTCAGTCCATATGAGTACATGTCACAGTTCATCTGAGTACCTAAGTACCTGTCACAGTTCATCAGAGTACCCGAGTACATGTTACAGTCCATCAGAGTACCCGAGTACCTGTCACAGTCCATCAGAGTACCCGAGTACCTGTCACAGTCCATCAGAGTACCCGAGTATCTGTCACAGTACATCTGTGTAACTGAGTACCTGTCACAGTTCATCTGAGTACCCGAGTACCTGAGTACCTGTCACAGTCCATATGAGTACCTGAGTACCTGTCACAGTTCATCTGAGTACCCGAATACCTGAGTACCTGTCACAATCCATATGAGTACCTGAGTACCTGTTCCAGTCCATATGAGTACCCGAGTACCTGTCACAGTCCATATGAGTAACCGAATAACTGAGTAGCTGTCACTGCCCTTCAGAGCACCTAAATACCAGTCACCAGCCCATCAGAGTACCCGAGAACCTATCTGTAGCCCATCAGAGTACCCGTGTACCTATCTGTAGCCCATCAGAGTACCCAAGTACCTGTCACCAGGCCATCAGAGTACCCCAGTACCTGTCACCAGGCCATCAGAGTACCCGAGTGCCTGTAACTAGACCCTCAGAGTACCAGAATACCTGTCACCAGCCCATCAGAGTAACCGAGTACCTGTCACCAGCCCATCAGAGTACCCGAGTACCTGTCTGCAGCTCATCAAGTTACCCGAGTACCTGTCTGCAGCTCATCAAGTTACCCGAGTACCTGTCTCCAGACCATCAAAGTACCTGAGTACCTATTGGCAGCCCATGCCTCATAGAATATACGTTGGGGTGTTTGCTTTCCAAAATAGGGTCATTTTGTGGGTAATGAAATGAGATGTGTAATTTATGCTCCTAGAACGCCTGAAGGTGCTACTTCAATGTTGGGCCTCTGTATGTGGCCAGGCTGTGTAAAAGTCTCACACATGTGGTATCGCCATACTCGGGAAGAGTAGCAGAATGTATTTTGGGATGTAATTTTTGCAAAAAAAAAAATCTTCATTTTGCAAAGAATTGTGGGAAATAATTACAACTTAAAAAAACTCACCATGAAGACAAATTACTAATTAGCAAAATTTTATGACAGAAACAAAGAAAAAGGCATTTTTTTCACAAAATTTACGGTCTTTTTTTATTTATAGCACGAAAAATAAAAAACCCACTAGTGAATAAATACCACCAAAAGAAAGCTCTATTTGTGTGAAAAAAAGGACGCAAGTTTCAAATGGGTACAGTGTTGCATGACTGAGTAATTGTCATTCAAACTGTGAGAGCGCTGAAAGCTGAAAATTGGTCTGGGCAGGAAGGGGGTGTAAGTGCACTGTATTGATGTCAATGGTAGGAATCGTGCCCCATTGTTGGTGTCAGTGGAAGCAATTGTGCCCTTTTTCTGGTGTCAGTGGGAGGAATAGTGCCCAATTATTAATGTCAATGGATGGAAAAATGCTCTTGTTTCTGCTTCTCAGTGAGGGCTCAGTTTTACAGTGGACTTCCATCTCCTTCTGAGTCGTATTTGTACCTATATGTTTATAGCCATATGGCTATTGTGAGAATATACACTTTCATTGTTTCATTAATAAATGTTTTTTAAGGTATGCACAAGTCTGTTGTACCCTTCTTGTTATTTAGAAGTAAAAATTCACCATTTGGAAGAGGGTGGTGTACTGTAGCTTAAAGTATTGAATTTGCCATATTGAAGTTTCTGCTCATCAAATTTTCTGCTTTTGGGCTGCCTGTTTTTTGACAGGACTTTAGCACTGATGTCATATCTCTATTTTTTCTGGTCTTATCAAAGAACTTGCAAATGACAGGCAACTTAACATATGCTTTTGTGAGTACTTGAACTTGAGATGTTTATCCTTAAAGGCATGGTATGGTAACAAGGTCTCTTTAAAGCCCAACTCCAGGAAATTAAAAAAAATCTGCTCTTGCAGTGCCCCCATGTAGAGTTGTAGATGTTGTTTCCCTTACTGATTCCTTACTCCAGCCAGCTCCAAAGTTCTCCACCTCTGCCTAAAGCTCCATTCTGTGAGAGGAGCCTGGTGTTATTAGATATCATACAGTGAACATTAAAACGTTACTAAAGGCTAAACATTCTTATATTCTTACTTGCTCTTTGCAGTGGTTTTCACAGAGCAGCCTCAATCCTTTTCTGGGGTCCCCTGTGGGTGGTGTCCGCCATAGCAAGCTGCTTGTTACGGGGGCAGACATTATGGGCTCAAACCTTAGCCGAGCTGGGTGTCTATAGACAAACATAGTGTGGCTTGGCCCCACCCCTGCTTCCTCTTCACTGGATTTGATCGACAACAGCAGGAGCCAATGGTTCCCTCTGCGGACTCCATGTCCAGTGAGAAGAGAGGAGAGAGCGCAGTGCTGGTGCTCTCAGCCACAGCGCTGGATTGAGATTGGGCTCATATAAGTATTTAGGTGGGGCTGGGGGGGAGAATGCATTAAGGTAAAAAACCTTTAGCCTTCACTCTAACCCTGTATAGTACTCTGATGGGACTGGTGGCAGTGCTAGAGGGAGCCTGCTGGAGTGAGGAGTATCGTATGTATTTACTCTTTAATCCTCTGCTCCTAGACTAAATGAGCAATTTAGTGACATCAAACATATGTCACTCTCTCCTACATGGGATAATTTATCCCCTTCCCAACAGAGGGCAATCACCAGACTCCGGAATCATTTGGACCCGGTGATCAAACCCTTGGACAAAGGGGGTAATATTGTCCTGATGACAACCAAGCAATACACCAAGTTGTGCAGTGACATCCTTTTGAACAGATTGTGGTACCATTGTATTCCGTCCACTTCTATCATATTGTTTGAAAAGGAATATAGGTCACTAATCGCGGAGGCCCATAGCATTGGTCTCATCCATCAAGAGATACATGCCTACCTTAATCCTAAGTATCCACGACAAGCAACAGTTTATTCAATGCCTAAAGTCCACAAGGATGCGCAGGTTCCTCCTGGCAGACCTATTGTGTCAGGTATTGGAGCGCTTACAGAGAATGCCAGTAGACTAATAAATTTGTACACCTCATGTAACACGATTAAAGTCTTTTGTTAAAAGACTTATTAAAACATATAGAAGGTATGGTAGTTCCTCCCGACGCCCTGCTCGTGACTTTGGATGTCGAGGCCCTTTACTCGAGCATCCCTCATGAACGGGGTGTCGGGATGATTCGCACCTTCCTCAGGGAACAAAATCACCATCTATGGACATTCAACATGCTCATCTTAAAACTTTTTGTTTATAATCCTGACAGACAGTTGGTTTGTCTTCAATGGCTCCCACTACCTCCAGATGCAGGGTGTGCTTATGGGCACATGTTGTGCACCAGCCTACGCCAACCTGTACCTGGAGAGGTGGGAGCGAGATCTCTTCTCTGACAATAGTATGACCATCTACACTAGCCATGCATCTGTATGTCTTTGTTATATCGATGATATCTTCATTGTTTGGACGGGTACCCAACAACTTCTCGTTGTTATATACCCGCAAAAAAAAAAAAACCTGTAAGACAAAGGCATAATGAGCTAGTATGCACCGCATACTAGCTCATTATGAAATACTTACTTTGGCGCTGGCATCACCTCCCAGTCACAGTTCAGAAAGCTGACATGTTCCCTCTGATTTTCTTTCAGGTTCACGGCTCCAGCTCTGTGAGTGGCCAGAGCCACGATGACGTCACTCCCGGGAGTCCTTTTTCTGGCAAGGACCTTTGATTTTCCGGCAGCATCTGCCGAACCTTCAGAGTGCTTTGTGCCACTGACGTCAGCGGCTGCATGCAAGGTGAATATCTTCTAAACCGTACAGGTTTAGGAGATATCCATTTTACCTACAGGTAAGCCTTATTATAGGCTTACCTGTAGGTAAAAATGTGAAAGTGGGGTATACAACCATTTTAATACCCTCAACATCAATACTTTTAATCTTAAGTTTACGGTTACTAGCCCTCCAAAGACTATTTCATTCCTTCATCTTCAGATCTTTAAGGAATCCGATAATTGCTTAGCAACAACCCTCTATCCTGCATGCATCTAGTGCCGATCCCCAAAGTCTAGTCTGGAACATACCATACGCACAGTATATCAGACTTGGGAGGAACTGTAAACACCTTGACGACTTCAAATTTCAGGCAAGTCTACTACAACGTGGATATACAAAATCACTTCTGCGTAAGGCCTATAACAAGGCACTTCAGTAATCCCGTAATACATTTTTCAAAAGCAAAAATCACCGCTACCTCGACTGTTAGATTCATCACCCAATTTTCTGGTCACCATCACCAACTCAGAAGTATTCTGTCAAATCATTGGCATATCTTACGTGATGATTCAAATTCGGCTAAATACATTCACAAATACCCAGAGATTGTATACAAACATGCAACCTCTCTTAAAGACAAATTGCCCAATAGTAATTTCTCTCTGATGTCACAACCAAAAACAAACAGAAAAGGCATCTCTAAATGTGGCCAATGCACTTTTTGTGAATTACTACACCGTGCTATATGCTAAATAAATAAATCAGTATACAAATGACGTAGCAATAATAATTGACACTAATGTGCATTAGTAACAGTCCCAATCCTGTGATATTTAGTGCTAACGCCCCCAAGCTAAATTCAGTGCTCCTTAATGCTCAAACAAGGTGTCCCCACATGGATGTGCACTCACCCCTCAGTATGGACCAACTATCTCTAGTTTGGTCAAATAAGTGTGTGGGGAGATCCCTGAAGATTCTTTTGCTGATGGTTCCTGGAATGAATGTGCCTCATACAGATAGATATGAAAAAAAATGCGCTTTTTTGGTAGCTACAGGGTCCTGTTTTACGCTCCCCAATGGGAAACTATTCTATCCGTGGTTTCAAGCCAATTGTGGTACACAAGGTCTTGTATATTTAATGACCTGCAAATGCGGGGCATTTTCTGTGGGTAAACCCATACGACAGCTAAGACAGAGACTTAAAGATCACATTTATTACTCTGCTAACGGTAAGATGACACCTTGACCTATACCACAGATTTGATACATCTGTGGTTAGATTCCTGGTTTTAACAGTTGGTTCCACAAGACCCTAGAGGAGGTAACCGGGACAAAAAAATTTTACAGCAAGAAGCCAAATAGATCGAGAGGCCTACTGCCACATTCCCTCCAGGAATAAACTAAGTACAGTCCTATAAATCATTCATGTAAACAGGGGTAGGATGAATGAGTTGGGGTGTTATTGCCCATTTTGGTGTAAGGGCATCAAGCTTCATTTTTCATCATTCAAACCATTTACTTCAAAATTTGCCTGTCTTTTCCTATTCATTTCCCCCCCCCCTTTTTTCAAATGAATATGAGCACAAATAATGATTTGTGTTAATATATTCTATATTAAAACTATATCACCTATATTAATTGCTAAAATATAATTATTTGCACTCTTTGTATGTTATACTACTGTATTACTGTATCTAATAATGCCTTCTGTCTATTTTTCGTTTTAGGCATATTTAATACATTCTTTATCTACGTGTCTCTGTGATCCAGCATCGATCTTCACATGTAGAGTATTATGGGCGGATGTGCGGCCAGGTAGCCGCAGTCCTATGCCAGGGAACTCCCATTGGACTAGGCTGCAGCAATTGGGCATCAGGGCAGATGGCTACCCTCTTGGCCTCCAGCTCTATCAGTGCCTTTTTCCATCCCCTTGCCGCTATGCTGGCCTCTCCCTGATCGCTTCTCCCTTGCGATCTATGGGATGTATGCTCTCTAGGATCCACTGGAGAGAGTATCTCTCTGTCCTGCTATGCCCATGGAGCGCTCATTTCTGCTCTCCCACTGTGTTACAGATTCCCTGTGAATCACGCATATGCGGCGAGTGTAGGGTGTGATCGGTTCCCCCCCGGCCGGCTTATTTGTGAGCTTGGTTTGGTAGCAGCATCTCTCTCCCCATGTGTGATCCTGCGGTCTGCCTTGTGTGTTATCACACACTTTAGGTATGTTTTTAGGTTTATATTGGAATTCTCTCTTTTTTCTCTTGCATTGTGAAATTGGAACCAAATCAGTACTATCTGTACTATCTGCAGAGTGTTTATACACAACAGCAGAAGTGTATGCTATAATGGACTTTTAGTCTATGGATACCCCTATATAGCACTGAAGAGCAACTCACTATATATGGTCGACTTATTTGTGCTGTTATCTCTGTGGCACTAATGTGCTTCTCAGATACTACCTAGAGGTGACAGCCTTGAAATATTTATTATCTGACCTATAGTTCTATAGATCTATTGTTTGGAGTTTTTCATTTGGCTGCTTATATGGCAGGTTTCATGTATGTCCTTACTGACTATCCATTAAAAAGAAACTTCTATAATTCTATTTTGAACACTGTGGGAGAACCAAGCTGACTTTAGCAGGCTGGGTCAGATGATGCGGAAGCAGCTGCGCTGCTCACCTGACCAGGATATGCATTTAAAACTCATTTGTGAGCTTGGCTAGGTAGCAGCACCTCTCTCCCCGTGTGTGCTCCCGCGGTCTGGCTTGTGGTGTGTTACCACACACCTTAGGTATGGTTTTATACTGTTTTTGTGCTTATATTGGGACTCTCTTTTTTTTGTGGTATTGTGAAATTGGAACTAAATCAGTCTTATCTGTATTATCTGCAGAGTGTTTATACACAACTGCAGAAGTGTATGCTATTAATGGACATTTAGTCTATGAACACTCCTATTTAGCACTGAAGAGCGATCCACTATATATGGTTGACTTATCTGTGATGTTATCTTTGCGGCACTGAAGTGCCTTTCAGATACTACCTTGAGGTGAGAGCCTTGAAATAATTATTATCTGACCTATAGCTCTATCTACTTGATCAAATGGTGTTTGGAGTTCTTTCATTTGACTGTTTATATGACAGGTTCCATTCACGCCTTTACTGACTACCCATTAAGAATATTTGAATACTGTGGGAGAGCCAAGCTGGCTCGGTTTGATCCTACATATCAGTATTAGCGGTGAGTCTGTATGCAACCAGGTGATTCTTTAGCACCAACGCAGGTGATCCCCTGGTGGTGGGATAGTAATAAGGAAGGAGGGAACAGCTATCTATTCTGGCTAAAGTGCATTGCAGGTTAATGCCTCACGTCTAATGATGAGGTCTCTCTAACTTGATGCACTTTATGATACCTGGCATGTCCCCACATACATTCGCCCATAACGCAATTGCATGTGTATGTCTGAGGTGCTGGTTTATAGACACACTATTTTCTATATGTTTATATCACACCAGTGAATAAGTATATATCCTGATGCATGATCTATGGAATTATATCTATGTATATATACTTAATGAATGTCTCTCCATTTTCATTTAGAAATTGTATATAAGCTCCCGAAGAAGTGGTTCCCCATGAAAGATGTTGAGTTTCCTGTAATTCATACTTTGTATTAGCTGTCATGACAATAGTTGGGGGTTGTCACCAGTACACCCCTAACGTCTTGGAGACATATATTTGATTACTGTGTTTTCTCAATTACTGTCTTTTAAATTCTGTATTTATGTGGTATGTTAAATAAAATGCATTACTTTTTATCAGTGGTGCCTATAAAGTCAATTTTTCCAGTTATATTTTTCCTCAATTTCTCAATATGTTAGAACATGGCGCTCTGTTATTTTTGTACACCCGCAGTGCCTTCCTGCGTTGGTGTGCTTAGCTTTTTTCTTATTAATGAGCAATTGACCCTTGAAATGCCAGAGGGTCCAAAATGTAAGGGTGGATTTTTTTTTTATTTTTTAGGAGTTGGGCTTTAATATATCTATACGTCGTAGTCTGTTATTTTTCAGTGTGTCAAAGCTATTGTTCCAATTTTGGGCATTTTTTGGCCCCATATTCGTAAATCAATATAATACAGCTTAAAAAATAGTTCCAGTCGGACCCCAATAAATCAGCAGAATAAAAGAGTGAATTTTACAAAACTTTCCAACTTGTCTTATGTTGGCAAAGGGAAATTGTTGAATAGTTGTGTGAAATTTGTTTGAATCTTGGGCCAGTTTAGCTCTGTGGTGCCAATTTGTGAAAGGTGTAGCAAAGAAAATTAGTGATTCTACTGTCCATCAAATTCAGCTTTCCAAGTAGGTGCCTGCAGGACGCTGAAAAGAAATTGCACAGACCCTTTTTCTTACCGCAGATCAGAGTTAATAGAAGACAAACTTCCTTATTTTGACAGTTTGAAGATCAAAAACCTTTTCTGGTTCTGAAGTTGGCATATAAAAGTTATGGAAAATTCTTGTATTCAAAGCAGCAGACACCTAATACAATCCATGTGGTAATTCTTTTTTACAAACTCAGCTCTGTCTTCTGGGTTGAATTGTCTTTGTTATAATCTAAGCTCAGAAGTGATGTATTCATTTTATAATTGACATTTGGTTTATGTATGGCCTCACAATCAGGAGATTATTGGAACCAACACAGTCAGTTTTCTTATTTACAGTAGAGAATACTGCATAGGTCTAGAACAGGGATATGCAATTAGCAGACCTCCAGCTGTTGCAAAACTACAAGTCCCATCATGCCTCTGCCTCTGGGTGTCATGCTTGTGGCTGTCAGAATCTTGCTAGGCCTCATGGGAGTTGTAGTTCTGCAACAGCTGGAGGTCCACTAATTGCATATCCCTAGTCTAGAACTATACAATAGCTAAACTGATACCCACCTGTTAGGTAGTCTTGGATGTTTAATTATGCCTTGTATTACATACAGGTAACAAACACTTTCTGGTTATTTTCAGCCAGTCATAGCTGGAATGCACCAATTTACACCATTGACTTTTGTGGTTTATCTGTTGATCTGAGAACACCTCTTGTTTAACCACTTGCTTACTGGGCACTTAAACCCCCCTCCTACCCAGGCCAATTTTCAGCTTTCAGCGCTGTCGCACTTTGAATGACAATTGCGCGGTCATACAACACTGTACCCAAATTAAATTTTTATCATTTTTTTCCCTTTTTCTTTCTTTTGGTGGCATTTGATTACCTCTGCGGTTTTTAATTCTTGTTAAAAAAATGTAAAAAGACAGATTTTTTTATTTTATTTATATTTTGTTTTAAAAATTTTAAAACGGGTAATTTTTCTCTTTCATTGATGTATGTTGATGAGGCGGCACTGATGGGCACCGATAGGTGGCAGTGATGGGCACTGATGGGTGGCAATAATGGGCACTGATTGGTTAGACTGATTGGCACCACTGATGGGCATTGATAGGTGGCACTTGTGGGCATTGATAGGTGGCACTTGTGGGCATTGATAGGTGGCACTCATGGGCATTAATAGGTGTCACTGTGGGCACTGTTAGATGGCAATGGAAGGTGGCACAGATGAGGCATAATTGCCTCTTCCTCTTCGGGACCGATGTCCCTTGCAGATGAGCCGGCGATTGGCTCTTTTTTTTCTCCTCACGCTGTCAGCTTTTGTTTACATCATGTGATCAGCTGTCAGACCAGCCCCTTACTCAGATCGGTGATCACCCGAGTCTCAGTGACTCTGTGATCACAGCGCGCTCAGTGCGCGCCCTGCTGGGCGCGCGCCGGGCACGTGCATAGGGGAAGCCATCATATGACAGCCTCCCGGAAATTCAGGTCCGCGCTGTGGCCATCATTCAGCTATAGCGCGGATGTCAAGAGGTTAAAGGGCCAAATATTGGGCAGCATTGGCCGGCTTCTGTCAAAGGGGCAATCGATCAGCGCTCAACTCCAATGGCTAAAAGCACTGATCGGTGTGTTCTGGCGGGGGGCCTCCCCCCCTTTCAGGACACAAGAGCTCAGCAGGGGAGATCGCTGTACTAACATCGGATAGTTAGTACAGTGGTTCCTCCTGAGCTCTTCGGTTTGAATGAAAAAAAATGAATAGTGTGTACTAGGCTTAACTTTACAGTGCAGTAGAGGTATTCACCAACACATCCACTGCAGCGGCCTAATGTTCCACAATGTAAAGCTGACCAGTGGGTTAAGCGTAAAAAAACAAAGTGGAGGAATAGCCCCCGCCAAGACATTTTTTTCTGACAGTGGCTCCCACTACTGTCAGAATACACTGATCAGCAGCTGCAGCCACTGATCCAGAAAAGTTTTCCAACTTATCCTTACAACAGAAGTCACTCAAATGATCAACTTCCAATATGAGGAGACTCACTGGTCAAAATTTTAATTTTATTGCTGTCTTTGTCCTCATTTGCTATTTTTTCCCCTTATTTCCTGCCTCTGTAATAACACAGGAAGTGGGGAGATATTTTCGCAACATAGACACAATTGGTTAAAATGATAGACTCTAACCCTTCTTCCACACTCTAATCATATGGAATACTGTTTTAGGTTTGGCAAAGGGAGGTCATCAACAGATGGCTGCTCTTTCCACATTGTTCTTTGCATTAGAAAAAATGTTAATAGATTTATTTTACACATTTACAAGGAAAGCATATCCAAGTGGATGTAAACTGCATACTCTGTGGGTGGGTCTGTTGTCTGGAGCTCGGTGGGTGGAGTCGTGATGTCAGTAGACTCCCCGCCCACCTCTACACTCCCCTTGTCAATATGCATTTTCTCCTGTGTATTTCTTACACTGAACTTCTGCTATGATCTCTAACATCCAGTGAAAAGACAGGAAAGTAACCACATGACTTCAGCATGCCAAATCATGCTGAGGTGTGGAACAGCCAATCCTTGCAGAGCTGCTGAAGAAAGGAGTGGGGGTGGGAATTAAAAAATACTGCATGTCTCTTAGGCTAATGCACGAGATGTAAATCACCTGTCACTCACAGCAAGGGGGAGGATTTGACAAAGTTTTTCTCAGTTTGTCAAGATTTATCTCACTGAACACTAAAAGAGGATTGCTCAGAGCTGGATTAACTCTGTGTGGCAAGACTGGGCTCAAATGATAGGAAATCTTATACTCTACAGTATGATAAAAAAATATAAAATTTCGGGTTTACATCCACTTTAACTTCTTCCCGACCAGCCGCCGCAGCTTTACTGCGGCAGGTTGACTCCCCTGGGCAAAACGACGTTACCTTACGTCGCTTTGCCTTTTGACACCTAGGGGGCTCACGATGCGAGTGCCCGGCGGGTGCGATTAAGGCGGGCACCCGCGATTGCTCGTGAGAGAGGGAGAACCGGGATCTGTGTGTGTATCTAAACACACACAGATCCCAGTTCTCTCAAGGGAGAAGAGACAGATCGTGTGTTCATACAAAGTATGAACACTGATCTGTCATCTCCCCTAGTCAGTCCCATCCCCCCACAGTTAGGACACACCATAGGGAACACAGTTAACCGCTTGATAGCCCCCCTAGTGTAAACCCCCTCTCTACCAGTGACATTTATACAGTAATCAGTGCATTTTTATAGTAATAATCGCTCTATAATAAGCATTCCCGATAAAAATCGCTGATCACTGCCATTACTAGTAAAAAAAAATAATAATAATAAAAATGCAATAAATCTATCCCCTATTTTGTAGACGCGATAACTTTTGTGAAAACCAATCAATATACGCTTATTGCGATTTTTTTTTTCTTTTTAAGCAAGAAGAATACATATTGGCCTAAATTGGGGATTTTTTTTTTTTTTTTAATTTGGGAAATTTATTATAGCAAAAAATAAAAGATATTGTGTTTTTTTTTTCAAAATTGTCGCTCCTTTTTTTCTTTAAAGTGCAAAAAATAAGAACTGTAGAGTTAATTAAATACCACCAAAAGAAACCTCTATTTGTGGAAAAAAAAGGACAATTTGTTTGGGTACAGCGTTGCCGACCGCGCAATTGTCAGTTAAAGCGATGCAGTGCCGTATCGCAAAAAATGGCCTGGTCATTGAGCAGCCAAATCTTCCGGAGCTGAAGTGGTTAACAATGGTCGTTTTTTAATTTTTGTTTTTTTATTAGGAGCATATTGTAATGCTATTTCTTGTCTTATATGCATGCCCTCCAAATCTTTAAGGACTCTGAAATAACATTGTCCATTTTGCACATTCTTGGATCTCATCCATGCCTCAGTTCTTTGACAGTTGAAAGTTTAATGGTTACAGTATGTTTTATACATTCTTTGATATTCCAGGACTTGTTACATGTGGCAATGGGAATTAGATTTGTCTTTAGACTGCATATGGAAACAATAGTCCCGTTCTTCAAGTTTTGGATCAGAGCCTGATGCTGTACAGTGCTTCTGAAAATAAAAATTTAGTCATTTTTCTTTACAAGCAAATTTATAATTTGTGCATTTTCTTGCTGGAGAAAGTATTAAGTCTCAATTACTGGGAATTCCCTTTCCTGTGATCCAGAAACTCGAAGCACCTCAAATAGTTTTTTTTTAAGGAAGTCAGACATCCTTCCTTACCCCTTAAGGAAACTCTGTTATGAAATAATAGCAATACAAAATAATTACTCAGTAATTCTCAGCAAAAGAACAATGATATACTATAGGCAGCAAACAATCAAATTTCACTTAACTAGAGTTAAACGTATTAATTATGATTGGTTTTATTGCTTAAGGGTTTATTCACACCAGTCTGGACTGCTGTGCAGTAAACATGTAGGGCTAACCCATAGGAGCCCCTGGATAGGATGGGTCTTCTGTTCTTTGAATCAACATTTTCCAAAAACCTCAGCTCCTCTAACACAATAGGTTGAGTGTACAATTATACAATATCACAGCAATTCACTGGAAGTAATATTTAGTATCCAATAGTATCTCTATATCAAATAAACAGGCACTAAACCAGGTAGTAAAGGCTAAGTCAATATAGTGTCACCTAATATATTGTCCAAATCAGCAAAAAACGTAGCAAGGCCACCTCATGTGCACCAGTGAGCAGTAGTAAAGTTTAATCTACCGAGTGCTGGAACTATACTGCTCGAGCGTATTTATGGCGGCGATGCTAGACTTAGCCTGACAGGGTATGCACTGTTCAAAAGAAAAGGAGGATGGTAGCGGTAGGGGCCAATTTTTACAGGAGAGGCAGTCCTTTAAGATCTTCTTCCAGCTAATTAGGGCCATTTAGGAGTGTTGGTGCACTTAACAACAGCTCCAGTTAACCTGCATGCAATATAGGTACAGTATAGATGTTGTATAGTCTCAGCACAGGTACAAGGTAGATGTGGTTCAGATGCAGTAAAGATTTGGTATAATGTGGTATAGGGTTGGTAAAGATTCAGTCTAGGTTTGGAATAAGTGCAGTATAGAGTGCACTAGGGGTACAGTATGGATTGGGTACACTTAGTGTCCTTTGGCTCAGTCCCTGCTAACAGTATCAGCAATGGGCGAATAGCCTTCTCACCAGTCCCCAGGATACTGTGGGGACCTCTCACTGTAGAAGGGGGTCCCCTCGGTTTCTCCCTGAATGCCTCCAGTGATCAACAGTGGGAAGCAGAGGGTGAGTTGATGCTCCAGTCTCTCTGCGACAGCGATGCAGGTGCCGTGATATGGGCTGTGCTGCGCTGCACCCAGGTGTCTTCACTCCCAAACTCAGGCTCAGATCTCTGCTGGTATAGTCTCCCACTGGCAGGTGAAAATACAGACAGAGGTGCTCTCTCTCTCTCTAATTCCCTCTGTGCCAAGAGAAAGAACTTTCCCGGGCAGTTTAATTAAAAAACATCTCTCCACTCCTCCTACTTAGAGGTGGTTCTGGCCAGCTCAGTAGATTGCTTTAAAAAAGGCCTGGATTCTTTTCTACAGTAAATATACATAATATAACTGGGTACTAACATTTATAGGTAAAGTTGATCCAGGGAATATATCCGATTGCCTCTCAGGGGATCAGGAAGGAATTTTCCCCCTGCTGTAGCAAAATCATGCTTTGCTGGGGTTTTTCGCCTTCCTCTGGTTCAACTGTGGGTATAGGATTGTGTATATGGGATTGTATGGTTGTTGTTGTGTTTTTTGTTTTTTTTTATTGGTTGAACTGGATGGACTTTATCTTTTTTCAACCTGACTAACTATGTAACTATATAATGCACAGTGCCTGTTGGGATCTGTAGTGTAAGGAGTCTATTTGTCCCAGTATATTGCTGCCATCTCTAACTACAGTCCCAGGATTCTGAGCTATCTGCAAAAAAGTCCAATGCTGCGTACACACGATCAGATTTTCCAACAGGAAATGTTGGATGTGAGCTTGTTGGCGGTAAGTCCGACCGTGTGTATGCTCCATCGGACATTTGTTATCAGGCTTTCCGCCAACAAATGTTGGCTAGCAGGTTCTCAAATTTTCCGCCAATAAATGTTTGTTGTCGGACTTTCAGATCGTGTGCACACAATTCCGTCGCACAAAAGTCCACGAATGTTCGGAATCAAGTACGAGCCGGAAGCGCTCGGTCTTGTGAAACTAGCGTTCGTAATGGAGACAACACGTACATCTTGTACATCACTACGTTCGTAGTTGTTGGCCAACATTTGTGTGACCGTGTGTATGCAAGACAAGTTGGAGCCAACACACTTCGAACAAAAATCCACGGTTATGTTGTCGGAAAGTCCGATTGTGTGTACGGCGCATTGGAGCTTGCTTGGCTTGAGCTCTCACCTTTCTGGCTGAAGGAGAATGGGGCCGCATAACATCATTATCTCAGTAGAGGGAGAGAAGAATAATAGGCAATAGGGCTGGTTTACTAAAACTGGAGAGTGCAAAATCTGGTGTAGCTCTGTACAGAAACAAATCGGCTTCTGGGTTTTATTGTCAAAGCCTAATTTAACAAGCTGAAGTTAGAAGCTGATTAGCTACCATGCACAGCTGCACTAGATTTTGCACTCTCCAGTTTTAGTAAAAGAACCCCTTTGTCTCCTTCTCCATATTGCTGTAGCCCAGCACCTGGCTACATACTCGTAATGTGCCGTGCATCTGTAGTTCATTAGGGCAGTGGTTCTCAACCTTTGTCAGAAAAGGTCCCTGTAAATTCTATAAAAAAAAATGCTTCCATGCCAAAAAAAAAATCATGTGGGAAATAAAAATGTGTGTTCATTTTTTTTCATTTTGTCAGTGATATTTGTTTGTGACATTCATTTGTTTTATTGATCTAGCCTGCCAATCCTGTTACTGGTCATTTGCTGCTAAAGATGGGATTGTAAATGTGACATCGACCTAAAATCACACCACAATTGCATTTTTGTAAACGTGCAGTTGATGATTGTGGTGTATGAATGTGTGGAGTAGACATATAATTTCATTGTGCATCTGTTTTCTACAATGACAATAAATTCTCAGAGTCACTTGAGAGGTGCACTTTTCGTTTGCCAAAACTCAAACTTTTTTTTATAACCATAAAGGAGACAGGGCCCCTTCTAACTCTCAGCTACCATCTTCAGATATTAGTGCCCTCATTATGCTCCTCAGGTAAACTCAGCAACTATCCTGACTCAGCGTGACTATGATCCATATCCTAATTTCTCTTAGGCATTATTAGCTAACCTACATATAATAAATGCATAATGATTATTTTAAGTCTAACTGCCCCAAAGATACAGTTACACTTAAATGTCCATTGAGCATTTCCTGAAAGATATTCTGAACTGAACAGAGTGCTTTTAGACTTATTAAGGCACTGCTAAATCTCCTATATACAGGGCCGGACTGGAAATAAAAACCAGCTCTGGAAAAAATGTCATGCCTGCCCCATACCATTATTATACCAGCCCAACATCAAAGCCATCATAACGTCATTATTTCCTTGTTCGTGAAAAGGGAAAACCATGCATTTTAAAGCACATTTGAAGAGTGTATTATATATATATATATATATATATATATATATATATATATATATAAGCAAATTCCAGCTAAATGTGGTAAAATTGGTCCATCGTCAAGGGGCACCTCAGGAACGTGGGGGGGGACTCTGGTTTCCAGAGACCACCTTCCACAGAAAGAATGGGGGGGGTTATTGATATAAGGGGTAAACCTTTATATCAGTGCCCCCTTATATTATTGTATTCACTCCCTCCTCAGACTTGCCTGGCGACGCTGTCACTGACCTCCTCTCAGGTACACCATGCAGGGCTCAGTTAGACGGCTCCAAGTTGGTGACTATGGTTTTATCCCATAGTCTCCTCTCCACAGTCCACACATTTTACTTCTCCCATGACCCCCATCCTGGCGGTACTCCCACTCTTGACTCCTCTCCAGACTCCCCCTCAGAGACTGCAGACATGATATAAGACAAGAGATGGTCAGACGTTGCGAACATGGTACAAGAGATGGCTAGAGACTGAGGACATGATACAAGAGATGGCTAGAGACTGAGGACATGATACAAGAGATGGCTAGAGACTGAGGACATGATACAAGAGATGGCTAGAGACTGAGGACAGGATACAAGAGATGGTCAGAGGTTGTGGACATGATACAAGAGATGGTCAGATGTTGCGGGCATGGATACAAGAGATGGTCAGAGGCTGCAAGCATGATACAGTAGGTGTCAGAGGCTGCGGGCATGGCACAGGAGATGGTTAGAGACTGAGGACATCATACTAAAGATGGTTAGAGACTGCACACATAGTACAAGAGATGGCCAGAGACTGCAGACATGGTACAAGAGATCAATGCAGCCTCATCAGTGCCCATCAAATGCAGCCTCACTGTGCCCATCAATGCAGCCTCACTGTGCCCATCAATGCAGGCTCACTGTGCCCATATTTTCAGCCTCACCGTGCCCAATCAAATGCAGCTTTATGGTGCCCATCAAATGCAGCTTTATGGTGTCCATCAATGCAGCCTCACTGTGCCCATAATTGCAGCCTCACTCTGCCCATAATTGCAGCCTCGCTATGCCCTTCAATGCAGCCTTGCTGTGCCCATCAATGCAGCCTCACTGTGCCCACCAATGCAGCCTCAACATGCTCACCAATGCAACTTCTGTGTGCCCACCATTGCAGCCTCTGTGTGCCCGCCATTACAGCCTCTGTGTGCCCACCATTGCAACCTCTGTGTGCCAGCCATTGCAGCCTCTGTGTGCCCACCATTGCAGCCTCTGTGTGCCCGCCATTGCAGCCTCTATGTGCCAGCCATTGCAGGCTCTGTGTGCCAGCCATTGCAGCCTCTGTGTGCCAGCCATTGCAGCCTCTGTGTGCCCACCATTGCAGCCTCTGTGTGCCCGCAATTGCAGCCTCACCATTTCCAGGATCACACACAGCGACCGATATATGGCATGGACGGAGCTGGGTCTGTGTGTGTAAGGCAGTGCTGTAACAAGGTCCCGCCCCCCTAGACCGGCTCGTGTGATAGGCAGGAAAACTGATTTAATCAGTTTTCCATCTAGAAGACTATCACATGAGCCGGTCTAGGGGGGCGGGACCTTGATACAGCGCCACCTTACACACACAGACCGAGCTCCATGCCATACAAGAGGAGGAGCTGGAGGACATAGGGAGGGAGGGGAGCACTGCAGCCACCACTCAAAGCGGCCCAAGGGCAGCCGGCCTACCAGGAAATTTCCCAGTATCCCGGTAGGCCAGTTTGGCCCTGCCTACATACTATGAAGAGGAGACAATTTGTTATCTGAGGCTGCAACATTCAGTAGGGGACAGCACCCCAACAATTTAAGCTCCAGGAGAATCTTGATATGTTTTAAACAGATCTCAACAAAGCTAAAAGCCATTGGAGATAGACTAAACAAAACTTTTAAATGAAAGGTAATAGGCCTGGTATTATTTAAAAAAAGATACTACATTTTCATTTCTTCTAATGGTTTATCCACACACCAGAAACCTTAACAAAATCTATTGGGGAGTTTAAATTTCATCTAGCTAAGCTTTTCTCAGGCTCTTCTAATGCATTGTTTCACTCTCGAAAATGTGGAACATAATTGACTCCATTACACTGGTCTCACTGTATGGTAATACCATTATATACTTCCTGATTCTTCCTTTTATTTTATCTACAAAAGTTTTAAAATAATATTACATTTCTGAAATAACTTTGTCTTTTTCTGTTATATTTTATTTGAACAGAAAACCGAAAAATCTTTGCAATCTAGAATTGGTATTTTGCCTCTTCTATGAGTGAAAGCTGATGGTCCATTGCTGCAGTCTATGCCTCATGATGTCCTTATGTCTTGCAGTCTTTTAGAGCATGAGAGGATCCCACTCCTGGGCCTGTAGGGGGAATTTTAAAGCAGAATTCCAGGTAATCAGCTAAATAAATGGCTGGAATGCATCTATTCTTACTACGTTGCCTACCAACGCCTTTGCAATTTTGTACAGACAGTTTTATGAATGACGCATTTTCCAAACTGGACAGCCAGTGATGTGACACACCTAATTTCCTGGCAAGGCAATTCATCTTCCTATGTCACCACTGCACCTTCAACCTACCCATTGGACAGTGAAAAAGCACAATTAAATCTGTCCAGAATGCAAGGAGCGACCTTGCTGACCTGCAGAGGAGTCCTAATAACAAGAATGGCTAGCTGAAGTTAATGACCTTTTGGCATTTAAAACAGTAAAAATTATGTGCTTTAACTGTTGTGTCCCCTTTAGCTATTTTGTTACTCCCTACACCTTGACCTATGTCCAACAACTGGCAGTCAAAAAAGTATCAGTTCCATAATGCTTTCAGTCAAGTATCTGACTTTGTGTACAAAAAGAAACCCTTATGATGGGAAAGTAATAATACATGGGCTGCAATATTTATAGCACAATGAATCACTTGCTGTAATGATGCAACAACACTCAAGTTGAGTTGCAACACCAAAGGGCTGACATGTGTCAGATATTTGAGAACTTGTAGGCAGGTGCAGTCTGGTTTCTCCCCAGCAGGTGGTGCTTCACCGCGCTGCTGTTAAAGAGGAATTTAGGAGGAGCAAGGCTCCTCTATGATTTCCTGGGTCACTGGGATCCTATTGGATGCTGCTGCCCTATGTGACTCAAGCAGCTATCTTGGGTCAGGTACAGCCTAAATAAGGCCCTGACTCCCGGGCTTTTGTGGGCGATTAGTGACAAATACTTTTCCTGTGAGGGACAGTAACAGCACTAGGGAGAGGTTTCTCTGGACAGTCTCCTGATTAGAACCTGATGACAGGCCACATTTTGTCCCTTCTCAGCAGATGCTGTCATTCTGTCTGGAATCTGTTCCTGTCCCGCTGCTGAACTGTGAGTGCACCCGGCTGGTTGGCCTTCTCCCCGAGTGTGGTTTGAACTGTTACTGCATTTCTTCAATACAAGTTTTATTGCACCTGCTAGTGTGAATTATTGCCTCTGCACCACGCTGCACCCCACCTACAAACTGCACATTCATAAGGATTTATATCATTGTTCCATCTCTGTACCAGTATCTCAGTCCAGAAAGTATATGGTGTCCTTGGATGATGCCTGAACACATCTGCTGCCAGCCTTCTATAGAGAAAAGTAGATGAAGGCATTGCTAGAAGAATAACAGTGATCTCTGTGAGAGATACTAAAAACATGCAAGTGTTACATTTACACAATACTTATATTGAACAAATATACAGTATTTGACACTGCTTTAAGGGCAAGTTTGATTAAATGTGCTGTCAAATGCACATGAAGTACCATGCAGTTTGGTGGCCACAACCATGCTGCACTTGCTAGATGTGTTTGGGGTGTCATTAACATATAATAACACCTGTGCGCATCTAGCAAAGGCAGCGTGATCCTGTGCAATGTGGGAAACGCGCATGGAAATGCACTTTTCCCATCACGTGTTCTAGTGTGAAGGGACCCTAAAAGTAAAAACCCAAATGTAAAACCATTTTTTGAGAGTGAGAAAGGGTTAAAACCTTCACCAGGACTCACAGTGAGGGTAAATTCAAATATGTGAGCTGGCATTAGAACAGGAATAAAAGGGAAGTTTTCCAACACTAAATGTGAAAAGCTAATCTCCCCTATTAGAAACAATTAACAAAAATGACAAGGATTTTATTAATTCCCTACTGTATTCCATACTAAGAAAATGGGTGTTCTGATGTCTAGCAAATGAAGCAGTGGTGAGATCGCAACACTGAGCCGCTCAAAATGTCTTGTACTATGTTACAAAAAGGCTGGTTTTAACTGTATTTGATGTACATGCAATATATGTTTTAAAAAGATCAATATCTCAAATTTCCCCCTCTATTTTCTACATGTGAAGTTAAACCCAAGCATGTGGATGGGGTGTGGCAGTTTACAGCAGCTGTTCAATATAATCTTTGAGCTTGTTTGCCAAACACGAGAGTGAATGGCAACATCATCTGGTGAGCTTGTGGTGGAAAAAATGGTGTCATCATATTGTTTTTGCACTCTTCAATAAGGACTTTTTGGTGTGGATTCACAAGACTTTCTCATTATTCATTTATAAAGATATAAAGATATAAAGATATAAAAATTCTACACACCCCTGTTAAAATGTCAGGTTGCTGTGATGTAAAAAATGAGACAAAGATAAATCATTTCAGAATTTTTTCTACCTTTTACTGTGACCTATAAACTGTACAACTCAGTTGAACAACAACCTGAAATCTTTTAGGTGGAGGGAAGTAAAAATAATTAAAAAATAATAAACTAAAATATTATGGTTGCATAAGTGTGCACACCCTTATGCCACGTACAGACGATCGGAATTTCTGACAAAAAATGTTCGATGTGAGCTTGTTGTTGGAAATTCCGGCCGTGTGTATGCTCCATCAGACATTTGCTGTCTGAATTTCCGACAACTGTTTGGGAGCTGGTTCTCAAATTTTCCAAAAACAAGACTTGTTTTTTTTTTTAAATGTAATCTTTATTGAGGAACTTTTTCTTTACAAAATACACAAAGTTCTATATGTATTAAAATTTATCATACATCCTCCTTTTCCCTTTTTTCCTCTCCTTTCTCCCTTCCCTTCCCACCTCCCCCCTATCTCACCCCCCCTCCCTATCCCTTCCCCCCTCCCCCTCCTTATCTCATCCCCCCCCCCTTGATCTGTTGTCTTTTCTTCTTTTCCTTCTATTATTCCTGTCTCTTTTCACTCATATTCTGAGCGTATTTCTCTGAATTTTTATAGACCTGCCATTTCTCCCAGATTTCTCTATGGGTCTCCTCTCGTCCCTGTTCTCCGCAGCACAGAAACTCCATATTACTTATTTGGTCTACTCTTTGTAGCCATTCTCTTATACTTGGTTTCTCCGTGTGTAACCATTTTTTGGAATGAGTCCCTTTGCTGCGTTGAGCAGGAATGGGACCAGAGTTTTCTTATACTGTTTTATTGTTTTGTTCGCCCCATGGAATAGACAGTTCCAGGGATTTTGTGGGATCTTCTCTCTGGTAATCGACTTAATAAGTTCTAAAACCACCTGCCAATATTCTTTTATTTTTTGGCAGTCCCACCATATATGTATTGTCGTTCCCAGACACCCACAGTTCCTCCAGCATTGAGAGGACTTGCTTGGCTGAATTTTATTGATTCTTTCCGGTGTCATGTGCCAGCACACCATACACTAATGCCCTGTACACACAATAGGATTTTCCGATGGAAAATGTGTGATAGGACCTTGTTGTTGGAAATTCCGACCGTGTGTAGGCTCCATCACACATTTTTCATAGGAAATTCAGACACACAAAGTTTGAGAGCTTGCTATAAAATTTTCCGACAACAAAATCCGTTGTCATAAATTCTGATCGTGTGTACACAAATCCGACGCACAAAGTGCCACGCATGCTCAGAATAAATTAAGAAACGAAAGCTATTGGCTACTGCCCCGTTTATAGTCCCGACGTACGTGTTTTACATCACCGCGTTCAGAATGATCGGATTTTCCCACAACTGTGTGACCATGTGTATGCAAGACAAGTTTGAGCCAACATCCGTCGGAAAAAATCCATGGATTTTGTTGTCGGAATGTCCGATCAATGTCCAACGTGTGTACAGGGCATTATAGTTTGCCTCTATCGTGGTTATGTCAGAAGCATAGTTATGTACTGCCCCTATCATTTGTGTTTCATCTAATTTTATGCCCAATTCTTGTTCCCATTTTTCTATGAAGGGGAGAGACCCATGTCCTTCTTGTTCTGTTAATATGTCATACATTTGAGATATTCCATGTTTTAAGTGCGTTTTTATATTACAGAGCTTTTCAATTGAAGTTAACGCCTTCTCTTCTCTAATGGGTTAAGGGATTGTGTTTACAAGATGTCTCATTTGTAAATATTCCAAGTCATTAAGTTGGTGCCACCCGTGAGTCAGAATTAGATTGTGCTTTGTCTTAATTTTGCCGTGTATAACAATATCCTTTAATTGTGCAGTTCCCTCGGGGCTTTCACACTGGAGAGACAGCAGCGGCTGTTGCGGGTCGGTTTGCAGGCGCTATTTTTAGCGCAATAACGCCTACAAAACCGCCTCAGTGTGAAAGGGGCCTAAGTAGTGGAATAAAGTTGGCCTGGTATAGCTTCTCTAGAGTAGGTGTTATTTTAATTTCCAAGTATGTCAATTCTTCTCTTTCCCAGGTGAAGGGGAATTCCTGTTGCAATGCTTTTTGCTCTTTTTTTATCCACTCCTAAGTTTAATATTACTGTCTTTATAGGATTAATTTTTAAATTCGTAAGCTCATCATATTCTTTTAGTTCTTTTATTAGGTTGGGTAATGACAGCCTTGGTTTGGTCATGTATAGAAGTATGTCATCTGCATACGCCACCACCTTATGCTCTTCATCTCCCACTCTAACCCCTCCTATATCCACATTGTTCCGTATCTTTAGGCTTGATTCACACTAATGCGTTTTTTGATGCATTTTGCAGAAATGCATGGAAATTTTTTTAACATGGGTTCCTATGGAACATGTTCACATCAATGCATTTTTGTGCCTCTGCGTTTTTGGAAAGGGTCTGGGACTTTTTTTCATGCAAAATGCAGCATTTTGCATGTAATGGAATTCAATGTACCCGCATCCAAAACGCAAGTACCGCGTTTTTGCCGAATTTTTGGCGCGATTTACGTTTTTTTTTTTTTTACACTGTATATAGCTGGTTGCTAATCAACCACAGTGTACGAAAACGCGGCAAAAACGCATGTTCAAAAACGCGGCAAGCACTGCAAAAAGCACTGCAGAAATGCTCAAAGCAACATGCATAGATGTGAATCGAGACTAGCTAACAATGGTTCCAGTGCAATTACATATAGGAGCGGCGAGAGCAGACATCCTTGTCTTATTCCATTGAACATCTCGAAAGCAGGCGACATATATCCATTGACCTCGATCCTGGCTGTCGGATGGTTATATAGATTATTAACCCATCTCATCATTCTTGGTCCTACACCTGTGCTCCGGAGTGCCTCCTTCATAAATCCCCAATCTACTCGGTCAAATGCTTTTTCAGCATCGATCGAGATAAGTAGCGTTGGGGATTTCCTCATCCTATCTTTATTCATTATTAACAATGTCCTTATACTGTTGTCTCTTCCCTCCCTTCCTGGTACAAAGCCTGCTTGATCAACGTTTATCAATTCTGGCATGAGATTTTTTAGTCTTGATGCCAGGATTTTTGCATTTAGTTTTGTGTCTGCGTTTAACAAAGCTATGGGCCTGTAGTTGGAGCAGACAGTTCTATCTTTCCCTATTTTTGGTAATATTGGGATATTGGCAAGGCGGGATTCTCTTCTTATTTCTTCATTTTCTCCTATTTTATTAAAGTAATTACATAGTACGGGGACTAATTGTTCTTTACATTTTTTGTAATATTTTATTATAAACCCATCCGGGCCTGGGCTTTTCCCCTCTGGTATTTCTTTTATGCCCCGTACACACGGTTGGACTTTGTTCGGACATTCCGACAACAAAATCCTAGGATTTTTTCCGACGGATGTTGGCTCAAACTTGTCTTGCATACACACGGTCACACAAAGTTGTCGGAAAATCCGATCATTCTGAACGCGGTGACGTAAAACACGTACGTCTGGACTATAAACGGGGCAGTGGCCAATAGCTTTCATCTCTTTATTTATTCTGAGCATGCGTGGCACTTTGTCCGTCGGATTTGTGTACACACGATCGGAATTTCCGACAACGGATTTTGTTGTCGGAAATATTTATATCCTGCTCTCAAACTTTGTGTGTCGGAAAATCCGATGGAAAATGTGTGATGGAGCCTACACACGGTCGGAATTTCCGACAACAAGGTCCTATCACACATTTTCCGTCGGAAAATCTGACCGTGTGTACGGGGAATTAGGGCGTTGTAGATTTCCTCTTGAGTAATTAATTCTTCTAGTGATTCTACACTTCCTGATGGTATTTTTGGTAGGTTGGCTTCGGCTAGGTATGCCTGTATTTTAACCTTTCTACTTTCTTCTTCCTGTCGTGTCGCTTTACTTTTTATTGCATATAAAGCGCTATAATATGTTTTAAAGGCCTCTAGAATATCGTATCTTATTGTATCGTATTGTCGTATCTAATTGTATTTTGTGGATTTGTTCTAGGTCATGTAGTTCTTTTATTACATTTTTCATGGTTATTTCTCTTTCTCTTTTTTTCCCGGCTCCTATTGAGATCAGCTTTCCCCTAATATAGGCCTTATGGGCCTCCCAAATAGTCGCCTTTGTTACTTCTGGTGTGTAATTTATACTGAAATATTGTTCAATTTCTGTTGTTATTATTTTTTTTACTTCTATGTCGTCTATTAGCTCTTCATTTAGTCTCCAGGACAGTTTTTTATATAGACTTGTTGTCGGAAATTCCGAGCGTGTGTACACAATTCCGACGCACAAAAGTCCATGCATGTTTGGAATCAAGCAGAAGAGCCGCACTGGCTATTGAACTTCATTTTTTCGGCTCGTTGTACGTGTTGTACGTCACCGCGTTCTTGACTTTCAGAATTTCCGACAACATTTGTGTGACCGTGTGTATGCAAGACAAGTTTAGGCCAACATCTGTGGGAAAAAAAATCCACGGTTTTGTTGTCGGAATTTCCGATCGTCTGTACGGCATAACAGTAATACTTTGTTGAAGCACCTTTTGATTTTATTACAGCACTCATTCTTTTTGGGTATGCGTCTATATGACTTGGCGATATTTGTCCACTCTTCTTTGCAAAAACATTCCAAATCTGTTAGATTACGAGGGCATCTCCTGTGCACCTCCTATAGTATGCCTGTAAAGGGGCGCATGTTTCCCGCATTTAGAACAGTCTGACAGCAAAATGACATTTCAAAGGAAAAAAAGTCATTTAAAACTACTCGCGGCTATTAATGAATTGCCGGTCCGACAATACACATAAAAGTTCATTGATAAAAACGGCATAGGAATTATCCACAGGGGAACCCCAAACCAAAGTTAAAAAAAAAAAGACGTGAGGGTCCCCCTAAATTCCATACCAGGCCCTTCAGGTCTGGTATGGATATTAAGGGGAACCCCGGCCAAAATTTTTTAAAAAAATGGCGTGGGGTCCCCCTCAAAATCTATACCAGACCCTTCAGGTCTGGTATGGATTTTAAGGGGAACCCTGGGACAAAATTTTAAAAAAATGGCGCCCCCCTCCTGAACCGTACCAGGCCATATGCCCTCAACATTGGGAGGGTGCTTTGGGGTAGCCCCCCAAAACACCTTGTCCCCATGTTGATGGGGACAAGTGCCTCATCCCTACAACCCTTGCCCGGTGGTTGTGGGGGTCTGTGGGCGGGGGGCTTATCGGAATCTGGAAGCCCCCTTTAACAAGGGGACCCCCAGATCCCGGCCCTCCCCCTTGTGTGAAATGGTAAGGGGGTACAAAAGTACCCCTACCATTTCACAAAAAAACTGTCAAAAATTTTAAAAATGATAAGAGACAGTTTTTGACAATTCCTTTATTTAAATGCTTCTTCTTTCTTCTATCTTCTATCTTCCTTTTGGTTTCTTCCTCCATCTTCTTCTTCTTCTTCTTCTGGTTCTTCTGGTTCTTCCTCTGGTGTTCTCGTCCGGCATCTTCCTCCACGGCGTCTTCTTCCCTTCTTCTCCTCGGGCCGCTCCGCATCCATGATGGCATGGAGGGAGGCTCCCGCTGTGTGACGCTTCTCCTCTTCTGACGGTTCTTAACCACTTGCCTTCCGCCTAACGCAGATATACTGCGGCAGAATGGCACAGGCTGGCAAAATCACATTGAAAACAAAATAATTGCAGTGCAAATGATACTGTTGAAAAAGTTCATAAGTCAAGGAAACAGAAATCCCCTGTGGTGAAACAGCGATCCTCTCCACTCACACACATATAGGATGCTTACCAGATGGGATGGACCTCTTAAATTGCAGGAGGTCATACGAGCATAAACTCCTAAGACACTGAATGGATACGACACAGATACTCTAGTTATCCTCAATAATTCCCAGCAAATACCTCTTGATTGTGGCAATATGACAGGTGGACTTCCAATGCAATGCAGCAGTCCCCAAAGAAAAAAAAAGAGGATACAAAACCTAAGAGCAGTCTGTGTAGTTCAGCCGTAGGACAGTTTATTAAAAATATATGTAATCCACTTAAAAAACGCACTGGTACAGCGCTACTCAGTGAATAGCAGTAACAAGTTAAGAACAGACTGTTCGCGTCCGAACAGCTGTGAGATGGCAGCGGGTGACGTCAGAGCGAAAACTCCATCCCCGTAAGCGGCGTTACGTCCGCAGGACTTCGTCAGCGAGGGGGTGGACGTCGACCCTCGCTGACGAAGTTCTGTGGACGTAAGGCCGCGTATGGGGGTGGAGTTTTCACTCATTCATGGCCACCCCCTCGTGATCGCTCCCAACGAATGAAAGTCCTTCCTCTGCTGCTGTAATTTAAACAGCGGCAGAGAAAGTGATGTCATTTCTCCTCGAGCCGGTCTTTTCGTTCCGGCGCCGAGGAGAGAAGACATCAATGTGAGTTGCACTAACACTACACTTACAGTAGAACACGCAGGCACACTTTTCACCCCCCATCATCCCCCGATCACCCCCCTGTACCCCCTGTCGCAGTGACACCAATAGCAGTTTTTTTTTTTTTTGCATTGGTGTCAGTTTGTGACAGTTATAAGTGGTAGGGCAGTTATGGTTAGCCTCCTTTAGGTCTAGGGTACCCCCCTACCCCCTCTAATAAAGTTTTAACCCCTTGATCACCCCCCGTCGCCAGTGTCACTAAGCAATCGCTTTTACGATCACTGTATTAGTGTTACAGGTGGCGCTAGTTAGGGAGGTAAGTATATAGGTTCAATTTGGTAAAAATAAATACTAAAGCGCTTATGGATTCTCCTATCCAATGATTATAATATGTGATAATGTGCATATATAAGGTGCATATATAAAGTGGTTTTAAAATATATGTGTTACTACTACACTCACATGTGCTTCCACATACACCCTCTATTTAAATAAAATTTATGTATAAAAGCTGCACCTTTGATTAGTGCTCTGATATCACTACTGGAAAAATATATATGTGTGGTTAAAGGTGCGCTAAATACGCTATAAATCTCGTGCTAAAATTATATTGTGCTGAAATATAAATAATTAAATAAGAAAAAATACACTTATCGTGCTTAAATCATAGCAAATATAGACCAAAGGAACAATCTTGCAGTAATCCTAAGGGAATGACAAGTCCACTTACTGCATTTTACATATAACATCAAACATTGAGGTGTGGGATACAATCAAAGGAAACTCGGATCGGATGAATATCCCCTTTGTGAATGGAGTTCGACATATAATGCAATTGCACTCTCTATCAGCTCACTTTTTATGCTGGTAATCCGCTGTTAGTTGTCTCCGATGTTGTGTTTCAATCATGCAATTAAAAACAGGAAAACATTCATTGCGCAATATACTTTAAGCTGTTATCTTGGAAAAAACTGGATGCACTCACTTGAATCAAGCTAAGGTTAGCGCATAGAGCAGTTAGCCGTTCCACCAATTATGGAACGGCTGATACACGATAAGTGTATTTATTTATTTAATTATTTATATTTCAGCACAATATAATTTTAGCATGAGATTTATAGCGTATTTAGCGCACCTTTAACCACACACAAGTATATAGGTTCGCCTTCAGCATTTTATAGTGACAGGGACCCCCATATACTACCTAATAAAGGTTTAAACCCCCTGATTGCCCCCTAGTTAACCCTTTCACCAGTGATCACCGTATAACTGTTACGGGAGACGCTGGTTAGTTAGTTTGTTTATTATAGATTCAGAGCACCTGCCATTTATTACCTTATAAAGGTTTAACCTCCTAATCGCCCAGCGGTGATATAAGTTAAGTTTTAGGGTCAGATAAGGTCTGCGTCGCCCCAGGTAGCGCCAGGTTAGCGCCAGTTTTGAAAACACCCACGCACGCAGCATACATCTCCCTTAGTGGTATAGTATCTGAACGGATCAATATCTGATCCGATCAGATCTATACTAGCGTCCCCAGCAGTTTAGGGTTCCCAAAAACGCAGTGTTAGCGGGATCAGCCCAGATACCTGCTAGCACCTGCATTTTGCCCCTCGGCCCAGCCCTGCCCAGCCCACCCAAGTGCAGTATCGATCGATCACTGTCACTTACAAAACACTAAGCACAGATAACTGCAGCGTTCGCAGAGTCAGGCCTGATCCCTGCGATCGCTAACAGTTTTTGTTGGTAGCGTTTTGATACAGTCGCTGACAGTCAGGAGCTTTTTTGCCTGTGAGTTTCACTAGTGTATCACTAAATTTAGAGCCCAAAATGGCAAATCGAAGGTATACTAGTGAAGAGGCCTACACGTTTCTGAGCATGACAGATAGTGAAGAGGAAGTCACTCATCCGTCAGATTCAGGCTCAGAATACGATCCTGTAGATGACAGCGCCTCCAGGACAGATAGCTCTGCTGATGGAGTTGTGGTCCCTGCTAAGGTCAGGCGTACCAGACCCCAATCTTCTTCTTCTATCCTTGAAGTGCAAGAACCGCAGGGCTCTCGTATGGAGCAGAGATGTACTAGCGCCGCTATTCCTTCTGGTGAACTGGCAAGCACAAGCGGCCTAGTACACCCTGGTCGTACATCCAGAACTGCAGTAACACTTGGTGACGTGACGAGTCCCATAAGTGCAGTTCAAGCTGGCGAGGTGGCAAGCACAAGTAGTGTCACGCTGCCACCAAGAAGATGAACACAGGCCCATCGTGCCCATAGTGCCCTTCCTGCTGCATTACCCAATCCTAATTGGGAACCCACCAGTTCTGCAGCACCCGTACTTCCCACATTCACTGGCCAACCCGGCATTCAGATGGAAACAGTTGATTTTACAACACTGGATTTTTATTCGCTGTTTTTCACCGAAGATCTCTATAGATCTATTGTGGACCAAAGCAATTTGTACGCTGGTCAACACATCGCCACTATTCCCCAGTCCTCCCTTGTCAGAGATTGGAAACCAATTACGGTTTCTGAATTTAAGATTTTTCTGGGCCTTTCCCTTCTCATGGGCATAACTAAAAAGAGTCAGTTGTGGTCATATTGGTCCACTGACCCAATTCACCATATGCCCGTGTTCTCTGCTTCCATGGCCAGGGCACGATACGAGCAGATTTTGCGGTTCATGCACTTCAACAACAATGAACTCTCGTCCTCGTGGAGACTCTGAATACGATCGGCTCTACAAAATTCGGCCCCTCGTAAACCACTTCAACCAACGTTTTGCAGACTTGTTTACTCCCCATCAAGTTGTCTGCGTTGATGAGTCCCTGATTAAGTTTTCTGGCCGCTTGTCATTCAAACAGTACTTTCCCAGCAAGCGTTTCAGATACGGGGTCAAGATGTATAAGCTCTGTGACAGGGTCACAGGCTATACATGTAGTTTTATGGTTTACGAGGGAAAAGACGTAGAGCTGACAAACTGCCCTGACTACATAGGAAGCGCTGGCAAGATTGTGTGGGACTTGGTGTCACCCTTATTCAGAAAGGGGTACCACTTGTATGTGGACAATTATTACACGAGCGTGCCACTTTTTAGTCACCTTTTTGATCATCAGATTGGAGCATGTGACACCGTGCGACCTAATCGCCGGAGCTTTCCCCAGCGGCTTGTAGATTCCTGTCTTAGGCTGGAGGAGAGAGCCTGCTTGCAGTGTAATAATTTGCTCGCTATGAAGTGGAGGGATAATAGGAATGTTTTCGTTCTTACCTTCCTTCATGCAGACACGACGGTCCAAATTACTACGGCGACTGGTGTTGTGGAGAAACCCCTCTGTGTCCACGAATATAACCTTAACATGGGAAGGGTGGACCTCAACGACCAGTTGTTGGTGCCGTACCTAGTTGCCCGTAAGGCCAGACGCTGGTACAAAAAAGTGTCTGTTTATTTATTTCAATTGGCTTTGCTGAACGCTTATGTGCTATTCAGAGCTTCAGGATGGACTGGATCCTTCCTTAAATTCCAGGAAGAGATCGTCAGAGCCCTTCTGTTTCCAGACAGTTCTCCACCTCACCTTCCCCAACCAAATGCAGTAAGCCGGCTGCATAAGAGGCATTTTCTTTATGTCCTCCCGAGTACCCCTACCCAACTTGCCCCCCAAAAAAGATGCGTGACACCCGTTATTATTGTCCCTCCTGTCCTGACAATCTTGGTCTTTGCATTGGTGAATGTTTTGAACACTACCATACACTAGTTGAGTATTAGCGTAGGGTACAGCACTGCACAGACTGGGACACACTTTCACAGGGTCTCCCAAGATGCCATCGCATTTTGAGAGACCCAAACCTGGTACCAGTTACAAAAGTTAAAGTTACAAAAAAAAGTGTAAAAAAAAAAAGTGTAAAAAAAAAAAATAAAAAAGTAAAAAAAAAAAATTATAAAATCAAAAATAGCTGTCATTTTATTGTTCTCTCTATTGTTCTGCTCTTTTTTACTGTATTCTATTCTGCAATGTTTTATTGTTATTATGTTTTTATCATCTTTGCTTTATAGGTATGCAATTTTTTTTATACTTTACTGTTTACTGTGTTTTATTGTTAACCATTCTTTTGTTTTCAGGTACGCCATTCAGCTGCAGAGTGGATTTATTTATCTTGACAGCAACAGCGTTTGCTCCCATGATACATAAAGCCGTGACTCCAGCGCTGTCGAAGGTGATTTCACCACCACAGTTACTTATTTTACATGTATGCAGCAGTGGGTGGAGGAGCGATTTGCTCCTACCTTTTGCGGGAGGATGCCCCCATGCTTCGGCATATATAAACAGTGCATGTATGCCCATCATTAGAAGTGGGTGGATGAAGGGAGGTATTCTAATGGTGGGCATACCCACCGATCAATATCTTTTTTTCGTTCAGCCCACAGGCTGCATGAAAAAAAAGTTTACAATATATGCCCAACAAGGACCAGCAACGTACTGGTATGTTGCTGGACTTTGAGTGGTTATACCAGAATGATCGGGGCGGTCGGCTTTCGTGTAAAAGCAATCCTAGCAGCTAGTTAGCCTCTAGACTGGCTGAAAAGAATGATACCAAGATGATACCTAAACCTGCAGGCATCATTCTGGTACACAGCAGGAGCCTCCCTCCATGCCATCATGGATACGGAGCACCCGAGGAGAAGAAGGGAAGAAGACGCCGCGGAGGAAGATGCCAGACGAGAACACCAGAGGAAGAACCAGAAGATCCAGAAGAACCAGAATAAGATGAAGAAAGAAACCGAAGGAAGATAGAAGATAGAAGATGGAAGAAAGAAGAAGCATTTAAATAAAGGAATTGTCAAAAACTGTCTCTTGTCATTTTTAACATTTTTGACAGTTTTTTTGTGAAATGGTAGGTGTACTTTTGTACCCCCTTACCATTTCACACAGGGGGAAGGCCAGGATCTGGGGGTCCCCTTGTTAAAGGGGGCTTCCAGTTTCCGATAAGCCCCCCACCCGCAAACCCCCACAACAACCGGGCAAGGGTTGTAGGGAAGAGGCCCTTGTCCCCATCAACATGGGGACAAGGTGTTTTCGGGGGCTACCCCAAAGCACCCTCCCAATGTTGAGGGCATGTGGCCTGGTACAGTTCAGGAGGGGGAGCCCTTTTTCGTCCCCCCCTCTTTTCCTGCGGCCTGCCAGGTTGCGTGCTCGGATAAGGGTCTGGTATGGATTTTTGGGGGGACCCCACGCCATTTTTTTTTGTAAATTTTGGCCGGGGTTCCCCTTAATATCCATACCAGACCTGAAGGGCCTGGTATGGAATTTAGGGGGGCCCCCACGTCATTTTTTAAAAATAATTTTGGTTCGGGGTTCCCCTGTGGGGAATTCCCATGCCGTTTTCATCAATGAACTTTTATGTGTATTGTCGGACCGGCAATTCATTATTAGCCGCAAGTAGTTTTAAATGACTTTTTTTCCTTTGAAATGTCATTTTGCTGTCAGACTGTTCTAAACACGGGAAACATGCGCCCCTTTACAGGAATACTATAGACACCCCCCCAGGTACGAAATTTAAAGGAATATTTCACTTTTGTGGTTTCACTTTAAGCATTATTAAAATCACTGCTCCCGAAAAAACGTCAGTTTTTAAAACTTTTTTTTGCATTGATCCATGTCCCCTGGGGCAGGACCCAGGTCCCCAAACACTTTTTATGACAATACCATGCATATAAGCCTTTAAAATTAGCATTTTTGATTTCTCCCATAGACTTTTAAAGGGTGTTCCGCGGCTTTCGAATTTGCTGCGAACACCCCAAATTGTTCGCTGTTCGGCGAACTGGCAAACAGCCGATGTTCGTGTCGAACATGAGTTCGACTCGAACTCGAAGCTCGTCCCTATTCCTGTTAAAGACTTGCTTGGCTGACATTCCTTCTGGCTCCAGATCCTCCTTGCTGTTCTACTACGCTCATCTCTGGCTTCCTGGCGTTTTGGCTTGTCTGACTATCCATTCTGGTTCTGGCTATGTTTTGACTACGTTTACTCTGTTTGCCTTTTTTTATTATTACAAGTGTGATTTAAAGTGGTGGGCCAGCTGAAAAAAAAATGTAAACGTCTGCAGCTACAAGCACTGTAGCTGCTGACTTTTAATAAGCACACTTACCTGTCCCTGGTGCCCACGATGTCTATATATTAATACACTGCCTGCACTGTATATTTAGTCTACCCCAAAAAAAAAATATATTTATCTATCTATCTATCTATCTATCTATCTATCTATCTATCTATCTATCTATCTATCTATCTATCTATCTATCTATCTATCTATCTATCTATCTATCTATCTATCTATCTATCTATCTATCTCTATATCTATATCTAGATATATATATATCTATGTATATATATATATAGATATACTGTATATACACACACACAGATATACATACACACACATAAACACACACTAAACTGCCTACACGCCATTAACTAACCAGCCTAATCTAGCTCAAGTTCTCTCAATCTCCTCCACGTATCACACTACATATGGCCGCTGTGTAAGCAGCCCTATACAGTGTGGGGCATGGCCCCCTAAGCCATGATTGGCCAAAGGCACCCTGCCTTTGGCCAATCTTGGTCTTTTACAGCAGATCACGTTGTCATTGGCCCAAGCATGCAGCTCAGGTGCATGCTTTTGCCAATCAGCAGCCATCAATGCACTGTGATCTCGCAGTGCATTATGGGGCGCTCCACGGTGCTCGAGTTTGCCGCGAACGCCACATATGTTTGGTTAGTTTGCAAACAAATGATCACCCGATATTCGAGTCGAACTTGCACCACATTTGCCCTCTGCCAATCCATTGGTACTATTCCTGTCATTAAAGAGTTCCTAAAAATTAGAGACAATGGCTGTGAAATGACAGAGCTTAGTTCTTTTAGGATCCGTGGGTGTATGCCATCTGGTCCAGGTGCTTTATTTACCTTGCTAAGCGGTCCTCGCATTAAATCACCAGCTTATGAAAAGTTAACTCCAGCAGCTCCTGCTCCCATCTTCCACTCAGTACTATGCCGTCTCCTAATCTCCACTTTGCTGTACACAGGCTGGCAGGTAGGAATTGCTACCTACACAGCCTGTGTGTATGTAGGGGAGGAGACACTGTTGGAGGGGGGGGGGAACAGAGGACACTAGAGTGAAGTGGGGAGGGATTGAGAATACTGCTTTGGGGGATGGGGAGGCAGAGGACACTGCTTTCGGGGAGCAGAGGAGACTTTGTTGGGGGGGTAGAGGACACTACAGTGGGGAGGGGGGTGATGTGAAGGGGGGCAGAGGACACTGTTTTGGGGGGTACAGAACATGACAGTGGGTGGGGGCTATGTGAAGGAGGGCTGAGGGCACTGTTTTGGGGGATACAGGACACTACAGTGGGGCGTTAAGTGAAGGGGGCAGAGAACACTGCATTGGGGTACAGGACACTACTGGAGAAGGCAATACAGTGGAAGGTATGATGTGAAGGGGGTCAGAGAACACTGCTATGGGGAGCAAAGGACAGTACAGTGGGGGGGTGATGTGAAGGGGCAGAAGACACTGCATTGGGGGTACAGGACACTACTGTGGGGGGGTAAAGTGAAAGGGGCAGAGAACCCTGCATTGTGGGGGTACAGAACATGACATCTACATGTTTATATTGGGAGCTTGATAGTTTTTTTTGTTTTTTTTTAATTTAAGGGTGTCGCCTAGTGCCCCCTCTCCCGGGGATCTTTGTTTTCCTCCATGCTGTCCAGGTAGATCTTAACCTCTGAAAGGTTGCCTACCCCTGATTAAAAGGCACTTGACTGGACTAATATTAATTAATACTAATAACTAGGGATGAGCTTCGAGTTCGAGTCGAACTCATGTTCGACTCGAACATCGGCTGTTCGCCGAACAGCGAACAATTTGGGGTGTTCGCGGCAAATTCCAAAGCCGCGGGACACCCTTTAAAAGTCTATGGGAGAAATCAAAAGTGCTAATTTTAAAGGCTTATATGCATGGTATTGTCATAAAAAGTGTTTGGGGACCTAGGTCCTGCCCCAGGGGACATGGATCAATGCAAAAAAAGTTTTAAAAACGGCCGTTTTTTCGGGAGTAGTGATTTTAATAATGCTTAAAGTTAAAAAATAAAAGTGTAATATTCCTTTAAATTTCGTACCTGGGGGGTGTCTATAGTATGCCTGTAAAGGGGCGCATGTTTAGAACAATCTGACAGCAAAATGACATTTCAAAGGAAAAAAGTCATTAAAAACTACTCGCAGCTATTAATGAATTGCAGGTCCCGACAATACTCATTCATTGATAAAAACAGCATGGGAATTTCCCACAGGGGAACCCCGAACCAAAATTTTTAAAAAAATGATGTGGGGGTCCCCCTAAATTCCATACCAGGCCCTTCAGGTCTGGTATGGATATTAAGGGGAACCCCGTGCCAAAATTAAAAAAAAAATGACTTAGGGGTCCCCCTCAAAATTCATAGCACGCCCTTCAGGTCTGGTAAGGATTTTAAGGGGAACCCCACGCCAAAATTAACAAAAAATTGGCGTGGGGTCCCCCCAAAAATCTATACCAGACCCTTATCCGAGAACGCAACCTGGCAGGCCTCAGGAAAAGAGGGGGGACGAGAGAGCGCCCCCTCTCCTGAACCGTACCAGGCCACAAGCACTCAACATTGGGAGGGTGCTTTGGGGTCCCCCCTAAAGCACCTTGTCCCCATGTTGATGAGGACAAGGGCCTCATCCCCACAACCCTTGGCCGGTGGTTGTGGGGGTCGGCGGGCGGGGGGCTTATCGGAATCTGGAAGCCCCCCTTAACAAGGGGACCCCAGATCCCGGCCCTCCCCCCTGTGTGAAATGGTAAGGGGGTACAAAAGTACCCCTACCATTTCACAAGAAAACTGTCAAAAATTTTAAAAATGACAAGAGACAGTTTTTGACAATTCCTTTATTACTTTCTTCCTTCATGCTTCGGTTTCTTCCTCCATCTTCCTCCTCTGATTCTTCTGGTTGTTATGGTTCTTCTGGTGTTCTCGTCCAGCATCTTCCTCCGCGGCGCCTCCTTGTCTTCATCTTCTTTTCTTCATCTTCTTCTCGGGCCGCTATGCATCCATGATTGGATGGAAGGCTCCTGCTGTGTGACGCTTCTCCTCTTCTGACGATTCTTACATAACGGAGGGTGGGGCCACCCGGTGACCCCGCCCCCCTCTGACGCACGGGGACATCCCTGTGGCATTCCCTGTGATGTCAGAGGGGGTGGGGTTACCCGTAACGTAACGGGTGACCCCCTCTGTCGTCAAAAATAAAGGAAATAAAGGAATTGTCAAAAACTGTCTCTTGTCATTTATAACATTTTTGACAGTTTTTTTGTGAAATGGTAGGTGTACTTTTGTACCCCCTTACCATTTCACACAGGGGGGAGGGCTGGGATCTGGGGGTCCCCTTGTTAAAGGGGGCTTCCAGATTCCGATAAGCCCCCCGCCCGCAGACTCCCACAACCACCGGCCAGGGTTGTAGGGATGAGGCCCTTGTCCTCATCAACATGGGGACAAGGAGCTTTAGGTGGGCTACCCCAAAGCACCCTCCCAATGTTGAGGGCATGTGGCCTGGTTAGGTTGGGGGGGGCGCTCTCTCATCCCCCCTCTTTTCCTGCGGCCTGCCAGGTTGCGTGCTCGGATAAGGGTCTGGTATGGATTTTTGGGGGGGGACCCCACGCCAATTTTTTTTTTTAATTTTGGCACGGGGTTCCCCTTAATATCCATACCAGACCTGAAGGACCTGGTATTGAATTTAGGGAGACCCCCCACGTCATTTTTTTTAAAATTTTGGTTCGGGGTTCCCCTGCGGGGAATTCCCATGCCGTTTTTATCAATGAACTTTTATGTGTATTGTCCGGAGACTCGGGACCGGCAATTCATTAATAGCCGCAAGTACTTTTAAATTACTTTTTTTCCTTTGAAATGTAATTTTGCTGTCAGACTGTTCTAAGCACGGGAAACATGCGCCCCTTTACAGGCATACTATAGGCACCTCCCAGGTACGAAATTTAAAGGAATATTACACTTTTATTGTTTGACTTTAAGCATTATTAAAATCACTGCTCCCGAAAAAACTGCCGTTTTTAAAACTTTTTTTTGCATTGATTCATGTCCCCTGGGGCAGGACCCGGGTCCCCAAACACTTTTTAGGACAATACCATGCATATTAGCCTTTAAAATAAGCACTTTTGATTTCGAACGTTCGAGTCCCATAGACTTCAATGGGGTACTAAAGTTCTTGCGAAGTTTTGGTCTGTTCACAAGTTCTGGTGCGAACCGAACCGGGGGGTGTTCGGCTCATCCTTACTAATAACTATGATTTGGATTAGTGGTTCTATACCTTTGTAAGGGCCTAGTAAAAATTTTAAAAAGCCCTGACAGTAAAAAACAAAACAAAACAAAAAAGTTAAAAAAAAATATTTGAAAATGCAAAATATGTATTAATTTCCATTCTTATGTATAAATATGGCTTCATTTGTCTCCTGACCTATCCTAGTGATCCTGTCATTGGTCATTTGCTGTCAGCGACAGGATTGTAAGTGTGACATGGGCCTAAAATCATATCACACCTGCATTATTTGTAAAAAAACAGCATATTTTACCTGTAAAAATTTTGTTTCATGGTTCACTCCTAAACAGCACTTTGCATTGCCTTTCTCCAGTAATCTAAAACCTCCACACCAGCACCATGAATTTAATTCCTAGCAAATTGTAATTAACAGTATCCCCCCCCCCCCCGCCATTCTTTCTTTCAGTGCTTCACCCCTTTCAGGGAAGGACTGGCAGCATTAGGCCTGGGGGGGCAAGTCCAGGCAAGTGGCCCGTTGAACCACCAAATCAGCTCACCATCCATTCCCACCTGGTTTTATAATGGATATTGATGTTATGGAGCAGGACAAATGATACAATGTGGTATCATAATTTAATGTTAATATTAACAAAGGAGGTTTAACAATAGTGCATCAATACAGCCTTACCAGTGCCCATCAGTGCAGCCTCACCAGTGCCCATTAGCTCAGCCTCATCAGTGCCAATCAATGCAGCCTCACCAGTGCCCACCAATGCAGCCTTACCAGTGCTCATCAATGCCCATCAATGCAACCTGATCAGTGCCCATCAATGAAGCCTCAACAGTGCCCATTAGTTCAGACTCATCAGTACAGCATCACCAGTGCCCATCAATGCAGCGTAACCAGTGCCCATCCTGCAGCCTGATCAGTGCCCATCAGCGCAGCCTCACCAGTGCCCATCAGTGCAGCCTCACCAGTGCCCATCAGTGCAGCCTCACCAGTGCCCATCAGCGCAGCCTCACCAGTACCTATTAGCGCAGCCTCACCAGTGCCCATCAGTGTAGCCTCAACAATGCCCACTAGCTCAGCCTCATCAGTGCAGCCTCATCAATGCAGCGTCACCAGTGCCCATCATGCAGCCTGATCAGTGCACATCAATGCAGCCTAACCAGTGCCCATCAGTGCAGCTTCACCAGTGCTCATCAATGCAGCCTCACCAGTGCCCATCAGTGCAGCCTCACCAGTGCCCATCAGTGCCCATCAATGCAGCCTGATCAATGCCCATCAATGCAGTGTCACCAGTGCCCATCAGCACAGCCTCATCAGTGCCCATCAATGCAGCCTCACCAGTGCTCATCAGTGCAGCCTGATTAGTGCCCATCAATGCAGTCTGATCAGTGCCTATCCAATTTAGCCTGCAATGCAGAAAGGGGAGAGCCACTGGATTACACAGAGAGGGGATCTGCTGCTTACCCGGTGCGACCAATGTCATCCAAAGCCCCGCCTCCTGGACCGGTTACTATGATAGATGTCACCAACTTCCTTCGTCCACAAGAAAAAAAAATTGTCAGCGGGCAGCGGCCGCCGGACATTTTGAATATAAGTTAGAGTGGCCTGGGGGGCAATTGCCGCCCTGCCCCCCTGCTCAGCCTGCCCCTGCCCTTTTATAACTTGCTAGCTGCTGATCCCATCCTCCTTCTGTGCAGCTGGTGGCTGCAAGAAGGGGGTGCTTTCGGCTTTTCACTCACACAGCTCCTCCCAAGCAGCATCCTTCAACCTGCTCTGTAGCTTGTAAGGTAGGTGCCATCTACTTCCAGGCAGGCACAGAATGTAAACAAACAGCTTCAGATAGAAAGACTGTGCAGAGAGTCATCAAGAGGGACTCTGCAGAGACTAATAGCAGCAGCTCTCATGCCACATTCTAGCAGGAATGAAAGCAGTCTGAAAAGACTCATAAAAACAGTCTTACAGATATCAAGCCTGGCTGAGAAATATTTCACACAGAAACACATTGGAACATTCATTTGAATGGGCTGACCAACACAGCACAATGTGCCAAAAAAGTTTTGGGATAGTAAGATGGCAGTGTATTGCTGCGCATTGCACCGTGCTGGGGTGTCCATGAAGAATAGCACCAAAGTGCATAAAACGCATTACCATGCAATGTGGTAATGTGCACAATAATGGAAACTTAAATGGTCGCTTCATTACACACTGTCAAAGAAGTTTGAAAAACTTGCTCAAGCTGAAAATGATTCCATTGCTCAGAAGTCTGAAAGAAGGAGTGACTAGCTAAAAGCATGACTGTTGCTTCTGTCAAGTCAGTAATTTAAAGTGGGCATTTATCTTCCTATATAAAAGGTTTGAATACTGCGTATAGAAACACCAATGGAACATTGGGGTTGATTTGCTAAAGCTGGAGAGTGTAAAATCTGATGCAGCTCTGTATAGAGAGCAATCAACTTCCAGTTGTTTTTTTTTGTCAAAGCTGAAGTTAGAAGCTGATTGGCTACCATGCACAGCTGTACCAGATGTTGCACTCTCCAGTTTTAGTAAATCAACCCCGTAGTTTTCATCCCACTCTAGTGCAAGCAGGCACAGTCTACAAAAGAAGTAGTATGTAAGAATTGCCACTCAATTAGATACATTAGGTGGACCTCATTGACATTTATAATTAGGTCCACAGTTCCACTTTAAATAAAGTGAGCTTTATGATACAGATTGATTTTTTCAATGTTGATATTTTTTTTTCGGCTCCCATACTAAAAGTCCAGTATATGTACTACTGGACCAAATACAAAGATTTGTAATTAATTATTAATTTACTTGACTTTTGAATGGACTCAATGGACTTTGGCACACTTGGCCTATATGTCAGCGAGTGCCTATCTGAGCTGTTGTCTTCCCCTTTTCCCCTCAGAACTTTCCACAAGCGAGTTCTGGCTCTCCATCATGTGGCTTAAACCTTTTGTTATTTTTATTTTCTATCAGTGCATTGATTGATCAGACTTAAGTTGATGTTGTGAGTTTTATGCTGAACTCCAAGCAAACAGCTAAACACACAATGTATGGACTAATATGTAAACTATCTTACCTACCAAATGATTTTTGTTTCTGTTCAGCTATTCTTGTGATCCAAACACTTTGCCATGCACTTTTTTACAACCTTTGCAGGCTACTCTACAATTAGGCAAAATAGCTAAATATAACCTGTGATTGTACAGTAGAGGAGCAGCATCCTAGTGATGAGGTCACCTTCCTGTGCTTTCTCCTCCTATAAGCATGTTCACAGACAGAACTGTTTGAGGCTCAGAGTGTTAGTTATATGTAAAATTGCATTAAGTTATTTTCTAGAACATTTGGCATCATTGTAAAATTCAACTATCAAAGCATAAAGAAACGATTCCTTTAATTTACTGATTTTGCCCCCCAACGTCCATCCTCCAGATGGTAAAAAGGCCTTCAGAACCTCATTAAATTCCAATTTATCTTTAGGAAGGATATTAATTATAAACAATAAATGTGTTTCCCATCTTCGGACACTGGTAATTAGAAGTACAGACTGCACTACTTATTTCAAATCAATTATTCCACTTAGCGGAAAGTACGAAACATGTCTTTACAGTAATACTACGTGCATGAAGGATGTTAGTCTAATAGTACTCTATACAGTATTCAAAATAAATAAAGCAGAAATTACCCATTACTAAGGAAATTAGTTCTTATTCTACGGTAGCCATAGATATTGGATGAACATACTGAATGACCGTACATAGGTGTACATAATTAAAGGATCACTAAAGATATAAAGATTTTTTTTTTTAAATAACAAACATGTTATACTTACCTGCAATATGCAGCTCGTTTTGCACAGAGTGGCCCCCGAATCTGGTCTTCTGGGGTCCCTCGGCGGCTGTCTCGGCTCCCCCCGCAAGGACTCAACACTTTCATGTGAGCTCCCTCGCATGGTGTTGAGTGCTTGCGGGCGTGCTCCCGTGATACAGCCGGCCACTGTATCACTTGGCCCCGCCCCCCGGCGCGCCGCGTCATTGGATGTGATTGACAGCAGCGGGTGCCAATGGCTGCGCTGCTTCAATCAATCCACTGTAACCAATCAACGGCCAGGCTGAGCGACGAAGAGGATGTCGGGGGCAGGCACGGGACTTTCGAAGGGTCAGGTAAGTAAAACAGGGAGGCTGGGGGGCCGGTATTGTCAGATGTTTTTTCACCTTAATGCATAGAATGCATTAAGGTGAAAAAACTTTTACCTTTACAACCCCTTTAAAGTACACATATCTAAACATTTTCTTAGTATTATAACAAGAGATGAAAAACATAAATATATAAGTGTATATATAATATAATCCACAGTAGAACTCTTAAATGTGTCCAAAAAAGACAAAAAAAGTCCTTAATAATGAAAAAAAATATATAATAATACTATATATATATATATATATATATATATATATACAGTATATATATATATATCTATATATCTATATATAGATATATATATCTATATATAGTGAAAAAAATGTTTCAAGTACAGTGGATATAAAAAGTCTACAGACTGTCAGGTGATGTAAAAAAAATGACAGAGATAAATCATTTCAGAACTTTTTCCACCTTTAACCACCACAGGGCATTTTCACCCCCTTCCTGCCCAGGGCAATTTTCAGTGCTGTCACGCTTTGAATGACAATTGCGCGGTCAAACAACACTGTACCCATATGACATTTTGCCACAAATAGAGCTTTCTTTAGGTGGTATTTGATCACCTCTGCGGTATTTATTTTTTGCGCTATAAACAAAAAAAGAGCGACAATTTTGAAAAAAAAAAACAAAAACACAATATTTTTTACTTTTTGCTATAGTAAATATCCCAATTAAAAAAACAAACAAAAAATAAAAACAAACATACTTCTTCCTCAGTTTAGGCCGATATGTATTCTTCTACATATTTTTGGTAAAAATAAACAAATAAATAAACACAATAAGCGTATATTGATTGGTTTGTGCAAAAGTTATAACACCTACAAAATAGTCGATAGATTTATGGCATTTATGGCATGATGAAGGGAACCAGAAGACTCTGAAAAGAGTCTTCTGGTTCCCTTCATCATTGTCTATTGCTTGATGTCCATTATGTCTACTAAGTAGTATTATTATGTTACTTAAGATACCCACTTTGTTTTTAATATTTGTATTTTCTTACCAAATAAAATATATATTCTTTTATCTTGTACAAAAGTTTCTACTCCTACATTTTTTCTATTTTTGTGCAAGTGTCGGGAAAGTCCACTCAGGGGAATTTATTGTCTTGTGTTTATGCTTTATTGGACGTGGCACGGCTTCCCTCCTAGACGAGTTGGTCATCCTTTTCTCTGTTCAAGCATTATATCCAGAGGTTGTCTTTGGGAAATAGATGAATGATACTGCCAGCATTGCTGCTGCTGAAGGGGTGGAGGGGTCAGCCTGTCAGAGCTCAGACCATACTGCATCAAATTGGTCTGCATGGCTGTCGTCCCAGAAGGAAGCCTCTTCTAAAGATGATGCACAAAGCCTGCAAACAGTTTGGCAAAGACAAGCAGACTAAGAACACGAATTACTGGAACCATGTCCTGTGGTCTGATGAGACCCAGATAAACTTATTCGGTTCAGATGGTGTCAAGCGTGTGTGGTGGCAACCAGGTGAGGAGTACAAAGACAAGTGTGTCTTGCCTACAGTCAAACGTGGTGGTGGGAGTGTCATGGTTTGGGGCTGCATGAGTGCTGCCGGCACTGGGGAGCTACAGTTCATTGAGGGAACCATTAATGCCAACATGTAGTGCGACATACTGAAGCAGACCATGATCCCTTCTCTTCGGAGACTGTGCCGCAGGGCAGTATTCCAACGTGATAACGACCCCAAATACACCTCCAAGATGACTACTGCCTTGCTAAAGAAGCTGAGGGTAAAGGTGATGGACTGGGCAAGCATGTCCCCAGACCTAAACCTTATTGAGCATCTGTGGGGCATCCTCAAACGGAAGGTGGAGAAGCGCAAGGTCGCTAACATCTACCAGCTCTATGATGTTATCATGGAGGAGTGGAAGAGGACTCCAGTAGCAACAAGTGAAGCTCTGGTGAACTTCATGCCCAAGAGGGTTAAGGCAGTGCTGGAAAAAATGGTGGCCACACAAAATATTGACACTGGGCCCAATTTGGACATTTTCACTTGGGGTGTACTCACTTTTGTTGCCAGCCGTTTAGACATTAATGGCTGTGTGTTGAGTTATTTTGAGGGGACAGCAAATTTACATTGTTATACAGGCTGTACACTCACTACTTTAAATTGTAGCAAAGTGTCATTTCCTCAGTATTGTCAAATGAAAAGATATAATAAAATATTTACAAAAATGTGAGGGGTGTACTCACTTATTGCGAGATACTGTGTGTGTGTATATATGTGTGTATGTGTGTGTGTGTAGATAGAGAGTGCATTAAAGCAGGCCAGGAAAGGAGGGGGGGGCGAGCGAGCACCCCCTCCCCCTCCTGAACCATACCAGGCCGCTTGCCCTCAACATGGGGAGGGTGCTTGGGGGTCCCCCCCAAAACACCTTGTCTCCATGTTGATGGGGACAAGAGCCTCTTCCCGACAACCCTGGCCATTGGGTACATTGTACCCCTACCCATTCACCAAAAAAGTGTCAAAAAGTAAAAACCACAACAGACAGTTTTTGACAATTCCTTTACTAAAAAAGAAAAAAGTGTCCCGCAATGTCGATCCATCTTTATTCACGCTGTCTGGCCAGAAAAATAGTACAGCGATCTCCCCTGCTGTTTGTGTTCTGACAGGGGCACAGCTCCTTGCCAGAACAATCCAGTCAGGAGCCGGACGGCTACTGGTTTTCCAGCATGCTTGTCTGACAGAAGCCAGCCGAAATGGCTCCCATACACACATGCCGAATGTTTATTGAACCAGCCAATGTTGCCCAGCCAATGTTGCCCAGCATTCAGGCCGTGTGTACTAGGCTTAAGACCTCATGTACAGAATTTTTTTTCAGCCTGTAAAAGCACCACTATGTGGTTTCCCCGAAAAAGCCCTACACCCCAAATAAGCCCTAGTTAAAGTCCTTGTAGGTCTTATTTTCAGGGTAGGGCTTATTTCAGGGAAACAGGGTAGGGCTTATTTGGGGGGTAGGGCTTATATTGCAGCCATCACCGACAATCACGCTAGGTTTTATTTTCGGGGAAACAGGGTATGTGTCCATGTGCACATAGACATTTACAGGTGCATTAAAAGAAGAGTGATTATAGGCTGAAGAAAATAAACATTACCCACAAACATGTTTAGGAGAGGAACCGTAGAACAGAAAGAATGTTGCCCACACATAAACTCGTCTAAACATACCTAAACGTGTTTACACATTTTTGAACATTAATGAATTCCAGTGGAAAGAATAAATTAAAATTCTGGTCAATGGCATCCATTAATGCTCAAATGCTTGATGTGTCTAAATATGCAGTTTTATGCACGTTTTCCCTAACTTGCCTGAGGGTTATGGGCCCTGGATATTGAGAGCTAACTAGTTAATAATCCCAGTTCATTTACATAATGGGAAGACCTTGAACTGGTTTGGTTTAAAGTCACCTTTAACTGCTGATAAAGTTATTAAATTCAAAAAATTATACAAAACAGGGATAATTACTATAGACATGTTACATGTACAGTATTCTGGTTGTGTACCTCTGCCTCAGAGTTATGGAAGCAAGTGTTTAATTTTCCGAATTTGAATAGTTTTTGAATTCAAAAAGTTTTCAAATTCAAAACGTTTTCGAATTGGAATAGTTTTCTATTTGTTTTCCAATTTCCAAAGAGATTAAAATAGAAAAGAAAATAAAGAAATAGAATATAAAAAAATATGATAGAATAGAAAATAATATAACAGAATATAATAGAGTAAAACAGAACAAAATAGAATAGAAAATAAAAACGGAATAGTATAGAAACAAATAGAATAAACAAAGAATATAATAAAAATAGAAAGAATATAACCATCTTCTGAAATTCGAATAGAAAAGAATAGAATTAAAAAACCATAGAATAGAAAGAATATAGCCATTTTCCAAAATTCAAATAGAATCAATTCAAATTTGAATAGAATAAAAAAATAGAATAGAAAATAACAGAACAGTATAGAAAAAAACAGAATGGAATATAACCATCTTCCTATTCAAATCTGTTTTCTATTCTATAGTTTTTTTAATTCTATTATTTTTCTATTTGTTCTTTTCTATCCTATTCTTTTCTATTCTATTCCATTCTATTATCTATTCAAAATTTGAATTTTGGAAGATGGTTATATTCATTCTATTCAGTTTTTTGCTATACTATTCTGTTATTTTCTATTCTATTCAAATCTATTCTATTCAAATTCAATTTGATTCTATTTGAATTTTGGGAAATGGTTATATTCTTACTATGCTATTCATTATTATTATTATTATTTTTTTTTTTTACCACTTCACCGAACACTATCGAGAGACTTTTTTCAACTTTACGTTCATTTATTGCCTTTTTCTCGATTTCATATCATTGTGGTATTTTCTTATTTCTACTATTATAATTTTTTTTTAAATGTAATTACTTAAACACAGTAGTAATAAAAGTCCAAGCTTTAATTTCAAATTTTAGTTGCTAGTATTACTTTTATATCTATCTTGCAAAAATGTCTTTCTCTACCCATATTCATCCACCCTCCCCCCTACTTCTCTCCCCCCCACCCCCATCTTCCTTCCCCATTGGTCTGCGCTCGGTCCTTTTTTCTTATTTTCGAGCCTACTCAGGCCCCGCCTTACTTACTATGCTATTCTATTGTTTTTTTAATTGTATTTTTTCTATTACATTATAGTCTACTCTATTCTATTCTGTTTTTTTTTCTTTTTTTATCCTGTTTTTTTCTATTCTTTTATGCATTCAAATTCAAATTTATTATTAGAAATTAGAAATTAATTTGATAACTATTTGAATCGATTAAAATTATGCCTAATTTTTCAGATTAATTTAAATTTGGTACTATTTTAATTCGAAAATTCGGATACATCCAAATTTCTGAAAACAGAAAATTTGTCCGAACTTCAATTCATAACGATCCAAACTGCACATGTCTAGTGTGGGATGACTGTGTATGTGAATGTAAGTGTGTGTGTTCTATGTTAGCACACCTTTGGATGTGCAGCTTGATTTTTGTTACTAAAATACAAAAGCATTATTAAACACCTTTTAAAAAAACATCATGGTCCTTAGTTAAAGCATCTCTAAACCCCAAAACAAACTTTTTCTAGGGTTTGGTGTTAGATGGATTAGTAGATTTAGATTAATTTTACATAAGTGACTAACAAATTAAAGCCAAACTCAGGCTATCATACTTTAGGCAGTCATAGAAACTGTTTTTTTTCCCTATTGGAATGAAGGTTTTACATAAATTAATAAAAGCTGACCACTGTATGCACCCTTGTCAGTGTAAAAATGGTTTGTTTCAACCCTCCAACTACCACTTTTGCTGGACAGACTAAATAAGAGACTAAAATATAGGATAAACAGGTAATAAAACTACACTATTACCAAAAGTATTGGGACACCTGCCTTTACACGCACATTAACTTTAATGGCATCCCAGTCTTAGTCCGTAGGGTTCACTATTGAGTTGGCCCACCCTTTGCAGCTATAACATCTTCAACTCCTCTGGGAAGGCTGTCCACAAGGTTTGAGTGTGTCTATGGGAGTGTTTGACCATTCTTTCAGAAGCGCATTTGTGAGGTCAGGCGACGAGAAGGCCTGGCTTGCAGTCTCTGCTCTTATTCATTCCAAAGGTGTTCTGTCGGGTTGAGGTCAGGACTCAGCACAAACCAGTCAAGTTCCTCCACCTCAAGCTCGCTCATGCATGTCTTTATGGACCTTGCTTTGTGCACTGGTCCAAATCATTTGGTGGAGGAGGGATTATAGTGTGGGGTTGTTTTTCAGGAGTTGGGCTTGACCCCTTAGTTCCAGTGAAGCAAACTCTTAAGGCACCAGCATACCAAGACATTTTGGACAATTTCATGTTCCCAACTTTGTGGGAACAGTTTGGGGATGGCCCCATCCTGTTCCAACATGACTGCGCACCAGTGCACAAACAAAGCCCATAAAGACATGTATGAGTGAGTTTGGGGTGGAGGAACTTGACTGGCCTTCAGAGTCCTGACCTCAACCCGTTAGAACACATTTTAGGATGAATTAAAGAGGAGACTGCTAGCCGGGCCTTCTCGTCCACATCAGTGCCTGACCTCACAGATGGGCTTCTAGAAGAATTGTCAAACATTCCAGTAGACACACTTCTAAACCTTGTGGACAGCCTTCCCAGAAGAGTTAAAGCTGTTATAGCTGCAAAGGGTGGGCCAACTCAATATTGAACCGAACAGACTAATAGGGCGAACACACGGTCGGACTTTGTTCGGACATTCCGACAACAAAATCCTAGGATTTTTTCCGACGGATGTTGGCTCAAACTTGTTTTGTCTACACACGGTCGCACAAAGTTGTCGGAAAATCCGATCGTTCTAAACGCGGTGACGTAAAACATGTACGTCGGGACTATAAACGGGGCAGTGGCCAATAGCTTTCATCTCTTTATTTATTCTGAGCATGCGTGGCACTTTGTCCGTCGGATTTGTGTACACTCGATCGGAATTTCCGACAACAGATTTTGTTGTCGGAAAATTTTATCTCCTGCTCTCCAACTTTGTGTGTCGGAAAATCCGATGGAAAATGTCCGATGGAGCCCACACACGGTCGGAATTTCCGACAACACGCTCCGATCAGACATTTTCCATCGGAAAATCCGACCGTGTGTACGGGGCATTAGACTAAGCTCATGTGCATGTAAAGGCAGGCATCCCAATACTTTTGGTAATATAGTGTATGGTATAGGGGGACGCAGAAATACAGACTTCTGTGTGAATGCTAGTGACATTTAAGGGGGCATTAGGTGGAAACAAGGAGCTTTTTATATTGCTTCACCTCAATAGATGAGTCGAGGAATCATTCCCTGTTTTACCCCCAGAGGTCACCCTTTCCCCTTTAGAATAGGAAGAAGGTTATGGGAGTGCAGTACAGAAATTTAGCTTTGGCTCCCATGGAAGTTCCTGGAGCTTTGGACAGTAAGTTATAACCACGCCATACAAATGGCCTTCTTTGACTGGGGGACTCCATGACACCCCTCCCTCTAGAGGGCTGAGCCGAGAAGGCTGAGGGAGAAAGTTGACAGAAGAATATCCTAAACTAGGCATAAGTTGAACACTGCTCATTTGGATGTCAGAACTGTAATTTTCCCAAAGGTTGCAAGTAAAGTAGAGTTCTATTATTATATGCTTGTCTTTGACCTATTTCTGAACAAGTGAGTACACACCTGACTCAAGCCTAGAAGGGTCTGGAACATGATGTGGTATATGAACATTGTGATCATGATTGAGAGACTGTCTTCGAAACATGTTTGGAAATGCTCCTCCTATTACTCCATCATGGAGTGAGGGTCCACACCAGCATTGAGGGAGACCTGAAGCCTGCTAGTGGTATCCAAGATTGGAACCTATTGCCTGCATTCACTAAGCCCCTCTCACAGATAGACTACATCATATATGTAATTTCTGATTACACCTTAGTTCCATTTTAATAAGTACATCGTTCTATGTAAACCTCAAAAAGAACTTATCTTCTGTACTCACTTTTGGTCTGTTAAATATTCCATGGAAAGTGTTTGTTATATAGCCTCAATAAGTGCAAAAAAATACTTGTTGATCACATCAGAAATTCAGAGCTGTTCTGTGTACAGTGCTCACTCCCTGTATTATCTCAAGGAAAGCAATTCTCTTTTACTCCTAGTTGCTATCTTGGGACTGCCAATTGATTAGCTCTATGCTTTGGTTATGGAGGATGTTGATGTTCTTTTTTCCCCCTTATTTTGGGTCTGAACTGTGGAAGCACATCAGGTCTGATTAGTATTGTAGGCTCACACAGCTTACACATGAACCAGTGGTGGGGTTGGCTTGAAACCACCCAGGAAAGGAAACCTAAATTTTATCTGAAATGAAAGTAATCTTGGGCTTATTAGTAATTAGGTGAAACACTAGAAATGGCTGTGTATATGCATAGATTCTGATTCCTGATGGTCAGCTGTATGCCTACTTTCCACTCAGTTCAGCCCTTCCCGCTTCCTGCTTTTGTTCTCCTATGTGTAAAATGTTGATGTTATGCTTTTAGTCTGACAGTCTTTTAAGAGCAGTAATTTTAAGTCTGCCATTGTAAGAATCATTTATCGCTGCTACTTTAAGTGAAGCATTGCTCTCGAGTTGTTGCGTGTCTAATGTATCCATTGGGAGCTTTGCATATGAATTAAACATCATATAACTTTCAGCAGTCACTTTCCTAACATATTAAGCTGAATATCTATGCAGAAACACAGAGTAGAAATTTACTGGAGGGAAAAAGAATGTCTTGTATTACTTTGAAGGCCACTTCTAATTGATAATTTGCAAGAATAACCTCTAGCTAAATTCTTGGTATAATATTTAAAAAGGATGTATGTAAAATTCGAGCTACTAATTTGATTACTTCTAGGAGACTGTATAGATTTCCAATGTTAGCCAAACTGTCCTCAATCTCAAAAAGATTTGATGCACAATGAAATGCAAGGAGCAATAGTGTTAATACCAAGATCAACCACTTGCCTTTTAGATACAAATTTTATTACCTTCTTGCTAAAAGCTGTTGCATTTCCATCATCTTGTCCTTTGATTTCATGATATCATGAAAGTACTAACATGCATCTGCTTTTCTATACTGTCACAGCATCAGTATACATCAATGCATGTAGTTATAAACATTAGGTGGCGTTAAAGCAGATATGTTCTGACTATAAAAAAAAACGTTTAAAATATTTAAAAACTTGAACTAAAACATGCTAGGTTATGTCTATAAGGTGTCTATGCCATGGTGAGAGCAGGAAGACTAAGCTGGTGCCAGCCTAATATCAATAAAAAATCATAGAAATGAGTGCTAGTTCCCCCAAGAACAGGGAATTTCTCATATTTAAAGACATGCGGATCATCAATAATGAGACTATCCCATGGCTATGCATACTATAGGGCTCTGTTAAAACATGGTCTATGTTTGCCACCTGTGGTAACCAGAACTGCCCATAACAACATGGTCTATTAAATGGAAACCTCCCTATATTTTAGGTAGGTTTGATGTTACATAGTTACATAGTAAGTAAGCCTGAAAAAAATTGATTTTTAAAACAGCTTACCTGTAAAATCCTTTTCTTGGAGTACATCACTGGACACAGAGCACCATAATAATGACTATCTGGGTTATATGCTACCTTTAGGTGATTGGACACTGGCAACCAATAGTAAGAAGGTTCCTCCCATATAACCCCTCCCATACAGGAAGTACCTTTAGTTTTGTAGCAAGCAATGAAGATTCCAGAAAAAAGACGGGAGGGACCTCTGTGTCCTGTGATGTACTCCAAGAAAAGGATTTTACAGGTAAGCTGTTTTAAAAATCCATTTTTCTTTATCGTACATCAAGGGACACAGAGCACCATAATAATGACTATCTGGGATGTCCTAAAGCAATGCATTTGAGGGGAGGGAACATAGTATTCCTAGACCCCTTTTTAGGCCCAGAATTATAAAGCTGCTTGCAGCACGCTGTGGCCAAAAACAGTCTCCCTTTGAGACCTAACACAGTTGATAAAACCTGGTGAACGTATGAACTGAAGACCAGGCGGCCGCTTTGTAAACCTGAGCCATAGACACCTGTCCTATGGCTATGGACAGACTGCCCAAGACGTACTAACTGCTCTAGTAGAGTGCACTTTGAGATATCGAGGTGGAACCTTGTGTTTCAACTCATAAACTTGCATAATGACCTGGCGAATCCACCTAGAAATGGTTGAACTAGTTGCTACCTGTCCCTTTTTAGGACCGTCTGGCAGAATGAAAAGAGAGTCAGTCTTTCGAAAATGGGTTGACATCTCCAAGTAAACCTTGACTGCTCTCACCATATCCAGTGCGTGAAGCGACCTTTCCTTTTTAGACCCAGGGTTGGGAAAGAAGGATGGTAAAATGATATCCTGATTTAAGTGAAAATTGGAAACCACCTTAGGTAAAAAATCTGGACGGGGGTCGCATAACCACCTTGTCCTGATGTACAAACAGAAAGGGTTCTTGACAAGAAAGGGCAGCCAATTCTGACACCCTTCTAGCGGAGGTTATGGCCACCAAAAAGACCAATTTCCTAGTTAATAGGATCAAAGGAATATGTCTAATAGGTTCAAAGGGTTGACTCTGTAGAGCTGATAGCACTAAGTTCAAATCCCAAGGGCATAAAGGCGGCTTAACTGGCGGCCTTAATTGCAGCACCCCCATGACGAAGGCTCATACCAAAGAACGAGCTGCGATTGGCCTCTGGAAAAAAAACGATAAGGCCGAAATTTGTCCCTTAATGGTCCCTAGAGAAAAAAGGCAAGGTCCCTCCCAATCGAATACTTGGGAGGGTGCCATCTTCTCCTCTCGCACCAGGAAATGTATGATTTCCAGGCCCTATGGTAAATGCTTCTAGAAACTGGCTTTCTAGCATTTATCAGAGTAGGCAGAACAGATCCTCTGATACCGCGGTCCTTCAGCACCCTGGTCTCAATAGCCATGCCATCAAATTCAGCGACTGTAAAGAAGGATTATATATGGGACCTTGAGACTACAGGTCTGGACGGTATGGGAGGCACAACGGGTCCTCCATCGCCATCCTTACAATCTCTGAGTACCAGGACCTACTGGGCCATCCTTGGGCCATTAGAATTACTGTTTTCTGTTCCTCCTGTATCCTGCATAACAGGTGTGGCAGCATCTGGATCGGAGGGAATCATTAATGCATCCGTCCTTACAGCAAGTGGATCCCTGGTCCTGGATACAAAGCTGTCCACCTTGGCATTGAACTTGGAGGCCAGGAGATCTACCTCTGGCATCCCCCAATGCTGGCAGATTTGAAGGAACACCTCGGGGTGAAGGGACCATTCCCCCGGTAACAATTGCTGATGACTTAGGTAGTCTGCCTGCCAATTGTCCACACCTGGAATAAAGACTGCCGACAGAAACGGTACATGCCTTTCTGCCCAAATTAATATGTGATTTACTTCCCTTTGGGCTGCCCAGCTCCGGGTTCCCCCTTGATGGTTGATGTATGCCACAACCGTGGAGTTGTCGGACTGGACTCTGATCGGAAACCCCCGCAATCTGGATGTCCAGAATAGGAGAGCCAAACGAGCTGCTCAGATTTCCAGCAGATTGATGGGTAAGGTCTTTTCTACTTGGGACCATTTCCCTTGTACTGAGGCCTCTTCCAGGACTGCTCCCCAGCCGCGACGGCTGGCGTCCGTAGTCACCACCTTCCAGGTTACAGGCAGAAAGGATTTTCCGCCCTTTAAGTTGTTGGTTTTTGACCACCAAGAGAGGTCCTGTTTTACCTGTAGGGATAGAGACATGGGATGATCCAAGGTTTGAACAGACTTGTTCCAAGCTTCCAGGATAGTCTTTTGGAACACCCTGGAGTGGAACTGCGCATAAGGAACTGCGCTGAAGGATGCCACCATCTTGCCCAGCAGCCTTATGCACAGTCGAATCGAAAGCCTTCCTGCCCTTTTGACTTCCCGGACCAGCTCGACTATGGACCTGACCTTTAGGGGAGGTAAAATTACCCTTTCCTGGGTTGTATCTAGGATTAGGCCTAGATATGTCAAGACCTGAACTGGACGAAGGGCTGATTTGTCCGTATTCAGAATCCATCCTAGGAACTTCAGGAAGCAAACGGTAGTTGAAACGTTTTCCACTAAGGTGGAGGAAGACTGGTCCCTTAACAGAAGGTCGTCCAGATATTCTATGACCGAGATCTTTTGGGACCTTAGAAAAGCCAATACTGGAGCCAAAATTTTTGTGAAGACTCGAGGGGCTGTGGCTAGACCGAACGGAAGTGCCACAAACTGGAAATGACACCCCTCTACTGCGAAGCGCAGAAACCTTTGATGGGGACCGAAAATTGGCACATGTAGGTATGCATCCTTGATGTCTATGGATGCTAAAAAATCCTCTCTTCTCAAGGATGCAATTACTGGATGAACCGACTCCATACGGAAGGTTCGGACGTTTAGAAAGGAATTTAGGGACTTGAGGTCCAGAATGGGCCTTACCTCCCCATTTGGTTTGGGCACTGTGAATAGGTTCGAATAGAATCCTTTGAATTTTTCCTTGTGCGTAACCTCGATAATTACCTGCTGCCTTTCTAGCTGTCTTAAGGCTAGGAATAGGTTTTTCTTTTTTACTGGGTCCGATGGGACTCTGGATAGCAGAAATTGATTCGGAGGAAAATCCCGGAACTCTATTTTGTAACCCTGTGTTACAGTGGAAATGACCCACCTGTCCTAAAACAATTTTCTCCAAGCGTCTGCGAATCGCCGCAGTCTGCCCCCCACTTGCAAGAGTGGGGGCGCCCCTTCACAAGGAGGACTTGGAATTGGCCTTGGCTGGTTTCTGGGTCCAAGGTCTTTTTTGACCCTGAGGTTTTTTAAAGGTAGGTGGTTGAGGCCGTCGATATCTCTTGGGAGAAGAGGCGCCTGGCCCGGGAGCGTTGGGGATCTTAAAGGAAGGCTGCTTATTCCTTCTTTTAGCTGGAAGCAAGGAGCTCTTTCCTCCAGAGATCTTTTGGATATATTTATCCAGATCTTCTCCAAACAAACGCTCATCATGAAAAGGAAAAGCCGCAAGTAGCCTCTTGCATGGCATCTCGGCTGACCAGTTCTTTAGCCACAAGACTCTGCGCATATGGATTGAAAGTAGCTCAAAATGAGACATCTGCTGGATCGAGTCCTTTAATGCATCTACCGCGAAACATAAAGCGCGAGGAAGTTCTGACAATTCGTCAGAAAATTCTTCCTGAACAGGCAAGTTCCTGACCAACCTTTTAAAACGGTCCTTCAAGGACTGATAAATCCTGATATCCGCAACTGCTGGTTGTACTGCTGACCCAGCCACCGCAAAGGAGGCCTTTAGTAAGGATTCCAGCTTTTTATCTGCTGTATCTTAAAACCCTTGGGTATTATCCACTGGACAGGTTAAGCTTTTATTCACTGATGAAATGGCGGCATCAACCGAAGGCGTATCCCACCTTTTCCTGAATTTTTCCACCATAGGGTATAAAAAGGAAAACCTTTTTGGAGGCAAATATATCCTGTCCGGGTGGTCCCAGTCAGCGTAGATCACCTGCTCCAATAATGCATCCACAGGGAATGCCTGGGAACCTTGCTGAGGCCACAAGGATCCCAACGTAGAACAGGAAAGTCCTGGTCCCTGTATGGGGGGGTAACTTAAATCCTGCTCACCATTTCAGCCAAAGATTGGATGAATAATTTTTGGGATTGGGAAGCCGACATTGGTTCCTCGGAACCTAAATCCCCGCCGAGGATTCTTCAGCTTCTGCTTCCTCCCTATCTTTTACAGCCACCTCCTCCAAATCCTCTGCCCATTCTGGATCCAAATCACAAGGACCCAACTGGCTAAGAGAGTCCTGGTGCTCTAGTGATTCTCCACTGGGACCAGGCTCAGGAGAGGGAGATCTATGACGTTTCTTCCCTCCCTGCGTTACTGAGGTAATAATACCCGCTATTTTGCCTTCAAGGCCAGCTAGGGTTGATGCTAAGTCATCCTTAGTAACATAAGCCGATGCAGGGATATTGGTAGTGGCCACTACGCCTGACAGATGCAATGGCTCAGCCAGGCCAAATGCCGCAGGTCTTTCAGGGGAGATTGATGCTGCAGTAGCCTGAGGTTGATCTCCTGCCACGCCAGGATGCACGCGGCGACCTCCCCGCCCCGCGCACGCCGTAGTGCACGCGAATGCGGCGCACATCCCCGATGCACGTGCACGCACCTGTGCACATGCATGCCCGGCACACACGCCACCACGCGGGAGACACCAGCCTCGGCAGTTTGCAACATAAGGCACGAAAATTTTTGGCAAAACAACACATGTTATAGCAACACAGTAATACAGTTCAGGCCCCCAGAGGGAGCACTCACCGATCCTTGCTGCAGGGCCTGGAACAGGCCCAATCTTCCCCCATCACCGCAGGTAGCACCACAGAGGACCTTCAAGGACCGGGTCCCCCTTTTGTTTCGGGGTCCACACCCTTGGACCTGTAAGGCACCCTTCTGGTTTCCTTGGGCAGGTGATAGACCAGGAATACCATATAACAAGGGTCCAGCACCATAAAGGACACATTACAGGCAAAACCTTGTTCTTGAACCAAGGCTCGGGTACCATTCACTTTAGCTTTTAATATGCCATCCGAATGGGTCCAATTATAACATCCTCACTGGGACATTATTGAAGAATTTGAAGAGCTTTCACAGCCATGACCATCACCTTCAAGACACTGACAAAAACTAAAGGTACTTCCTGTATGCGAGGGGTTATATGGGAGGAACCTTCTTACTATTGGTTGCCATTGTCCAATCACCTAAAGGTAGCATATAACCCAGATAGTCATTATTATGGTGCTCTGTGTCCCGTGATGTACGAAAAGACAATCCATCCAGTTCAACCTGTGTTGGTGTACATGTGTCAGTGTCTATAATTATTTCCCATATCCCTATATGCTGTGTTCTTTAAGATATACATCCAAGAGTCTTTTAAAAATATCCATACTCCCCGCAGCCACCACCAATTGTGGAAGAGAGTTCCACATTCTTATTGCCCTGACAGCGAAAAAACCCCTGCGCACTTTAAGGTTAAACCGCTTCTCCTCCAGTTTCATTGCATGGACCTGTGTCCTCTTATGCCACGTACACACGATCGGAATTTCCATCAGAAAAAACTTGGATGGTTTATCCGACGGAATTTCGCTCAAGCTTGCCTTGCATACACACGGTCACACAAAAGTTCTCTGAACTTTCGACCGCCAAAAACGCAGTGACGTACAACACTACAACGAGCAGAGAAAATTAAGTTCAATGCTTCCGAGCATCCGTCAAATTGTTTCTGAGCATGCGTGATTTTTGCATACAGACGAACACATCTTCGGATAGAAACTTTTCCCGACCGAAAAATAGAGAACATGCTCTCAATCTTTTGCTGGCTGGAATTCCGCCAGCAAAAGACCGAGCATACACAGTCGCATTTTCCGACAAAAAGCTCTTATCGGAGTTTTGCTGGCGGCATTTCCGATCGTGTGTACATGGCATTACACTCCCTGAGACTGAATAGTTTGTTTTCTATGTTGGGATCCCCATTGAGGTATTTGTAGATTGATATCATGTCCCCTCACAAGCATCAATTTTAGTGTTTGCAGTTGTTTCTTGTAATTAAAGTTTTCCAGTCTTCTTATTAGTTTTGTTGCCCTTCTTTGGACTCTCTCCAGCTCCAGCACATCCCTTCTGAAGACTGGTGAGCAGAACTGGACAGAATACTCCAGATGTGGCCTAACCAGAGTTAAAGTGGCAGGATTATAGTTATATCCCTGGAGTATATCCCTTTTTTATTATGCTAATATTCTGCCAGCTTTGGTAGCTGCAGCTTGACATTGCATGCTATTGCTCAATCTGTGATTTTGCTTGCATATTTAAACAATAAATAAAGCATTGTATATTTATAAATCATAAGTCAATTATAATATTCAGGTATATTCAGCTCTGAAGTGTGGACAGTCTGCCTGTGTTTGTGTTGAAAGTTTGAGCAGGAGAAGAGACGGATAGAGTGTGAAGACTGAAGAACTGCTTATGCTGTATGGACAGAAGTGGAGTCTGTGGAATGTCAAGCCAGGGTATAAAGTCTACTGAAAAGGTACAAGTAAGCTTAGTCATACACATATAGATTTCTCTCATTCTGCCCGCAGGCTGAACAAGGAACAAGAGATTGATTACATGCTTTCAACCACGCTAACCAGCATGGATGGAGGAATCTCTCCTGCTGGCTATTGTATTCAGACACTAGCAATTGTCTGAATGCCTAAACAGTAGTTTCATCTGTTTGGATGTAGTAGCTGTTCGGTTGGCCGGTGTCAACTCAGATCCTTTGATATTTTAATTTGAAGTTTGTCAAGCCTGGGGATGCTGATAGGTTCACCCATAGCTTATTTGAGATGTTTCCTGCTGTAACAGCCAAAATTCAAGCTGTGTATCATAGACTTCACTTTATATGGATTCAGACTAAGCTGATGCTCTGCCCCTGTGTCTTGTTCTTTGATGTGGAAGCCAGGACTTCACACTAGGCGTGAACTAAACATTTACCACATAATGGGAATTTTCAAAATACAAACTTTCTATGATTTGCCTACATAAAGTCTTGTGGACTAGATTAACGTGCAAAGAATAATACAATGTATTATTATCTGTATCTTCAATTGCAAAGTTTTAGACATAACAGCACAAACAGATGTGTGTGGAAATATTCAGGCAAACTGAAAATTGTGATTTGACAATAATTTGGAGTTTTCTGGAATATTTCCAGGCATATTCTTTTGACAGGCATATAATCTTGAATTATTGTATACATTGCAAAAGCAATCAAATGGACATGCTGTACTGTACTGTACAGTATATGCAAATATTCAAGCACACAAAAAATTAGGCAAACTGCAAATTTTGGCCAAAAAAAACATAAAATTCAAGATAATCATAATTAATGCATTGTGTGATTCTCAGCAGTTTGAACAAGACTGCCAGAAAATGTTCAGTTGATTCACAAAAGTGTCTGTTTTTTCAGATTCAATTTATATGAGAATTGATTTGTGCATTCCAACTGAGCATCATACACTGAAGGGATTGATGCCACAGACTTGTAACTTGGTGACTTAGACATAGAGGTGGGCTTCAGGCAGATGCTGAATTAGTGGGCATCCTGGTAGCCATCTGCAGAAGAAGTAGAACAATGTCTGGCATGTTTGAACTAATAGGAGGTGCCCAACTGGCAATTTTCTGGGAAGTATTTTGAATTACAAGGTCATGAAGCATTTATGAATAACACAAGTGAAATCTAGATGCCTTAGTGCACAGCACATTTTGAAAACTGTAAATAATACTGTGTGTTTAGCCTTGAAATGGAAAACCTTAATGTATTCCATATTACAGTATATATGTAGCACATATGTACTTAGAGATGATTGATTTTGATTTAACAAGGATCTACACAGCTGTCACCATTACACAGGAAAGTGGATTAAAGTTACTGCTAGAACAGCGTCTTTAAGTTTCTAAAGCAATGTAAAAATCCTTCTATATTATACTTGGCATAGTTCTGATTAGTGGGTTATGCAGCACATTTTGTATAATATGGCAAGGTATAAATGATGTGTTCTGGAAAATAAAAGTTCCCAGTGGTAATTTACAGACATATTTTACACAGATGGAGCAGGGATTTGTTTCCAGAGAGGAAATGGTTCTGCTTCTCATGTGAAATATTAAACATATTTCATAATGTTGAAACTATTTCAGAAAACCTTAACCATTTTCTATCTAAAATATTGTACATGTTTGGGTTACGGAATACCTGCCATCTATGTATTGTATAATCTATTATTTTGTCACATTAATATTATGTATGTGCATATGTACTGTATATGTACTGTATACTTATTATAATACAGGTCCAGATCTGTACAAATGCAACAAGCCCAGACCCAAGTCAGTGGGACTCCTAGAGGAACACTAATTAACTACTTAAAAATGTGGTTCCTGATACTGCCGCCTGCAGCCTAAGGTTATGTTTTGATAAGTGAAAAGCATGTATAAATGGAAAAGTAGTCTGAAAAAGTTTCTAGATGTTGAAAGTTGACTGTGGCATTGTGCTCAAAAAGTGAAAAATTGCTATGTTACAGGGAACATCCAAAAGTGTTAATTATGTCCAAGCAGTGCCCTGAAAAAAATATACATATTGTCACTGCTACTATGGGTTTCAGGTGAACCCTACATGTTTGGTGTTCATGGTCCTATCAAAATAATGCAAAACAATGCAGAAATATGCCAGACCAAATTCTTTGTAACAATAATTGCCTGCTTGACCTTTGAACTTAGGTCACCTGGCTTATAAGGGCCAGGGTCTCAACAGCCATATTGACAATGTGCTTTATTTGTGATAGGGAAAGTGCGGCTGACAAACTGCATTAGGAATGTGCCAATTAATAGGTCTGGGGAACCCCAAACTGAATAGAGCAAAGGGGAAGTGGTACTAAACACATTTACTCATATATATATACAATTTTATTTTAGGATGGGGGTAGCTGACCATTGATGTAGTCTGCGGCTTTAGCAGCAGGGGTTTTGCAGTTATTGGTAATCTACGACTGTTTTTTTCAAATGAAAATGAGCAGGGCTACACTGTCAGGGGACATGTAGATTTGCTTGTGTATAATACAACCTCCTGCTATGCAGAAGGGCATTTCAGACAGCACCCTGCTGCAGGACAAGTCAGAAGCTCCAGCGCATATTGTGCAAACTTCGACCAGTGGTTCAGCCTGAAAACCCAATAGTCAATGGTTTCCTCACTTCTCAGGGTGTCCACAAAGGCCCTGAACCCCATGTAGTCAACAAACATGTGGTTCGGGCACTGTTTGTGAGTGCTACCTGCAGTCAGGCCTGGCCACTGTAGTATAAAAAATCCAAAAAAGTTGATCTAAGGCAGCCACTGCTGCCCCTCCTTTCAGAAATTTGAGGTATGTTATCATTCGATGGGATCCTGCCCCCATCAGGAAATCTGGCAAAGAGGTTCCTATGCAGCACCTCCTCAAAGTGGCACAGTTTGGACTCCTTCTCATATGGTGGCAGTAGATTGCCCATTTTACCCTTGTATCAGTGATTAAAGTAAGTAGTCTAAATTCTGGGGTCCTTGCCCAGGCGCTTTAGCATGAAAGACTGCATTTGCCACAAATTGGCTGCTGCAGAGGACCCTAATGCCCCATACACACGATTGGATTTTCCGATAACAAATGTTGGATGTGAGCTTGTTGGCGGAAAGTCCGACCGTCAGACTTTCCGCCAACAAATGTTGGCTAGCAAGTTCTCAAATTTTCCGCCAACAAATGTTTGTTGTCGGACTTTCCGATCATGTGTACACAAGTCCGTCGGACAAAAGTCCACACATGCTCAGAATTAAGTACGAGCCGGAGATATAACTAGCGTTCGTAATGGAGACATATCATGTACGTCTTGTACGTCACTACGTTCGTAATTGTTGGCCAACATCCGTGTGACCGTGTGTATGCAAGACAAGTTGGAGCCAACATCCTTCGAACAAAAAACCACGGTTTTGTTGTCGGAAAGTCCAATCATGTGTATGGGGCACACATTTTTGTAGTTGCTAAGGACAACACCATGCTTAATAAAATCACATTATACACATACCACACGGGGTTTGGGAGGTTTCGAAACAACCCGTGTAAAGTATAGCCTGTTTCCTCCCCTTTCTTGCCACTAGCACCCAACCCTCCTCCTCATATTCACCCTCAGCCTCCTGCTGCCTCTGCCTCACAGGGATGAAGGCAGTAGGCAAAGATTCCTGCTGGCCCTGAGACAGCAGCAAATCCTCCTTCCCCTCCCCCTGCTACTCTGCTTCCAGTGCCCAGTCTATCAAGCAATGCAGTGTGTGTACCAGTAGGGGCATGGGACCAATTTTATGGCACACTGCAGCTGATGGAGCTTTTGCAGCATGAAACAAGGTTGAGATTCATTGTGTGGGTATGTCATAAAAAGGTGGCAGGCAGCTGAAGTTAGTGTTAGTATTTCTGCCATGCGAGTCATCATTGAGCATGACTCCCTAGCGCGGCCACTAACCTTTTAACATAATGAAGGACTTCCTGGAAATCAGAGTACTTCATATAAACCAGGGGTATCCAAACTTTTTAAACAAAAGGCCAGTTTACTGTCCTTCAGGCTTTAGGTGGGCTGGACTGCGGCCAGTGTGAGTAGAAATTGTCCCTGCATCAGTGGAAGTCAACACTGCCCCATCATTGGTTTTAGCAGGAAGAATAGTGTCCTATTATTGGTGTCAGTGAAAGGAATGGTGCCTCATCATTGGTGTCAGTTGGAGGAATAGTGTCCAAAGGGCCAGATAGAGGCAAGCAAATAGCCACATCTGGCCCCCGGACTGCAGTTTGGAGACCACTGAAAACCATTGCACCATCAGGGTTGGGACATGTTTTGAGCAAGGTGCATGTGTGATTTTTCTCAGGTAAAAGGTGACCATCAGGTTAGTGGCATTGACTCACATGACCTTGCCTGGCTAAAAATGATGTGAGGTCAGCCACCTTTTTGCTTGGGCTTGGAGAGCTGCTAGCAGTTCTGGCCTAGTGTGTCATCTTTCCCCAGGCATATAAGCAGGAACACAGAACAAGATGAAAACGGGGGGAGAAGACGTACAGGTAATTGCATTGTTACCATCAGATAAGACACATGACGGTACCATCAGGTTCAGCAGTGTGTCCCGTCCTGCATTCTTCCCAGTAACTAGAAGGTTAACCTAGTGCACCATGAGGGATTTGTAACACTCCTGCCCAGTTCTTATATCTGTAGCCATGTGTACCCTGCTGCTGGCAGGGTGGTCCAGTGACACAGACACAATATGTTCCACATGCTTGTGGGGAACAGCGATGACCTTCCTGGAAAAAACTTGCCACTTACCACTGTGATGTAGCATAGGCCATAACTCATGAAGGGAAGGTGGTTCCATGAGCTGGAATGGGAGCAGCTATAAGGCAAGCAGTGGGCAGGGAGGTAATTTGGCCCAATTGTTTTCTTCCACTCAAACAGCTGTGGAAGAGACACCAGCCTTATGATGGATGCTGCTGGAGATGGCGTGTGGGTGAATTCTGCAGAGGTTCAAGCCTTTGCTTGACCTCCTTCAGCATGGCCCTATGACCCATTACCCCACTTCCTTAGCCTCTGAAAATCATGTGAGACTCTCCCCATCACTTGAAGCTGTAGGTGTTGCAGTGGATGCAGCACGGATATTTTGGGGGAAGGGGGATGTGTAAAGTGAGGAATGAGGAGGAGGAAAATGAGTGTGGAACTTTTGCTGTAGACTTGTCACATTAAGGTGCTGCTCCTATTGAGTTCTGTGGTGCAGAGTCATGTGTTGTCCCACACATATGGTATCCAAGTGCTGGTACTTTTATAATGGCTGATGCTCTGCAGGCAGAGGCTGCACACCACAGTGGTGCTGTTGGTGGCAGATGCATTTAAAAGGCCCACATTGCAGAGCTCTGTTCTTTCCTGATTAGTAGCCTGTACTTGTGGGGCAGTACCACCAGATGGGTTAGAATATTTGCTCCCCACAGTTCTCTGCAGGCTGTCCCTGCCCCTGGACAAAATCATTCATCACTGTTGTTTTACCTCATTCTCAGAACTTCCTTTCTCTCTTTTCAGTGGCACCCACAGATGGTTTTCCACCCCATCATCATCAACCCCCTCATTGATGGAGCCTACTTTGTAGTAAGCTCCATCTAGAACATCACTACATATTACTGCTCCCTACCTGATGGTTTCTTCCTCTAGAGCACTTTTTCCTGTTATCTACAAGAACAAATGTTTGTGCATGACCAGGATCATTCTCGTTTAGCAAGTCAGTAATCACGTGATCAAATTATTGTACTCCTAGTTGCCAGTTTGTGGCACTATGGCAGGACTAGCAGAAGAGGAGGAGGAAGAAGGTGCATTAGCAGCAGTAGCAGAAAACTGACTGTTATATATTATATATAACCGTTCTCTGGTATTAGAATTTAGACTAGAATACATTTGAATTAAAATAGAATAGATTTGAATAGACTAGAATAGAAAAAAACAATAGAATTCAATAAAGTAGAATATAACCGTCTTCCGAAATTCAAATTTCGGATAGAATCATTTTGAATTAAAATGGAATAAATTAGAAGAGAATAGACAAGTATAGAATAAAAAAATAAGAGAATAAAATAGAATAAAAAAAGAACTGAATAGAAAAAACAATAGGATAAGATGAAATAGAAAGAATATAACTGTTTTGCCAAATTCAAATATAGAATAGAAAAGAATAGACTAGACAATAATAGAAAAGAACAGAATAGAAAATAAGAGAATATAATTGAATGCATAAAACAGTACAATAGAACAGAATAAAAAAGAAAGAATATAACAATTTGAAAAATTTTAATTTTAAATAGAATAGATGAGATCAGAATAGCAAATAAGAGAGTAGAATAGAAAATTATTAAATAGAAATAAACTATAGAATAGAACAGAATAAAATAGAAAGAATATAACCATCTTCAGAAATTCTAATTTCAAAATATAAAATAAGAGTTTGAATGCAGATTCAAATTTGAATCCAATTTGAAAATGAATAAACTAAACGAAACAAATTCTGAAAAGTAATTAAACAGATTAAACAAATTTAATTAAAATAAATTATTTAAAAAACGAAATTAGACAAAACAAAACACATTTTTTTTGTTGTGCACATGTCTACTCCCCATAGCCTGTATGGTTGTGATATCTTAAATAAAGTCAGGTGTGATAGATTCACCCGGGACAGAGGCTTTGGGAGGGGACTGAATGCTGGCCTCTTGCCTACTGATTATGGGCCCTGGATTTTGGGGGGGGCGGTGCTCTTTGTGAGGTATATGCCTGGGGACCCTTAAGGTGGTGTTACTTTGGATTCAGGTCCATGTCCCCCAAAGACACACAGGCTCTGTGAACCCTGTATATGCTATATTAGAAATAGTGACTGATTCATACTGTTGGGACACATACTGTTGCAAGATGCTGATGTCATCAAATCCAGCCACCCGTCTGTCTGTTGTCTGCTATAATGTGTTTATTGTAAATAAGGCTAGTGTGGGCTCAAGAGTCTTTCACCCATTGTTGTTTGTGTTAATTAACTCTGCTATTGTGTGAAAGAGATCTGTGTTGATATTTATGATAATGTGTATTGTATAGTCAGTGAGCTAGGAGACAACAAGGCTAGGACCTGAAAGGTCATATCTCGGAGTCACCTCATCTGGTTAAAGGATTAGTAATTAGCTCATGTTAATTAGGTTTCTGGTAACAGTTTGTATTGTCATCCTGGTGTATATATTTGTGTGAGATCTCAAATAAAGCAGGCTATTTCTGATGTACTCCAAGACTGGTTTTGTCTGGTTCTTGGGGGTTACTATAGCCAGTTCATTGGTCTCATGTTCCAGGACTTAGGAAACAATATACTGATAGAAGCACTCAAGCTGAGTGTGGGAAGCAGTGGGACACTTCCTGCAGTCTGGGACATCCAAACCTCCACCTGGATCCAAGATCAGGATAGCAGACTTCGGTCACCCCAACGAAGATATGGACCTGGCATCAGAGTTCCCCGGGCTGCTGCGGATCATCCTTTCAGCATACACCAGGACTTTGTCTGAGGATGAATACCTGGAGCTCAGGCAGCAGATTCGGGTGGAGCTCTGGATTGGAGCCCTCCAGCTCACTGGTATAAAACAGGGCAAGTGCTTTCCAACCCCAGAGCAATGGGCCAGTGACCAACAGGCATTGCGGATGGCATTCCTGGGAGAGCGGCCCCAGGAGCAATGGGTGACTGATTTGGACAGGCTGGTCCAGCAGGAGATAGAGCTGGACAATCATTATTCGGCTCTGCAATAGCAGGCAGAGCAGGGATATTTAGGGGAGACAACAGAATGCTCTCCGGAGGGATATGGCTTTGGCGGCCCTGGATTGCTGTGGGAGAGCCTTACAGATTGTTTTGTGTTTGGCGATGAAGGGGAACCTACCCTTGAGAACCTGCGAGAATATAGAAAGTCTATGCGTGGTCTTGCAGGGGTCTCAGAGCTTAAACCTGATCTGGACTATTTGCTAAGGAAGGAACAGCATCTGGAAAGGGCATACAAGAAACTGCTAGATGACGTTCAGCAGCAGGCCAGAGAATAGCCAGTGGAAACTCCAGAGATTGCCGTCTCCAAAGCTGAAGTACTGACAACAGGGCAGAGCTCTGCTAACCTCTGCCCAGCATCATCAGTGGCTTCGGCCTTCTTAAGAGAAGAGGTAGTCGGACTTTCTCCCACAACACTGACAGGGACATGGGATTTTCTGCCAGCAGCATCTGTGGAGTTACAACAAACTTCTCCAGCTGAAGCACTGGCAACCGAACATGAGGGTCCAAGACCTCTGCCCCACACCTGCGGCAGTTCCGAAGGCCCAGGGTGAGAAGGAAATGGTCTCTCCTCAACAAGGATTCGTGCACCGAATGACAGAAAAATATTATCCCAGCAGCCAGATGAGGGAACGGCTGAGGAAGCAGCCGGCTCACCTCCCCAATGTCAGCTACACAGTTTGGGAGAGACAGAGGTCATCCTTCCACCCCAGCAGCAAATCCACAGTCTGGGAGTGGAGGAAGTCGGTCTCCCGCCCCAACGGTTAGCCGGAGTGGATGATGTGGGGTCCCCAGCAAAAGTGCTGGCAACAAGGCAGAGTGTTACCAAACTCTGCCCAGCACTGGCAACATCTACAGAGTTCCAGGGAGCCGGGGCAGTCGGCCCCTCTCCCCAGCGACAAGCGAATGTAGTGAAGCTTCTACTCCCAGCTGAATCGTTGCCAACAGGGCAGAGTACTGCTGGCCTCTGCCTAGCACCTACAGTTTCTTCTCAGCTTCAGGAACTAGGACAGTTGGCCCCTCTGCCCAGCAACAGGCCAAGCCATGGAATGGTAAAGACCACCCAGCTTAAGCGCTGACAGCTGGACAGAGAGTCCATGACCTCTGCCCCACACCTACTGATGACAACAATTCCTTGCAGCAAAGAATTTGAGGGAGCTACAAGCATTTAGGAAGATATTCTGTTATGTAATGCAAAAGGGCATTATTAAGGAGGATATTATGGGATGTGTATGTAGGTTAGCTGTGAGATTGGTGGGGGCAAATCCCTTCAACAGCTCTCACTGCTGATTGGATAGTCTATCCCGCCCGGAATGCAAAGGTGGGGGGATTTTCCAGAGTATTACCTGTGTACCTGTGTTTTCAATAAACAGTCCATGTTCAGCAACCAAACGAGTATTGTGTGTTTTGTGGTTGTTAGAGGTTGGAATATCTGATATCTATATTCAGACTGGGAGGAAGCAGTATATGATGAAAGCACTCAAGCGGAGTGTGGGATGTTTCGTTACACATACCCTTTCCATTTTCGGATGATGGATTGAACAGGGCTCTGTGAGATGTTCAAAGCTTGGGGTTTTTTTTAATAATCTAGCCCTGCTTTAAACATCTACACAACTTTATCTCCGACCTGTCTGGTGTGTTTCTTGGCCTTTATGACGCTGTTTGTTCACTAAGGTTTTCTAACAAACCTCTGAGGGCTTCACAGAACAGCTGTATTTATACTGAGATTAAATTACACACAGGTGGACTCTATATACTAATTAGCTGTCACCTGAAGGCAATTGGTTCCACTAGATTTTAGTAAGGGGTATCAGAGTAAAGAGAGCTGAATACAAATGCACGCCACACTTTTTAAATATTTATTTATAAAAAAAATTGAAAACCATTTATCATTTTCCTTCCACTTCACAAATATGTGCCACTTTGTGTTGGTCTATTACATAAAATCCCAATAAAATACATTTATGTTTTTGGTTGTAACATATTTACATAGTTAGTCATGTTGAAAAAAGACCATCTAGTTCAACTAAATAAATAAATAAATAAATAAATAAATAAATATAATCCCATATATCCAATCCTATACCCACAGTTGATCCAGAGGAAGATGAAAACCCCCAGCAAAGCATGATCCAATTTTGCTTTGTTAGTACCAATTATATTATGTACATTTAGAAAAGAATCCAGGGCTTTCTTAAAGCAATCTACTGAGCTGGCCAGAACCACCTCTGGAAGGAGTCTATTCCACATTTTCACCCTCTTATTCCCATCGGAATAAAATCTGAAAGTTTTTCCAACGGAGTTCCGACGAAGTTCCAACGAAGTTCCGACGGAATTCCGCTGAAACTGTCTTGCGTACACACGATCACGTCCGACCTTCAAGAATGCGGTGACTTACAACACGTATGACGGGACTAGAAAAAGGTAGTTCAATAGCCAGTAGTCAATAGCTTCCATCTCATACTTGCTTCAGAGCATGCGTCGTTTTTGGTACATCAGAACAGCATACAGACGAATGGCTTTCCCGATAGGAATTGGTTCAGTCGGAAATATTTAGAACATGTTCTCTCTCTAGGTCCGTCAGAATTTTCGACGTAAAAAGTCCGATGAAGCATACACACGATTGGAATATACGATGAAAAGCTCCCGTCTGACTTTTTCTGACGGACATTCCGCTTGTGTGTATGGGGCATTACTCTGTAGAAACCTTTCCGTATTTGGAGATAAAATCTGTAGTCCTCTAGACGTAAAGAGTGCCCCTTTGTCCTCTGTGTTGACCGTAAAGTGAATATTTCAACACCAAGTTCACTATATGGACCCCTTATATATTTGTAAATGTTGATCATACCCCCCTTAATCTCCTCTTCTCAAGAGAGAATAGATTCAGTTCTTCTTATCTTTCCTCATAGCTGAGTTCCTCCGTGCCTCTTATCAGTTTGGTTGGCCTTCTCATGACAAAATGTAGAACATTTCAAGGGCTATGAATACTTTTTCAAGGCACTGTATATATGCCCAGCTCAAATTTCATGAATCGGGTTTATATCCACTTTAAGCCAAATTTTTCTTTTAGTTTCAGAGTGGAGGTGTATTAGAACACCTGCCAGTTTTTATTGCTGTCTGCAATTGGGAAGAGTCACCCTCTCTATTTTTTTACCGTTATCACTGAGAGTAAAGAGTGAAAGAAAAACACAAATTTTGGGTTGTTACCAGAACAGGAATGGAGGGAAAATCTTCCAATGGAGAAACTAGTTCTGGTGACCTTGGTTTTTATTCAGGGATTCCCTCACTTTGGAGATATTTCCATATACGATTATGGGAAAGGAAATTAAGAGAAATCTCCCTGATGGGACACAGATGGCAAAAAAAAGAAAAACTGAAAGGGAGTATAACTTTCCCTTACTCTATGCACAATAAAAAAAAGTTTTGCCTTTTGTTCTATTTTAATTTCAGGGATGTCTATATTATGTGTGAAACCAAAACAGCTCTATTTTGTGTAAACATTACACCATTATCATTGTCTGTTCTGGACACAGCTTACATAAACAAGGAAGAGGGGCACAGGGAACATAATGCACCATATTTCCTCTCACATACTGTCCTCACATCCTTACGTTTGTCCCCTTTGTTCTCTTTAAGTGAAAGGATTTTTTTCCCGCCAAAATCTGCAACACTGCTTTCCTCTGATAAAGTACTGAACCCATGGATGTCAAAAGCCATGAATTTAAAAATCACTTCATGGACAAATCAATTCATGGATTTATTTTTGGGTCTTAGAAGGAATGACAGTGATGGAATGAAAGCAGGATTAATGAGCACAGATCCTCTGCCAGTATTTCTATGCAGTATAATGATTGGAACGGGCCTTGCTAATATTCCACGCAGCTTTACTCCTCTCCTGTCTCATTGCTTCTGCTCTTGGCAACATAATTCTGTGCTCACATTTCCCTCCCCCTCCTCCATTTCATAGGATTTTTGTGTCTCTTTCTCTCTGAGTACTGCTTGTTTTTTCCACAGAATTTGTTTTTCTCTCGTCTGTGACATTGCATAACAGCAATCCGAGACAAGGAGCTGGTCCCAGCAGAAGAATTAGCATACTGCAGAGAATAGCAATGTGTTCAGGACTGCATTGTAAATGGCAAGGCATTTTGTCCTTGATTAACAGGCTCATATTGGAAAATGTCGTTTTTTGCTGGGCAGTATAATCCCATGGAATTATTGTTGCTAAGGTAGCGTACGGTGGGGAGTGGTGCTAGCATCCTATTTGATTACTAAACAACAACCATTGCTTAATGCAGATTAATGAGGACAGTAGTGGATTGGGTATCCTTTTACAAAAAAGCTGTTTATCATTTTTTTTCATCATGTCATCTAAGGCCTTCTACACAGCGTTTTCCAAAATTTACTTAAGGGTTAGGAAGGCTCTGCTTTTTGGGCTAATGTTATCATTAAAGCAGGCCTTCACCCCCATACCTAACACTGTATGTCCATCCAAAAACTTCCTAAAAGTCATTTGTAAAAATCAAATGTAGCACTATCCCTGTAGGAATTGCAGATAAGAGGGTCCCCCACTGCTGCACAGCCAGGCACACAACTTCAGCTTTCATCCGAACACAGTGAATAGTACTTGAGCTTTTTGTTTTTTGTTTTTTTTTTATTGGGGGTAATAACTTGGATGGGGATAGGAATTCTGGGATCCCCAACTTGACAGTAACAAAACCAGGTACAACTTCCTCCCTATTTACAGCTCTGCTTGATTCTCCTCATTTTTATCCCGTGCAACTCCAATTGATTCCTCCTTCTTGGTCTGTACAACTCTGATTGATCTCTCTTTAGTAGCTAACAGTCTCTGTCAGATCAGCAACAGCCTCTTAAGTAGTACAATATGGTGTGAACTGCATCCTGGAGTAACTCCAACTCCCTTGTAGACACTGGTCCCAGCATTACCACTGCAGGAAATGCTAGCCCACCTGGCTGCTTCTCTTCACCAGTCTACCCGACTGACTCGCTGGAGATCTCCCAGAACGAGGTAGGGAGATTTAAGCACACCGCTAACTTCCAGAGAGACCTGCTACATGTGGCAGTCTCTCCCTTTGTAAGTCCCTGCACCATGCTGTAGTATTCACACTGTCTTCTCCTTGCTCTCGCTGCCTCTCAGGAAAGGCTCCATCCAACTTCTCCTGTGGTAGGATCCTTGCAGGTCAGCACTTGAGCCCTGGCCCGAGAAAGAGTCCCTCCCCGGCAGGGGTCCCTCACGGGCCACCGACAGTTCCCTCAGCACTGCATCTCCATCTTTCAACCGACTCTCTTCCCAGCATGACTCATTCCTATTTAAGGGCTCACTTAGTCCCCTGACAGACCCTCCACCTGGGGATAGGCTAAGTGCCCCTAAATATGCAGAACAGCCCTCCTAGCCACCACCCTCTAGTTTCCAGAATGTTATCCAACTTTCCAGAACCAAGGAGAGCCACCAGAGAGTTGCCTGTATAAGTCAATCTGCTCCGAACTCTAATAACCAATTACAGACTCACTGGTTTGAGTATGAGTAGTATGAGTCAAGATATGGTTTACCTACTCTCCCACTAGTAGCACACTAGGGGGATGCTACACAAATACTTTTTGATACATTTACATTCTTTTCCTACTTCCTGGGGGTATGTGCACCAAGGGCAGGGGTACGCCCAGTGTCTCCCGAGTCCTGCCTCGCGCAGCCACCTCCCGCGCACACACACATACAGTGTGGCAATGTGGCCTACCTACAGGGGGCAGTCTGCCCCATGTGCCACACATTATTAGGGGTTTCAGGCTGGCGGCAGCTGCCGGTCCCTTCATTAATGGAGCCTATCACGCTGGGAGTCCACCACGCTGCCGCAAGATGTTTCCCCGGCCACGCCTGACTAATCGGGGTCAGTAGGCAGCCCCATGTATTCCCATCTTGCAGCTCCTCCCCCTCTCCAGGGCGCTTTGGATCTCCTGCCTGTGTGAAGAACCCATCCAGATGATGACTGCTACGGCTCCCTGATCTCCGCTCCTCTGTGCAATCCTGCACATAGCTGGCACACTGCAGACAAGAAAAAAATTAATGTGAGTCCTGCCTGTCACTTCTCATCTCCCCGTGTCTGCTCATGAACTACACATCCCAGCATGAACAGCCATCAGTGCAACCTCATCAGTGCCACCTCATCAGTGCCGCCTCATCAGTGCCGCCTGTCAGTGCCCATCAGTTCCTCCAATCATCACAAACACATATTGACATTACACACAAACACAAACCATGACACCCAAACAAAAGAAATTACTTTCTCGAGACAGGGGTACTAAGGATTTTTTTTTAGACCTGCAGGGATACTTCACCGTAAAAGGTTGAGAAACATTGCTGTAGGACATATGTGCCAGGTGTTGTAGACTGCATATGTGAGATTTGGCGTGACGTCATCAGTGGGCTTGCACTGTATAAGAATAGAAGAATAGGCCAGCCAGAAGGTAGAATAACCCCTTCCCGCCGAGCGTACACAGATGTGCATACTCGGCTTTCGGGGGTTATACCAAGATGATGCCCGCAGCTGCAGGCATCATCCTGGTACCGTTTTGTAGAGCGGGCGGTTGGCTATCCAAGTATAACAACTGATGTGGCTAAAAGCCACTCCCGATCCACCGGGAGGGCCAATAACCAATCCACCACCTCCGGTGGCTGCTGACAGCCTCCTAATTGTAAACGCAGAAGCAACGTCATGAAGTCACTCCCTGTTTACTCAGCTGCCAATGGCGCCGGTTTTAAAAAATATACAGTATTTAGAATCGCCGAAAATGGCGATCTGAATACTGTGAAGTGCAAAGGAGGGATCGAGGGTCTTTTAGACCCCCGATCCCTCCATAAAGAGTACCTGTCACCACCTATTACTGTCACAAGGGATGTTTACATTCCTTGTGACAGCAATAAAAGTGATCAATTTTTTTTTTTTAAACACAATTTATAAATATAAAAACAAATAAAATAAATAAGAAAAAAATTTTTTTTTTAAAGCGCCCCCGTTCCCGCGAGCTCACGCAGCAAAGAAAACGCATACGGAAGTCGCTCCCGCATATGTAAACGGTGTTCAAATCACACATGTGAGGTATCCCAGCGATCGTCAGAGTGAGGGCAATAATTCTAGCACTAGACCTCCTCTGTAACTCTAACCTGGTAACCGTAAAAAAAATTTAAAGCGTCGCCTATGGAGATTTTTAGGTACCGTAGTTTGTCGCCATTCCACGAGTGCGTGCAATTATAAAGCGTGACATGTTTTGTATCTATTTACTTGGCGTAACATCATCTTTCACATTATACAAAAAATTGGGCTAACTTTACTGTTTGTTTTTTTTTTTAATTCATGAAAGTGTCCCTTTTCCCAAAAAGTTGCGTTTAAAACACCGCTGCACAAATACAGTATGATAAAAAATATTGCAATAATCACCATTTTATTCTCTAGATTCTCTGCTAAAAAAAAAAAAAATATATATATATATATATATTGTTTGGGAGCTCTAAGTAATTTTCTAGCAAAAGATACAGATTTTAACTTGTAAACACCAAATGTCAAAAATAGGCTTAGTCATGAAAGGGATAAACTAGCCAACAATTACCTTATTTTTAGAAATGGCAACATAGGATTTGGAGCCCAGGCAGAAAGGACCCGTGGGAAAGGAGGAATCCAACAAAGAAAGATGCATATCCTATTTGTAAGTTTATTTGCTTGCTTGAAAAAATGTATTTAGTGTGGGAATGGGAAGTATATTAGGTGGAGGATTTACAGGTAGGGGAATGTAGCTCTGAACAGGAACTTTATTTAAAAAAACGAATTTCTACACGATTCTGTAGAGGAATACCTTTCCCTGTCTCCTAACAATCTTTTTCATAGTGTACACTGCCTGTGGGTCATACACAGTGCATTGTGCATTTGATGGAGCTGAGTACTGGGACTGTAAATCTGGTGTGCATGTTACATCATCAGTGGCCACCCAATAACCAAAAAGAAGCATTGGTAATCCTGATGATGACTGGGAGAAGATGGCGGGTTCGTATGGAGAGATGAGGGACAGCTCTGATCTGTCAGCACTTAGATAGGCAAGCAGCCAAGGTCTGCCATAATGTTCAAGTATGTTGTGTTTATAATCGTTCCTGATCATGTACTGTTCACATTATTGCAAGAGCAGTTCCACTTTAAAGTGATTTACAGACATTATATAAACAAAGAAATGTAATAATACTCAAGATATGAGGTAGCTATTGCACTCTCTCATGTTGACTAACTGAATGAAGTTCAAACTGTTATGCTTCCTACTGCCAGGCTTTCACTTTGAAGTTTGGTGAGAGGTTTAGAGGGAAAAACTGGGTTAAACATGTGTAATTAAAGCAGAACTTTACCCATAACAACCTGATAAAAAATTATGTTCTTTAGCAAGGAACATACATTCCACATTATGCTACTAAAATAAGAGTGTGCTGTAAATTGTCTCCAGCATTGCTCCCATTTCTTCTTGCTGGAGCTGCCATTTTGCTGAAGCCCAGAGCCCCTGAGCAGCAGTAAATCATAAAGTGGAACTAAGCCAATCAATGTAATAGTGTCAAAAAACAGTTACATTCTTGGAATGCAGGGATTGCTAACTACCACATTTGCTTGTGTCCTCAACCTAACTGTCAAACCATCAAAAGGCTGGTGTCATAACTGATCAAGCATGCAGCACCATGTCAGTTGCAGATCAAACAGAAGAAGCTTCCTTGGCTGTAAAGAACAGGAGAGCTTAAAGGATAAGTTCCCTGTAAAAAAAAAATGCATATTTTTTTGCAGGTAAAAATGCATTTTTTGTTGCAGGGACCTGTAAAGCATTGCACCAGCGATCAGAAGATCACTGATGCCATGCAGGTCTCTTGCAGATCTGTCCAGTCTATCGGCTTGCTCATACCTCGTACGAAGAAGCTGATACATTCTAACAGGAAGCCTCAATGAACTACCACAGTGCTCACAGTGCCATGGCAGCTCATTGAAAACATCAAGCCGACAGCCACAAAGGCCGCCAGACCTTGTAGTTTTTCATTCACAGGAGACTATGAATGAGTGACGCGGTAAGGTGTGAGGAGCTCATCTGTTTCGAATTGTCGCAAAAGACATGGGGAGAAGATTCCCCGTCTGCTATCACAGCTGGGAGCCATTGCATTCATAACATTGTTACATGTTACATCGTGAATACGGGCGTAACATGTAACATGTTATAAAGGTGAATTAATCATTTAATTCTGCTGTGTAATGTGCAGTTTTAGTCAATCTCACTATTTGCATTTATCTTAAACTTTATTGAGAGAGTACAAATGTACACACCATTAAAGTCACGGCACAGCAGTGGGGCGCAATGTGTTCCGGTGCAGTGACCTGCGGGGCCTACTGAAGGTCTGAGGAAAAATGCAGCATGTCTGGAACTGCACTTTCCTTGACATAGGGTTACCACCTTATTCCTTTAAACCCCCCGGTATAAGAAAAATAAAAGAAAATAACTACCCTCTCCAAATTCCTGCTGTGTACAATGCATCCTGTGATTTTATATATCTTATCTGCGCCAGGCTGCATGCCAAGGCAAACAGATTACACTCCCCCAGCCTTTTCACAATGCAGTACTTGGTGTCTGGGCATTCAATCGCCAGTCCCTTACACTATAAAGGCCAGTAGAAAGTCAAGTATTCTACTGATTTCTTTTGTAACATCCTTCCATATGTACAGTAGCATGCAGGACCTCTTTAGCAGAGGTTGTAAGCAATGCTCAACAGAATGTAGACAGCTGCAGCAGGAACAGGATAAATGGGCCACAATCAGAAGTCTGTATTCTGGTACAATACCATGGAGCTTGGTAATGGTGCAGTAGATGGGGGAATGCATGGTGGAGAAGGATCTGGATGTTCTGGTAGATCATAAGCTTAATAATAGCATGCAATGCCAAGCTGCAGTTTCCAAAGTGAGCAAAATTCTTTCTTGTGTTAAAAAGAGGTATGGATTCCAGAGAGAGAGATACATAGAGAGAGAGAACATATTACCCCTGTACAAATCATTATTTTATTAATTTTTTTTGTATATACTTTCTTTTTATTTGTTTTATTAATGATTACATCAAAGAATTATTCAACATAACACATTCATCAAAAACCCTTAATGTACCCCTCACTGTAATCTTTTACCCCTCCCTTTCCCCTTCTCCCCCCCCCCACCTTTCTGGAGTCCCACATTTTCCCTCCTTGATCTTTCCCAAGTAGCCATTTCTCTACTTACTCACAATATTGGTGCCCCCATCCGTTCTCATTCTCCTATGCCCAACATTTCCATATACAGTGGGGCAAAAAAGTATTTAGTCAGCCACCAATTGTGCAAGTTCTCCCGCTTAAAAAGATGAGAGAGGCCTTTAATTGTCATCATAGTTATACCTCAACTATGAGAGACAAAATGTGGAAACAAATCCAGACAATCACATTGTCTGATTTTTGAAAGACTTGATTTGCATATTATGGTGGAAAATAAGTATTTGGTCAATATCAAAAGTTCATCTCAATATTTATATATCCTTTGTTGGCAATGACAGAGGTCAAATGTTTTCTGTAAGTCTTCACAAGGTTGTCACACACTGTTGCTGGTATGTTGACCCATTCCTCCATGCAGATCTCCTCTAGAGCAGTGATGCTTTGGGGCTGTCGCTGGGCAACACAGACTTTCAACTCCCTCCAAAGGTTTTCTATGGGGTTGAGATCTGGAGACTGGCTAGGCCACTCCAGGACCTTGAAATGCCTCTTACAAAGCCACTCCTTTGTTGCCCGGGCGGTGTGTTTGGGATCATTGTCATGCTGAAAGACCCAGCCACGTTTCATCTTCAATGCCCTTGCTGATGGGTGGAGGTTTGCACTCAAAATCTCACGATGCATGGCCCCATTCATTATTTCATGTACACGGATCAGTCGTCCTGTTCCCTTTGCAGAGAAACAGCCCCAAAGCAGGATGTTGCCACCCCCATGCTTCACAGTAGGTATGGTGTTCTTTGGTTGCATCTCAGAATTCTCTCTCCTTCAAACATGACGAGTTGTGTTTCTACCAAACAGTTATAGTTTGGTTTCATCTGACCATATGACATTCTCCCTATCCTCTTCTGGATCATCCAAATGCTCTCTAGCAAACCTCAGATGGGCCCGGACATGTACTGGCTTAAGCAGGGGGATACGTCTGGCACTGCAGGATCTGAGTCCCTGGCGGCATAGTGTGTTACTGATGGTAGCCTTTGTTACGTTGGTCCCAGCTCTCTGCAGGTCATTCACTAGGTCCCTCCGTGTGGTTCTGGGATTTTTGCTCACCGATCTTGTGATCATTTTGACCCCACGGGGTGAGATCTTGCGTGGAGCCTCAGATCGAGGGAGATTATCAGTGGTCTTATATGTCTTCCATTTTCTAATTATTGCTCCCACAGTTGATATCTTCACACCAAGATGCTTGTGGACAGGTGTCTTTTATACTGATAACAAGTTCAAACAGGTGCCATTAATATAAGTAATGAGTGGAGGACAGAGGAGCCTCTTAAAGAAGAAGATACAGGTCTGTGAGAGCCAGAAATCTTGCTTGTTTTTAGGTGACCAAAAACTTATTTTCCACCATAATTTGCAAATAAATTATTTCAATAATCAGACAATGTGATTGTCTGGATTTGTTTCCACATTGTGTCTCTCATAGTTGAGGTATACCTATGATGACAATTACAGGCCTCTCTCATCTTTTTAATTGGGAGAACTAGCACAGTTGGTGGCTGACTAAATACTTTTTTGCCCCACTGTACCTCCCAGATTTCTTAAACTCCAGCCATTTCCCCCAGGTATCTTTTATATCTCTATATTAAGTCTTCTCCATATATGGAACATATCTGATTGATTTTTAGGATCCATTCCTTCACACTTGGTATTTATTGTGTTCGCCAGTACCTAGGGATCACACCTTTAGCTGCATTTAACAAGTGTGGTACTAAAGATATCCTATATTGTGCTATGGGTTTATCTGTTTTATGAAACATTTCCAGGGTTCAGCCTGTATGTGCTCCCCCATTTCCTGGATAACCTTAAAGGGTAACTCCACTTTAGTGGGGGAAAATAATAGCAAATATAGAAAAAATAATATAGCGTGTTCAATCGCGATACAAGTCATATTGTAATTACCACCTCTGCACCCACTATGCCTCATAACCCACTACATATTGAAGGATGTCAGTGGTCTGTGGCCTCAAAGGTTCTCATTAGACTGGAAGAGGTTAGAGATTCTGCTACATTTGGTGCCCAATTTGGGCTAAGGTGCTGTCTTTGCAGCAGTTGCCTATAGCAACCAGCTTCTGCTACATCGGGACGTCGCCTGGCTCCGTGGGAAGGTGGCAAGTAACATTTACCCTTCTTATAGGCTTTGTTGTCGTGTGTACTATTAGCGTGGGGAAGAACCAACAAGTCTCACTGCTTATGGAAGAAAATCAGCCTGGTCTTTTGACACTTCCCGCCAGCGCTGTAAGGGTTAAAACAGGCCCCAAAATGGACTCCATTACAGTTTTGTTGTGCCACACCAAGAAGGAGATGGCGCCAAAGTTTCCGAGAAAACATTTGCACCAATCCTTTGGCAGGGGGATGAGCTCCCGCTCTGCAGAGGAGAATGCATTACTGTTCAGGTCGCCATCTTGGGTTCACATGCTGAGACCTCTCGGACTGAAAGGAGACATGGTGCGCTTGGGAGCCCCAAGGCTCGAAGTGCCTCAACCTATGACGCCGAATATGACTCCCAGGAAATCGCCCGTTTCTTTGCCTCTGAGACCACGGTTACTCATAGGGGCATTCAAATGGTACCAAAGGGTGAGATCATTTTGTATATTTCTCAGAGCTCTGCAGCTATGGGGATTGTCTGCCGATGGTGTTCCGGGCTTGCTTTATTCATGCGCCCTTGGAGTCCATGCTGTCAATGTGGAGAGTTATTGCTAATAGCTGTCAGGCCTCTGTTGCCAGGCAGATTGGGCTTGCGGATATGCTTCTGTGGAGGAGCCTATCTCCAGCACTGAAGCTGTAAATTCTGGCAGCCCTACCCCAGCTCAGGCTGACTCTTCCGCTGAAGAACTAGAGGTGTCAAACAAACCCGTAGATACTGCAGTGGAAGTGTCAGTTCCCACTGCCAGCGTTTCTTCAGAAGCCTCTACAGTAACCGCTAGTCCAGAGCAGGTGGTACCAGGAACCCACCTATCTCCTAAAGTGGTTCAAGCATCTACTTCGCAGTCACCACGGATGTCATTATTACAGAAGATGGTGGGCCTACTGCCATTACTCGTCTAGCTGAATACATTCAGTCATCACGAGCAAAGAGAGGCGGGCGGTCTTGGATCCCTCCTCGGCGATGTTTGAAGCAAAGAAGAAGACAAGGCTGAAAGGCGTAAAGTAACAATGAAGTAAAGCTGCTAATATGTTTTGGATTCTTAGAGATTGTGTTCTGTATTGTTTGCCTCTGACCATGAGGGAGGAAATGTTCACTGCGGGTGAGGTTGCAAAAGTCTCACCGCCTTAAGAATCGTGTAACCAAGTTATTACTACCGAAACAACTACCGAAACATGGGAAAGAATCGGGGATCGGAAGTCCCCACTGTTACTTGTTCCGAGTCTATTTATTGACTTAAAGTTAATAATATTAGTTTCACAAAGAGACTTTAAATGTTATCAATAGGGTGAATGCTACAAGAGGAACCATGATTCTGCCCGGCCAATTGTTATGGAAATGCTACAGCCAGCTCGCGGGGAAATTATAAATGTGCACCTGTGGAGTAAAAGATGCTCTACAGAAGTTACTCCAGTGTCTTTATATCAAGCTCTTGAAAAGAGAAGTACCTCTCAGTGTTGAATGTCTGGGGCTATGGCCGTAAAATTTAATATGGACAGTGTGATCCGCCGTAGGCCACACAAGCGAGATGTTAAATACCATGTTGTCACTGTAAATGCCAAATGGGAAGATGTAACACTGCCTGATCCCAGATATTACGGTGATATAAGGTGAAGCCTTGTCAAAATCATACCTTGTGGATTACAAATATGGGTTGTGTGATGCAAAGGACACTATGCTAACAGGTACCTTGCACACCCATTCAAAGTGCTACAGCTTTCTGGGATAGTTCTCATTAGTAACGCCAGGACTGTGCTGGGCAGTTACAGGAAGCGATCACATGAGCCTGTTGACTAAAGATTAATGTTATTGGGGGTGTTTCACCCTAAAGAGCGATCTGTGAACTTTAGCAGGTTGTTGGTTGCAAAAGAGCAACAAAAGTGTCTGTCTTTGGCTGCCATGTGGACAGACTGAAGATGTCCATGCAAGGGGGCCTGTGTCCCGAAGTGTGGTCCCTTGCAATTTGGCCTGACTACTTATTGCTTGAAATGCAGTCATGCCCTGTGCCCGGAATTTTCTTTAAAGAAGAAAAGGAATTGCTGGGAAATGTAGTCCATTTGCAATAAAGTTAATGGACAGTAATCAGTCATGGACACTGAACATGTAGTTAGTTAGAATAGGCTGTGGTAGGGAAATGATTGCCTATTTCTTCAAATGATGGACTCATAAATATATATCAGGACTGTCACTGATTGAAGTATTACTGAAAGTTTTATAGTTCTATACTACTGATGAAAGGGGGTGGTATTCTTTCAAAAATGTAAATAATGTAGACATATATAGGATGTTCTCACATTTCATGCTGCCCTCGGCTGAGGACCTGTTTAAATCACTGTGTAAATATCGTACATTGCTCTTATAGGATAGGATGCGTTTGCAGTGTTTTCTCTCTTTCAGGTGTTGCCGAGTCTGTGCGTCTTCCTTGGCCAAGGAGAGACAGGGATCTAGCTGGATAACAACACTAACCATTTGTAGATTGTTACAACTGTAGATAGATAGTCAGGGAGCAATGCTATTGCCTTACTGCCTTTAAAGTGTAAATCAATTTTGATAATCTAAACGTCATAAGTGACTAACTATTTCATGTTCGATAATAATGTTTATTCATTTGGTACACCACATACATTTGTTATCTTGTTATACTGTTAATCCTTTCCTGTTTTCCCTACCCATCCCAGTTTTGCCAGGACATTCGCTCTCAGGCTTGGGAGCTCAAATTGTTTTGCAAACTCTGAGATGTAGTTTCTTGGGCAGGGGGAGGATGTCGTGCCTTGGGGTTTAGTCAGGGAGCTCCTCACCAAATTCCTTGTCAGGGGTAGCTACCATAGTTAAATTGTTAGAGATCCATTGATTTCTCCCTAAGTTTGACCTTGTTGTACTTTTCTCATCTACCACTAGGTGGCCGGGCACTTGGTGGAACTAGTTATGAGAAGGACAACTCAAGGACAGGTTATGGGTATATGGGGTATCTCAGCCAATGGGCAGGGGTTTTCTTGAATCCCTTGGCTTGCTGGGAGAGCCTATATATTCGGGTGGAGTCAGGTGATCTGTGTTCCGTGCCACCCGGAGTGCCGTCTGGGTGGACGTGTGTCATCTGCCCCAGGCTGCTAGGCCAGAGATTGGGCCTATCCAGAAGTAAGAGGGCAGCGTAGGGTTGGGACTGCGGTTTGCAGTCCAACCAAGAGTAACCATTCTGCTGACTGGAGAACCTGTCGTGGTCGGAGGTAGAAGAGAAGCTTTCCCCACTAAGGAACCAACCACCTTTACCAGGGACTACAGTAAGTAACTGAAGCAAGTACTGGAGCAGTATTCTTACCGAATGGTGGAGAATCGGGAAACTATAGGTGGTGATCAAGTCAGGGACCCAACCAGCGGAGGTGACACTTGCAGAGCAGCCTTGTGTGTCAAGCTAGGGACCAAGGCGGTAAGCAGGGGTGAAACTTGAAGGTATCCGAAGTGCCAAGCTAGGGACCCAGCAGGGAAGCATGGGTGACATTTGATGGAGATACTACCGCAAAAGCCTTGAGGAGCTCACGGGATTCAGAGTTAGTGAATTAGCGGGTCCAGTGAGAGACCAGAAGCTCAAGAGGCTTAAGAAGCCCAATGACTTTTAGTGGATTCAGTGGATTTTGTCAGTGGATTTGTGCTATTTGCTAGATCCCGATACAATCGTGAGATCCAAACCATCTTACCTAAATCTACCTTACTTTGTGCAAACTCTATCTCAGCCCAACTTTTGTCTTTATTATTGTAAAACCAATCTGCTAATTGTAAAATAGTGACCGCCTGATAATACTTTTTAAGGTCTGGTAATGCCAGCCCACCTGCTTTCTTCTCCTTAGCCAAAACAGCATAGGAAAACCTAGGGCGCCTATGTGCCCACATATACTTTAATATAATAGTTCTGAGTTCTGATTTTCTTAAAATATTCCTGGGGGAGGGTAATGGAAGCATTTAAAAATTAATATACCACCTTGGGCATAATATTAATTTTAAATGCATTCATTCTGACTAGCTAGGAAATGGGCCTATATTTGAAGGAATTTAGGTTCTCTTTAATTATATTAGGGAAGGAAATATAGTTAGCCTTATACAGTGCCTTCAATGATGTTGTTAATTTCATTTCAGAGGCCCAGTTCATCTTTACACCAGGTAAAGGTGAACATAGGCTAAATTGCGAGCTGCTCTCTTACTGTTATATTCAGAATCTCTGATTTGGATGTATTAATTTTAAAATTTGATAATAGCCCATATCTCTTTACTTCCTCCATCACATCCGGTACTGTCAGCCTAGTATTATACCCCTTCCCCTGTACAAATCATTAGTAAGACCTCATCTGGAATATGCAGTTTAGTTTTGGGCACCAGTTCACAAAAGGTTTTTGGGGAACTGGAGAAAGTGCAGAGAAGGGCAACCAAAACTGATAAGAGGCATGGAGGAGCTCAGCTAAGATTAGCAAAGACTAGGAAAGATTAGCTGAAATGAATTTATTATCTCTTGAGAAGGGGAGATTAAGGGGGTATGATCAACATGTATAAATACATAAGTGGTCCATGTAGTGAACTTGGTGTAGAGTTATTCATTTTAAGGTCATCACAGTGAACAAGGGGGCACTCTTTACATCTTCAAGAAAAGAGAAAAGAGATTAAATCCCAAAATACAGAAAGGCTTCTTCATAGTAAGAGCTGTGAAAATGTGGAATAGGCTCCCTCAAGATCTGGTTCTGAGCAGCTCAGTAGATGTTTTAAAAAAAGGCCTGGATTCTTTCCTAAGGCTCGGTTTCCACTATTGCGGCCCCAAAGTCGCATGATTTACAGTGAGACTTTGCAATGCGATTTTTGATGCGATGTCATGCGACTGGTGGGAACAATGGGAGAACAAGTTGCACCAAAGTCGGAACAAAGTAGTACAAAAACCTTTTTTGGAGTCGCTGCTACTTAAGTCGCACCACTTAGAACAGGGACCATTGAAATACATGTATTTTGACTTGTTATGCGACTTCACATGAATCAAGTCGCACACACTAGTGCAAACAGAGCCTCAATGCACATAATATAACTGGATACTAATATTTATTGGTAAAGTTGATCCAAGGAACATCCGATTGCCTCTTGGGGGATCAGGAAGGATTTTTTTTTCTCCCGCTGGAGCAAATTGAATCATGTATTGCTGGATTTTTTTTTTTTTTGCCCCCCCTGGATCAACTGTGGTTATAGAATTGTGTAAATGGAGATTTTCAATTTGTGTGTGTTTTTTTTGGTGGGGGGGGGGCTTAACAGGATGAACTTGTGTCTTTTTTAAACCAGATTAAGTATTTAACTATGCAGATGCAGCACCTACAGGTTACACACAGGGGGAGGAGGTGGCCAAGGAGTTGTTAAAGGTCACATACAGTAAGAAAGTAGAGATGGGGATAAAGTGCAAATGAGCAGGATGAGGGAGGTCACTGAAGAGACAGTATGGAGATCAGATGTATAGGAGAGGGGGTGGTGAAGTGGTTAAAAAACCTCACTTGCATCTGCTCCTGCCATGATCTGTATAATGATCGGGAACTAATGAATGATTCATTCATTAGTTCCTGTTTCCTCCATTGTGAGAGAAAGAGGAGGGTTCACAGGTGTAAACACTACATTGTTTACATCTCTGATTGCTGTGATTGGTCTCTCTATAAGAGTTAACGTCTACAGTGGCCATTATAAATGGTGCTGCTGAAATAAGCATCCACCATTTTGCCATTTAAAGACATATGGTGGTAGGTAAGTGGTTACGGTATGTTAACTTAGATTATTTTCTCCTAAAATCCTAAGGTATTTTCTCTTACTATCTAGTGTTTTTTTTTTTTTTTTTTAATGTGTTGCATCCAGTACTACTTTTATACAAATAAATAATAGGTTACACATTCTAACCATATTCAATCTGAGATGTTAGGACAAACTGGGATCACCAATTGATTATTCGTTTTACCCTGTGAAAGTCAACTTAAATTTCAAAAAGCAACATTCAGAAGGACATTATTCTTGACTTTTGAACGATTGATTTTTATATATACAGTTCCTTTTGTGTATTGACTTCACTTTGTCACACAAGATGACATGATCCTGTTTGCTGGGGTTTCACCCTTGCCTGACATCAGGGCCCCTGTATCTTGCAGTTTTTCTCTACACTGAAGTACAGTTGTGTCCTCCATTCCTCTTTGCTCTGCTTCTCTTGTATGTCCCTTGCTGAGCCCTCAGAGAACACTGCATGCTCCCCCTCCCTTCCTCCCGCTGTTACCAGCCAGATTTCTAATTTCATAAGCGTGGCTGTAACGGCTGCTCTCAAGCCATGCAGGCTCTCTGTATAACACAATCAAATTAGTTCCACAAGCTCAACCTTACAATGGATCAATCGCGATTGTGGAAATGATGTACGGAGGACAGAAAATATCAAGGCACATGGTAATGACAGCATGTGTGGATGTCCTAGGAAAAAAAGAGTTTGTCACTGTAATGATTTATAACCATAAAAGAAGCTGCTGTCTCAGAAGATAATTTAAGCACCTTCAAGTTATTCACTTCTGTTGTGATTATGATACATTAAATGATCTCAACAGCATCGCATCGTTTTGCTTTATACAGTAAATAGTTTTTCTTTGTAGTGTGTACATGGTTATTTCTATTGACTGTTTTGGTAAAAATGCCTACAAATCTGTGGTTTAATGGACCATTATGTGCAGGATAGTATAAAATGCTTAAAATGAAAAACCTTGGCAAAGTGCATAGATGGAATTTACCTTCAACTCTTGATGGAGGATGGACTCCAAGACTCTGGATTTGTGGTAAAGAATTGTGGTGGAGGAGTACACCAACTATTTTCATGTTACATAGTTACATTGTAGGTGATAGTAGGTGAGGTTGATAAAAGACACAAATCCATCAAGTCCAACCTATGTGTGTGATTATATGTCAGTATTACATTGTGTATCCCTGTAGGTTGCCGTTGTTCAGGTGCTTATCTAATAGTTTTTTGAAACGATCTATGCCCCCCTGCTGAAACCACTGCCTGTGGAAGGGAATTCCACATCCTTGCCGCTCTAACAGTAAAGAAACCTCTACGCAGTTTAAGGTTAAACCTCTTTTCTTCTAATTTTAGTGAGTGGCCATGTGTCTTATTAAACTCTCTTCCGCAAAAAAGTTTTATCCCTATTGTGGGGTCACCAGTATGGTATTTGTAAATTGAAATCATATCCCCTCTCAAGCATCTCTTCTCCAGAGAGAATAAGTTCCGTGCTCGCAACCTTTCTTCATAACTAATATCCTCCAGACCCTTTTTTAGCTTTGTTGCCCTTCTTCGTATTCGCTCCATTTCCAGTACTTCCTTCCTGAGGACTGGTGCCCAGAACTGGACAGTATACTCTAGGTGAGGCCAGACCAAAGTCTTGTAGAGTTGGAGAATTATTGCTTTATCCCTGGAGTTGCCCTGCTTAGCTTATTGTCGTCCACAAATACAGAGATTGAGCTGTTTACCCCATTCTCCAGATCGTTTATGAACAAATTACCACACCCTGCCCTTTCCTTGAATGGAGATTGACTCAGCTGCTCAAGTACAAGGTGAGGAGAAAGTTACTTTTTATAGATTTTCTTTGGGATTTGTTCGGTGAATCTGGAAAATTTCTGTGGGCTGGCTCCTCTGTTCAGAAAACTAAGCTGTTGGCCTACCTTAAGACTATCCCAAGAGGGCATCTAGGAAGCGAGATGGTGAGAGCTGCGAGCAGCCCTTCATAGCTTTTATATGAGTAGAGCACATCCCAGTTCTTTTCCTGTTAAGGACTTCCGGTCTGGTTCACGCTGATATTTGTTGGCAGTTTGAAGAGGGTTATCATTGTTATGGCAGCAGCTAGCTACCATAACCCCAGTATCCTCTTCAGTGAGCAGTCCGGTTTCCGATAAAAATGGTCTCTGCGGCGGAATCGCCCCGAGATCACTTTTATTGGCGGTGGGAGAGGGGCCCGGCCCCCCCCTTCCGCCGCTCTCCGGTGCCCTCCGCCGCTTACCAGAGCCGTCGTTAGCGGCGGAGGCGATCGGGTCCTCTTCCTGGCTTGGTATGGAGATGAGTGAGGGAAAGATGGCCCCCACCCATCTCCATATTATTGCAGGGCGGAAGCTGTGTCAAAATGTCACTTCTGCCCATAGTTTTTAAAGCAACTTTTTTTCTTTTTTTTTAAATGACATTCAATTTTTTTTTTTTGCATTTCAGTGTAAATATGAGATCTGAGGTCTTTTTGAGGTCCTGTCATGCTTTTTTTCTATTACAAGGGATGTTTACATTCCTTGCAATAGGAATAAAAGTGACACATTTTTTTTTATTCTTAAAAGAACAGTGTAAAAATAAAAGGTAAAATAGATAATGATAAAAAAAAAATTGTACATGTGCCCCATCCTGCTGAGCTTGCGTGCAGAAGCGAACGCATACGTGAGCAGCGCCCACATATGAAAACGGTGTTCAACCACACATGTGAGGTATCGGTAGAGCGAGAGCAGTAATTCTAGCCCTAGACCTCCTCTGTAACTCAAAACATGCAACCTGTAGAATTGTTTAAACATCGCCTATGGAGATTTTTAAGAGTAAAAGTTTGTCACCATTCCACGAGCAGGTGCAATTTTGAAGTGTGACATGTTGGGTATCAATTTACTCGGCGTAACATTATCTTTCACAATATAAAAAAAAATTGGGCTAACTTTACTGTTGTCTTATTTTTTAAATCAAAAAAGTGTATTTTTTCCAAAAAAAGTGCGCTTGTAAGACTGCTGCGCAAATACGGTGTGACAAAGTATTGCAACGACCACCATTTAATTCTCTAGGGTGTTAGAAAAAAAATGTATAATGTTTGGGGGTTGTAAGTAATTTTCTAGCAAGAAAACCTGTTTTAACTTGTAAACAACAAATCTCAGAAAGAGGCTTGGTCCTTAAATGGTTAAACCATCAGGATACTCACCCCCTCCATTTTGTGCAATGCACCTTGGCATGGACGGTACATTGTTGTGTGCCCTGTGCCCTGGTTGGTGCTCACCAGGCATTTAAATGGTAATTTACTAATGTGTTGTTTGGTGAGGGTGCTTTCTGCTAGAGGTGAGATGGTTGGTGCTAGGTACAGTAATCTGTAAGAGTGAGAGGCTCTAATCCTGCAGCCTTTGCCCCTCCATCAATAAACCAGTGGCCTATTAAAGTGGCACTAAAGGCATAAGGTTATTTTACTTTAATGCATTCCATATATTAAGGTAAAAAACCTTCCAGTATTACCCCCCAGCCCCCTCTAAATACTTACCTGGCTGCTCTTTCGACCCAGCTCTGTGCCAGAGAGCATCGCTGCTCTCTCTTTTCACAGGCACAGAGGTAGCAGCAGGAGCCATGGCTCCATCTATCTGAAGAGGTTACAAAACTTTTCTCACATGCCCACCTAACCAATTGTCCCTTAGATCCTGTTCCCTCACAACTACAACGGTCACCCTCTTCTTCTATCCTATGCTCCCTCACTCACATCTTCAATCTCTCCCTCTCTAGTGGCCTTCCCCTCCCCTCACAACTAAAAGATCACTCCCATACTTAAAAAGCCCTCACTGGACCCTACCAACCTGAACAAGTTAAGACCCATCTCATTGCTCCCATTCACCTCTAAACTTCTAGAACGCTTAGTCTACAACCATCTTAGCTCCTACCTCAGTGAAAATAACCTTCTTGACCCCTTACAGTCTGGCTTTCGCTCGCAGCACTCCACGGAAACTGCCTTACTAAAACTCACTAACGATTTACTAAGTGCTAAAACCAACATCCAGTACTCCATACTCCTACTACTTGACCTCTCTGTGGTCTTTGATACTGTTGACCACCCGCTCCTTCTCAATAAACTACATTCCCTTGGCCACCGAGATTCTGCTCTTTCCTGGTTCTTTGCCTATTTATCACAGCGCTCCTTCAGTGTCACCTACAACTCTCTCTCCTCCTCTCCATTGCCCCTTTCTTTAGGGGTCCCCCAAGGCTCTGTTCTTGGACCCCTTCTCTTCTCTATGTACACCTCCTCCCTTGGTCACTTGATAACCGCCCACGGCTTCCAATACCACTTATACACTGATGACACCCAAATCTATCTGTCTACTCCTCACTTCACTCCTTCAATCTCCTCTCGCATTACTAACTTACTAACTGACATATCAGCATGGATGTCGCACCATGTTCTTAAAGTAAATCTCTCTAAAACTGAGCTATTAATATTCCCCCCGCCCGTGCCCCCCTCCATGACTTTTCCATCAAAATCAACAATGCAACCATCAGTCCCTCCCCTCACGCCAGGGTACTAGGTGTAATCCTAGACTCTGACTTGTCATTTCAGCCTCAAATCCAATCGTTGTCAAAGGTTTGTAGAGTTCACCTCCGTAACATCTCTAAAATTTGCCCCTTTTTAACAAATGAAACCACCAAGCTCCTCATTCACTCCCTTGTTATATTTCGCCTTGACTATTGCAACTCCCTTCTCATTGGCCTACCTCTCCATAGGCTATCCCCTCTTCAGTCTATCATGAATGCTGCTGCCAGACTTATACACCTTACCAGTGTCTGCCAACCCTCTACTCCAATCCCTACACTGGCTCCCAATCACCCAGCGAATTAAATTTAAAATACTAACCACAACATACAAAGCCATTCACAACTCTGCCCTGGGCTACATCACCAATCTTGTCTCCAAATATCACCCAAATCGTCCTCTCCGCTCTTCTCAAGACCTCCTACTCTCAAGCTCTCCCATCTCCTCCTCCCATGCTCATCTCCAGGACTTCTCCAGAGCCTCTCTCATCCTCTGGAACTCGCTACCTCAACCTGTCCGGCTATCCCCTACCCTTGCTACCTTCAGGCGATCCCTGAAAACTCATCTCTTCAGGAAAGCCTATCAGGTCTCCAACTAATCTCCTACCACTTCCAACAGCTCCCCACAGTTACAACCTTTTGTACCACCTGCCCCACCCTATTAGATTGTAAGCTCTTCTGGGCAGGGCCCTCTTAATCCTCTAGTATTTTATTGTATTATAATTGTATTGTCTCCCTTTTAAATTGTAAAGTGCTGTGTAAACTGTTGGCGCTATATAAACCTTGTATAATAATAATAATAATAATAAAAGTTAATAAATGCACATATTTTTGCAGAAACAAAAAATGTATTATTTTTTACTGCAGGATCCTGGAAAGCCATGCAGCCCTGATCATTGAATGGGGAGGGGGTCAATTTCAGGCTTCTGTAGACAAGCCCTGCAGCTTTCAGCCTGTACTTGCAAATGGGCCGTCAGTTACAAAGCTGCAGAGATTGTGAAAAAACAAGGGCACTCATCAGCTTCCTCACAGTTAATTCAGAACTACAAGCCATCAGCCACGGTGGCTGATGATAGTTGTAGTACCGTATCTCACAAAAGTAAGTACACCCCTCACATTTTAGTAAATTTTTCATTACATCTTTTCATGTGACAACACTGAAGAAATTACACTTTGCTACAATGTAAAGTAGTGAGTGTACAGTTTGTATAACAGTGTAAATTTGCTGTCCCCTCAAAATAACGCAACACACAGCCAATAATGTCTAATCTGCTGGCAACAAAAGTGAGAACACCCCTAAGTGAAAATGTCCAAATTGGGCCCAAAGTGTCAATATTTTGCGTGGCCACCATTATTTTCCAGCACTGCCTTAACCCTCTTGGGCATGGAGTTCACCAGAGCTTCACAGGTTGCCACTGGAGTCCTCTTCCACTCCTCAATGATGACATCACGGAGCTGGTGGATGTTAGAGACCTTGCGCTCCTCCACATTCCGTTTGAGGATGCCCCACAGATTCTCAATAGGGTTTAGGTCTAGAGACATGCTTGCCCAGTCAATCACCTTTATCCTCAGCTTCTTTAGCAAGGCAGTGGTCGTCTTGGAGGTGTGTGGGGGGATCATGCTCTGCTTCAGTATGTTGCAGTACATGTTGGCATTCATGGTTCCATCAATGAACTGTAGCTCCCCAGTGCGGGCAGCACTCATGCAGGCCCCAGACCATGACACTCCCACCACCATGCTTGACTGTAGGCAAGACACACTTGTCTTTGTACTCCTCACCTGGTTGCCGCCACACACGCTTGACACCATCTGAACCAAATAAGTGTATCTTGGTCTTATCAGACCACATGACATGGATCCAGTAATCCATGTCCTTAGTCTGCTTGTCTTCAGCAAACTGTTTACGGTCTTTCTTGGGCATCATCTTTATAAGAGGCTTCCTTCTGGGATGACAGCCATGCAGACCAATTTGATGCAGTGTGCGGCATATGGTCTGAGCACTGACAGACTGACCCCTCACCCCTTCAAACTCTGCAGCAATGCTGGCAGCACTCATACGTCTATTTTCCAAAGACAACCTCTGGATATGGCGCTGAACACGTGCACTCAACTTCTTTGGTAGACAATGGCGAGGCCTGTTCTGAGTGGAACCTGTCCTGTTAAACCACTGTATGGTCTAGGCCACCATGCTGCAGCTCAGTTTCAGGGTCTAAGCAATCTTCTAATAGCTTAGGCCGCCTTTATGTAGAGCAACAGGTAGAGGTGCCATGTTGAACTTCCAGTGACCAGTATGACAGAGTGAGAGTGATAACACCAAATTTAACACACCTGCTCCCCATTCACACCTGAGACCTTGTAACACTAATGAGTCACATGACACCAGGGAGGGAAAATGGCTAATTGGGCCTAATTTGGACATCTTCACTTACGGATGTACTCACATTTGTTGCCAGCGGTTTAGACATTAATTGGCATTAAATGAAGGATGCAGCTGTTTGGGCATCCCGCATGGTAACACAGGTGGGATCTGTTCCTCCACAATATCAAGAGACCATGAAAAATAAAAAAGCAAAACAATGTTGTATTAAAAAAGACAGTGGTGGGTCGACCCACCTTCCCCTAGATTCCCCTTCCAAACCCCAAGTACCCCAGGGAGACTGAGCTAAGGTATGCTGGTGAATGAATTGAATCTTGTACTTGTCCAGATGAAGTGCTAGTCATATAGCACGAAACGCGTCGACAATTCGATGCCATAGATGCTGAAGGCCCCCCCCTCCCCCCCTCTTCAATGTCTCGGAGTAAGCCTTCAACATTTACAGCCTGGCTCGTCTACAAATATCCCTCACAGCAGTATCGCTATGGATATGTGAAGCAGTGCCCTCCAGCGGCCATCCACTTATACAGTACACAGCGTACCAACAGCATGTTCACTCGGAAGTCCCAGTACGCCAAGTCGACCCTTACCTGACCGAAACCAAACTAGGATTCACAGGCAAAGCGGGTCCCAAGTCTTCACATGCTGATCTCATGATCGCATGGAGGGATCCAGCCGGCTATCGCGCTGAACGGCAGGATTGGTAAGAAACCTGTGTCTTGAACTGACCTATACCTGCAGCTGTACAGTCATACACTTTATTCCCCATGCTTAGACCGTTCAGTTGAACAGTGCTGCATATAGTGGAAACATTGAGGCAGTTATTACACACCTATCACAGGAGCCAGCTCCAAGAACAGGACTGTACACACCCCATTACTGGTACTCTGGGCATTTTGGGTGCCAAAGACTGTATGTCCATTCAAATTGAACACAGGGAGCACATGTGAATGCTGAAGCAATGATGCTGGTGAAACTATCCTTGTTGTAGCCCATACATTCTATTGAAGTTTATTTCTGAAGTCCATTCATCCTAGTCCTGGTCGGGACCAAGTGCACCGGCTTCAACTTGGGTTAGGGGTTTTTCACCATGTGCACCCTGTCAATATTGACATACAGTGTTATCTTTATCATGGACATATCAGGCATCCACATTCATGATATAATACCGCACTATTAGGACTCGGACTTTATATTGCCCATCTAGTGGCTGCATATAGTATATCTGTATCATATCCACAAGCCTAGTCACAAGAATTACTGGGTATTATCAGTCCACACACCTGTATCTGGTTGTGCTTCCCCCAGTGGATGGAATCTGAGTCAGTAGTACAAGATTCAATTCATTCACCAGCATACCTTAGCTCGGTCTCCCTGGGGTACTTGGGGTTTGGAAGGGGAATCTAGGGGAAGGTGGGTCGACCCACCACTGTCTATTTTTAATACAACGTTGTTTTGCTTTTTTATTTTTCATGGTCACTTGATATTGTGGAGGAACAGATCCCACCTGTGTGGACTAGATCCGCAGACGTGGGATCCCATACTATATGTTCTTATACAGATTTTCAATAAAGTTTTTTGTACATTTTTTATCTCAATACAAGGTAGCTTCTCCCTCTGTTGGCATTCTTGAGACGACTCTGGCCCTTCCTCTTTTTTCCTTAGGCTCATTGTTTACTGCTACTTGGGAAGGAGCCCATCAGTCATATCCTATACAATTCCGTTTACTTACATGAGTTGATTCAATTATTAGCATTATTTTGTCACGCATGATCACACTGTTTTTGAATTGTGACAGTGGGAAGAGAATCTTTTGCCTGCCATCACACTGAGACAGGGATTGGGGGGAGAGGCTGCAAGAGCTAGAACATGTTACATGTTTCACCCTAAATACAGGTGAATTATGTAACATGTCCGAAAAGGTGATCTTAGCCTTTAAGAGCCTTTTTGAGAGAATGGAAATCTAAACAGGTAGAGGGCAAGTAATCACAAGGATAGCTGTAGAGGATTGCTTTGCCAAATAGTTGTTGGGGTATTTTGTGTGGGTTTCATGCAAGTACCACCTGGAGCAGTTGTTCTGATGTGGGGTAGGACCTAATTGGAATTGGAGGAGCTCAGCATTCCTTAACAGCCTCTGCAGAGTATTTGGCGCTACTGTTTTCCTCTTTTTATAGTCATTGCAGACCCTCTTGCAGGCTTTGATTAAAAAAGCTCAGTGTACATACAACACACCACATAGTACAGTATATAGCATACAGAACATTGATTAATGCAGTAAAAGGAAATGTTGCCAAAGGTCCCGTATTAATGTTCTGTGCAGGACCTGATTGATGATATCGACTTTAATGAAAGCCATACATATTTCTATGATATTATTTCATCATTTCACATCAAAAGGTTAATGTTACTGTCAAACAGGCATTGAAGATTCAAGTGATCAAAACAATGATGTTTTAATTTCTTTAATATAAATTACACAGCGAGATCACTTAGAAAAAGCTTCTGAACTAGCATACTCTGCACTTCTTTCTCTGCTGCAGGCAGTGACATGAAGGAGATATCTGGGACTGAGATTACACAGCTCTGCCTAGCAACAGCTATAAAGTCATTTGCATGTGTGAGATGTTGCTGGGCAGACCTGCAACGTACCTACTGACTGGCACATCACTGGTCTCAGACAGAGGAAAGATTCATCTTCTGATACATGATTCAAGAATTCTTTTCTGTGAAAAAAAAAAACCTGAGCTGTAGTTTACAGTTAATAAAATGATCAATTCAGAAGTGGGGGTTCCTTATCATTCTCAATTACAAAGGCTCTTTGATACAGTCAGTTTGTTGAAGCCAAAGTAAACATTCAACTTTCTCATTATTTGTGATATCAAAGCAGGACTGAAATAATAAGCTTTGGCAATAGATCCCTTACTAATCTGGTGCATATTGACCAATTTAGGCTTTTGCCATATCCACTCTGTCCAATGAGTAAGGTTCAACTTCTGCTGATCTTCATGATCCCATTCAGTACACGCAGTTCTGTGGCTGTCAATGATAAACAACATTGTTTATAATACAGTCTAATTTTATCAATAGAAGCCACTATCGTCTCCCTAGCATCGCAAGGACAGAAAGAAAGGTAAAATCTCTCCAGTGAGGCACAGGTAACAATGAAAACCTGACAGAGGTCTTAACCGTTCCATACTCTGTCTAAAACAAATTAGGTTTTGGGTAGAGCTTGCTTTTACTGGATTAGCACCCAAGTGAAAGGTTATGGTAGGCATGTCTTCTGCCTGAATGCCAGCTTGCTCCTTTTAAGTATGAAGGTGTGGGTGCTGAGCAGAGATAGCCATGAAAAAAGCAAGTTGGGTGGATAGTGGGAGTTCCTGAGCTCCCAAAGATCACAGGCCAGGCTGAAGTTGTAACAGCCCTACTGTCATTTGTCTGAATGGCATCCATCAGAATTTTAATGAGCACAGCGGTTGGGCTTAGAAAATCTGGCTCCGTTTATACCCCCCACCCACAAAGTGTCGAATCGGGGCTGTATATGCTCCCCCAGGATTGATCCAACATTTCTATACATGATTTTAATATAGTTAACAAAAACAAACGCCTCTCCTATTTCCAGCTTCCATTATGTGATTGCATTATTGGAGATTGAGTTGCTTTATAACCTTTTATAACCTCTCTGAGTTGTCTGTTCCTGGTTAAAATGTCTTTGGCATGACTATATGCATACAATTATCGTCTTTTTCTGTGTGCGTCTCTTCCTCTTCACCTCCCCCCATTTTGGCAGTGTGTTCTCAGCTCTGAATCACGCTGTTCCCTCAGTGTCCAAAGTGCTATAATGCAAAATTGCTGATGGATTTGCAGTGAACACGCACACACTGACTCACGTTAACCCTCTCCCTAACAGAATACATTCCACTGATGCATAAATGAATATGTAGAAAAGCATTGTTTTGTCTGTTACTGTGACAGCTACATCATGCTGTTAGGAGTGTCCTATTAGGTGATGATCTAATCTACACAGCGTGACCACATATGGTAAATTTGTTTGCCAGTCTTGTACTGATTGCAAAAGTCTAGTCACAAAGGAGTTACATATTTTGACCCAGTGCAAATAGGTGTACAGTATAATTTCCCATACATGTACCTACTTTTAATATAAATATAAACCATTTTATTTTTTTATTCTTTATTTAACACAAGAAACTTGTGGACCAATGCCTTGGCCAGCAGAGATAGAAAGGGCAGCACTAAGCCTTGAAAAGTACAAATTTGGATAATTCCTCAAGATTGGGATACAGTGCCTTGCAAAAGTATTCACCCCCTTGGCTTTTTACCTATTTTGTTACATTACAGCCTTTAGTTCAATGTTTTTTAACCTGAATTATATGTGATGGATCAGAACACAATAGTCTAAGTTGGTGAAGTAAAATTAGAAAAATATATACATAAAAGTATTTTTCAGAAATAAAAAAATGATAATTGGCATGTGCATATGTATTCACCCCCTTTGTTATGAAGCCCATAAAAAGCTCTGGTGCAACCAATTACCTTCAGTAGTCACATAATTAGTGAAATGATGTCCACCTGTGTGTTACATGATCTTTTATTACATATACACATCTTTTTGAAAGGCCCCATAGGCTGCAACACCTAAGCAAGAGGCACCACTAACCAAAAACTGCAATGAAGACCAAGGAACTCTCCAAACAAGTAAGGGACAATGTTGTTGAGAAGCACAAGTCAGGTTAGGTTATAAAAAAAATCTAAATCTTTGATGATCCCTAGGAGCACCATCAAATCTATCATAACCAAATGGAAAGAACATGGCACAACAGCAAACCTGCCAAGAGACGGCCGTACACCAAAATTCACGGACCGGGCAAGGAGGGCATTAATCAGAGAGGCAGCACCGAGACCTAAGGTAACCCTGGAGGAGCTGCAGAGTTCCACAGCAGAGACTGGAGTATCTGTACACAGGATGACAATAAGCCGTACCCTCCACAGAGTTGGGCTTTATGGCAGAGTGGCCAGAAGAAAGCTATTACTTTCATCAAAAAAGAAAATGGCATGTTTTGAGTTTGTGAAAAGGCATGTGGGAGACTCCCAAAATGTATGGAAGAAGGTGCTCTGGTCTGATGAGACTAAAATAGAAACTTTTTGGCCATCAAAGAAAACGCTATGTCTGGCGCAAACCCAACACATCACATCACCCAAAGAACACCATCCCCACAGTGAAACATGGCGGTGCCAGCATCATGCTGTGGGGATGTTTTTCGGCAGTCGGGACTGGGAAACTGGTCAGAGTTGAGGGAAAGATGGATGGTACTAAATACAGGGATATTCTTGAGCAAAACCTGTACCACTCTGTGTGATTTGAGGCTAGGACAGAGGTTTATGTTCCAGCAGGACAATGACCCCAAACACACTGCTAAAGCAATACGTGTGGGGTTTAAGGGAAACATGTAAATGTGTTGGAATGGCCCTAGTCAAAGCCCATACCTCAATCCAAAAGAAAATCTGTGGTCAGACTTTTTTGCAAGATTGCTGTTCACAAGCGCAAACCATCCAACTTGAAGGAGCTGAAGCGGTTTTGCAAGGAGGAATGGGCAAAAATCCCAGTTTTAAGATGTGGCAAGCTCATTGAGCCTTATCCAAAGTGACTTGGAGCTGTGATCGCCGCAAAAGGTGGCCCTACAAAGTATTGACTTTAGGGGGGTGAATAGTTGCGCACATTGACTTTTTCTGTTATTTTGTTCTATTTGTTGTTTGCTTCACAATAAAAAAAATAAAAATAAATCTTCAAAGTTGTGGGCATGTTCTGTAAATTAAATGATGCAAATCCTCAAATAATCCATGTAAATTCCAGGTTGTGAGGCAACAAAACACAAAAAATGCCAAGGGAGGTGAATACTTTTGCAAGGCACTGTAGCTCCTCATTTTGTCCAGCTGTTGTAATTTGTTCCTGAATTCAGCAAGAGAACCATAAAGGGATGGAAGTGCAGGGGATGCTTGAAAGAGTCACATTTGTAAAGAAGATTTTGAGAAAATAATCACATAATACAAGGGGTGGAGCTTGTACTAAAGGCCATCATTACTTAGCTTTGCCTAGGGCAGCATGAATCTGTTTAACCAGGCTTTAGAAGACTATTTCATGAAACAGCACTCAGACTTGTAATTCATTTTCTTGTAATCAAACAGTATTGGCTATAAACAATAACCAGTGCTGATAAGGCCCCTTTCACACTGGGGCAGGAGGTGCGTCAGCGGTAAAGCGCCGCTATTATTAGCGGCGCTTTACCGTCGTTTTAGCGGCGATATTTGGTTTTACCCCCCGCTAATGGCCGAGAAAGGGTTAAAAACCACCGCAACCTCTGTAGAGGCACTTTGCCGGCGGTATTGCCGCACTGCCCCATTGATTTCACCGCTCCGAAGATGCTGCTAGCAGGACTTTTTTTCCCGTCCTGCTAGCACACCGCTCCAGTGTGAAAGCCCTCTGCTCACTGAGCAGGGAGGGGCTTGTCAAGAGCCGCTGCTGCCTATGGAGAGATCGGACGAAAACGGACAGCATGTCCGTTTTCATCAGATCCCACCCGATCCGATCCGCCAGCGAAGGATCCGAACTTAGAGGCATCCGCCTGCTTTTAGCGGATCGGACCGGGTCAAATGTCAGCGGACATGTCTCCGCTGACATCCGTCGCTCCATAGGCTAACATGGAGCGCCCGTTCAGGTCCGCCGTCAAAACTGACAGGCGGACCTGAACAGTCCAATCGTGTGAAAGGGGCTTTTAGTTCGCTACAATGTTGAACTTTCATAAAAAAAAAAAACAAACAAAAAAAACATATTAGGCTGGTTATTTTTATCTTTCTTTACATTAACCCAAATCGTATGTAGACCCCCAAGAATGTAATATTTTTTCCAGTTCTTGGATGTGCTGGCTTAATTAATATCTTGTTGTTAGACTTTTTTTGCCTTTGGGCCTTTTTCACATGGGGTTACATCATTTTTTTCCCATGATTACATGGATCAAAAACGGACTGCAATGCATCCTTATGGGTGGCCAGATGTAAGCCAACATGTGTAATTTTGCCATTTGGTTGATGGATTGTGGGCTGAAGAAGTAAATTGCAAAATCTTATCCTGTGTGCTGATTGTATTCTACATGATTACATTTTGCAGCTCTTGGAATAAAAGACATGCTCTTTACTTGTCTTTTTAAAGTTGTTTTAAGACCGGCCATAGCTGCAGCAAATTTCTTTCCTGCAACCATGGGTGACCATGACAGGATTAAGCCGTTCCCGCTGGGATAACACAGATTATTTTTAGGAACTATAACAGCTGCAAGCAATAATCACATGTAAAATTGGCAGGCTGGTTGTACCCAAGTTGATCGATTGATCAACTTGCTTAGATTCAGCCTGCCCATACATGATTTAAACCATCTACCGTATGGCCGGCCTAAAGTCTCAAGTTTTTTTACCCTAATGCATTCTGTGAGTTCTTTGTGTCCTGGTTTCCCATGCAGCCTCCCTTTATACTTACCTGAGCCTAATTTTGATGCATCAATGTGCACCAGAGCAGCGGCTCTCTCTTATCTCTCCCTCCTCACAGGGCAGATTGATAGCAGTGGGTACCATTGGTGCCTGCTACTGTCAATAAAATCCTATGATGAGTTTTTGTGGGGTAGAGCGAAGCCGTGCTGTCTGTGTCTATAGATGCAGCCATCGGGGCTTCAAAGCAAACCTGCACAAACACCCCCCTAGCAAGCAGTTTGTTGGGGGGTACTCAAAGGCAGGAGAAGCCAGTAGCGTTGGTGGGGGACCCCGGAGGAGGAGGATCAGGGCTGCTCTGTGCAATACTATTGCAGAGAGCAGGTATGTATAAAATGTTTGTTATTTCAAATTAAATAAATAGATAAATAAAAGTTTAAAATCACTTTAACCACTTGCCGACCACCCATAGCCGAAAAACGGCAGCAGGGCAGTCGGATAACTCTGGGAGGGCATCCTATAACGTCCTCCCTCGCTTGTATAGGGCCGATGGCCGTCAAATGACAGAGCTATCAGTTGTAAACAAGCCAGGGAGAAATCGGGTGCAGCAGCACTGTGGGCTGGATCTGTAGTGCTCACAGCTCAGCCATGCCATCCATACTCACAGCTATCCGTACTCACAGCCACGCCATCCATACTCACAGCCATCCATACTCACAGCCATCCATACTCACAGCCATTCATACTCACAGCCACGCCATCCATACTCACAGCCATCCATACTCACAGCCATCCATACTCACAGCCATCCATACTCACAGCCATCCATACTCACAGCCATTCATACTCACAGCCATCCATACTCAAAGCCATCCATACTCACAGCCATCCATACTCAGCCATTCCATCCATACTCAGCCATGCCATCCGTACTCACAGCCATCCATATTCAGCCATACCATCCATACTCAGCCATGCCATCCATACTCACAGCCATCCATACTCACAGCCATCCATACTCACAGCCATTCATACTCACAGCCATCCATACTCACAGCCATCCATACTCACAGCCATCCATACTCAGCCATTCCATCCATACTCAGCCATGCCATCCGTACTCACAGCCATCCATATTCAGCCATACCATCCATACTCAGCCATGCCATCCATACTCAGCCATGCCATCCATACTCACAGCCATCCATACTCACAGCCATCCATACTCACAGCCATTCATACTCACAGCCATCCATACTCACAGCCATCCATACTCACAGCCATCCATACTCAAAGCCATCCATACTCACAGCCATCCATACTCAGCCATTCCATCCATACTCAGCCATGCCATCCGTACTCACAGCCATCCATATTCAGCCATACCATCCATACTCAGCCATGCCATCCATACTCACAGCCATCAATACTCACAGCCATCCATACTCAGCCATTCCATCCATACTCAGCTATGCCATCCGTACTCACAGCCATCCATATTCAGCCATGCCATCCATACTCACAGCCATCCATACTCAGCCATTCCATCCATACTCAGCCTTGCCATCCATACTCACAGCCATCCATACTTAGCCATGCCATACATACTCATCCATCTATCCATGCTCATCCATGCCATCCATACTCATCCATTCATCCATGCTCAGCCATGCCATTCATCCTCAGCCATCCCATCCATGCTCAGTCATCCCCACCCATACTCGGCCATGCCGTCCATACTCATCCATCAATCCATGCTCAGCCAGCCCATCCATACTCAACCATGCCATCCATACTCATCCATCCATCCATGCTCAGCCATCCCATCCAAACTCATCCATCCATCCATGCCCAGCCATGCCATTCATCCTCAGCCATCCCATCCATACTCAGTCATCCCATCCATGTTCAGCTATGCCATCCGTACCCACAGCCATCCATATTCAGCCATACCATCCATACTCAGCCATGCCATCCATACTCAAAGGCATCCATACTCAGCCATTCCATCCATGCTCAGCCTTGCCATCCATACTCACAGCCATCCATACTTAGCCATTCCATACATACTCATCCATCTATCCATGCTCAGCCATGCCATCTATACTCATCCATCCATCCATGCTCAGCCAGCCCATCCATACTCAGCCATGCCATCCATACTCATCCATCTATCCATGCTCAGCCATCCCATCCATACTCAGCCATGCTAACCATACTCATCTATCCATGTAGCCATCCATACTTAGCCATCCATCCATGCTCAGCCATCCCATCCATACTCATCCATCTATCCATGCTCAGCCATCCCACCCATACTCATCCATCCATCCATCCATGTAGCCATCCATACTCAGCCATCCCATCCATGCTCAGCCATCCCATCCATACTCAGCCATGCCATCCATACTCATCCATCCATCCATGCTCAGCCATCCCATCCATACTCAGCCATGCCATCCATACTCATCCATCTATCCATTGTATGGATGGCATGGCTGAGTACTACAGTGCCCATCAGTGCCACTACAATGCCTCACAAAAGTGTAATAGGTAGTTAAATTAGATTTGAAATGTATGCCCCTGGAACACCTGATGATGCTCCCTGCATTTTGGGCCTCTGTATGTGGCCAGGCTGTGTAAAAGTCTCACACATGTGGTATTGTTATACTCAGGAGGCGTAGCAGAATATATTTTGGGGTGTATTTTTGGCATATGTTATATGTTAGAAATATTGTATAAATGAACAACTTTGTGTAAAAAAAAAAAAAAATGTGTTTTCATTTTTTTCCACATTTTCCAAAAACTTGTGGAGAAAAATGACACATTCAAAAGACTCATTATGCCTCCTAGAATATACTTTGGGGTGTTCGCTTTGCAAAATGAGGTCATTTTTGGGGCGTTTTCATTGTCCTGGTGCTCCAGGGCCTTCAAAATTGCAAGAGGTAGTCAAGAAATTATATGTGTAATTTATGTCCCTAGAACACCTGACAGTGCTCCCTGCATGTTGGGCCTCTGTATGTGGCCAGGCTGTGTAATGGTCTCATACATGTGGTATCCAGGGATGAGCCGAACACCCCACAGTTCGGTTCGCACCAGAACTTGCGAACAGGCAAAAAATTTGTGCGAACACCGTTAAAATCTATGGGACACGAACATGAAAAATCAAAAGTGCTCATTTTAAAGGCTTGTATGCCAGTTATTGCCATAAAAAGTGTTTGGGGACCCGGGTCCTGCCCCAGGGGACATGTAAAAAACCCAGAGGTGATTAAATACCACCAAAGAAAAGCTCTATTTGCGTGAAAAAAGGACCAAAATTTCATATGGGTAAAGTATTGCATGACTGAGTAATTGTCATTCAAAATGTGAGAGCACCGAAAACTGAAAATTGGTCTGGTTAGGAAGGGGGTTTAAGTGCCCAGTGGGTAAGTGGTTAAGGGTTTGTTCACACTTGTGGCAGCCCTTGCTGCCCATCTGTAAAGTGATTCCCCACAATAAACTTTCAGGGGGTTGTTGACAGGCAGCTGGAAGGCCATAGGTCACCTCCTTACCACTTGTTTTAACTCTGAAAACTGCACCATTACACCTCAACTGCACGCATTACACATTACTGCCTACCAAAAAGTTGCATATGGTGTAACTTTTAGACATGTGCGGTTTGTTTCGTTCCGAATTAAAATTTGAACGAATTTTCGTTATTTGGAAATTCGAATGTATCCGAATTTCTGAATTAGAAAAGTACCAAACTTAAAAAGAATCCGAAATAAAGGAAAAAAAATTCGGACGAAATTTGAATTCAAATCGTTTTCAAATACTTTTCGAATTTGAATAGTTTTCAAACTCGAATTCGAAAACTTTTCAAATTCGAATAGTTTTGAAATTTCCAAAGAGAATTAAATAGAATAGAATAGAAAGGAATAGAATAGAAAAAAAAATTGAATTGATTAACGAATAAAATAAACGAATTCTGAAAATGAATTAAACAAATTAAACAAATTTAAGCAAACAAATTTATGTAAATAACGTATCGAAACAAAACAAATGTTTTCGTTCTGCACATGTCTAGTAACTTTTAATGCAGCTGGGAAGCAAAGCATTCAGACATGAATGGGTACAAGGCAAAATAAAATTAAATATGTTTCACTGAGAGACAGAGATGTGTCTAGAAATACAGACAGAGAAGCAAAGGCAGGAAGATGTTCTAAAATGTTGCTTTAAAAAAATGGGAAGTTTTAAGCAGATGCTAGATGTAGTAACAACCAGCAGGCCAATCATTTCCCACTCTAACTATCTAATCATCTCATTGCTCCATTTACTAATTGCTAATAAAGAGTAAAATGTTGAAAGCCACTTATTATTTATCATGCAGGATTGGGATGTCAATTATTCAGCTATACCTGCAAGTGACCTAAACAATGATGTCATATGTCACTATTACATCACTTTTGGGCCCCATTGTGGTCCTTAGGGCCCTACTTGCATCCCTGGAACTATCCACACATGACAATTTAGGCATGAAATAACAGTAGCGTATGCGGCAAGCAGAGAAAGAAAAAAGGAACTGAATAATTTGGCTGTGCATAGTGAGAGAAGCAGATGTTAGATGCACACATTTTGGGCAGAGGAAGAAAGAGATAAACTCATCCCGCAGACTATTTCAAGTTCTCTGTTAGACTACTTAATAAATAATGTATCTGCTTTTCTATATTGTGCACAGACACTGTTATCCCAAGGGCTTTTCAAAGGACAATATGAGTGATTTAAAATGGATGATAGGTTACAGTGATATCTGTTTTCATCTTATCCTTGTGCTTCCTGTATGCAGGAAACTGTCTTTTAATTTCATTGAGTCCCTGTTGTTTATCGTACTCTCTGGGAAATCATTTCAGATTGCAGACACCAGTCAATGAACAATAGTGGTAACACCCAAAATGTTACTGCAGACAATGACTTTAAGCGCAGTGAACTGGTTATACAATTACCACGTTTAAATAATTCATTTCAAAGTGAAAAAAAAAGCTACATTGCAGTTGATTCTGTTATATCTGTTTTAGCCCTTTCATTTATTTATGTTGCCCAACAGATAAATCAACCCCCTATAATCCAGATTTTATTGAGTACCGTAGAGTCACATTTATGATTAGCTTAGCAACTGTGATGTGGGATTCGCTTCCCCATTCTTTAATGACCTGTGACTGATGATGGTCACAATGCAATTACTGCTGCAACCCACCCTAGTTGTGAAAATTTTAGTGTCATTGGGTAAACATTAATGGCAAATGTGGATCCCTGAAACACATGTGGTATGTGATATTTTTTTTTAAAGTATATAAAACCTATATCATACACTGCACAATAAAACCTCCTTTTCTCAAATCCTTCATTTTCCTTCCATTACTTGCCTGTCTGTTTTTTTTATTTTTTGCACATAGCATAAAATTATGTGCAAAATTATGTGTTGTTACTGAGGATATAGACTTGTGTGTTTGAACTAGGTTGGATTGTGTTTACTTGACAAGATATATTTTGCTTTGCTTATCTCTGAAACATTTCATTTTCAATTTAGATGAGCAGTAATTGTTATTTTTCAATTGTATGACAGCAGCATCAGGAAATCACAAGCATAGCAAATTATAAAGATTTAGAAATTCAAAATGACAGAGGGATTAATAAGGTAAAGGTGAATATCTGTTTAACGGGAATGGACATGGATGGATCTAAATGTGTCCAGTCCCTGCTGAACCACCTACACTTTGATCCATCTAGGGACGGCTTTAGACATAGTTAGTCTAAAGCAGTGGTCTCCAAACTGCAACTTTTATCCGGCACTATTACTCCAACTTGATACAAGACACTATTCTGCCCACTGACACCAACATTAGGGCATAATTCCTACCACTGATATCAACAATGGGGCATTATTCCTCCCACTAATACCAAAGATGGGACACTATTTGCTCCCACTGATGCTGGAAAAAAATTTCTATTCCTGCTGGCAAAAGTCCAGTCCCCCTAAAGTCTGAGTGGACAGTAAACTGACCCTTTGTTTAGAAAGTTTGGACACCCCACATCTAAAGGAATCTGTAGACATCAGATCAAAGTTACCCAATATGGCTTTTATAAATATGTCCATGGCTGGCCCAGCTGGCTGTCTGCTTCCTGGGTGAACAAGTAATTAGAATGATTAGAAAATCCATCCCGATCCTTATTAATTTCTTATAAGTTTTGTAAGTGACCTGTTCTCTGCTTCACTCCCATGATCTCTCTATAGAGTTTGCTTGTATGTTCAAATTAACTTCTGAGTTAATAGAGTGCTGTGCAGTGCTTTGGCAGCAATATGCCCTGATGGTAGTTAGATTACATCTGGTCAACAAACTGCCATTGAATATTATGAGAACTTTTACTCAGTAAAGTACAAAACAACATTTAGGTAACCCATAGAACTCAGAAATAACAGTTTAATAATTTTAAAGTCATTGGTTGCAGTGAGGGAATAAGATCACTGATTGTAGTGGGTTACCTCACTTTGAATATTACCTTTAGGCTGCACTTGTGTACAGTAGTGTATTCAGGTTTTGTGCTGCCCTAGGCCTGACTAAATTCATGCTCCCCCTTAATTAAAATATGACCCACCCCTTCCTGTCCAGGCCACACCCCTTGCTGTTTAAGACCCGCCCTGAAATTTTCGAGTTGGGACACTAGTTCTGGGGGCTTGGGGGGGTGGAATGGATTCTCTTAATTTGCATAGATTTCCTCTCAATTTCTCTTTGGCTATGGGGCAGGAAGTGAAGGAAAATCTCTGCAATGGGACAGGGATGGTAAACAATAAACTGACAAGGGCTATAAACCTCCCTTACTCTTTCCAAAATTAAAAAAAAGTGTTGCCTATAGTTCTACTTTAAGCACAAATTTCTGACAATTTTATGGAGTGGACTAAGAAGATATAACCATGCCAATGGTGCAGCAGAAAACATAGAGCACAGTGAGGAAGGTTTGTGGTCCACAAATGCCAGCCGCCCACATACCGGAAGCAGTGAGGCCGCTTTATGAGGGCGCTAGACCAATTTGCCTATCAGCCCAGTCTGCCCCATAAGACTGGTGCAAGCTGGCGGGGACTCTTTCCGTACAGCCCCCCTGAAAAGTGCTGTCCCAGGCCTGGGCCTTGTCGGCCTAGGCCAGGATACAGCGTTGCTTGTGTATAATGCACATGCTTTTCATTAAAATCAATGGGAATACATGAAAATGTATGTCAACATGAATTGTAATGATGCAAATGAACACAAATCACCTGAGTGAACATGCATGGACATTGACACACATTTTCAATTTTCTATTGCTTATATTGGAAAAGGCATGTCCCCACATATAGAGGTGTATATACCGCCTTGATTCCTTTTCTGTCTTTAGTTATTAGGCCTGTTGGATGCTGAATTCCAGCATGCATTTATGCAGTCCTGTGTTCCCACCTGCACCAGCTCTAAACCGACTGTCCAGTTGCCTAGACTTGGACTAAAGTCTAGGCTCACAAAGGGCACAGCTTTAATGCATCATACAGTAATTTAAAAGTTCATGTAAAAAAAAAAAAATCTACATTTTTTTAAAGTGTAGTTTAATGGTTTAATTACCTTCTCACAAGATGTGGTGTAACTGCTGTAAAAAAACAAAACAAAAACAAAAACAAAAAAGATGCTGAACCATTAGAATATGGCAAGCAGGAAAACTGTTTCTGCTCGTAATGTCATCTCAGTTTCCTGGACTGCTTGTGCTACCATTCCTTGAACAAATTAATAATGTAGATGTACATGAGTGTTCTTTTACACAATGTTTGGGCAGATCCATAAACAAGGACAGTACTGCCCATGTAACTTGTACCTGCTCCGACTGCTAGGGGTTGATTTACCAAAGGCAAATAGGCTGTTCAGTTCACCTTGCAGGGGGATTTTCCTCAGAGCTTCATGAATATTGTAACATTTGACTTTGCAAAGAATACCCAATCACATGCAAGAAAAATAAAAAAAACAACATTTATGCTTGCACATGATTGGATGACAGAAGTCGGCAGAGTTTTACTTTATTCACTAAGCTCTGGGGATTATTTCCCTGAAAAGTTCAACTTCCCTTGCAAAGTGAAAGGTCTATTTACTTTTAATAAATCAACCTTTTTGTGTCAAACCATAGGCATGAGTTTGAATTGGTAGGACAGCCAGAGTACACATAACTTGGCTCCACTCACCAGCACCATTGGATATTTGGCCAAGCTAACTTGCTTACACAGACAGCCAAAATGAAGGATTGTGAAAATCTTTACCATTATCAAGGCACAATTTTATTTCCTTTCAATTTAGGAGTGATTCCAGCACCAAGTTTTAGGATTTGTAAAGACAACAGCAAATGTTTATCAGCTAAGCCATATCTTTAAGCACTAACCTTCATTTTGCCTTTTTTTTATGGGGACCGTTTTATACATTATATATTTATTTTTATAAATTTTTTTTTTTTTGAAAGGTAAGGGTTTACAGTTGCATTTTCAGTGTCAGAGCAGCTCACATGCAGCTGTGAGAAACAATCAAAGATGAATTTGTACAACTAATACAGATGTGCCATGAGGTTGATAACCCCTTATATTAAATACATAGCATAATGCAAAAAAAGGTCAATGCCCAAAAAAAGGAGTCTTAGCAAGCTGCCTATTAGGTTTTGTAATGCGGTGCCTTCCTACATTATGTTTTATATACTAAAAGAATACAGAGAGAGTTGAGGGAAGGACAAGAGGGGGGAAAAGGAGGGGGGTTAAGGGGGGACTTGAGGCTGGAGGGGGGGGGTGTTGAGCCAGGGAAAAAGAGCCAAGGGCTGTGAGCGCCCTAGCAGGACGTATATTAGGGACCCACAGGAGTGTTCTAGGTTAAGTCTAGTTACTCAGAGCCATGCAATTGCCAGCACTGCCTGGATGATGTCCCCTATCAGAGGGAGGTAATAATTCCTGGTATTCAGAGGAATGGAAGGTGTTATGAAATTTCTCTTTTCTATGATAGAAGGAGGCCGTAAGTGGTTCCATGCATTAAATGTCATTGATTTTAGCCAGCCACAGAGAGATTGGGTTGCTTCCATAGGGCCGGATTACAAGTCCTGGCTGCATTAAAGCATTTGTAAAGGTTCACATATTTTTTCTTTAAATAGCAAACATGTTATATTTACCTGCTCTGCAATAGCTTTGTATGAACCAGACGTGATGCATTTGGCTCCAGATGAAGATATAGGGACTATATAGGTTTTCTGTTGTCGATCCCTAAGGGCTGTTGCCAGCATGCAACTCAGTTTACCATAGAACTTGTAAAAGGATCTCTAAACCTTCACAAGTTTCCATTTAAGATCATCAAGTAGGAGTGAATTCAGTCTGTCCCATAGGGCCAGGAGTTTGCGACGTGCTGCAGGGGCAAGAGATCTTTTCTGGAAGGATTCTAACTTGAGCTTTATAAGTATGAGTATAAGCTCTAACATTGGAGAGAACGTTAGACAGACTCCATGCTTTATTAAAAAAAAAACATTTTTGGGCTTCCCACAGTTGAGGAGGACATGACTGCACTATCATTGTCTTTGAAGTAAGCTGTGAGTTCTGTAACCTCAAGCATACTTTCTTTATCTTGGAGCAGGCTATCATTACGTTGCCAGTTTGGTACTGTTTGGCTTAGATGATAAAGTCAAGTGGATAGGGGCATGGTTTGCCAAAACTATGGAATCAATGGTGGAATGGTGGACAAAAACATAATCAATGATGGAATGGTGTACAAAAGCATAATCAAGTCTGGAGCCGGTTTGATGTGGGACTGAGAAGTAAATGTTCATCCTAAGCGGTATCCTTCAATGTACTACAACAGACATGCATTTTAGCACACCACAATGCACAGATGCAATCACTGTGCTGTGAAAATACTGCATTGAAAAAAAGGTGCATGTGTGTAAAAACCTACATTGCAGTTCGTTGATAGCCTAAATGAACACAACACATGTTAACACAGGTAATAATGCGTGTGTGTTTCTGCACTGCACAGAATTAATATGGACTTCAGGTATACTAACTTTGGTTATACTTTACAAGACAATATGACAGCATGTGCAACTATGCTATTTGCCCATCCATTATGCATCTTTTATGTTTTGTAACAAAACCTCTCAGAATATGCTAATGGTCAATAACAGGGGGATGTTAGTTTTTGATGCATTTTCCAAAATTTAGTACCATATAAGACTCCTTATACTTTCTGATGAAGCAGAATAGGTTCTGGGAAATGTGACAAAAACTACCACCCTTCTACTGTTGAGCATTTGCGTATTCTGGAAGGTTTTGTAACAGAGTATACATAGCTGTATAGTGGATAGGCAAAGGGATGTGTAGGTGCACACACTGTGATGTTATCTGTTACCTTGTTTTTACATCCTCTATGGAAGTATATTTTTGATATGTTTCTATTGTGACATTGGCAAATAAAATTGGTCTTATAAATGATTGCAATGTTTGGTATGACCTATGATACCTCAAAAGTCCTGGTGCATTTACATTTTTCATGTTTAATCTGTATATACTGTACAGAGATGTGGTGTCCTGATAGTTAAAAGCTGAATTAAGTGATTGTCAGCTTCCCCAGCTCTCAGATATGAAATAATGAAAAAAGCATACTTCTTTTGGTCAAAGCTAGACCAGTGTAAGTATGCAATACCTGGAGTTCAGTTTTAACACTAAATGATAACTTTATTCAACACAAATATATACACATCCACTACTTATTGACCCTGTTTTTGTCTCCTTGTTACGTCTTCTGTGAGCTTCTGAACTTCTCCTTTTCCCACTCACTTCCTTCTTTTTTGGAATGATATTAGTCATGTGCACTACAAATCCCATAGCCCACAGTCCAACCCAGGAGTGAGCAAGATAGGGTGGTTATGTTTCTACGTACAGTGGGACCATGGAGTACGAACGTAGCCACCCGCTAACAGGAAGTCAGATCAAAGCAGCAGAAAAAGGGAATGTGAAGATTTGGGGGAGGCTGAGAAGGAACTTATGTGAGGTAAGAATACACACTTGAATATTTTATTTTTTTAACTAGAGTTTACTGTCACTTTAAAGTAAATCTAAATAGTCATACAAAAAAACTGTTTTACAAACACAAAGAATTTAAATGTACAAAGACTTTCAAGGTGTCATAAATCATATAACAAATTACAATCATTTAAAACAATTAGACAGAGTAAGGATAAATATAACCCACAATACAAGGTTGAGTTATTTTGTCTTTATTTTGTCAGCTGGTCTTACCTATTTCTTATCTCTTTCATGATAAAATATGCATTTTTTGGGCCACTCTTTAAATCACATGTTCAGGCACGCTCACATTGAGCCAACAGCCATACCAAACAAATCATTAAGAAATATGGGTCATCTCTAACAAGCTTAGCAAGGCAGCAATCTCTCCAAGGAAATAAGAAGACTTATCTGTGCTTTGAGTAATACGAAGCAAGCACTACAATCATCTACATAACAAAGGATCCCAGACACTGGAATTTTGAAGAAAACATTTTATTTATTTTTTTTTTCTCCCGAAGAAAGAAAGCAATATAAAAACAGAGTATAAAACTTGCATGTAATACAGTGACATGGGTATATGGATACAGGGAAGGGAATAAGCCTATATATATTTATATAATATGTAGATATAGTAGTTCAGTATTAATAGACACATTAAAAAGGACAGATGCAATTCAACTCATGTACATTGAGATCACAAACCACACGTAAAGATAGGAGAATATTAAAATACTGCTGTTCACAAGTTAGCTACTGGGATGAAATAAGCACTTCATTCTTACAAGACAATAGTATCTCTACATGACATATTCTTTTTTGTTTCAATAGAAAGAAAAGAAAAATAGCAAAAATGTAATCTATCGCTAAAAGACTCACGTTACTGCCTTAGTTATTAGTATTACAAGCAGTGAGGATGGTTACTATTATTACAAGAGACATGGAGGAGGATGGTGAAAGTTTTCTTCCTTTTTTTTTTTAGCATTTTTTTTTTTTTATCTAACCTGATACTGAAGTGAAGGAGAGAGAAATATAGCAAAGCAACATTACGCTGGCATAAAATGTAAGAATTTTGCCCAATTTAAAAAGCAAGTTACTACTGTATATTAATAAAAAGCAACGTCAGTAGCCTTTAAAAGGCAATTTCTAAAGAAGCTTGGCCAAATTCATCTTATATATCACAATTGACCCCAGTGTCCAAACTTTACCTCCCTTTGCAAACAATATTGATATAGAGGCTTACTTTATAAAAGGATAATGGCATTGATCGTGCACAATGTTTTCCACATCAACCATTTTAATTTCATCTTTCCTTAGTTTATAGCAGTCAGAAAATGATTTCTGATAGGATGTTATAGGTTGCTTCACTTTGCACACTGGCCTCTATCTGATTAAATAAGCCTCAACATTTTAGCGGATAAATTAGTGCTCAAAAGAGTTAATTTGTTCATTAGTTGCTTCATAACTTAAGCAGTAGGGCATTTTGAAATGTGACTATTTTTTGTCATTTCTTACATAAATTACTGGAACTGTAAGAAATATTTTGATTTACATTTAATTATGAAAATGTAGGATAGTCTAGTTTGTGTCTAAGTCTCCTCCCCCAGTGAAAGTACTCAATATACTCAAACATTTTCCCTGCACTACACAGGCTTACTTTAACCATTCTATATAAAGAATGAATGACCCCCATGCTGGCTACATGCAACAAAGTTCCTACATCTGGTGGAAAACTGTAGACACCATGTGAAAATTAGACATGCATTTCTGTGTGCAGAAGTGTAAAGAACCCAGTTTACCACCCTGAAGGAGTGAGTCGGCATGAACAATTTTATCTGTGTTTTCTGTACATCAAATAATGTGAAACTTGTAATCCATAGTTGGGGGAACTTACATATTTTTTCTGTCAGAAAATAAACAAAACATCAACAAGTACAGTATTAAAAGAAGTACTGCACGAGACCATTGACACTCTTGCTAAGTAGTAGTACAATCACTACATATATATTTGTTTTTACATATTTAAGCAAAATAAACTCAGTTAAAGTGTTTCCATTACTTATACTCAGTGGAGGCAGCCACTTTGCAAGCTAACCTAGGTTTTTTTTTTTTTTTTTTAGGACTACAGCTTAAATTTTCCAAGTGGGGCACACGAGTTTTAGTATAATGGTGCCTTCACTTCTTGTAGGCAATGACAACACAAATTATCCATAATTACCAATATTTCCAGACCCAATGACAAAAAGGGCAGGGTAATACCTAGCAGGAAAGATTATGAGCTGGACAAAATTTGGCCCTGGATTTAGAATATTGGCAAGTATATTTTTCCATTTTTATCATTTATCAGGGCTTGCCTTCATATGTACCAAGCCCTTTGAGGAGTATTTATTTTTTTAATTTTGTGAAATATCACTACTTTTAGCACACTGACTAGTGCCACTAGTTAGTCAATGGAAAAATAATGGGAAACAGGTAAAAAACACTTAATTACCCGAATGCTTATAAATTATAAATATCTACTCTGCTGGGATTATATACATTGGAAGAAATTCCACAAGATGGAACTGTGGGAGCAAATCAAATTGAAGAAGTTTGTAAAAAGAGTGCATACATTAGCTAGGTAATTAGCCTGCACTAGTACAAAATATTGACGAATATATCAGGGCACTTATTTCGAAGGTTTTAACATAATGTTCTCATCACAAAGGCTAGAAGCAGACAAATGTCCAGCTAAAGGACATTATGTGCAGCCAGAAATAACGATGACACATTCTTGATACTGCTTTTATGTATATGTTTTCCTAAGGTGACATTCAACTTCATCCTAATACTTTTTTTTAAGATGGAAAAGCTCTCAAACAATGGTGCCCTGTTGATGTAAACTGCTCTAAAATGGTTACTTCTTGTCTTTCTTCCCCGACTTCTTCTTGTTTCCACCACCTTTTCCATCACGCTTCCCTGCAGCATTGGTCGGGGTTAGTGTACTTCCCGGAATGTAGACATTTTGTCTGTAGTCGGGCACATGCTGCAGGGTGAACTGTGGTCCATATCGGGCACTAAGGCCCATGGTGCCTGTGCTTCCTCCAAGGCCTGATGTTCCTTCAGCAGCCTCTGTAAGTTAATATATTAAAATGTTGTTAATGCTAATTAAGAACCACTGTATATCTGAATTCCAAATAACAAATGTATAACTATAAATGTATAAATTTATTCTTATGCCCATCCTAGGAAAAATAGCTTTTTTACATTAAAGAACAATCCTACTTAAAATAGTTTTAAGATGGAAAATACTAATAATCTCAGCCTGTAAAACAAAACAGAAATAAATTCCTACGCTAAAGGCTGTGCTCCTGGTATGATCTATTTTCCTCTAAGTTTGTATTGGCGGCAATGGCAGGACTGTCTGAGTTTTAAAGGTTTAGTTTCTAAAAATGTATTTTCCGGCCATATTATTTTTGTGTTTTTGAAGACCTCAGAAACTCTGTTTGGATCTAAAATCATTGCAATTTGCACCACCAACTTATTGTTTTATGTCTGCTTGAGTGTGACAGATCTCTTGACCTAACCCGATTCATTATGTTCCCAGGGAACATGGGCTAAAAATGTAAGTTGATCATCATCAAGGAAGCATTAGAAAGGAAGATCTACATTAAAGCAAATTTTCCTGAAATGGATATGGCGTCAGCATTGGTGATCCCCTTGCTGTTATACAGATCGTTTTGATTCACTGACCCTGAATAAGTATCCATATTACCAAACTCAGAGTAGACTCAGAAATCCTTATCATACTTGTTCTAGGCTAATGACACAAAGGGGTTGATTTACTAAAGGTAAATAGACTATGCACTTTGCAAAGTGCAGTTGCACTCTGCAAGTGCAGTTGCTCCAAAGCTCAGTAAATGAGGTAAAGCTCCACTTTGTACAGAATACCCAATCACATACAAGGAAAATAAAAAAAAACATCATTTTGGCTTGTATGTGATTGGGTGATGAAAGTCAGCAGAGCTTCTGCTCATTTACTAAGCTCTGGAGCAACTGAGTGCAACTGCACTTTGCAAAGTGCACAGTCTATTTGCCTTTGGTAAATCAACCCCAAAGTATTGAGTTTAGCAACTAAATTACAAGTTAACTTGGCAGCCTTGGTATCTTTGCCAGGTTTACTTTACGATACAGCAGAAATAATCATTGTTTAGCCATTAATAAGACTGGTTATTACTTTAATATCTCAAACCCAACTATTTTCAGTCCATTCTCATTTTTAAATATTAAGGTACAAGAGACTTAATAGTTGCTGTGGCTCCATATAGGCAGGAAAAAAAAAAGTATCATAGATCATCTAGTGATTGATAAGCACATACAACTATGAACAACAATGTACATAGAAATATCCATAGAACTCAGTCTGACTTCATCTTATAACTTTAGCTATGTTCTGTAATTTAAACGTACAACCTAATATTATGGCATTATGGCACCGAAATTGCACTGTATTTATACATACAGTATACTGTATATAAAAAGAATCTTGCAATGTAGGCTGTTACTCTACCCCAGAGAATGAAGGAGGGGATTACTAAGGGTAGAACTAATCACAGTTAGTAAAGTAAAGCTTTTTTCTTTTCTTTTCAAGCAGCTTATTTAAAGCAGATATATTTTATCTCTAAGCAGATAAGGCATAAATGAATTATGTTGCCTAACCCTTGGCTATAAGGTGTGGGGCATGGTGAGTAAATTGCAAGAGTGCCCACACAGAATTTCAAAAATTCAGCTGATATATATACAGTATATATACAGTATCTCACAAAAGTGAGTACACCCCTCATATTTTTGTAAATATTTTAATATATCTTTTCATGTGACAACACTGAAGAAATTACACTTTGCTACAATGTAAAGTATTAAGTGTACAGCTTGTATAACAGTGTAAACTCAACACACAGTCATTAATGTCTAAACCGCTGGGAACAAAAGTGAGTATACCCATGAGTAAAAATGTCCAAACTGGGCCCAAAGTGTCAATATTTTGTGTGGCACCATTATTTTCCAGTACTGCCTTAAATCTCTTGGGCATGGAGTTCACCAGAGCTTCACAGATTGCCACTGGAGTCCTCTTTCACTCCGTCATGGCAACATCACGGAGCTGGTGGATGTTAGAGATCTTGCGCTCCTCCACCTTCCATTTAAGGATGCCCCACAGATGCCCAATAGGGTTTAGGTCTGGAGACATGCTTGGCCAGTCCATCACCTTTACCCTCAGCTTCTTTAGCAAAGCAGTGGTTGTCTTGGAGGTGTGTTCGGGGTTGTTATCATGTTGGAATACTGCCCTGCGGCTCAGTCTCCGAAGAGAGGGGATAATTCTCTGCTTTAGTATGTCGCAGTACATGTTGGCATTCATGGTTCCCTCAATGAACTGTAGCTCCCCAGTGTCAGCAGCACTCGTGCAGCCCCAGACCATGAAACCCCCACCACCATGCTTGACTGTAGACAAGACACACTTGTCTTTGTACTTCGCACCTGGTTGCTGCCACACACGCTTGACACCATCTGAACCAAATAAGTTTATCTTGGTCTCATTAGACCACAGGACATGGTTCCAGTAATCCATGTCCTTAGTCTGCTTGTCTTCAGCAAATGGTTTGCTGGCTTTCTTGTGCATCATCTTTAGAGGAGACTTACTTCTGGGATGACAGCCATGCAGACCAATTTGATGCAGTGTGCAGCTTATGGTCTGAGCACTGACAGGCTTAACCCCCACCCCTTCAACCTCTGCAGCAATGCTGGCAGCACTCATACGTCTATTTCCCAAAGACAAGCTCTGAATATGATGCTGAGCATGTGCACTCAACTTCTTTGGTCGACCATGGTAAAGCCTATTCTGTGTGGAACCTTTCCTGTTAAACCGCTGTATGGTCTTGGCCACCATGCTGCAGCTCAGTATCAGGGCCTTGGCAAACTTTTTATAGCCTAGGCTATCTTTATGTAGAGCAAAAATTCTTTTTTTCAGATCCTCAGAGAGTTCTTTGCCATGAGGTGCCACGTTGAACTTCCAGTGACCAGTAAGAGAGTGAGAGCGTTAAAACCAAATTTAACACACCTGCTCCCCATTCTCACCTAAGACCTTGTAACACTAACGAGTCACTTGACACTGGGGAGGGAAAATGGCTAATTGGGCCGAATTTGTACATTTTCACTTGGGGTGTAATCACTTTTGTTGCCAGCGGTTTAGACATTAATGGCTGTGTGTTGAGTTATTTGGAGGGGGAAGCAAATTTACACTGTTATACAAGCTGTACACTCACTACTTTACATTGTAGCAAAGTGTCATTTCTTCAGTGTTGTCAAATGAAAAGATATAATAAAATATTTACAAAATTGTGAGGGGGGTACTCACTTTTGTGAGATACAGTGTGTGTGTGTGTGTGTATATATATATATATATATATATATATATATATATATATATATATATATATATATATATATATATATATCTATATATATATATATATCTATCTATATATATATATATATATATATCTACACAATCTCATTTCTATTCCTCTTCAGCCTAGAACCAGCCTCCCCTTCTCCTGTGCCCTTTGGAATGCTCGCTCTGTTTGTAACAAACTCACCACCGTCCATGACCTATTTGTCACAAGCTCCCTGAACCTACTTGCAATTACTGAGACCTGGATTCAAGAATCTGACCTTCCTTCTCCTGCTTTTCTCTCCTATGGTGGCCTCCTGTGGACTCACTCTCCCAGGCCTAGTGGACGGAAAGGAGGTGGTGTTGGAATCCTCCTATCCCCTCAAAGCACTTTTCAGGTTCTTCATCCAACCCCCTCTCTGTCCCTCTCCTCATTTGAAGCTCGATGTATTCGTCTATTTTCTCCAGTTTCATTGAAAATTGCTGTGATCTGCTGTGAGCTTGTACCAAATTGTAATGTAACTGTAACGTCTGCCCTCATGTTGTAAAGCGCTGCGCAAACTGTATAAAACCTGTATAATAATAATATATACAGTATATATATACGGTATATATATATATATATATATATATATATATATATATCGTACAGTATATATTATGTATGTGTGTGTGTGTATCTATGTGTGCATGCGTGTACATCCCTCTTCCTATTGTTGTCAGCCCGAGGCACTGGTCAACACACAAAAGATAGCCATACCAATATATTCAATTTACTTTATGTGAATTAATAAGCTACAATACTAAGCCTGGAAAAACACACCAAGTATTAATACATGCCAAAAAATAAACATTTAAACTTGCCAAAGGAACTAATTTCAATGTGTTTTTTTCACTCTTATGACATGTTGCATTTTTGTTCTGTCATTGGAAAAATTCATCTTACTCTAAGAGCCAGATAACAGATGGCAGAACTTCTGCTACGATATTTATGCAATGCAAGCAGTAATGTGACTTTTCGTTTATAAGACTGAAAATACCATGTCCTACACTTGACTGGATCATTTATTTTTCCTTCAGCCACAAAATATAACTGTAACCATGCCAATAAAATTAATAAAAAAATGACAAACCCATTTGCAAAAAAAAACTCATATCCGCTTTAAAACTAATATCAGTTTAAAATTAATTTTCAATATTTTTAAATCTGCAACTTCAGTAAAATAATACTTAGTGAACCTGCTATGTTTAGGCACCTTTTTTTCTGGGAAATTCATAACCTAATGTACACAGAGAATCATGTCCTGAAGGGCTGTCATTTACCTTTTTGACAAGATGCTTTCACAAGGTGAAAAGAAATTACTTGAAGTTCTGGTGATTTTTTATACCCCTTGAACTTTCAAACAGTGCCATCTGTTGTGTAACTGCAAGTACCCCACTACTTTGGTCACAGCCTGCAGGCTGAAGGTACAGTGCAGTTCATACAAGTACTATAGGATGAATGTTATGAAGACTGCTAGATTGGATACATTCTTTTATATTTAGTAATATACATACAGTATCATGTTGCCATGTTGAACTTACAGTGACCAGTATGAGAGAGTGAGAGCAATAACACCAAATTTACCACACCTGATCCCTATTCACACCTGAGACCTTGTAACACTAATGATTCACATGACACCGGGGAGGTAAAATGGCTAATTGGGCCCAATTTGGACATTTTCACTTAGGGTGTACTCACTTTTGTTGCCAGTGGTTTAGACATTAATGGCTGTGTGTTGAGTTATTTTGAGGGGACAGCAAATTTACACAAGCTGTACACTCACTACTTTACATTGTAGCAAAGTGTCATTTCTTCAGTGTTGTCACATGAAAAGATACTGTGCATTGCCCCTCTTTAGTCAAAATAATGTGACCACTAAAAGTATTCAATAGCCCCTTTTTTGCCACCAACTAGATTCACATCTGATCCACAATATGATATTGAATAATAAAGGGAATAAAATACCTGGGGCAAAAAAAAAGATTTAGTATGTCAGACCCTTTGAATAATTAATTCCAATTGTGTATAATCAATGAACACCTAGTCAAGACTCAAGTATAATCTCAAAGCAGACATTCAGCAGAAAAACAGCTGTATTTGTATCTTGTGGGATTCAGGGAGTTTGTTTTTTCTGCTTAGTCTCATTTATCCCTGTTTAAACAATTTAGCAATATTCATTGAAGTGCATATTCTGCACTTGATTCCCAATTTTTAGGTCTATAATTATGTTGTCAATTCATAAATATTACTACTGCGTTGGGCAAAGCAATATTTGCTCACAAATGTGGGCTTGTGCATTTGATATGCCTAGGATTATTTTTAATCCTAGTTCATGCCCACACATTAAATCTCCAATCTGAGCCATGGCATGTTAGTACACAGTAAAACATCACAAACAAGCAAAAAAAGACTTAACAATGACCCAAATAGATTTGCAGGGGTCACAGCTACACCAAAAGCTTTGGCTGACTATTCTAAAGACTGTCATTTTATGGGCTTGAGCAACTTTAATTTGGTCCCATTTACAGAAATGCTTTTGTAACTTTACTATTCTGAATATTACATTTGGGTATATGATTCACACGGAGGGCAATTTAGCACTCCAGTATTAGGCACCCCTCTACTGTAGTAAGTAAAAGATCTATTATAGAAACAACTATTCGTGTTGCTCAAATCTCAAACACTGTACATTATATTTTAGATGTATGCATTGCTGAGTATCCTAGTGTATGGACAGTATTGCCACCTGCACAAGAAAGCTTCTTTTAAGGCATGGGTGCTCAATCTGTGGCCCCCAGCTGTTGCAGAACTACAAGTCCCATGAGGCATTGCGAGGCTGACACTTACAAGCATGACACCCAAAGGCTGAGGCATGATGGCACTAGTAGTTCCGCAACAGTTGGAGGGACACAGGTTGAGCACCCATGCTGTAAGGTATAGGTGCTCAACCTGTGACCCTCCAGCTGTTGCGGAACTTTGAAACTACACACTAACTAAAAAGGTTGGGTTTTTGTCTTATGTGTGTTACACTTTGCTTCACACAGGGGTCCAGTCTAAGTGCTCCCTACTGTGCCTCTTTGTACCTCCAATCACCCCTTACATAAGAATCCCTTTATCACTTTCTCCTCTTTCAGATAATCAGGAGCCATTATAGGATGCTTTAGCAAAACTAATCTGATCACCAACGTGGTTCCTCTAGAGCTGCAACAGGGACAGGAAGGTTTAGTTATGGTTGGGAACAATTATTGTGCAGGTGGTACAGCCAGTGATGCAGCATGGGCACCACAGGAGACAACCTTTTGAGCTGTAATAAGGACAGTTGAAGGCTCTGGCCAGCAGCCATTTTGCAAACAAAACTTAGAACAGAGTGTACATTTATTTTGGCTGTGCATTCTATAAATCAAGCAGGACAACTATAACCAACACCAAGATTGTAGCCCAAGAACGGAAGGTGCTGGACTGTTTGTCAAAACATGCTTTGCATTGACTAATAAGCTAACAAAAGGGAGAAATATGAGGGGGGGGGGGGGGTGAAAATGTTTTATTCCTAGGTCCTAAACATTCTGTGGGACATAACAACAGTGCCTTTATGCTCCTCATGGAAAATCCAAGCCTGCACCACATACAGGAGCACATATGGTCCACAGATCTCTGTACTGAATTAAAAATACCATACACTGAAAGTCACTGCATGGTTTCCATTTTGCATCCTCATAGACTGAGCTATAACATTTAGTAGAAGAGAAGATGTAATTTTATGTAAAACGACAATCATGTAATCAGGACCACTCATAAGGTGGTACCACCGGGCCTCCTGTAGTGGGCCTGGGCCCCGTCACTTAACAGAAGAGCCCGGCCAGCCATCAGCTTCAGGTTTCATGTACAGTGTATACATACTTTGATTATGTTCCCCATTATGATTCCCTGGTAGTAATCATATTCCCTGGGTTGGGGCATCAGTTCATTCAGAGGGACTATAGAGAGAGGGACTTTTTTTTTCATTTTCGTGCGTACTTGCGGACTTACATAGCCGATTATAAGATGAAAGCCCTGACTCTCTCAGTCCCTGTGCTATTGCTGGAATGATTCGGCTTGCCTTGCACATGGCCTACCTCCTTCAGCAAGTAAGTGCTGAAGGAATCAGCGGCAGAAGAAGAGCGCTGGCAAACTGGCAGGCTTAGGGCAAGCTGACTGGAACTGGAAACAATCAGTGAAGGGACGCACAGGCAGTAGTTAGTCCATGTCCGTCCACTCAGCAGCCAGCCCAGCTGTGCACACAGAAGGATCGCCAGCAGAAGTCTCAGGAAAGGTACAGTCATGATGCACTGCACACACCTTTTCCCATGCCTTAACTGTTGCATATGTTCAATTATACAGCAGGGAGCAGCCAAATGTGATCATCATTATCATCATAATGATAGCCACACAGTACAGGTGCTTTGAGCCACAGCACCTGTGTTGTGTGATTATCATGATGATAATAATGATGATCATTAAAGGAGAGACAGTGAAATGTATCCTTTTGTAGGCCATACATGGATTGAATTTTTCTTTTGAAAATCAGATTTGAAAATCAAATTTCTTGTGTTTTGTGATCCAATGGTGCCACCATTGATTTTCGAAATTTGACCAACCAAGCCTTCACGTTCACCTCATGTTGCTACAGAAAAGAATTTTCGTGGCTAGGAATCTTCTTTTCTCTCCAGGTCACAGGTCATGCACTTTTCTTTTTCTATTATATTTGTCACACGATTCTCCTATCATTGACTAGACATTCGTTCACTTTTCCAAAAATTCCCAACATGCCACAATCACTCAAATTCAATGACCGCACAAAAATCGTCCATTGATGCAGCCCACTAATGGTGCGAAATTCGAATGAAAATTCTTAGTTACAATTTTTCGAAAGAAAATGATTGTGGAATTCGACATTGTATGGCAGGCTTTAGGCCCCTATCGCACAGGGTGGACTCCGGTTTGCTCAGCGGGCATCTATCTGCTGATCCCTCACTGATCAAAGCAGAGAGGACAGATGACAGCTCAATGTCTTCTCAGTTTATGCATAGTGGATGTGGACTGAGCCCACTCAGCTCTATGTGCGGTCAGCTGTAAATGGACTGCGCTGCAGTGTAAATGGACGATCTGCCTCGATGGAGTAGGATGGATCCTCTCCCAATTATTTAGCAGTCTGGATCAGATGTAGGCGGGTGTAAAAGACACAAGTCAGTTTACATCAGCCGCTTTGTAAAGGTGAATGGAGGGTCCGATTGGGTCCCACTGAAAAACTGACAGGCAGACCTGATCAGATGGATCTTGCAAAAGGTCCTTAGGCCTCATTTACACTTGTGTTTGGGGGCATGGTAAAAACGTGTGCCCCCAACTACTTCCCCCTACAATTTTTTTTTTAGGTGCATGGGTGAGGTCAGGGGTGGGGTTGGGGGGCCTTGTCAGGTAGCGTGTGCCCCATGATATCTAATTGTGGCCCTGCATGTAATATCTTTCAAATTCTTGCAACCGAAAAGTTTGATCTGTATTTTAACAACTATGGGCTACACCTTTACAGTTCTTTATCTAAGTTAAATTAACAATAATGATTTGCTTGGATTTGACAGATAGCAGGCCTATATCAATTATTAAATATAACATGCTGTTCTTCCATATGCTTTTATAGAACACTGACCGTTGGCAGATGCCAGAATCATCGCCTGAAGTCTCTCGGTTTCAAACTGGTTGTTTGGCCATACTCCAGCTTCCTCTGTGGGTTGAGCTCTAAAGAAATCATAATGACAAAGCACAATTACCATTAAACAACAAAAGTAATTGTAAGAAACCACAGAAATACTAGCAGAGATCATCAGCGGTAAGGCTGTAATTTACAGGACTGCACAACAATGATGAAGCTGTTCTTATAATTACTGAACTATGTTTTAGAAAACAAAACATGATGATGGGCAATTCTGTATACAAAATAGCGTTTGCCCACAAGACAATTATATGTATTCAACTTATTGGTACACAGTTTCATGACACATACTTTTTCTGGTTAACAAAGGAAGGTTATCATTATGATAACTCTTCTCTCACACTATTTTGCATATTTTATCCTAATTATTTTAGGTTTAGGTTATTGTACATATGTATTTGAAGTTATCTGAAGTTTCCTTGTTTTTTGTCCCATTGATAGAAATGGTCTGCTCAAGTTTTATGCATAGCTAAACTTTTCATGTAATTTTAACAGGAACACAGACAAAAACAAAAACACGTTTTTAGTAGATTGGGCAAGGGTTAAAATGTCTGACCATGATGTTTTTTCTGCTTGTGACTTCCTGTCCTTGTAGCTACTGACTTTCCACATTCCTTGTATATGTGTGATAGGAACAGGAAGGTAATACTGAACTTTAGTCTTACTTTTAACCACTTGACCGCATGACCAGGCCATGTTTTGAGATACGGCACTGCGTTACTTTAACTGACAATTGTGCGGCACAGTACCCAAATAAAATGTATTTCATTTTTTCCCCTTTCTTTTGGTGGTATTTGATCACCTCTGCATTTTTTATTTTTTGCACTATAAACTTAAAAAAGACAGACAATTTTGAAAAAAAATAACACAAAACAATATTTTTTAATTTCTGCTATAAAATATATCCAATAAATTAAAAAAAAAAAAATCACATTTCTTCATACAGTTAGGTGAAAATGTATTCTTCTACATATTTTTGGTAAAAAAAATCACAATAAGCGTATATTAAATGGTTTGCACAAAAGTTATAGCGTCTACAAACAATGGGATATTTTTATTTATTTATGTATTTTTTACTAATAATGTTGGTGATCAGCGACTTTTAGCGGGACTGCGATATTGCGGCGGACACTCTGACACTAACTGCCACTTTTGCCACTTTTTGGGAACCAGTGACACTAATACAGTGATCAGTGCTAAAAATATGCGTGTCACTGTACTGACACTGGGTGGGAAGGGGCTAACATCAGGAGCGATCAAATGGTTAACTGTGTGCCTAACCAGTTTTTATGTGAACTGTGTGAGGTTCTTTTACTAGGGGAAGAGATAGAATTTATTCCCTGCTTCGCGGGGACACAAGCTCCATCCCTTCCCCCCTGTCAAAAAGGTGATCTGCCTTGTTTACATAGGCAATCCGCAATGTCTCTGCTTGACAATCGGCTGGTGCAGGGGGACATCTGGTCTCTGGTACCCGCCGATCGGCTTCCTCTGCATGTAATCACAGTGGGAGTGAGCTGCCGGTGGCGTGCATTTGTGTCCCCTACCCGAAAGTGCAGGGTCTTTATATACAGTATACGTTATTCACCACCCAGCTGCTGCCCTGTAGCAGTAAAACTGTTATAGGGTGGTCGGCAAGTCTTTAATCTTGCACAGTTGTACACGGATATTCCTTAAGCAGCCCATAGATAATTCATTGTGTTTTGTTCAACCAACTGACCTGATTCCCTTATCCACACATTTGAGATATTATTTGGTTCTGATAGCGGGGAGACTTCCAAGCCATCAGATAACACTGATCAGCACCACTGGCTATAGCTGGTGGTGCTGATTGAGCTGCATTCATCCAACTGGCGGATTGTGCAGAATTATGCTGGCCATACATGGATCGAAATTTGTCTGGTCCCTGCTGAACTGGCTAAATTCTGATCCATGTATGGCTGGCTTTACTCACAATGTACATTAGGAGCTGCAGCATGTCAGATAGAGCCTGCTTATTTTGGGGGACACCCAGCATATCTGGCCGTGTCCTCCCAGCATTAGTATAACTGGCCTACCTCTTTCAATCAAGTAAGCTTAGTATCACGTGTGAGCATTACCTAGGACAGTCTGTCCGCAAATGCAGCCTGCACAGAAATGCCCACAGCCTTATACCGAAACAATGAGATGTCACCAGCATTCCATTGCAAACCACAGCCTACCCATAAGCCATAGTTTCAGGGACATACAGGGCCTCACTGTCAAGGCCACATAGCGACAACTAGCAATGCAATAAAGCATGTATAGTACATACACTATATCACCAAACGTATTGGAATGCCTGCCTTCACACGCATATGAACTTTAACCACTTCAGCCCCGGAAGATTTGGCTGCTGAATGACCGGGCCATTTTTTGCGATTTTTTTCCCACAAATAGAGCTTTCTTTTGTTGGTATTTGATCACCTCTGCGGTTTTTATTTTTTGTGCTTTAAACAAAAAAAGAGCGCCAATTTTGAAAGAAACACAATATTTTGTACTTTTTGCTATAATAAATATCCCCCTTTTTTTTTAAAAAAAAAAAGCTAATTTTTTCTCAGTTTAGGCCGATATGTATTCTTCTACATATTTTTGGTAATAAAAATCACAATAAGCGTATATTGATTGGTTTGCGCAAAAGTTATAGCGTCTACAAAACAGGGGATAGATTTATAGCATTTTTATTACTTTTTTTTTTTACTAGTAATGGCAGCCATCTGTGATTTTTATCATGACTGCAACATTATGGCGGACACATCGGACAATTTTGACACATTTGTGGGACCATTGGCATTTATACAGCGATCAGTGCTATGAAAATGCATTGATTACTGTAAAAATGTCACTGGCAGTGAAGGGGTTAACATTAGGGGGCGATCAAGGGGTTAACTGTGTTCCCTGCTATGTGTTCTAACTGAAGGGGGGATGGGACTTGCTAGAGGAAGAGATAGATCGGTTGCACACTGAAGTTTGGTGGAGGCTTCACGTCATCTCTACTCCTTACTGATTTTCTGTGGACTATCACATTTATTTGTAAATTTGTTTCACCCAAGCTCTGCATTTTTGACTTTTTATTTATTGGCGGAAAGTCCGACGACAATTGTCCAATGGAGCATACACACGGTCGGATTTACTGACAACAGCCTGTCATCGAACATTTCCTGTTGGGAAATTGAATCGTGTGTACGGGGCTTTACTCCTATACCTTGTGGACAGCCTTCCCAGAAGAGTTGAAGCTGTTATAGCTGCAAAGGGTGAGCCAACCCAATATTGAACTAAGACTGGGATACCAATAAATTTCATGTGTGTGTAAAGGCAGGCGTCACAATACTTTTGGTTATATAGTGTATACCTAAGCAAACATATAGAATCAAATACCCACCCCCATGATGTCATGATGACTAAATCCCACCTAAAAACAACAATTGCTGGGAGGAGATCATACGCCCTCCCAAAACCCAGAAGCACTGTGTATTTTTTGCCAGCTCCAATGTTGTGTAGCGGTACCCCGTAGGGGCTGCTGGTTTGTTCATATACATTTGCCAATCACTCCGCTCCTGGTCTCCCATCACCAAGCAAAGGACGCAAAACAGTCAATGTTCAAGTTTTATTTCTCTTTATTCGTGGGGACAGACTGGGGTTATTCATAGATAGATATGAGATGCTCCGCCAGATCCCACTTTACAAGGGTGTCATCCATAGCCGTAGCTTTTGTTAATGGACTTCCCTTATACAGAACTCCCAAGATGAACAGAAAGTCATTACTCTGAATAATTCCCTCTGCTTGACTGATAGAATTCCTTTGGAGTATTACTGCCAAGTCAAAGGCCTTCACCGCCTATTTCCATGACCTGCATGCTAACGCTCCTCAGTCCCTGGAAGTTACTGTTCTTATGGTTCCTGCACTTGTTTCTCTGAATCACACTGACCGTTTATCCTCCATCGACAGTCTGTTTTCCTGGTCACAGAAAGTCTAACTCCGGTCTATTTCCTCCGTTTCTCTACCACTTCCTCCATGCTCGTCCGGCACATCCCCATGTGGGAATGCCCGGCACCATCCCTAGGGCTACATGCTGGCTCCTCTGAACTCCAGGCGTCCACCCCGGAGTCTCCTCGAGAGCATTACTCACGGCTCTTCTACTTCAGGGCCCAGGTCCTCCGCATCTTGAAACTCTCTCTCCCGGGCCCCAGACCCTCCTCTCTCTCCCTCAGGCCCTTTCTCTATTGAGCATGTGACCCCACCTTATATAAGAGACCTCCTCTCGACCAAACAAATAAATGATTGGTCAGGACTCTCACATGAGCTTCCTGCCACTCAGATCTCAGCCCATTCTCTCCTTCCCAGAACAATTCACCGTCAGGCAGAGAAGGTATCTCTGAGCCTAAGTGTAGGTGGCCACACCACCTTCTATTCTGACACTCCCACTCCTAAATCAAAACAACCAGGCCTAGAAAAAGACCGTAGGCCTAGCCAAATTTACCTGCAACTAAATCCTATTCTACCAAACCACACTATAGCACCTACCCTAAAGTAGAGGGCGCTATAGGTGTAAAAGAGCACAGTGGGGGGGGGGCTGAGTATAATTGGGTTATCTGTTACATTGCCAATTGACAAAAATGTATTAATTGACATGGTTATAAATTTATGATTCCCTTTAAAAAAAAAAGACACCCACTGCTTTGTGTCTGCCAATCAATCCTTGTTACAATATAAAAGGGTGGATTATAATTATTAATAAGTAGCTATAAGTACCACCCTCCAGGGTAGAGGATAACAAAAAGAGTGTGCAGCTGAAAAAACAACATAATAGGGGCTATGCACTCCCCAAACTGAAACTGATAGATTATCTTTAACTCAGAACTTTACACAATTTGTCAAAGTGGTCCACTGCCAAATCTTTCAAGATCTGTTGAACCCTGATAGGAAGATCTGCATGAAAGCCTTATCTAGTCTATTTGTGTGTCTCCTGAAAAGTTTCCTTGACTAGTGACACAGTGAAGGACAGCTCGCAGAAGCACATCGCATCACCTGGCAGTAAATCAAATCCTCTTTTCATAAAAAATGGGGAGTGCTTTTCCAAAGATCATATGGAATGTTAGATTTAAAAAAAAACAGATTTCTCTGTAAATCTTATGTCTATGATCCCACTTCAGTGATTGTCCTGCCTAGAGTTTTTCTTTTTCCAGGTCTTCAACTGAACTTGGTGAGGCTGATTTACTAAAGGAGTTGAAAATATTAACTTATAAAAAAATGAGCAAAATGTACTTTAACTATCCAATCATGTGAAAAGCAAATATCCATTTATTTATTTCATCTGCGCATGATTGAGTATTCAAAGTGAGCACAGCTACAATTAATCTATAGAAGATTCTGAACTCCTCTAGTAAATCAGCTTCACCATGCGCTCTAACCTTGATGCTAGAAAATTCCCCATGGACTTTGATAAGGACATTTTTCAACTAATATGTATGCTACATGTAGGACCTGAGCGATAAAGTGTTTGGGATATACTTGAACTGGAGTCCACTGGTAATGCAAAGCTGATCTTTATCTTCCTCTGTCTGCATCATAGGCTTGCGCACAGGGTAAGCCAGGTGTGCTTGGGCAGATCCTAATCACCCCATGTAAATTTGCATTATCGCTCTGTTTGCCAGCAGGAAGATGGGAAAGATATCCCTCTTACCAGCTCCACCATAAGAGAATTGTTTATTCATTTCTCTTTCACTGTGCTGGCAGGGAGATCAATGTGGTGGGGTCATATATATGTACACACACACATGTGTTTGAGCTTTAGGATGCACACCCTAATGCAAATGGCTGTTCACACCTATGGTCTGCATACTATACCATTGTCATCCTAGCCAATATTTGTTTTTAAATTTTTTTGGGTCCACATAAAACCTTTATCTTCAATACACTAGTCCATACACAGACTGTGTGGAGGAAAACAATATGCTCCATATTGACCACATACATCCACAGATCCTATCACTGCATGACTAAATTTACCTTCACAGTCATTCAGTATCTAACTGCCAGATCACATCTACACTATATTACCAAAAGTATTGGGATGCATGCCTTTACACACACGTGAACTTTAATGGCATCCCAGTCTTAGTCCGTAGGGTTCAATATTGAGTTGGCCCACCCTTTGCAGCTAAAACAGCTTCAACTATTCTGGGAAGGCTGTCCACAAAGTTTAGGAGTGTGTCTATGGGAATGTTTGACCATTCTTCTAGAAGTGCATTTGTGAGGTCAGGTACTGATGTGGACAAGAAGCCAGTCAAGTTCCTCCACCCCAAACTCACTCATTTATGTCTTTATGGACCTTGCTTTGTGCACAGGTCCAAAACATTTGGTGGAGGGGAGATTATGGTGTGGGGTTGTTTTTCTGGGGTTGGGGTTGGCACCTTAGTTCTAGTGAAGGGAACTTTTAAGGCATCAGCATACTAGGACATTTTGGACAATTTCATGCTCCCAACTTTGTGGGAACAGTTTCAGGATGGCCCCTTCCTATTCCAATATGACTGCCCATCAGTGCACAAACAAGGGCTATAAAGATGTGGATGAGCAAGTTTGTGGTGGAGGAACTTGACTGGACTGCACAGAGTCCTGACCTCAACCCGATAGAACACCTTTGGGGTGAATTAGAGCAGAGACTGCAAGCCAGGCCTTCTCATCCACATCAGTGCTGACCTCACAAATGTGCTTCTGGAAGAATGGTCAAACACCCCAATAGACACACTCCTAAACCTTGTGCACAGCCTTCCCAGAAGAGTTGAAGCTGTTATAGCTGCAAAGGATGGGACATCTCAATGTTGAATCCTACGGACTAAGACTGGGATGCCATTAAAGTTCATTTTTTGTGTAAAGGCATGCATCCCAATACTTTGGGAATATAGTGTATGTCAATCAGATACTCAGCCTCAGTTTTTTAACTTAAAAAAATGTTTGAAAAAAATATACTAATCTGTTAACTCCAAATCACTGAACTTTTAGAGGTTGTCCTAAAGGGTAGTTCTTTTGAAAACTGGTTCATGCGATCCCTTAACTTTGGAAATTGTGTGTATAGACTTTAATTGGTGACCATTTGAGCCGAGTTTCTTTCACTGCTGAATGAATGGAGGTCATCTGGCACTGCATGTACGGGTGACTGAAGCCCACAGGCAGATTTGACAATTGTGTATGGTGAATGGTGAATAAACCCTCAGTTGAAGGCAATAAAATATGACCTATTACCCATTTCTTAGCATTCACAGCTTCTTGTTCATAGCTTTACAGATTCTAATCAAGGTCATAAGAAGTAGTTGGATGTAGCGGGATGTCAAGTATGTGGATTGAGAAAGGCTGCAGAGGTATTCCTTGATCTACACAAAGGTGTTTAAGTAAACTTCAAACACTGGGCTACAATGAGTGCTCAGAAAAGGCAATGACCCAATGATTGCAATGGGGCTCTTTTACCACTAACATTTAATAGTGTATTAAAATTTTTGCAGCCACATTGGGAATACTGTTCATATAGTACATACAGAGACCGAGGTCTCACAGAGAGCCTCGGGCCCCTACTAACAATCAGGACCCGGAACTGTGAAGCCCACCCCTGTGTTTTCTCTCTGTGAATGTGTCAGGGTCAGTTTTTTTTTTTGGAAATGTTTTTGTTTCTTTTAATTAGTATCAGTGTCAGTTAGTGTCAGTGTGTTTTAGGTAGGATAAAAATAAAAGCAAAATGTGCATTATTGTTTTTGGACTGTACTACTGGAACAAACAATAACTAATATACACATACAGTGCCTTGCAAACGTATTCACCCCCCTTGGCATTTTTCGTGTTTTGCTGCCTAACAACCTGGAATTAACACAGATTGTTTGAGGATTTGCATTATTTAATTTACAGAACATGCCCACAAATTTGAAGATTTTTTTTTTGTGAAGCAAACAACAAATAGGACAAAATAACAGAAAAAGTTGATGTGCATAACTATTCACCCCCCTAAAGTCAATACTTTGTAGAGCCACCTTTTGCGGCTATCACAGCTCCAAGTCACTTTGAATAAGTCTCTTTGAGCTTGCCACATCTTACCACTGGGATTTTTGCCCATTCCTCCTTTCAAAACTGCTCCAGCTCCATCAAATGGGATGGTTTGCACTTGTGAACAGCAATCTTTAGGTCTGACCACAGATTTTCTATTGGATTGAGGTCTGGGCTTTGACTAGGGCATTCCAACACATTTACATGTTTCCCCTTAAACCACTCAAGTGTTGCTTTAGCAGTGTGTTTTGGGTCATTGTCTTGCTGGAAGGTGAACCTCCATCCTTGCTTCAAATCACACACAGTTGTACAGGTTTTGCTCAAGAATATTCCTGTATTTAGCACCATCCATCTTTCCCTCAACTCTGACCAGTTTCCCGGTCCCGACTGCTGAAAAGCATGGTGTTCTTTGGATGATGTAATGTGTTGGGTTTGCGCCAGACATAGCTGCAAAGGGTGGGACATCTCAATGTTGAATCCTACGGACTAAGACTGGAATGCCATTAAAGTGAACTTTTTTGTGTAAAGGCATGCATCCCAATACTTTGGGAATATAGTGTATGTCAATCAGATACTCAGCCTCAGTGTTTTAACTTAAAAAAATGTTTGAAAAAAGATACTAAAAAAGATACCTTATTTGGATGATGTGATGTGTTGGGTTTGCGCCAGACATAGCGTTTTCTTTGATGGCCAAAAAGTTCAATTTTAGTCTCATCAGAAGAGAGCATCTTCCTCCATACATTTTGGGAGTCTCTCACATGCCTTTTCGCAAACTCAAAACGTGCCCCCTTTTTTTTTTGCTGAAAGTAATGGCTTTCTTCTGGCCACTCTGCCATAAAGCCCAACTCTATGGAGCATACGACTTATTGTCATCCTATGTACAGATACTCCAGTCTCTGCTGTGGAACTCTGCAGCTCCTCCAGGGTTATCTTAGGTCTCTGTGCTGCCTCTCTGATTAATGCCCTCCTTGCCCGTTCCGTGAGTTTTGGTGTACAGCCATCTCTTAGCAGGTTTGCTGTTGTGCCATGTTCTTTCCATTTGGTTATGATAGATTTGATGGTGCTCCTAGGGATCATCAAAGATTTGGATATTTATTTATAACCTAACCCAGAGTTGTACTTCTCAACAACATTGTCCCTTACTTGTTTGGAGAGTTCCTTTGTCTTCGTGGTAGTGTTTGGTTAGTAGTGCCTCTTGCTTAGGTGTTGCAGCCTCTAGGGCCTTTCAAAAAGGTGTGTGTGTAATGATAGATCATGTGACACTTCTATTGCGCACAGGTGGACATAATTTCACTAATTATGTGACTTCTGAAGGTAATTGGTTGCACCAGAGCTTTTTATGGGCTTCATAACAAAGGGGGTGCATGTATATGCACATGCCAATTATCAGTTTTTAATTTCTGAAAAATAGTTTTATGTATATATTTTTCTAATTTTACTTCACTAACTTAGACTATTATGTTCTGATCCATCACATATAATTCAGATTAAAAAAAACATTGAACTAAAGGCTGTAATGTAACAAAATAGGTAAAAAGCCAAAGGGGGTGAATACTTTTGCAAGGCACTGTATATGGTATCACTACGGTCATCAAGAGGAAAATTTAATTTGGGTTGTTCTTAGGTGGAAGGCTATGGTATTAGCAAGAAATATACAGCTAATTTTTTTTTACTATTTTCCTTTAATAATAAAAAACAAATCAGGATATATCCATTACCATTTACCACCAAGTGAAAGCCCAATTTGTTTGAAAAACACATGGTATAATCCACCTGGATGCATAAAGTAGTTGTGCTGATATGTACGGTTTTACTAACACATGTCAAAGTTGCAAAATTGTGCTTAAGCATTAGGATTTGTTTTACCCTTAGGCATGAAGGGGTTAAGGTAAAAAACTTTCCATGTTTAACTCCCCAGCAGTCCCCCCTTATACTTTTCTGAGGCAGATCTTGATTCTGCAATTTGCTTGCGGGCTGTAGTGATGTTCTTTCTCTCCTCACAGGACTCAGAGGCAACAGTGGGATCCCTTGGCTCCTGATGTTGTCAGTCAAACCCTGTGAGGAGGGAGTGAGGCAAGGGGCCAAGCAACACTGGGTATGTCCATAGAGAGAACCAAAGGGGGAATGGTGAAGAGGAGGTTTGGGGCCGCTCTGTGCAAAATTATTGCACAGAGCAGGTAAGCATAACATATATATATATATATATATATATATATATATATATATATATATATATATATATATATATATATATTGGGACACCTGCCTTTACACACACATGAACTTTAATGGCATTCCAGTCTTAGTCTGTAGGGTTCAATATTGAGTTGGCCCACCCTTTGCAGCTATAACAGCTTCACCTTTTCTGGGAAGGCTTTCCACAAAGTTTAGGAGTGTGTCTATGGGAATGTTTGACCATTCTTCAAAAAGCGCATTTGTGAGATCAGGCACTGATGTGGACAAGATGGCCTGGCTCACAGTCTCTGCTCTAATTCATCCCAAAGCTGTTCTATCAGGTTGAGGTCAGGACTGTGGAAGCCAGTCAAGTTCCTCCACCCCAAACTCGCTCCTCCATGTCTTTATGGTTCTTGCTTTGTGCACTGGTGTGCAGTCATGTTGGAAAAGGAAGGGGCCATTCCCAAAGTGCTCACACAAAATTGGAAGCATGAAATTGTCCAAAATGTCTTGGTATGCTGATGCCTTAAGAGTTCCCTTCACTGGAACTAAGGGGCCAAGCCCAACCCCTGATAAACAAGCCTACATCATAAACCCCCCTCCACCAAATGATTTGGACCAGTGCACAAAGCAAGGTCCATAAAGACATGGATGAGCAAGTTTGGGGTGGAGGAACTTGACTGGACAGCACATAATCCTGACCTCAGCCCGATAGAACACCTTTGGGATGAATTAGAGTGCAGAATGCAAGCCAGGCCTTCTCTCCAACATCGGTGCCTGACCTCATAAATGCGTTTCTGGAAGAATGGTCAAACATTCCCACAGGCACATACTAAATCTTGCGGACAGCCTTCCCAGAAGAGTTGAAGCTATTAAAGCTGCAAAGGGTGGGTCAACTCAATATTGAACTCTACAGATTAGGACTGGGATGCCATTAAAGTTCATGTGCGTGTAAAGGCAGGTGTCCCAATACTTTTGATATAATAGTGTACATATATATATATATATATATATATATATATATATATATATATATATATATATATATATATACAAAAAACCTTTCACCTTTTCAAGGTTGAGGTTGATTTTCTAAAAGAGTAGAAAACATTCACTTTGCAAAGAATACTCAATCATGGGCAAGGCAAATGAAAAAAAACAGGATTTTTGCCTACACATGATTGTAGGCTTTGACTCAAATTAACTTTGAAAATAACACTCTCGACTAACTGCTATTTATTAAAGGAATATAGGCCAGCCATTACTGATTTCCTTCTAAAAATGCTGGCTCATCCTAAGATTGTAATCCTCTGAGTCACTGATCAGAAGCAAGCATGCAGCAAGTAAAGTAAAAATTACTGATGTGCATACTTACTCTGGGCAAATAACTGGGCAAATAAAATTTACTGCTTGAGTCCTGGGTGGTGTTTTAAAAGGGCACAGGGACAGAGGTTATTTGACCCAGGCATGATTACAAAGGCACCTAGACTCTAGACATCCTGCAGGCTCCTGCTGACATTGGTGCTGGAAGTGCCGGCTGTCAATGACAGCCATGACCTAGTGCTAAGCCCAGAAGCTGAAACAATAAGATCCTGGACTTCAGAGCTTTCTACTAAAGGAATGGTCAGTTGAGGAAATTTTAAACTCAATACTCTTGCATTGTATTTACATTGACAGTGCAGTGACATAGTGCAGTTATATCATAGCACAGCCTGTTTCAGCTCTGTCCAGGCTCTCCCTACAACATAACACTACTATAGTGTTCTTCAGCTGGATGATTGCAGCCAGCATTATATCTCTAATAAAGGGATCTGTTGCTGCAGAGATGCATAGGTGGGGGTCTGCATCTGGTCTTCAATGAGCAGAACCAGTCCTACCATGAAGAAAATAAAATGTAAATAAAACGTAAAAACCTGTAAAAGTAGCAAAATAAATGAATAAACATACAGGGGTTGATTTACTAAAACTGGAGAGTGCAAAATCTGATGCAGCTATGCATGGTAGCCAGTCAGCTTGTTCAACTAGGCTTTGACAAACCTGCAAGCTGATTGGTTCCACCAGAGCTGCACCAGATTTTGTGCTCTTCCTCACAGTGTGTAATATATGTATATATATATATATATATATATATATATATATATATATATATATATATATAAAATTAGGAAATATGTGCACTCCATATGACTTATCAACAGAGATAACCTGCCTTTCTTGATTTGGAGAAAGTTGATGACCTGGATGACATTTACATTCACTGATCAAGTATCAAATGCTCAAGCAAGTAAATGCAATGTCATTCGAATCTTTAGTGATCACAAACCTGTAAAAATTAATTGTGGTCATTTTTGCCTTTGTCAACCCAGCTTAATGTTATCTTAATGTTACATTACCAGTTTATGCAAAACAAGTTTTTTTCCCTGTGCGAATTACAATGTAGTGTTTTATAGGGCAATAAAGCTTCCCTAAAGTAAAATGCATGTGATCTCTTTACCATTTTACATAAAACTCACACTAAGGTAATATCATTTTAAAAGAGAAGTATGGGTTTACAAAAAAAATGTTATACTCACCTAGGATCAGATCGATCTGATGCTGCATCTGTCCTCGCCGCCTCTGCAGAGAGAACTGAGCGCTTGAGCACTGCTGATCTCACAGTTCTTCGCTCTGAGTAGAGAGCCGTGACTGTCAGTCTGGATCTTTTTCCAGCCTGGACCGGCTGAGTGATATCATCTGACAGTGGGCTTTAGCCCGCTGTCAGCTGAAAATGGGTCACAGAAGTGCAGATCAAACTGCACTCCTGTCATTAATAGAAGTATAACCAAATAAGCTTTGGCCATACTTCTCCTTTAATTAGTAGGTTTAATTGCTTATATTTTGGCTTACATTTACGGCAGTGTACACATTTTGTAAATGATGTGTTGGGAAAATTTCAATTTTTTCCAATTTTTTAATTATTATTCCTAATAAAAAAATTAGGAAATATATGTTTCAAAACATATATTAGTATTATAATACATTAGGGTAGACTACAAATGTAAAAAAGTATAATATAAGCGAGACATCACTGAACTGAAAAACAAAAAAACTCTGAAAACCAAGGGGATCTAGGGAGAAAAATCCCTGGGGACAGAAGTTGTTAAATAAAAAAAAAATCAGTATCACATAGTGTTAAAGAATTAAGTGGAAATTAAACACCAACATGAAACTAACATTCAAATACATATAACTCTCTAATTTGTGAAATGAATGTGGAAATATTATTATTGTAGAACTAAAAGCTGAAACTTTTCACAAAAATGTTTAATGCATTTTGTATGAATGCATAAACAATTGGTAACTTTGCACAAAATAAGTTTGAAATTGTGACATGTACATGATATACCGTAGTTCTGCTGATTCTAAGCTTAAGCTGTTTAGACTAGAGAAAATAGAAGCTGTAATCCATTTTGCTCCAGTTATAAAGTTCTAGGAAACTCAATTCTTGATCATTTTGAAGAATTCTTGTTATGAGCGGGGTTTATTAGAAGCCTCCCTCACTGTGCACAGGAAAAAAGTAAGGAGGCTTGATGTGATCAAAGTCTTCTCACAAAGATGTGGGTCATTGGGTCCAAGGGGAGCAGATGTGCTCCCCAGTGGAATACTTAGACATTTCAAAAAACACGGGAGGTGGAGATTCTATATATTGTAAATGTTCAGTGATTGTAACATTTTCTGGCTGCAAAGGGGCTTCCCATTCTCATTAAAAAATAATAAAACCCTTGATATGGCCACCAATGCTGACCAGTTGTGGTCTCTGCTGATGGTAAACTAAGTGAAGGTGGCTGAATTCCCTGGAGAATGTTATTATTTATTAGTATGATGGTCAGATTCCCTGCCTATATCTTTTTTTTTGTTTTGCCAGTAGGAGATTCTATTAAAACATAAAACTATTTCAGCTTCTTCTTATTATTTTCTTCTAAGGATTTTCTTTCTGTGTTAAGTGGAACACGAAGATAAACATCTGACGTCACTATACAGCCTATTTTCGCCTTAAGTTTTTGACTGACTCAGCATTACATTGGCAGCAACCCAGATATAATAAAACTTTGTCATATAAAATAAATAATGCATTCCTTATGTCATATAATACACTTATTATTTCTGTATTTCAATCCCCACAGATGTGAAATATGGGGGCACTAATAAGACTTGTGCTAAAACTGTGATGCATTTACACAGAAATGTGGGGTGTTAGCCCACAATTTGAGGAGCAGGCCAACTTTCTAACAAATTTGTCCTTGGAAGTCAGAAAAATCATTTACTTTATAAATTGCATTTATGACAGGGCATTATTCCTTATTTTTATGTATGCACTTGAAATATCAGTAGTACCCAGTGGAACGTGTTCAGGTTTAAATACTGACATTGAAAAACAAGTTATTAATACTAGCGCGTTCTTTTTATATCTATTCAAACAGACATGAGTACACTTAGGCATTACATTCCAGAGACACAGCTGTGACCAAACTTAATCCACTGTAACAAGCATTACAATGTAACATTTGTAAGCCAAAGTTAGGGTTAAGGTAGTTCAACACAATTTTGTCACTTGCTAGCTTCTTCATAAATCTCTAGAACCATGGGTGAATGAGCACCCAAGCACCAAATTCCTGAATCTACCATAGCCATGGCTGTAGTAAATCATTATGGCAGGCATCAGTGCTGTCTAATTTATGCTGCATATTTACATGGAATTCCAGTAGGTGGTAAATGACAGCTGCATACAGCTGAGAAAGATCTACCATGACTGCAGGTGTAGATATACTATGTTCTCCAAAAGCAGTAGTAAAGGCAGGTCTTCATGTTGACCATAGTCCTTTATATGTTACCAGGTAACATCTTACAAAAAAGGATCTGTACTGGCCATCATGCTAAATCTTCAGAATTACTATTTAAAGATGGATTTCTGGCCAAAACTGTTAAGGGACTGTGGTGTCCGTTTATGAAGCAGTGAAATCTATTCACTGCTTCATTCTCCGGCATTCACAGAGAAGATCTTTCTCCTCTGTGTGCCTGTTTATGAAGCAGAGTAGATTGCTTTACCTTTGGAGGAGTGAAGCGATCTACAAACGCTTCCAACAGTGGAGAACGGCTCCTGATACTGGAATCTCATGAGACTTTTCGAGATTACAGTACCAGAAATTCACAGAAACACCGAGATGTCAGTTTATTAAGCAGTGATAAATTATCACCACTCAGTACACTGGCAGACGGTGTGGTTAATGCTAATAAAATAACGAGTCCCCCCTACATTATAAATTTATGTTATGTTTATATATGTATACACATAAATATGACAGGGGGACATGGTTACAGTGTTGGGGGGTCTGAACGAGGTAGAAGGAAGTTAATAATCTTCCTCTTTCCTCCCTCTTCACTCCCCGATTCTCCACCTCTGAGCTGGTGAATCGGGGAGGATGAATTCTCACACAGATCGCCAGTGTAGCGCTGAGATCGCAGCTTCATAAACTGGCCGTGTCTGTGTCAGTCAATGTGGATTCTCGGTGTGTGGAGATCATCGGTGGGAGAACACTTCTCCCCCGATTATCTCTGTTTCATAAAACTGTTTATGGGCTGTGATCAGCGGCTATCCTGGGGATCACCACTGCTTCATAAACGGACACCTAAGTCCCTGTTAAGAGTCTCCCCCTCTTCTGCCTTGGGGATGAAGTTCAGAGGAACATAACGTGAAGAAAAGTCTCTCCAAGGGGGATAAAACACAAATGAAAACAATTTCATATAATGGGGAAAGGTCAGCACATCTGCTTAGGTTTAAATGTACTACTATCCCTTCCAGTTACAACAAAGAAGTGGGAAGAAATACCAACAGCCTCTCATTTATCTGATGACAGGACAGAAAGGCTTAAAGTGAACATGCAGTGACACCTTCTCCACTCTGCACATATTACATTTAGTTTCTGCTTTCTCTACATTGCTTGTACACTAACAACTCTGCTCCAACTGGCAGTTCAATTGAATTATGTTGCGGGCGCACAAATATTAACCGGTTCCCGACCGGCTCACGCAGATTTACTGCGGCAGAATGGCTCCCCTGGGTGAAATCCCGTATGGATAAATCCTTCCCTTTAGCGGCCACCAGAGAACGCATGTGCGTCACCAGCGGGGGACCCGATGTGCATGGCCGGCGGGCATGATCGCCGCTGGCCACACGCGATTGCGTGCACGAGGACACACAAATCCCTGTGCTGTCAGGGAAGAGGAGACATATCGTTTGTTCCTGCTAAGAAGGAAAAACGATATGTCTCCTCTCCTAGTCAATCCTATCCCCATACAGTTAGAACACACTGAAGCAACACACAATAAACCCCTTGACCGCCCCCTAGTGTTAACCCCTTCTGTGCCAGTGACTTTTACATAGTAAGCAGTGCATTTTATTAGCACTGATCGCTGTATAAATGTCAATGGTCCCAAAAAAGTGTCAAGTGTCAGATCTGCCCGTTGCAATATTGCAGTACCGCTAAAAATCGCAGATCATTGCCATTATTAGTAAAAAATAAATAAATAATAAAAATGCCATAAAAATGCCATAAATCTTTCCCATAGTTTGTAGACACCATAACTTTTGCACAAACCAACCAATATACGCTTATTGCAATTTTTTTTTCCACCAAAAATATGTAGAAGAATATATTGGCCTAAACAGATGAAGAAATTTGTTTGTTTTTTTTTTTAAATTTGGGGATATTTAATATAGCAAATGTAAAAAATAGTGTTTTTTTTCGAAATTCTCGCTCTTTTTTTTGTTTATAGTTTAAAAATAAAAACCGCAGAGGTGATCAAATACCACCAAAAGAAAGCTCTATTTGTGGGAAAAAAGGACGCAAATTTAGTTTGGGTACAACATTGCATGACCGCGCAATTGTCAGTTAAACGATGCAGTGCCAAATTGTAAAAAGTGCTCTGGTCAGGAAGGGGGTAAAATCTTCCAGGGCTGAAGTGGTTAAATTGCTGATTTTACCTAAAATCCTAAAGATTGCTAACAAATACCTGTGCAGGCTCCTGCTGTCTGTTATCACAGCAGCTGAGAGAGGGGGCAAGAACAGGGGTCAGCATAGAAAAGAATTGACACTTTCAGAAAGTGGTCAGATTCCTATTAAACTTATACATTTCACAACATGGGTAAAAAACAACTAAAATAAAGCGGGGAATCAAGCAAGTGTTTTTTATTTATCATCTAGTGCTGTAAGATTTTTATTTAAAAAGTGAGGTCTGATGACAGTGTCTCTTTAGGGCAGAGGCGGCTCTCTAATTAGGCAAATTAGGCGGTCGCCTAAGGCCTCGCACTCACAGTGGCCTCACGGCCGCCTAATTTGCCTGTTCTCAATCACTGAAGTTGACGCCGGCGGCTCCGCCTACCCCCACTGGGACTCTGTGGCTTAGGAGCTGATGGACAAATCAGATACTGCCCGCAGCCTGAGGAATAGCAGCCTCATCACGGAGCGTCCCAGTCCGTGGGGCCTCATGGGTAAGTTTTGCCTAAGGCCTCACAAAGCCTAGAGCCGCCTCTGCTTTAGGGAACACTGTATTATTTTCTTTAGCTTCCTCCTGCATTTTTTTAAAAACTATGACAAAATGATGAGCATCCACTCACCCGCTGGGTCCGGGTCTTTGAGCCTGAGAGATACGCCAGTCTGCATTAGGCTGCGCCTGCTGAAAAGAAATGGAAAAGTGCTTGTAATTGCTTTTAATAAACAGAAATAAGTCATTTATGGGTTTTTTTTCTTCAAGTTTAGACTGAAAGAGAGAAATACATTCAAATATTAAAACTCTACCATACAGTTTTTTCTTCTGCTCTGTTCCAAGATAAAAGAAACGTTATATTACATGTCATTTCCTTTAAAAAAGGCAGAACTGGTAGGATGAGAAATCTATAATAATAATAATAATAATATTAATAATAATATTACATGTAAACCAACAACATATTGAAATATTAATATATGGAACACAGTTGCATATATATGTACAAATGAAAATAATAATAAACAGTTCAGCAACAAAAGTCTTCATGAATATTTTTGTATTGTAATGATCCACAGCTTTCCACTTTACTGGCTACTTACTAAGTAAAGGAGGCTGTTGTTTTGCACTAGATACCCCAAAGCCTAGTACACACAGGCTGAATGTTGGGCAGCATCGGCCGGTTTAATAGAAACCAGTCGACATTTGAAGCCGGCCGTTTGGAGCATGACCAAGAAAGGTCTGCCGACCGGCTCCTACTTAGCGTTCTCAGCCAATGGCTGAGAGTGCTGACCGGAGTGTTCTGGTGAGGCCGTCCCCCTGTCAGAACACAAAACAGCAGCTGCTCCGACCTGAGCTGTAAGGTTTTTTTCGTTCAGCCCGGCGAGAACGAAAAAAAAATAGTAGTGTGTACTAGGATTAAGGGTCCTGCTGCTATCCAAACAGGTCTGAGCACAGTTATATGTGTGGTATGGAGGAGTGCCTAAATTATTTTTATCAGTCTTAGTTGTTTTGGGGTATGGTGTTACAACCCACCTATTAATCCTATTCAGTAATATTCTGTTTCTGAAAGTTGTCATTCATATACCATTTTTTGGGAGCTGTATCAATGCACTGGGGACAACTCTGTGTTGATAATAGTAGGCACCTTGTGAGCCCTTCTGCAAAGTTTCTGCATTACTTTGCTTAATTGGTAGCTAATATAGGCTTACATTAATGGTTTGGTAAAATGTCACAGGGATCAAAAAACAGACTTTGAACATAAGTTCAAGGCTAGTGTCCAAAGAGCAAAGCGGCAAAGGTATGGCACACAAAAATGAAGCTGGTAGTCATGCTTTTATTGCCTTTTATTGTCTCCAAAAAAAAAGGTTCAGGTATTAAAACAATAACTTCTGAGCCATTTATAATAACTGGAAAAAAGCAATGAAATGCATGGCTTGGAAGTCATCAGTACAGATTTACATTATTGGCATGTTAAGATATCATAGGTATCAAACACCAGAGTTTGAACACTAGCTCCAGGTTGGTGTCCCAAGTAGAAAGAGGACAAACTGCGGACAGACCAAAATTGAGCTGAAAGTTTGTGGTGTGACTGCACTCCTACCAAGCAAGTACTGTTACATTTCAACCACTGCCCCTCAAAAAAAGAAACAAAAAGCTCCAGTTGTATTGAACACTCTTTAAACCTGTCACAAAATAGGAAATGTATTCATTCATTTTTGACCTTATTAGAGTTTTATTTAACTATCAGATGCATAAAATGTTGACCTTGTTGTACTATTGGCTTGCAATTCATCTGTGTTTTATAGCAGCTTGCCAATGGTTTTGCCATTTTGCAAACACACACGTGCTTCAGCTAGCAATTTGGGAGAAAAAAAAAGTCCCTGTGGACCACAGTGTGCCAGACTTTGTATGAGGAATGCCCACACTAAAAATATAAATGCTACAATGGCAGTCTTCCAGCTGGACAGATAGCAGAACTGTCTTGTCATATATACTACTTGCAACGGGGAATTCACACACCACAAGCACAATCAGAGATGTGGAGTTTAAGTACCTCATTTATTGACAATAACAGATACTTAGAGTTGCGATGCTTTTGAAAATAGAAGCCTGTACAGTATATGTAAATTAAAATAGTTACATATAAATAGTTACATACACTTATATTATTAATCTTTTTTGGCAGGCACACAATAGGGGGCAATTATTAAGATTGGAGCAGACAGATTCTGGAGTAGCTGTGCATAGTAATCATTCCACTTCCACCTTCAGGTTCTTTAGTTAAGCTTTAAAAATGAAAGCTAGAAGCTGATAGGTTGTCACTCATAACTGGTCCTGATTCTGTCTGTCCCAGTCTAACTAAAACCCCCATAAATATATTTTTTAGCAAGTATATGCCATATAAGATGCATCTTATTTTATATATATTTATATATACATATACCTGCATACCAGGAGCAATAGCTTGTGTGCCCAACACGTGTAGTACAACATACACAATGAATTATTCATACTACCTTGTGCATTTAAAGCGGAAGTAAACCCAACATATTCATAGTTTCAAAAAACAGTTAAATTCCCAGCATGCCAGAAATGCTAACGTTCATATTGGCTGTGCATCTCAACCAAACTGTCAAACCATCCAATGGCTGGTGTCATAACTGATGTGCAGCACTATGGCAGTTGAAGATTGAACAGAGGCCACGATGGCAGCTTCCTTGGCTAAAAATGATCAGAGGGTTTACTTCCACTTTAAATTTGTCTGTCTTTCAAATTTAGCCTGTCTTTTTATTTCTATCCCTAGTACAATGTCAGTTAGATTTATAGTGTAGCTATATTTGTTTTCTGTTATCAAGCTCCTCTGTTTTGTAAACTGCAACTTTATTTTTAAGAACAATTAACACTAGTCAAAATGAATATCTTTCAACTGCTTTAACAGGTTAGAACTGTCCACATGGTTTTATAACAGTTGGGATCAGATAAAAGGTCCACACAACTAAATCAGAATAGAAGACATTTATCTACATCTGGATTGAATAATTAACTTCTGAGGGTATTTCCTCTAATTAAGTATTTAAACTTTGATTCCACATTTTATAATGTGACATAACACTCCTCTAACACTCACAGGTCAAATGTCAGCACTTAAAATGGCTTTTTCAGTTGCCATTCTGCTGACAATTTAATTACAAGCTTCCTTCAAAAAGGAAAAATGTGTTTATTTAAGCCTATTGCCCCTTCAACTTCCTTCCAAGAGTACCAGGACACTGTCAAGTCACTATAAATCACTTCCATCCATTATTAATCCTGATGACTGGCAAAACATTGGTTAAACCTAGTGTTTCTGGGTTAGGCAGTGAGATATCCCCCAGCTGTTGCCAAAGATAGGACTTTGGAGTCCCAATAATCTGCTCAATCTAACATGGCTCTGTGGAAACAAATGATATCACATAACCTGTAAGACTGCCATGCTATGTTTCATTTGTAATAAATAATGATTTGACTTATTAAAGACAGAATTCTCTGTAGACAACAAACTAAAGAGGTAACAGAAAGGACATCCTTACAACTGTTGCATGAAGTAGAATTTTAATTCTAATGAAAGTAATAATTTAGATTAATTCCCAATACACATAATTTGAAGAATAATATTCTTACATAAAAGGCGTTTATTATCTACACAGTATGTACTTGTGTATATACTGTATATATATATATATATATATATTTGAATTGTATTGTAACTGTACTGTCTGCCCTCATGTTGTATAGTGCTGCGCAAATTGTTGGTGCTATATAAATCCTGTATAATAGTAATATATTATTTTATTTTTTTTGAACCGTGCCATTTTTCTTGCTATATTATCGAACAATACCTATGCATAGAGGCTTTTGTATGTTGTAAGCTCTTTCTGTTCCTTCTCTAATATCACAGCTCTCTGCCAATCTGTAGACAGCAGCTTTGAATACTCAGGCTTTGGAGGCTGAAGGGTTTGATTTACTGAAGTCAAATAGGTTGTTCACTTTTCAGGGGAATTTTCTTTTAGCTTAGTCAATGAAGTAAAGCTTTGTTGACTTCCATCTTCCAATCATGTGCAAGCACAAATGCAGTTTTCTTTTATTTTCCTTACACGTGATTGGGTATTCTTTGCAACGTCAATTTTCACCACATTCACTAAGCCAAAGGAAATTTACCCTAGGGAGTAAACAGCCTATTTGCCTTTAGTAAACCATTCCCAACATCAGTTCTTACACAGTCTGTTTGAATACAATATTATCCTTCCTTTTCTTATTGTAACTATTGTTTTTTTATTTCAGTTTGCTGGGATCAGCCAATAGAAGGCAGATCTTTCATTTATCTGTCTGTCCGCCATTGATGGAGTGATTTTCACTGTGGGAACTGATGGTGTGGTTTCTATGAATGGAGCGCAGGGCGGAAAGGGCGTGGATAGTTGACACTTGACAAGTGTTTGTCACAGCTACACTCATATTAACCCCCACAGCACTGGAAGATCACCAATGCAGAGATATCAGCAAGCATCCAGGGGCAAAGGACTTTGGATTTCAACTGAACACAGCAGCCACTAGCACTCTCCATGCCTATTGTTTTTTTTTGTTCTGTTTTTTATATTCACTAAACATTCAGTAAACATAAAAAAAATCAAATAAGTCATGTATATTTCTTACAGTCTTATAATGTAATATCTATTAGATTTTTACATTGACGTTGATTTTCCCAGAAGTTAAATGCTCTTCTCTTTTTAACAAAGATTTGTGGGCCTTTAGCAATAATGTAACCAGTAAATACACTCAAGCTCTTCACACACTCTGCACAAGTGCCACCTTTTTTAGTGGAAATGAAAAAAATAAATAAAACACAAACAAACAATATTTTTCTTAGCTTTGGATAGAGTAGGAAAGGATAAGAACCCCGTTCCGGTCTTTACTGCTTTCCAGGTTAGAGAAATGTCCCCTTGCTTCTTGTCATGCTGATATTATTTTACAAGAAAGGAAGTGAGGATAGCTCTCCACTAACAACATTGACAGAAATAAAAATGTTTTTGCTTTTGTAGATTAGGGGAATGCTAGAGCCCCTTTCATTATTTTATTTCTGTCTCTGTCCGGTGAAGATTTTCCCTCACTTTCTGTCTTGTGATCCTAATGTCAGCAGGACAAGAAGTGAGGGGAAACCTATCTAAGATAGCCCCAGATAGCAAGGTAGAAACCAGCATCTGATCAGTGCTGGCAACCAATGACTGCAAGCGCTGATCAGTGTGTTCTGGTGGGGTGGTGGGGGTGGGTTAACGGGTTAGTAGTCCCCCTATAGCTCAGCAGGGGAGATCAGCGCACTAACATAGCTTAGTACGGAAACCTCTAAGTTTTTTTTTTTCGTTCAGCCCCCTGGGTTGAATGAAATGAAAAAAAGAAAAAACTTCTAGTGTGTACCCAGCTTCCAATTTAAAGGGATATGAAAGGCAAAAAAAAATTTCAAACTTACCTGCTCTGTGCAGAAGTTTTGCACAGAGCAGCCCCAAACCTCCTCTTCTCGGGTCCCGCGCTGGCACTCCTAGCTCCTCCCTGCTGGCGAGTGCCCCCAGAGCAAGCAGCTTGCCATGGGGGAGCCAAAGCAGGCATGCTCCCGAGCCACTGCTCTGTGTGTCCATTCAGACACAGAGCTGTGACTTGGCCCCACCCCCCCTGCACATCGCTGGATCCAGAGGGAGCTCAGGAAAGTATTGAGGGGGGGAGGGGTTGCTGTACACCAAAGGGGTTTTTTTTTACCTTCATGCATAGAAGTTAAAAAATCCTCAGCCTTTAAAGTCACTTTAAATATACCTCATACTGTATATATCTGACCGCTTTAATTTCCTGTAATGGGTCCAGGACTTGGTGAACTACCAAATAGGGTGGGTTGATGGGATGAAAACCAAGGTGTCTGCAATGAGAGCTGTTTGAGTACGCTAGAGCTACTAGTCAAGTTTTGGAAAAGTTTTGGCTGGAAACTTATTTTAGACAATTTTAGGGAGTAGTATCCATAAAAGAATAAAAGATGCTCTTAAAATAGTGCTAATAAGAACATTTCTGGACATTGGAAATATTAGCTAGACTGCTGCATAAGTTTGAGAATAATAAAAAAGAATAATACATCTATAACATCAAAATAGGAAAAGATCTTTTAAGAAGAGTCAGTACACCTGCATACAGAAAGCATCTAATTTACACATCAATACAGTTCTTGGTGGTTGTCATAGAAACAGAAGGCACAGAGGAAAGGTCTAAGATGTCGGCATGTTCTCTTCCTGTTTTCATTAAAGCAAATAATAAAATACATTTCTTTGTTTTTAATGCAGCTTCCAGTATCCCATTTTTGTTTAGGCAATTAACATTTCCTTGAAGACTGGCACCTTTATTTATATATTTAAAAAAAATCTGTATTATATGTTTAAAGAATAAGTAATTTAACCAGTGTAAATTATTTAACAGTCTACATCCCTGGAGTCCAATCTTTGGCACTTATTGTGTGATCCTTGGGGACCCCTTAACACAGTAGTCTGTTTTGCTTTGCTTGGGTGCTTACTTAGGTGAGTGAAGATCTGTGGGCCAATAGCGATGGGGTATAATGGGGTACTATAGGCAAATAGGCTGTTAACTTTGCAAAGTAAGTTGCACTTTGTAAGGGAATTGTCCCCAGAGCTTAGAGAATGTGGTAAAATCTCACTTGGTAAAGAATACCTACTCATGCAAAAAGCATTTTTTGATTGGATGATAGAAGCAGAGCTTCACCTCATTAAATAAGCTCTGGGGTAAATATCCTTGCAAACAGCAATGTTCTCTACTCAATCAACAGCCTATTTGCAACCCCTCAACCCCCTGTGTACTCCCTAGTCTCCAATAACTCCTATAGCATGTTTGCAGTCTTTTACTAGTAGCATGTTTTTAGTTTCTGATCATCTCTTTTTGTAGAATTACTAAAAATGAACATTATGCTGCACTTGAACCCCCACATATCAAGAAAGTTGACCTGACCACCATCAGTCTACTGACTATTGTAAAACAGTTTCTAACACCCCTCATAAAACGGAGGAAAGCTCTGCTAGACCAGACAACCAACACACACATATACAGTCAGTCTATGCTGGGAGGGGGGAAGGGGGGAACAAAATGTTTCTAAACTAGCACACATGTACTGGCCTGTTAAATTATATTACATTTAGAAGAGTACTAGCTGATTCTTGTTTTTATCTAACTGGAACAGGGTAATACTTCTAAATTAATGACAATAAGGATATTGCATCTGTGCTAGTGGCATTTGCTAATGATTCGAATGATTAATTATAACAGATGACCTCTCTTTGTCAGCCTATGTGATGAAAGAAACTGACCTTTCAAAAACAAAATCTATTTATTTGCTAACAGCAACGTGAGTTATAGAGCATTGTTATTTATTAAAAAAAAAAAAACCTTACAAGGTCACTATGTAAAGTACTGAAACACATGGTTAGGCATTCTTATTTTATTCCTAACTTTTGAAGTATGAAAAAGAGATCCATAAAAATGTACAGTGCTGTAGACCTTATGCATCATCATCAATGTACACATTAAAATATGTTTTTAAATGTATTTCCAAATTAATACAAATGATTGCAAATTAATATTTGATTGTTTGCAGAAGAATTGCATCAGCAAATAAAGTAAATTACTCCTAATCCAGCTCTAACTCCCTGCGCTTGGCATTAGGTATGTTTGCCAAAATTCCTGCTTAAGAAACTGGGACTAATTAGGCCCTGACCTTGCCCCTACTTCAGCCAGATTATAAAATATATTTATGTGTGGATAACGCTTAGGTACTGTTGGTTAGGATTCCAGTACCAACAGATACAAGATCATTATTTTGAATTACTGCAAAAAATAAGAAATAAATAATTTAATAATATGTAATGTAATGTGGTAAGAGTAGCGCGGGTCCGCACACCAATCTCCAATATCCAAAGTCTCTTCATGTTAAATAATAAACTTTGCTTTAGAATTTTCACTTTCTGTATGTTTAAATACTGATTAATAGAATATAGATGATCAAATCCAGTCTGTGTGCAGCTCCTAACATGATGCAGCTTGCAGAACCATAATACATTTATTTTATTGCAGACATATAATTATTTTGAGAAACTAAATCCCATGTGCCAAATAGTATTCCAGAAAACGAATGCTCCAAGGCCACGTCAAGACTACTTAATAAGTAAATGCATTCAAACATCAATCTACATAGCCATGCCTTTTCAAACTGTTCCTTCTATGTGAGTCAGCCAAAGTTCAGGATAATTGCACCAGAACTGTGACATCTTGGAATACATTGCGTAATATCAGCTTACAATAAAGAAACACACAGATGTTGTTTTCCTGAATGAGAAATTGGTACCTAAAAGCGCTTCATGCTAATGCAATAAATACTAAAGAAAATACCGTACACCAGTACAAGATTACAAGCTCTTCGTTTCAAGGTATGCCTATTCATATGCAAATTAAACCTTGCTGTGTTCTCTAGTGATTTCTAGTGAGATTCAATCCAAATTATTTTAAATAGGGTCTGTTGACAAAACCTTGCAACTGGTAACCAATAATAATACAATCACAAACTCATACAAATGGGTCCAATCTAATAATTTAAGTGAGAATTAGACAGAATAGAATACAATTAACAAATATGTGCTTGTAAATGACAAAAATAAACCTGGCTTTAGTCCAACATTCTGGGAAATCTCTATGCTCAACTGAGCATTGTTCATTTTTTTCTACAGAAAAAGATATGGTCACAAAAAATTGTGAGAAAAAAGACACAACAGGTTCAGGACATACAGCATTTCTGTTGACAGAGTTTAAGGTCACTGTAGCCCTGAACATGGCTTGGACCAAGAAGAAAGTAACACCCCAAAAGAAAATGTAAATATTAGTGCATATAAAAAAACCTAGCATGGTGAGTACTCAGTTAATATGGTTGAGGACAGACAAACTGCTCATCTCTAGTTCAAAATGATGAGAAATTTAGCTATCTGCATTAATTGCTAATAGAGAATTCAGCTGCCATGCTACAGACCAGTAGAAAAGCTTCCCCTTTCAGTGCCATTTAATTTTCTTGTGCTGGCAATATTTGGACCACCTAAAAGTGAAAAGCTACTTAGGCAATCTATACAACCTGAGATTTTCAATTTGTGCAACTAGTTCAGAGTCACTTGGTCGACAATTTATCAATGCTGGTAAAAGTAAGACAATTAGTTTGTGTAGCACTGTGAGTAAAACAAGATTGCATTATTTTTTAGGTTAAAAATACAAGCTTTCCTTATCCTCTACAAGCTTCCTGTGAAAAAATGCACATTCCACATGCTGAATGTCACAATTTTACTGTAATGAGTATAGTGGAACATGCTTGTGCTCTGACACGGGTGTTTGTAGCCCAACTTAGAAGTATACAGGAAAAAGTGACAACACTTTAGCTGAGTTGTCACACAAAGGAAGTGCCTGTGGATAAATCTTGCTGCTATGATCACAGGGAATGCTTTAATTAAAGCAGAACATATATTATTATTATTATTATTAAGGTACTTATATAGCGCCGTCAATTTACACAGCGCTTTACATATACATTATACATTCACGTCGGTCCCTACCCTCAAGGAGCTTACAATCTAAGGTCACTAACTCACATTCGTATACTAGGGCCAATTTAGACAGAAGCCAATTAACCTACCAGCATGTCTTTGGAGTGTGGGAGGAAACCGAAGTACCCGGAGGAAACCCACGCAGGCACAGGGAGAACATGCAAACTCCAGGCAGGTGGTGTCAGTGGTAAATTAAAGGTCTGAAAATTTTGATATTACATGAACATGAGTAAGAACATACTACTGGTTTAATTAGGTTTTAGATACACTTCCACTATTCAAGTGTTAATAAACACTTATGAGTACCAAAAGTTCTGATTATTAAACACACGTTGAAAATCTCTCTAGTCAATCAATGAGCATTTCCTTTTTTCACTGAAAAAGGAAATGTTCCCTCATCTTTTAGCAACTCCAGTTGTCAGCTATATCATGGAAAAAAGCTGTTTTGGATCTTGACAATACTCTGTCTGTGTAAGACAGGAAGACATTGCACAGCCCATTGTTCTTGGTGGGAAAAATGGTATATATGGCAGCTCGTAATTAAGGCATTCATATACTTTAGACGACGGTCCTCAGACAGCTCAGGGCAGAGTCAAACATCCGGGGGAAACCCCAATAACTGTGAAGATCATTCTCAGGGTACAAAGCAACTAGACAAGTTAGAAAAACTGATTGCTATTGTTTTCCGAATGATAAGCTGGCACTGGCACTCCTCTATTGCCAGGAATGCTTGTGTGATCAGAGAGTTCCTTCTATGGATAGAAGCTGATTGAAAAGGCATTATGACGGTTTTATATCTGTACAGTTTATAACCTTAACCACTTCAGCCCCGGAAGGTTTTACCCCCTTAAGGACCAGGCCATTTTTTGCAATACGGTACTGCGTTATTTTAACTGACAATTGCGCGGTCGTGCAACATTGTACCCAAATAAAATTGATGCCTTTTTTTCACACAAATAGAGCTTTCTTTTTGTGGTATTGGATCACCTTTGTGGGTTTTGTTTTTTGCGCTATAAACAAAAAAAGACTGACAATTTTGAAAAAAAAACAATATTTTTTACTTTCTGCTATAATACATATCCCAAAATAAAAAAAAATCAAATTTCTTCATCAGTTTAGGTCAATATGTATTCTTCTACATATTTTTGGTAAAAAAAATCCCAATATAGGAAATTAATAGACTCCCATAGGTTGGCGTGTGAATTGTCATCATCCCTCTAGACATTGAACAGTAAAAAACCTCAAGAATGGGATTTTAAAGACAATTATGAAAAGGAAAAAGTATATAATAAAGAAAATGATGTATATAAAAAGTAGAATTTATTAACACAAAATACGAATCATAAAAACAGGGTTCTTATGGAAACAAACCACAAGAAAAACATATGTACATGCATAAAGAATATTACACAATTTTAGACAAAGTTGGTAGACTCCTACTCCATAGAACCATCAAAGAGGGTAGCCTAGAAGGTGAATAGTGGAAAAGTCCAACGCGTTTTGAAAAAGTGCATACAATTATAATCTTCATCAGGGACTGTTACCACCTCTGAAATATATAGAATATAATATTAATACATTGAAGTACACAATTTGATTTTGCCATTGAAACATTAATTATAGTGTATAATAAACACCTATCAATACAAAAACTATTCATACAATGAACTTACATATCAAATAAAATTGGTCTGCAGAAAGAATTCCCTCAACACCCTTCAGGACGAGTTCTGTGTGTTGAGGGAATTCTTTCTCCAGACCAATTTTATTCGGTAAGGTCATTGTATATATTTTTTTGTATTGATAGGTGTTTATTATACACTATAATTAATGTTTCAATGGTAAAATCTTGTATATATTTCAGAGGTGGTAACAGTCCCTGATGAAGATTATAATTGTATGCACTTTGTTGGAACGTGTTGGACTTTTCCACTACTCATTTCTAGCCTACCCACTTTGATGGTTCATGCCTATGTAGTAGGAGTCTACCACCTTTGTCTATAATTGTGTAATATTCTTTATGCATGTACATATGTTTTTCTTGTGGTTTGTTTCCATAAGAACCCTTTTTTTATGATTTGTATTTTGTATTAATAAATTCTACTTTTTATACATATAATTTTCTTTATTATATACTTTTTCCTTTTCATAATTGCCTTCAAAATCCCATTCTTGAGGTTTTTTACTTTTCAAAAATCCCAATATATTTATTGGTTTGCACAGAAGTTATAGCATCTACAAACTATGGGATAGATTTATGGACTTTAATTTTTTTTTTATTGTTCTTACTGGTAATGACAGTGATCAGCGATTTTTAGAGGGACTGCAACATTACGATTGACAAATCTGACACTAAGTGACACTTTTTGGGGACCAGTAACACCAATACAGTGATCAGTGCTAAAAAAATGCACTGTTACTGTATAAATGACACTGGCTGGGAAGGGGTTAACATCAGGGGAGATCAAAGGGTTAAGTGTGTTTCCTGGGAGTGTTTTCCAACTGTGTGGGGGGATGGACTGAAAGGAAGAACACAGAGATCGATGTTCCTGTTTACAATAAACAGAAGATCTCTGTGTACTTCCCTGTCAGAACGGGGATCTGCCTACAGAGGCAGATCCCTGTTCTGCCTCTCTGTGGAACGATCGTGGATGGCTGCCATGAAATGATGTACAGGTACGTTGTTTCGCACAATAAAGCCGCCTTGCCGCAGTATATAAGTAGTTAATAAAAATGATTGGAAAAGAAAAGGCATTGTGTGATGCTTAGATCATGCACTGCTATCCAACCTTTTTTTATGTTTATTACTACAGGTACCTATATAGTGCCAACAATTTATCCAGCACTTTACATATATATTGTACATTCACATTGGTCTCTGTCCTCATGGAGCTTACAATCTAAGGTCTCTAGCTCACATTCATACATACACATAATAAGGGCCAATTTAGATAGAAGCAAATTCATCTACCATCATCTCTTTGGAGTCTAGGAGGAAACAGAAGTAGCCAGAGGAAACCCACGCAAGCACAAAGAGAACATGCAAACTGCAGGCAGGTAGTTCCATGGTTGGGATTCAAACCAACAACTCCAATGCTGCCAGGTGGAAGTGCTAATCTAACTTTAAAGTTAGATCCTAAACCCTTGGTTAAACCCCACACTATGATCAACCACTGCTACTTAGCAGTTTACTGTTTTTCGTGCACCTTAAAGGAAACAAGTAATTGAAACTGGAGTAACACAGCTTGAAAATATGTAATCAAAACCCACTGGTAATTTGGTTCTTGGTGGGTCATGTAATTGTGGGTCGTTTCATCAATTGCATTGTAATTCGGGCAAACACAGGATTTGCCATAGAACTGCAAATGTTACTGACAAGGGCAATTCAAATCAATTCAGTTTAATGATAAATGATGTAAGAGTCAAAGGGCACTGATGAGAAGCAAGCATGATCAATATTATTATGTAAGAAATGATATCAGATTTGTGTGTGAACATCAGTAAAAACCAAAGATAAAAGCTGAAGCAAAGCATTGGTGCTGTCAAAAATGAAGGTATTAATTCATGTAGAACCAGCATTTATCACAATGCTTTACAAGGAGCAAAACATAATTAATTGATGATCTACTCAAGCCTTTAATAAAAGGTTCTACAGCAAGCAAACACATACAGTCTGTGGCTAACTGATATCCCAGTACATTTTTGGATTGTGGGATGAAACCCAAAAATATAGAAAGATAATGCAAATACCATGCAGCCATGTGTCATTGGGTTGAATGCCAGTGGCACAACACTAATTATAAAAAATGTAGTTCACTACCACTAAACTACACAACGTTGTTTGCACCTAGTCTGTCCATAGTCTGTACAGTACAACATGTCTGCAGACCTGACTGAGAGGAATGCATCTGCTCCACATACCTGTTTAAATCAGTAGTGCTCACTATGTAAAGGCAAATAGGCTTTTACTACTTTGCATGGGAATTTCCCCTCAGCCTAAAAAATGAGGTCAAGCTCTGCAAACTTCCATCATCAAATCACATGCTAGCAAAAATACTGTGTTTTTTTTTTTTTTTGCATGTAATTGGGTATATTTTGCAAATTAAATTCATTTAGGCTAAGGAAAAATCCCATTGCAAAGGGAACAGCCTATTTGCCTATAGTAAATCGATCTTAGGGTTTTACAAGAAGCCATAAATTATACATTTTATACTGCACTGCTGTCATGCAATCACTAGAGAAACTAATTACAAAACACTGAGAAAAAAGGCAGGCCCTGCATTTGGTATGTGTTAATATAGTTTAAAAGTACAGTTATCTTTTATTTCTTATAATGATTCTCAAGCGCTTTTAGGCTCAACAGGTGAATGTCACACCTGTTAGATGGCAGGTCTAGACGTGTTTGCTCATTAGTAACTTTGCAAGCACTTAAAAGATTCTTTTAAACTAATGCATGTCTACAATCATTTTTTATGAAACCAAAATTTCAAGCTGTAATAAGGAAAATGTTATTCTATGAGGAATCATATAATACAATAAAAGGATCAGCTGGGACCAAAATAGCGGACAGTTCTTGTCCATACAAGTTTAATTGTCCATCTACACTTAGTGATATAAAAAAAAGAGTGAAAAGCTATATTTATTTGGTTAAACGTATGTTTAAATATAAATGTGTGGAAAGCAATAAAATAAGCCAGGCAAGACTAAACACTGAGCAGTCTCCATATGTAAAACAAGTGAATAGAACTAGGCAAACCCATTGGAAATGTGCCAGCTTAATTTGTATCTTGTTTAATCTGTGTATGTGGAAACTGACTATTAAGCAAAACGACATAGAATAAGCAAATACCAGTATAAACATAGAACACAAGTTGAATATTAGCATCTTATTGTAGGTTAAGGCCTAACTTAATGTGATGTTTATTTATTTAGGGATAAAATTAGAGATGGAAACACATTTCTTGGGGATACATGGCTATGCTTTCAATAAGACCACCATGCTTTGTGTTTACTCAGCCCAAATGCACCAAGACTATGGCTATATTATTCCAAGCAGCATCTATAATGGGTACTGCATGATGCTTAAAATTATGCAGCCTAAGGGCCGGTTCCCACTGCTGCGATACGGGAACGCTGCGAATCTACTGCGGGTTACCGCATCGCATGTCTCCGGCGGCAGTTCACACTGCCCTATGCGAACTGCTGGGAGTGTCAGGTAAAAGTTAATGACACCCCCAAATCAGTTTGCATATCGCAGTTCGATCTGCAAACTCGGACAGGAATCGGATCGCATGGTGTGAACACCCATGCGATCCGATTCTGCTGCGCACCAAAAAAGGGTCCTGTACGAGTTTGGTCCGAATGCGATGTGAATTCAGCCATACTATCTGTATGGCTGAAATCGCACGTAGATCGGATGTGATGTGCACTGCAGTGCGGTGCAAATCACATCTGATCTGGGACATCGCAGCAGTGGGAACCTAGCCTTAAAAACAATCCCACCAAAAACCTGTTCAAACTTAATTGACCAATTCTACCTTCCATTTTAAAGATACACCCATTATGCTACCCCCAGTCAAAATCATCATATATTTGACAAAATATCTGCACAAGAACATAACTTTCAAGTATCTGTGCCGTAAAATGATGTCAAATATGAGTGCTAAATAATGACAATAATAGCAATACAAAAGGAAGCCCCAGATAGCAAAAAAAAACAAAAACTAGCTAACAGGGTGGGTTGGTGTCTCAGCATGCCAAACTTTTAGTTACTATTAGCTGTTATTACCTCCATACATACTGCAGACAAGAACCAAGTGTGCTAGGATAGCACTGTAGCATCTGTCCCAGTATCTGAAGTGGCATAAATGCCTTCAAAAACAACTGTACAGAGATAGCAAGAATTGACCTTGGTCTTTAGACTTATACCCAAAGCATTTCTAGGCATTATTTATTAATTTTACAGAGGCTCAGAAAAAGGTTTAGGAGATATTTACAATATACGCTTGCGCCAAAGTCATGGGCGCATGCGCACTTTAGAAAAGGCACGATCGTGGCATTTCTAAAGGGATTGTGTTGTGACTGGTGGCTCCCATGCTCATGTGTGGGAGTGACGTCACAGAGCTGGAGTCCGAGGCCCCGGAAGGAAGAGGGGCGAATATGGACGCTTCCAGCTAGCAGGGACAGCGGTAACATTGCAGGCTTCGTTTTCAGGTAGGTGACACATAATGGCCTACTATGGCCCATTAACTTTGCAGGGAAATAAAGAGGAAGTAAAACCCATCAGTGTTTACTTCCTCTTTAAGTGTGGCAATGACATGACAGATTTATTTGGACAGTACTTTAGCTGACACCACAATTTTAGAAATGCAAAATATGGAATTACTTTGTACTTTATTTAAAGCCAACATTAACAGAAGCCGTGGTAGAATATGTATAGTATTTATTTATTAACATATATACTGTATTAACATTTGGATTGTAAATGTGTCACTTCTGCCACTGTGGATCAGGTTAGAAGGGAAGTAACACAGCCCTACTGCAGCAACAAATCATACTTGTGATCTAATATTTTAATAATATACAGCTATTATTTCTTTACCTGTACATGGACTGTTGATGAGGTCATCATCATCTCTTGCAGTCAGGTGCAAGGCATTGCTAATACTATAAAATAAAACTGTACCACAGGAGCTGAACCAATCAATTTTGTGTTGGAACCATGCTATCACTAGCAGCTAGGGTCCTGGTGCCCAACCTGTGCTCATTTGGTACTTATTGCACATCCCTGCAGACAGTAGTAGTTTGTGTATTCCTTACTTAAAGTGGAGTTCCAACCACTTTTACAACTCTTTAGCATCCCTCACTAAACTGCGCAGTGTAAACGAATTGGATATATATATTTTTTTTTTTTTCTCAGCACCTACTGTATATCTGCTGTATTCATTTTTAACATCCTCTTCCCTGGCCATGGCCCATCGCATCATTTCCTGTTTGCAATGCCTTCTGGGAAGGGGCGGCAACTTCCTCTGACACTGCTGTTGCTATGGGAACCTGACCTGAAACCTATTACACTGCTTGTGCTGCACTGAGAATGTGCGAGATTGGCAAGGATGAGATCCAGGAAGAAATACAGTCTGGCTTCAGATACCCTCACTTGGCCACGGCCTGCTGTAAGTTTATAAAATAACAAACTACTGCTATAAACTAACAAAACAGACCTTAGTTTACAGACTAACTTTACTAGAATACATTAAGCTTGTGTATTATAGGGGTATTTTTATTTAAAAAGCATTATTTTGGCCGGAACACCACTTTAAGTGCTTATTCAAGAAGGAAATTGTTCTGGTTTCTAGTAGTTAAATGGCTTGGTTTATTTATTTCACACTATCTTACTTTTTTCTATGTTGTCTATCCCTTTTCCCTTTTTATGTTCCCCCCCCCCCACTGATTTGTACAGGAGGTATAATACCAGAGATTCCTCTCAGTCTCTTGTAAAAAAAAATTGTAACTATAACTATCTTCTGATATGTGCCCCCAGTCTTGACTTTTAAAGCATGTCCCCAGTCTCCAACAACTTCTTTAGCAAAATGCATAGCCTCTGAAATCTTTGTTCATCTTCTGTACCATATCTACAGTCTCTGATAGCATACCATTCAATAAATATTATTTGCAGCCCTGTGGTCACAGACTTGAGTCCCCCTATATCATAAGGCTTAACTACCACTGACTTGAGGGTTTGAGCACCTGCATTCCCCAATCTCACCTTACTATTCCATCTCATAAAAACATCCAGTAGAATTAACTGAGAAAGTATTAGAGGACATTTTATTAAATACATGGTTAGGCAACCCAAACACTACATCCCATATAAGCTTTAATGTGTTTATGTATTTTTAAATCCTTTTAAAGGAGACGTCCAGCCTGAGCTCGTTTACTCTTCTCCTATGGGTCACAGGAGTGCAATTAGTTTTACACTCCTGTGACCCGTTTTCAGCACAGAGTGGTCTGAAGCCCGCTCTCTGCTGACATCACAGGAATCAGTCCAGGCATTGCATCATCAGGACAATAAAGTCTGGATCTGCCAGGTGCCTGGACTGATGCCCGTCTCAGCCTCTCAGTCTCCACAGCTTATCGCTCCAATGAGCGTGGAGGAGCAGAGAGGAGAGCTGCTGACTGCCAGGCAGCAGCTCTCTGCTCAGGGAGCTGTGAGAACCGAGCCATCGGTGATGTTCGATGGTTCCATTCTCAGTGCAGAGGCGCCGGGGGGCATATGCAGCATCGGATCAATGCTGCATCCACCTAGGTAAGTATAATGGGTAAATAAAATTAAAAAAAAATGTACCCTTTTTTAATTGGAAGCTTTCATTGCAGTATTACCTGCCATAAGGGTCTTTGTTCAGACACACTAAACAGTAGCTGCAAAAAAGCTGCAGGACATTAGCAGTACTGAGAAGCAACAAAGGATAAAAAAGGTAAAAACAATATTTTAATAAAAATTTTTAAAAAAAAGAAGGTAATTGTTTATGATACGCAATGCTTTAGCAAATTTAATGTCATTTGTTTAGGGTTTACATCTGCTTTAATAAGCCTATCACTCATGTAAGCATTAGCATGTTACGTAAAAAAGTGCCTGCGCTCATTTTGTGTCTTTACAATTATTTGGGCACAAAACTATGAAATCCTTAATGTACTGTGATCAGATGGCAATGTGGCTTAAGTGCTCAAGACTAATTTCTAGATTACCTCAGAATGGCTGTTCATTAAGAACGCGTACACTGGGGAATTTTTACAGACAATATGGAGATTATTGTGGGTATTTATAGCACTGCACCTGTGCTAATTCAGTTTGAGTTACCAAGCTCAGGATGTCAATAGAGCAATAAAATGTAGGACATAAACTCTATCAGGCCATATAAAGAACACGCATGCAAAGTGTGGTAAATCAGGGCAAACAATCTGATATTACCTTTAGCTTATTTATACCAGCCATAGAAAAGAAAAATATCTGCTTGCTGACTGCTTTGTGTGACTGCATATTGATCCTTACTATATTGAATATACATGTACAGCATTTCTGCTGCGTTCTACACACTTGAAATACATAAATATGGATGCCAACGCAACAAAAAAAAAACAAACATGGATGTCTTCAATGCTAAATGCTTTAAAACTCTATTCAGCCAGCCTTGTTTACTTGGGTACCACTGCCAAACATTATGCCCTGGACCCCCGTGCAGATGCTGCTGCTAAGCAACATAACTTTGTCAACGACCCACACCAGCCTGTGACTAAACAATAAAGAAGCAGCAGCTTATTAATGAGGTCATCCCTGTGGTACCCCCTCTATAAGCATGTTCATAAAGTTAGAATGAGGCCCATGAGGAACATGCATTGAGCCTTTCGAATATGCATGTCACCTGCTACAGTAAAGTATGTTAGCCTCGGTTCACACCAGAGGCGGCACGACTTGCAGGTTGCCTCAACGAGGCGACCTGCACACGACTGCCGGGGCGACTTGCAAGACGACTTCTGTATAGAAGTCTATGTAAGTCGCCCCCTCTAAAGTAGTACAGGAACCTTTCTTCTAAGTCGTCGCTCCGATTAGAACGGTTCCATTGTACAGAACGGGAGGCGACTTGTCAGGCGGCTAGGTCGCCTGACAAGTCGCCCCCGTGTGAACCGAGCCTTAGGGTGCAACACACCACACCATACGTTACTGCTACACATGTGTTGGAATGGGCTCTGAAAATGCTATATAAAATATTACAGACCTTATGGGCTCAGCATGCTGACCCTCCATCTCCTAGAATTCTGCTCTACATATTAATAGCAAGCTGATATCAGTATAGAATTCAGATACTTATACAAGTTCACATTGGCTGATTTACTAAAGGAGTAGGGAATGGTCACTGAATTTACGTTCCCATAGCTTAGTAAATAAGGTGAAGATATTTACACGCCAATCATTCAATTATGTGCAAGAAAAAATCCTGTGTGTTTTTTTTCCTTTATTTTCATTGCACACGACTGCATATTCAAAGTGAACACAGCTTTAGCATGTTTACTAAGATAAGTGAATTTTGCCTACTGCTTTAACCACTTCAACCCCAGAAGGTTTTACCCACTTCCTGACCAGGCCAGTTTTTGTGATATGGCACTGCGTCGTTTTAACTGACAATTGCGCTATAAACAAAAAAAAGGCCGACAATTTTGAAAACAAAACAATATTTTCTACTTTCTGCTATAACACATATCCAAAAAAAAACAAAAACATTTCTTCACCAATTTAGGCCAATATGTATTCTGCTACATATTTTTGGTAAAAAAAATAGCAATAAGCATATGTTTATTGGTTTGGGTAAAAGTTATAGCGTCTACAAAATAGGGGATAGATTTAAGGACTTTTATTTATTTTTTTATTGTTTTTACTGGTAATGGCGGCGATCTGCGATATTTAGTGGGACTGTGGCAAAGCGGCAGACAAATCTGACACTAAGTGACACTTTTTGGGGACCAGTGATACCAATACAGTGATCAGTGCTAAAAAAAATGCACTGATCACTGTATAAATGACACTGGCAGGGAGGGGGTTAACTACAGGGGAGATCAAGGGGTTAAATGTGTTCCCTGGGAGGTGTTTCTAACTGTGGGGGGGGGGGGTGGATTCACTGGAGGAAAAGAGAGATCATGATTCAGCTTAGCTGAAAAACAATCTTTCTTTTTTCCTCCTTGACAGGGCAGCAGTGTGCTTTGTTTACATCGGCTCACTGCTGCTCCGTCTCTCCTGTGAACGATCGGCGGGTCGCAGCGGACATCGCGGCCTCCGGACCCACTGATGTGTCCAATCACAGCTTGTCACAGCGGCAGGAGTCTATGGCTCCCACTGCTGCCTGTGTGTCCAGTGTGGAGAGGAAGAGAGGAGAGCGGGGCTGCAGTCGACACAGCACTGGATGGATAGAGGACTCAGGTATGTGTTTAGGGACAGGGAGAGAGGAAATTAGTATTGGAGCGTTTTTACCTTAAAGCAGTATTAAACCCAACAACAAACATGTATTATATTGCAGCTCTCCAGGAAATACATTAGTTACAGAGATGGGGCAAACCATTTAACACTGACAGGGGTGTTTACAATGATTCATTTTTATGTATTTATTTATGTAAAAAATTTATTCCAAAAGCAAAAAAATCAGTTTGCTGCAACTGCTTACAAAGTATTAGCTGAAGTTTGGTTACATTTTTTTAGTGTACTTAAATATGCTAATACATATAACACTCCCCTCCCCCAGGCTGACAATGCTGCTGTCCAAATGTGCCCCCTGTGCTCATTCATCCAGAGTAGGGACACTCTAATACAGGAGGTGTGTTATTGGCCAGATCACTAGGCAATAACAGAGGGCAAAAGCCTAAATAAAGAAAACAAATGCAGCCACCACATCTATGGATTTGTAAGCTGCAATATATAATACTTTTTATTTTTGGGTTTCAAAAGCGATTTAATAATGCATAGAATGCATTAAGGTAAAAATTTTAAGACTTTAGAACCACTTGAAGTAAAAAAGCATGCTTGTTATACTCACTGTGGAACCTAAGGGGTAAATCCTCTGTATTGTGTAAAAAAGGCTGTTTGATCCTGTCTTCTCTAATTCTCCCCTTCTTCCACTGTCCCCAATTCATCTCCTCATAGTACAGAGTCTTGGGGGCAAGCTGCACATGCTCAGTTTGTTGTGAATCGCTAGAGAGTTTCTTTTTTCTCGGGAAAGTGCATGTGATCAGCACAGGGCCAATCAGCACTGTCCAGACAGAGGGTTAGGGGTCCAGCAGCCTCAAAGGACAATCAAGGGAGAATGAAAACTCTTCCTACAACCTTTAACCAGACACTGATAGAAGTCACAAGACTGCTCTAACTGCTGATGAGAAAAAAGTATTTAGCAGTTTATATTTAGTAAAACTTTGGCATTTCCATGTTCTATTTACTGTGGGAGACCAGATATAGTGAATGCAGTGTCCTGGGTTTAGTAACACTTTCAGCACCATAAAATCCAAATATAATCTATATCAATTAAATCACTTTGTTGAGAGTTGCGATGACATTGCATCACATTTGCTACTTGCACATGGTTGACAATGATATGAGCATATCATAGCATTCTTCTCGTTTATCCATCCATCCTTTCCATGTCCACCTCCAAAAACATTGCTATGCTCTGTGTCACCATAGGGTTATTTTCTATATCTATGGTCCTGGTAAGACTCGTGCTTCAGTCCACACACATACATATGTATACAACCTCCTCTCCTGAGGCTACTGCAGATTAACATTGTTCATTATGTGCCCCCCTGCGGAGCAAACCTCTGAAGCTAGGAAGTGTTCAGGAAGTTGCCTGTTACTTTCACTGACGCCACAAAATGTAAGCTATTCACTGCTTGTATATATTGTACTATACATATGTACTATAACAGTGCTGGCACCTTTAGTAAAGGTCTGCATATAATGAAATACAAAGTAGGCGGACACAAATGATAAAAGGACTAAGCTGACAAGAATTTGCCATTTTTTTCCTTTTGCAGTAGACAAGCCATGTGGAAACACTGATGCATAGCATGAATCAGGCATTATAACTATTTGCTATGCAAGGAACATTCAATATTTTTTTTTCTATACAGGATCTCACTTACAAAAACTGGGCTGACTGTATTGTATCTGCTCAAGAAAGTGAAGACACATCCCTTTTTACAGGTACATCTCATTGTATGTTGCAGCATTTCTTTCCACTGAATCCAAATAGCCTTCAATCACACCTGAGCATACTGGAATCGCAGGCAGAATCGCACAACTCTGCCCATGATTTCAGAATCGCGGCAAAACGCGGGGCGTTAATTGCATCCCAAACATGGTGCGATTTTGCCACGGTTGTCATGAGACAAAGCGCACTAAAATCATGGCAAAAACGCAACGCCAAACATGTTTGGCTCTGTGCCAAAATTTGGTACATGAGCTTCATTGCCGCATTTTTGGAGTGGTGGGAGGCCCATTCAAATGAATAGTGCCGCTCCAAAAATGCACCACAAAAATACAAAAAAAGCTAAATAAAATGTGGTGCAGCAGGTGTCGCTGCAGTACGCTTAGGTGTGAATGGAGCCAAGATTGCAAGGTGTAGAAAAGATCTACTAAAGACCTTCTAAACCTCTTACCTCACAACAGTGACTGGATGGGAAAATCCACTTTGAAAAATTGATCCTTCACTCAAGACTGTTTGGCAAGTGGGTGTTCATACTGGTTGCATAGTTTACAAAGACATAATCATTGTCTAACCCACCTGCAATTAAGTGGGCCAAGCAGCTTCCTTGTTAATACTATGGGCACCGGAGAGAGCATGTTAAATGCTTATAGTCGCAATATTAGCAATTAGATGGCACAATTCAATGAATTATACCTAGCACATTATAGAAAATTATGATGTCTCACCTGCCCAGGCCCCCTTAGAGTGGAGAATAAAGCCTCGTTTTCACTGAACATGCTTTTCAGTTGAGGAAAATTTAAAGGCCTCATGAAGTTGATATCATTTTTATCTGACATTGTGGAATAGCAGGATTTGTAACACTGACCCTTAGGATCTGTTGGTGCCATCCTAACTTCCATATACTTCAAAGTACCATCTGAGTTCAAATGTAGAGTTGGTTGATACTGTCCCGTGTAGTGACTTGGCTCAGAATCATCTTTGCAACACCATGCTGGACCACCGCTATCTTTTTTCAGACATTTTATCAGCAGTATCGTGAAGGTAATAAATGATACCGCACTTATTGCCACCAAAGAAATAATTAAATACATTGTTATTTCAGAACTGTTTGTTGAACTTGGAAACAAATCCTGGGACTTCATATTTTCCTGGATTGTAGTATCTTCTAATGTAATGATGATTGTCACGGTAGAAGACAAGGGAGGTTCTCCATGATCACTAACTGAAATAACTAAACTTTGCTCTTGATTTTCATTTTCCTGAAAACTACGGGTAGTCCTAATTTCTCCAGTTTGGGAAGATATAGAAAATAAAGATGAGTCAGTGGCATTGACAAAGTTATATACTAACCATGCATTATGACCAGAATCAAGGTCCACTGCATTTACTTTAGTAACAAAGTATCCACCTGGGGCTGACCTTGGTATCTTCTGATAGGCAAGGAACTCATCAGAATGCTCAGGGTAGAAAATTGATGGAGAATTGTCATTAGCATCTAAAATGAAGATATACACAGTTGTATTGGAAAACCGTTTTGGAGATCCAGAATCCTCTACTTTCACTGGGATTTGTAAAACCTGGACCTGTTCAAAATCAAATGAACGCTGTGCATAAATATTTCCAGTTTTTGAATTAATATATACAAAAGATGATATTGTGGAACCTCCAACTTGGCCATCAATAATTGAATACACTAAGCTGGAATTCTCACCTTCATCTGGATCTGATGCCAAAACCTCTACAAGTAACTGTCCAGGCTTGTTGTTTTCTTGTACAGTGGCACTGTAAGTAACTTGGGAAAAGGTGGGCTGGTTGTCGTTAACATCTGAGATTTTTAAAATGATCGTTTTTTGCGTCCTTAGAGGAGGAGACCCCATGTCACTTGCAACCAGGTCAATGACATACTGGGACATTGTTTCCCTATCCAAGGTACCATCTGTAATTAATGAATAGTGATCATCTGAAGATTTAAATTTAAATGGTAAATTAGAGGGCAGCTCCAGTTTTACCTCTCCATTTGGGCCCAAATCTTTGTCATTTACACTGAAGAGCCCAACAACTGTTCCGATTGCTGTATCTTCAGGAACATCTGTCATTAAAGAGGTCAGCACTATCTCCGGTGTATTATCGTTGACATCATCAACTTCCACGTGAATAACACAGCTCCCCTCCATTTCTGGCACACCTTTGTCTTTTGCTCTGATGGATAACTCAAACGACCTAGACTCCTCATGATCAACTGGCCCAATAACAGAAATAACCCCTGTGCTTGGATTTAAGGCAAATATTCTTTTAATAGAATCTGGTGTGTGATCATCAAAGGAATATTCAATTTCACCGTTGGCACCTTCATCTAGATCGGTGGCATTAAGTTTTAAAAGTATTGTGTTAACAGCAGTGTTTTCCCTTAAATTAATTTTATAGGATCCCTTTTCAAAGGTAGGTGGATTGTCATTTAAATCCATGACAATGACATTTATTTGTGTAGTTCCAGACCTTGGGGGAGTGCCTCCATCTACAGCTGTAAGGATAAGGTGATGTCTGTCTGCTTCTTCTCTGTCCAAAACTTTTTCTAACACCAGCTCTGGAATGACAGTTCCATCTTTACGGTTCTTTACAGACAGGGAGAAATAAGGACTTGGTTCCAGTTTATATTGTTTAATTCCATTGGTTCCCACATCCAGATCGTGTGCGCTTTCCAAAGTAAACCTTGCTCCCGGACTTGCTATCAATTCTGTAATCTTTAAAGTTCTTTCATTGTTTGAAAATATGGGAGAGTTATCATTTATATCCAGAATCTCTACCATGACACGATGTAGCTGTAGAGGGTTTTCTATAACTACTTCAACAGGTAACACACAGCTTGTGCTAGAGCCACACAGGCTCTCCCTGTCTATCTTTTCATTCACTACCAAAGCTCCATTTTCCCAGTTCACAGCAAAGTATTTTCTGCTTCCCTCTGATCCCATCCTAAGCTTGCGTTTTGAGAGATCAGAAATTTTCAGCCCCAGATCTTGTGCTACATTTCCCACCACTGTCCCTGGCTCAGACTCCTCCACGACTGAATAGCGAAGCTGCCCAGAGACCCAGCCCCAGCTACAAAGGAAAAAGAAGCACTTTACTTGCCATTTCCAAGTCTCTGCTGAGTTTTGAATGTCCATAACTTAAACCTTCCCTCCAAGCAGCGTGACTGCTGTCTCCGAATCCACATGTAAATCCTAGGAATTAAGTGCATCCATGGTGCACAAAGGGACCTTCACAGAGTAGCACATTTGTATCCAACTTGCTAAATACATCCACAGAACTCTTATCAGAGCAGCAGCCTTCCTTTCTCTGTTGCTGGAGGAACGCTTCACAAAACCAGGGGGGGAGAGAAAGGATGACAGCAGAGGCTCTGTTGTGTGTTGTGTGCAGCGCAGAAGGATCAGATGTCATCTCTGCCCTCTACTGGTCACTGTTGTTATTTAATAACTGCAAACTGGAATAATATAGTGCTGTATTTACAGTCACAACTAAAAGAAACCTTCCAACTTGTACATTTTAGGAACTCTTTAGTTTTCTATGATTTCTCCTACTGCAGACTTACATTTTTTAAACAGTTTCCTCTAAAATTTACAAAAAACTGAAGTCCCAACTAAATCTCTATTTCACTAATAATAATTACTACATGAAAAAATGTTGTTTAGTGGTAAACCCTATAAAACAATTTATTTAGTGTTAGTTTTTGTAATTTTTTTAAGCATGGTTGTGTATTTTTGATTAAATACACATTTACACACAACAGTTAACACAATATTAAAGGGACAATTTTCTATGTGTATAATTTAGTTTTGAAGTCTTGTAAACAGAGAGCAAACTATGTCATAAATGAATGTCTACTTTATTATAACATTGGCATGCCTTTAATTTGACACTACCACAACTAAGAAAGCATTTATTCAAATTACAGTACATTCAGAAGTACCAAATGCAATTCTCTTTGCAACGTAGTGGTTTTTATATAACAAGAATTTCAAACACAAAAACAGGATTTACACAGGTACTCTATAAACACAAATATACTCTTTAAAATCTTCATTCATTATTTCATCTTTAATAAAACCAAGTGCAAATCCATGCTATTCGTAAAATCCTATTGTACTTAAAAAAGTAACTATACTATAACATTTATACAATCATCATATTTACCTTTGTTGTCATCTGAATTTGAGGGTCACTGTTGGGGGGATAATCCCTCCATGCGTTTCTTAGAGTCTACTTCATCAAAAGTAGCAAAAGAAGGCAAGTGTTAGACTACTATAGTCCAGTAGCCTAATGTATAAAACATCTGCGATAGCATTCCCTCAATGCTCTATGTCCAAAGATCCAGAGAGGGAGACTGCAAAGGATACTCCTGGATAATAGCTTATGTTAGACCCAGAAAGTACCAGTTTTGTTAGTTCCAATTGATACAATATCCTATATTGCCCTTCTTACCATGGTCATAACATTGATCTTTTTATATGCACATAGACTTCTCTGACCTGGGATGATTAAAAAGAGATCGGGCTGATTGCAATCTTTTGACTCACATTGGAAAGATGAGTTAACTACAGGGTATATCCTGGGTATGGTCTGATTATTTTTTTTCTTTCTTTTGGGATTGAATGAATGTCACTATGTGCATACAAAAAGATCAGAATGTTATGACCTCAGTAAGATGGGTCTTACTGGATATTATACTAATTGGGGCTAAAAAATGGTACTTTTTGCTTTTTGGGTCTAACACTGGTCATTATATTGGAAAATTCTTTGTCTAGCTCTCTGGAACTTCGGAGATATGACATGAGGGAATGCTATTATAGATTTTATATACATTGTGCTACTGTAATATGCTTTTCTAACACTCTTCTCTTTTTGCTCCTTCTGATGAAGTGGACCAGACAAATAGAATATCCCCCCAACAGTGACCCTCAAATTCAGAGTATGGATGACAAAAATGTTTAATATAAATATTGTATAAAAGTTATTGGACAAATGTTGGGGGAGTCAGGATAATACAAAATGTTAAGGTATATAGCACTTGTTTTATTTATGAGAGGATTTGGCTTATGAATAGGAAATGGCATACAAATAGCATAGATGTGCACCTCATTTTTATAAAACATTCAAATAAAAAAATGAAAATGTTAAAGAGTATATTTGTGTTTGTAGAGCAGATGTGAAAATCTTGTTTTTGTATTTGAAATCCCTGTTATATTTATATTGGTATGAGGGTACAGAATAACAGTAGGAAATAATCCAATCATACACATTTATTCTGTTTGTTGCGAGGAGTTTCCATAACCATGTATTTGAAAAGCTACAGAGCTAAACTTCCAGCAGGATGATACTGGTTGGAATATGAATACAGTTATAAATATTGCACACCATTTTAGAAAACTGGTCTACCGTCTTTGGATCTTTTCACTGGGGGTTAAGGAGTTTAATATTAGAAAATGCCTAAATGCTGGCTGAAGAAAACCCAACAGATGAATGCAATGCATACATAATAAAAACTTCAATGCCCTTTTCTCTAAAGAAAGGGAACGATAGGCTGTCAATATAAACATGCCATTGTGCGATATAATTAAGTTCTAACAGTCATTACCACCTTGCTTAACAACTCAGCTTTCACAAGTGATGCTCAATTGGATTCATTGTTTATTTGAATGGCTAACCTAGAAATGTGGCTCGTGCCAAATAACTAAACAACCGTGCTTACTCATTTGGGGCACCTTGTGTAAGTAAGCATAATGATGAATATCATTTGCATTAATTCACAGAATGTTTAAGCAGCAACTAGAAAAAAAAAGCAAGAAGATGAATAAATAACATTATGTGGGCTCTTTAAAGAAACAAAATTGGTAGATATGAAGTTAACATTTATGTACCTCAGTATTCCAACTCCAATCTCATCTGAAGATCCTGCATAGCACAATGTCGTTGTCAGCCTGTTCTGACCAAGAAGAAAGGGTGTTACAAAATTTCCCATCTGTGAGAATGAGGAAATCTTCCAACATCCATCCTTAAATTTGCCACTGCTTTTAGAAGCAACCCCAAAATATGATATTAAAAAACAGGACAAATATATCACACACTTTTCAAAAGACCCAACCATCTTTATCACTCATGGCAAAGTGACAAAGCCTCTTTCAAACCCATACCATCCAGATTATACTTAGTTTCACAGTTTTGCCCTGCCACTTCTTCCTTCATTGCAGCTAACACAAAATACCAGGTGTCCATGATTGGACTCCCTTGGGGCTCTTTAATCTAAATTCATGACATGTTGCTATGTATGTCACCCTTGACCTCTTTACCTGATGTTACAGAATTTAACACATTCCATGTCCTAAACAATTGTAAAATAAACCTTAACACAAATGATACACTCCAGGCAAAAATCATAAACTAACGATCTCAATTATAAGACACCAATACAGTATTTAAAGCATGATGTAAACTTATAGTTGCAAACACCCCCTACAGTTCAACACTCATCTTTTCACTAGAAAAATGTACAAACAAAGAAGACATTTACACAAATCCTGTCTCCATCTAATATAAATGTGTGCTTCATGGTATACATGATGAGGCTCCCATAGTTAAAACATATGACAAAAGAATTTAATAGAAGTTTGGCTTAAATCCAATAAGATTACACAAATAGAGGACAAGAGACTTGCTTAAAATTCATCTCTGGATGGCACCAGAAACTTTGAAAATATGTTGCCTTGAGCTTTCTGGCTTTGGTTTGTGATGTAAGAAAGGAGAATGATCAGTAAACTGTCAAATGTTATACTTCTCTTGGGAAATGTATGTTATCTTCTATGACAGCCTTTTTCAAGCTTTTTACCTGGGAGAAGCCCTTATTAGCCCTATAATTTTCAGTCCTCAGGGAACCCCAGCTAAAAAGAGTTCATTGGTGGTAAGTGGGAAGAATGCTCCCCTTACAAAGTTGGTTAGAATGCCACCCTTACAGACAGCTAAAAAGATCATTCAGCATGTCCCTGGCTCTGTCAAGTGACACTGGATCTAAAATTATGCAGGCACCATCAGATGAGAGGTCAATCAGCCACAGTTAAGGGAACCCATAGCATCCTCTGGAGGAAGCATGGAACCCTGGTAGAGAAAGGCTGCTCTATGAGGTTTCAAACAATAACAATGTTCTGTAAATGGTGCTACTTAATATATTTATTTACTCTACGCAATACCAAAAAAATTGGGAATTTTATTGTGTTTATGTGCACTAAAATGCATGTACAGTAAATACATTTTTTTCTGAAAGTTTGTGTTTGATAAATGGCTTTGTGCAACATAAAACAATTGCACCAACTGTTATTTTATTCTATAGGGCCTTTGCTTTTAGAAAATATATAATGTTTGGGGGTTCTACGTAATTTTCTAGTTACAAAATGCAGATTTAACATTTATATGAAAAATGACAGAATTGGCCCGAACTGGAAGTGGTTAAATATGCCTGGGACAAATGTAAGCTCAAGCAAAAATGTTTTCTTGTTTCTGTTAGATTACATTATTATACACAGTATAGTGTATAAACTTTGATATGACTGATATAAAAGCTATTTGTGTTCCCTATCTCTAGAGCAGTGTTTCTCAACTCCAGTCCTCAAGGCGCCCCAACAGGTCATGTTTTCAGGCTTTCCATTATTTTGCACAGGTGATTTGAGCAGTTTCACTGCCTTAGTAATTACCACAGCCATTTCATCTGAGGGAAATCCTGAAAACATGACCTGTTGGGGCGCCTTGAGGACTGGAGTTGAGAAACACTGCTCTAGAGGACCTGTGTTTGCACTCTAGATTAGAGCAGTGATTCTCAGCCTCAGTCCTCAACTACCCCCAACAGGCCATGTTTTCAGGTTTTCCTTTACTTTGCACAGCTGATTTAAATCAAAATCAATACGGTATTGATAAGAGCTATTTTATCCAAGGGAAGTTCCCAAAACATGGCCTGTTGGGGGTACTTGAGGACTGAGGTTAAGAACCACTGGATTGGAGAAGCAAAGAGTTCTTTGTAGTCTATGTAAAGACAAAGCAATTTTTTTCATTTTGTATGGTGTATGAAAGGGATCCAAAGCTGTTCTTTTGCTGTCTGTCTGTGTATCTTTCCCTACTTTGTATACTTATTCCCCTATTTTATCCTTGAGTTTTGTCACTGAGACTAGGGGAAACCAACATTGTCACCAGAGCAGAAAGAGATGGTAAATCTTCCAAAGTGCACAAACTTTTCAGTAACAACTGACTAAGATCATTTTCTGTTGTATCTCCAGAATAGGAAGCAAGAAAAAAATCACCCTGGAGGGACACAGACATGCAGCCTATCAGTGCAGCTTCATTAGTGCCCATCAATGCAGCCTATACGTGCCCATCAGTGCAGCTTATCAGTGCCCATCAGTTCAGCCTCATCAGGGCACACCAGTGAAGAAGAAAAAATACTTATTTGCTCAATTGTATAACATAAAGGAAGAATAAGGGTTTTTTTCTCAAAATTTTTGGTCTTTTTTCGTTTGTTTAGCAAAAAATAAAACCTCATTGGTGATTAAATATCACCAAAAGAAAGCTCTATTTGTCTCCAAAAAACTATACAAAGTTCATATTTGCACTGCATGACCACGCAATTGTCATTTAAATTGTGACAGCGCTGAAAATTGGCCTGGGCAGAAAAGGGGGTGAAAGTACCCTGCTTTGAAGTGGTTAAATTACACTGCAGGGCATCAAATAAAAAAAAGGGATCCCACTGTAATTTACAGATGAACTTCAGGAGGATGGACCTCCCCATATTATACATAGAGGGGCCCTAATTGAATAGAGTTGTTGTTATTTTTTCATAATTTTTTTCATTATTTCTGTAAACAAAAGCAAACAAACAGTGCAGCTACTGTATGAGCTCCAACATCTACAAGGCAAAGATAAAAAGGCAGCCAAGGTAAGAAGAGCAATTAACATCCCATCTATAATCGGGGCTCACCAACTCATCAAAATTTGATATTAGTGTTTTCAGCTCATAAAACGCTCGTAAAACGCCCGAAGAAAAATCGCTGCAAAAACGTAGCAACGTTGCAGTAAAATGCCGTAAAAACTCAGCAAAATTGCGGTAAAAACGTGCGACTTTGTAACACTCAGGTGTGAATGCAGCCTCAACCCTAAGACAAATGAGACATTGGGGGTTATTTACGAAAGGCAAATCCACTTTGCACTACAAGTGCACTTGAAAGTGCATGGAAAGTGCACTTGGAAGTGCAATCGCTGTAGATCCGAGGGGGACATGCAAGGAAAATAAAAAACAGCATTTTAGCTTGCACATGATTGGATGATAAAATCAGCAGAGCTTCCCCTCATTTCAGATATACCCCACAGATTTAAAGCGATTGCACTTCCAAGTGCACTTGCAGTGCACTTGTAGTGCTAAGTGGATTTGCCTTTCGTAAATAACCCCCATTATTTGATATGTAATGATGGCCAAAATTGTTTTTATAGGTTTGAATAGAGTAGGAAAAGATTAGGTTCTACTGCTTTGACTCCTTTAAAAGATTTCTCTCACTTCTTTGGTGACACAGTTTTAACTAAACGGTGAAGGAAACTCTCCAAAGGCAACACAGAAGTAAAATCCCTAATTAAAGAGGAACTAAAACCTCCCATCCCTTACAGCTAAGGAAGCTGCCATATTAGCTTCTGCTTGATCTGCATATGCCATGGTACTCCACATGTGATCAGTTCGGGTGAAAGCACAAGCAACTGTGCCAGTTATAATTCATGGCATGCCTTGAATTTAATTGTTTTAGGAAACTGTTAAATGGGTAGTTTTAGTTCTGCTTTGAATGATATCTGTAACAGCATGCTTATGTTAGCTCTCAGCCAAAATATCAAGCCATCAAATGGCTGATATCAAAGCTGAGCACCGTGGCATCTGCAGATTAAAATTAAGCCAAGATGACTGTAAAGTAGAGGAAGGTTTAGTTTTGCTTTAAAGGAGAAATACAGCCACAGTTCATTTGGCTGTACTTCCCTTGTGGGTCACAGGAGTGAAGTTTGTTCTGTACTCCTGTGACCTGTTTGCAGCAGACAATGGGCTGAAGCCTGCTTTTGGCTGACGTCACAGAGCCAGTCCAGGCTTGGGCAAGATCGCAACAATTGTCAGGATCTGCCCACAACTCTGGACCGGAACTTGGCTCTGCCTCCCAGCGCACTGCTGAGAGCCTGAGCCGGCCGCTCCTGCCCCCTCCATAGCCCAGCACTCTAGGGAGCGAGGGCAGAGCAGAGAGCCGGTGACTGACAGTCAACAGCTCTCTGCTCACAGAGCTCTGAGAACTGAGCGACCAGCTGTCTTTGATCGCTCGGTTCTCAGTCTTAGAGCCAGTGGGGGACAGATACTGCATCGGACCGATACTGCATCCACCTAGGTAAGTATGATTCTTTAAAAAAAAACACGAAACTTCTCTTTTATGTATGGGGATGCTAGAAATTCTGCAAGCATTTTATTGTTGACTGTTACCCTGTTGCAGATTTTTTCACTTCCTGTTTGGTTTAATAGTATTTTTCTTTAAAAAGAGGATATTTTAGCCACAGGTAGATACAAATAATAAAAAGTGCAATGAATTTAACATAAAATAAAGCTTACAAGCACGTATAAAACAATTACAGTATAAAACCTTAAAACAAAGAAAGTAAAAGCTACTATGTAAAAACTTCAGACTTTTATACACCATTAGTGTGTTTATCTGTAAAAAAAAATAATAAAAAAAGCATATACAAATAAAAAAGGGTATGTTTACAACACATGAAATGATAGATGTATCAAATGGAAATGGAGAGGGTGCCTTCTTGCTTGACACAATGGATAAAATGCAAAGCGGTGTTCTGTGAAGTGTAAACAAACACTACATGGCCGGAGCTCCCTTGTTGCCTAGGAGATAAATGGAGCAGCAAGATTTCTGCAGAGGAACTGCAATGCTAAGAGCAGAGTTACTCATCAAGGATGCATACACTGTACATTATGCTTGGCTGCTCTGTGCAGAAGGTGCTTAATACACTCTTGCAAATGGCTACAGTAAAATGAACACAACCATTATATTTTCTCACTATCTGGGTTAAAGGTTAACTGAACAGAGCATACGAAAAACAAAACTAACACCCATTCCAAAAATCCAGCCATTCAATGACCACATCTGCTTATTTTAAACAGTCACCCTAAAATCATATTTTAATGGCTACAAAATTGTAGATTTCTGCATCTTACTGTCTGGCCATTATGTTTTTTAGAAAAGCTTTCTTATCTAAAATACACATTCAATTTCATCCAATAAAAGTAGAGGACCAGAGGCTTTTTAAAACATTAGTTAATTTTCAGGGTGTGATAACAACTTTATATATATAATATTGTTAACACAAAATAAAACAATAAAAAAAAAACATGCAAATGTATCAGATTTCACTCCATTAATTCTGACCTCGAATACAGGATTCTTGACCTGAAAGATGTTACAACGGGTTTGTATGTTGTGGCTTCCACTTTATATTTGGTCTTTGTAGTGATCGTAAACATTAGAATGTTCTTCCTGTGACGTGTGGTCATTATTAATTGGCTCTCATGTTACAAAGCCAGACAAATATTTCTCCTGAGAACACATCCTAATGCAGTTCTTTTTCTGACCACACAAGAGAAACTTGTCCACCACTAAGTGTCTCCCTAAGCATATTTTTCTGATAACCTCCAGCACAGGACACAGACTGGAATAGTAATTCCATTCGGTACGGGGCTGCAGTTTTCATACGAAATACATAGAAATGTAACTGAGAGGGCACACTATTATTATTATTATTAATATACAGGATTTATATAGCACCGACAGTTTATGCAGAGCTTTACAACATTACTACATAATGCATTTTTTTTAAATAAAACAAATAAATATCATTGTCAATATTATCATAAATTACGTTTTACAGGGAGACCATTTTTAATTGTTTTTACATCATTACAAATGCTCTTTCTTGTACTTATTATCATTATGTCAGGAGTGAGAGACTTCATTTTAGCAATGCAACACATTGGGCTTTATTTACTAAAGGCAAATCTGCTTTGCACTGCAAGTGCACTTGGAAGTGCAGTCACTGTAGATCTGAAGGGGACATGCAAGTAAAATAAAAAAACAGCATTTTTGCTTGTAAATAATTGGATGATAAAATCAGCAGAGCTTCCCCTTCATTTCAGATTTTCCGCTCAGACCTAAAGCTACTGCACTTGTAGTGCATTTGTAGTGCATAGTGGATTTCCCTTTAGTAAATCAACCCCATTGCATAAAAGCTAAAAAAAGAGACACACTCTACTGTACCTCCTAGCTAATATGGCCCATGAAGTGTCAGCTCTATGACTAGATCCCTGCTCACCCTTGTAAAATTCTTCCGATCCTATGTGCAGCAGCTTCAGCTACCTAGGTCAAGGACAACATAAAAGCACCTCATATAAGTATATAATCAGTGTATTTCTCTTCTAATATGCACACGCAAAATGACAGATGGCATCTGGGTGACGCAGAGACATTTTATATACTAAGGATTTAGAAATTAACCCACAGTAGTCATGTCAACAGGCGGAGGCTGGGATTAGGATAGACTGTCTGCACACATTAATTGCATTGATCTCTATAAACACTGCTACTGCCGATACAAAAAAAAACATCTGAATTCCAACACTTCCTTTGCCACTGATATGTGAACAGTAAGAACAAGTAATTCTTTCTGAGATCATATTTGCAGCTTTTTTTAAAGGAATATAATAACAGTACACAGGTTCTGACATGGGTGCATGTTTTGTAATCATATCAGTTGTGAAATACACTGACGCAGAATAAATATTATTAATAATAATAAACTTATAACATGTATTTGTGGCAGTTCATTTTGTCTACAAAATACCAAGAACTGTTCGAGCAGGAAAAAGTTTAGATTTATGAAAACTACGGGAAACAAAGGTTTATGAAAAATGGAACAGTTTCACTTCCTTGTTTCATTTAAAAAATAAAATTCATAATAACTGCTCTATAAAGTGGCTCCAATATGTCTGTTTTGGCATTTTGTTTAATAAAACAGCATAACTGTATGTTATCTTTATATCATTGCTCATGAAGTCTAGTTTTTAAGGGGGGCATTCACACATTCTCTTATTATATGATTTTGTAAACTTCCACAATAGTTAATTCATAAAATAAAAATTGGAAAACATTTTGGGAGATGGGAACACCAATAGGGACATAAAGATCAATAACGTATAAGGAAACAGAAACGTGACTGGAAAGTATTATTACTGTACAGATAAAAACAGGCTGTTCATTGTACTGTTTTGCGTCATGTATAACAAAAAACAGGACAAAAGAAAGCAATAAATCCTCACTTGATTGGGGTCATTACATTAATTTATGCCAATGAAAGCCTCTGCCTCACTAACCACAGTTTTCATTTGTGGGAACTGTAGAGGCCTAAGAAAGGTAAAATCATTTTTATCTCCTGGTGGTAAACAGGTTTTGAATCCTTGAACAGTAGGGTCCATCCGAACCTCCATGTACTTTAAAGTACCATCTGCGTTTATATGGAGTGTTGGTTTATATGGTTCGGAGAAATAATTGGGCTGAGGTCTTCTGGCACAGCACCAGTAACCATTATAATACGAGTCTTTCTTTATACATCTTACAAACAGTATTATGAAAGTAACAAGAGAAACTAAACTAATGGCTACCAAGGAAATAATCAAGTACAAAGTTATGTTGGTCTTGTTGGAGGTGTTAGAAAGAAAAGTATTAGACTGATGGCTCACTTGTAGATCTTTGTCCTCAATTGTAAGGAGGATAGTGACAGTGGAAGACAATGGGGGTTCTCCATGATCTCTCACTTAAATAATAAGCCTTTGTTCCAAGTGGTCACCATCCTGGAATGACCGTAAGCTTAGAATTTCTCCTGTATGGGCTGTTATTTGAAATAAAGATGGGTCTGCAGCATCCTGTATGTTAAAAAGTAGCGAAGCATTAAGACTTGAGTCTGCATTAACTGCAGATACCTTTGCGACCAACACTCCAGAAGAAGCAAATTTTGTGATCTTCTGTTGGAAGGCAAACTCCCTGGAAAACTCAGGGTATAATATTTGTGGAGCATTATCATTTGTATCCAAAACAAAGATAAAAACATTTGTAGTAGAAGAAAGCTTTGGAGAACCAGAATCCTCCACTTTAACAGAAATTTGCAATACCGGAATATGTTCATAATCAAGGGAATGTTGGGCATAGATGTTGCCATTGTTGGCATTAATGAATACAAACTCGGATGCAGATGTTTCACCTATTTCTGTTTCAAGAACTGAATAAGCCAACTGAGCATTTAACCCTTTGTCTAGATCAAATGCTAATACAGTAAACTTCCAGGGTCATTATTCTCTTTGACAAAAGCACTGAATTGCAATTGAGCAAAGGTAGGGGGATTATCATTAACATCAAGTACATTTAAAATAATGATGGTCTGGGTGTGTAAAGGAGGAAAACCAAGATCTGTTGCAACCAACTCTAGAGTATACTGTGCTACTTTCTCTCTATCAAGAACTCAATTTGTTAATATTGAATATCTGTTATTGAATGGTTTTATTTTATAAACGGGAGATTGGGTTTTAAATTCTAAAGTCATCTCACCATTTTTTCCAGAATCCTTGTCTTTTACACTGAGAAACCCTACAGTTGTTCCTACTGCTGCATTTTCTGGTATAGAATTTACCATTGACAATAAAGTAATCTCTGGAGAATTATCGTTAATGTCTTCTATTTCAACCACTACACTACAACGGCTTTCCAGTTCTCATTTGTCTTTTGCTCTTACAGATATTTCATAAAAGTCAGCTTCTTCAAAGTCTACAACACGCTTGACAGATATTTCTCCGGTTTGTTCCTTTAAGTCAAATAATTGTTTTACAGGCTCCAATGTGTGGTAATAAAAAAAATACTCGACCTGTCCATAAAGTCTTTCATCCAAGTCTATTGCATTCAGTTTTAGAATAATTGTTTTGGGTGCTGTATTTTCCGCTAAGGACACTTTATACATTGTGTGGTCAAAAATAGGTGCATTGTCATTGCTATCCATAACAATTACAGTGATCTGTGATGTACCAGATTTGGGAGGTTTACCACCATCAAAAGCAGTTATTAAAAGTTTATGGCTTGCTGTCTCCTCCCTATCTAAGGACTTTTCAATTATAAGTTCAGGAATAATAGTTCCATCATTTCTTTTCTTTACTGACAAGGAAAAATATTGGCTGGCACTAAGAATGTATTGCGACACACCATTAATGCCTGTGTCTGGATCCTGTGCTTGTTCCAAAGGAAAACGAGTTCCAGGGTTTGCTAAAGCTTCATACATTTTAATAGTTTGCTCACTGGAGGAGAAGCTTGGAGAATGGTCATTCAGGTCAAAGATTTCTATCTCTAGACTATGCAGTTCCAGAGGCTGTTCAGTAATGACCTCTAGAGTCAACAAGCAGCTTACTGCAGATCCACAAAGGGTTTCTCTGTCCACCTTTTCATTTACAACTAACACCCCACTTTCCACTATCTGAACCCAGTCTCATCTTCCGCCTAGATACATCAACAAGGTTTATTTTCAGATCCTTAGCTACACTGGCTATGTATGTCCGATGTTCCGACTCTTCAACAATAGAATAATGAAGCTGCCCTGAGACCAATTCCCAGCTACAAAGGAACAGTAAAAACAGTTCTTGCCATTCCCAAGGCTTAAAGATGTGGTTGTCCATAACTTTCATGAAATCCAACATATGTTATAAATCCTTTTATAATCCTAAGACAGGAGAAATCCTGGGATTTTCAATTAGGAATACATCCATAAACATCCTGAGGATTTCTCTAAGCACAGTAGCTATGGTTCCTCTGTTGCTGGAGAGGTAGGGTGGCGACTGAGACAGAGGGAGGAGAGTAAAAGATGGCATGGACAGATCCAGATATCTGCAGCAAAGCAGCTGACTGATTGGCAGCTCTGCCCTCTCCTGGCCAAACCTAGTTTTGCATCTCAATATTGACATCAACTTTACACTTAGAAGTTTTCAAATAAATATCCTTTCAATCAAGGTTATGACTTGTGTTTTAATATTTTGAAATACGGATGTTTTAATATTATTGTAATATTATTCAATGTATATTATCACTTTTCTTCCATGTAGTAATTCCATGCAGTAATTCTAATGTATATCATATAATATGCATCATCATCAGAGGGAACCTTAACTGAGAATTAGCTTCTGCATAACTTAGTGAAAATTTTGATAATGCTTGTTATGAAAGTTTTGCTAGGAGGAAGGAGTGACACACGTTTTACCATGTATTTCCAATAGACTACTATTTATATTTGTGTATGATCTGTATACACAAATGTATAACACCTGATGCAACTTCATACACAATAAATAAACCTACAGTATAAACTTGTGCAAGGAGATCATTTTTACTTATTATTGAAAATTCTTAATTTATTTGCCTTGAATCTGTCTAAATATTCAGATGTTTTAGATTATCCCTGAAGGGTCATCCAAAAACATAACCAAGTCCTGAAGCTGGCAAACAAATTGGCATCAGTCCCCCCAGGGCCTTAGTGCCTGTATAATTTTCTATAGGCAATGGTTTTCCAAAAAAGATAGAGCTAGCTAGAGTGGGCTGGCCTTCGAGCTGCATACATAAAATGATCCCTCAAATGCATTGAAAGCAATATATGTAAGGTAAAATTCTCTCTTTGCTCTGCAGATAAATGAATATGGATTTGTTTGGGAACCTACATTGCCTGCCACTATGGTAGATTTAAATATAAGTTCACACTAAGAACGAATTAAAATTCAACTAATTAGATCTCAAGAGCCTCTAAGCTGTCTGTGCATAAATTCCCTGATCATGCTTGTGCAACTTAATACATTGCTTACTCTAGATGACAATACGAGAATTTTGTTATACTGCATATACCAGCAATTTATACCAGCTCTGCTGGGCAAAAGCTAGTCAAAGGGCAAAATAACAAGTTTGTGGATAGCATGTTTCATAAGGAGTGTTTTCTCACCTTCAACAAACTCCCCTTCCACCTTGTTCACCAACCTGAACACCCCCAAAATAATGCTTATATTTATGAAGAAGCATGTGACTGATTTCTGCAATCCAGCACTAGCAGACTGAGGGGTGCTTTAAAAAACACATATTACCATAGCTCCCTTTTATAAATGGAGAATTTATTGTCCATCAAGAGTGGGAGCTGGGGCCATTCAGTAATTTAAAGGACAGGTTAGGCTATGTAGGTTGGTGAGAGAAACAAGTGTAGAGTAGTCCTGCTTTTTTGCTTTCTGGTTTCATAAGGAACTGCAGAGATGTGAGAAAGAAAACGTTTTGTTTCCTCTTGGAGAACATCTGTGTTCCTCTGGAGATTTTGGGTGGCCCAGTTCCTCAATGGAGATTCAAAAAACAGAAAAAACAGATTGTGTATTACACACAGCAGCAATTCTTCAAAGAGGACAGACCGGATATATAGCCATTAATCAATTTATTGATTATCCTAGTAACAGACCTTGCCAACTAAACTAATAAGTTCACAAAGTATATCGATACAAAAATACAAATGTGCAAAACAAAATACCTCTAAATCCAAACCACATTAAAAAGACCTAATGTCTGAAGAGGATTAGCGGTGGCCACCATTAAACATATTCACCTTTCATAGCTCATTCTCACATGCACATACATTCATCAATCACAATCGATCAATTGATCAAATGTGATTGCTGGTATAAATATCCTGAGATACAGGAGAAAACAAGTATTGGTTGTTGTTTGGTAGACCAGAAAAGTCAATGTTGTGTATTCAAGATGATACTTTGTCTTCAATATTTGTAAATAAAGATGTTTAGTTAGTATTGTTGCAATGTGGAATCAGGTTCATGTAGTAGCCGTAAGAAGGATAGCGGGACCACCGACCGCCTACACAGCCATACACGGCTTTCTCTTCCCCTTCCCTCTGCTCCTCTAAATCCCCCTGTCCTCTCAACTCTACTTGGAGATCGAATACTGCAGCAACTACAGCGGAAACACAGCATTACAGAGAGAAGTATATCTCCCAGAATGGCTGACTCTTACATCTAACAAGTGTGAATTCCCTGCAGCGGCGGTGACGGAAAACAGCTGATTACAGCGATCCTGTCTAGATGCCAACAGAGGGAATTACCCAAAAAGCATAAGAGACGGTGAGATGTATAAAGTTCCTCATTTGCTGTTAATGCATCTTGTTATATGCAACTAAATCAACTCTGTGCTACACCTCACACAGATACTATGTGTCACTGAGCAACCTATACTAAATAAAACGAAAGCTGTTTCTGCAACAGGACTTTTAAGAGGGATTTAAATAGGAACATTCCACATTGCAACAATACTAACTAAACATCTTTATTTACAAATATTGAAGACAAAGTATCATCTTGAATACACAACATTGACTTTTCTGGTCTACCAAACAACAACCAATACTTGTTTTCCCCTGTATCTCAGGATATTTATACCAGCAATCACATTTGATCAATTGATCGATTGTGATTGATGAATGTATGTGCATGTGAGAATGAGGTATGAAAGGTGAATATGTTTAATGGTGGCCACCGCTAATCCTCTTCAGACATTAGGTCTTTTTAATGTGGTTTGGATTTAGAGGTATTTTGTTTTGCACATTTGTATTTTTGTATCGATATACTTTGTGAACTTATTAGTTTAGTTGGCAAGGTCTGTTACTAGGATAATCAATAAATTGATTAATGGCTATATATCCGGTCTGTCCTCTTTGAAGAATTGCTGCTGTGTGTAATACACAATCTGTTTTTTCTAGTCTATAATTAATTCAGAGGACAACAAAAATTTGGGGGTCTCCAATAAGTATTTATTCTTTGGAAACACCCCAAATATACGGTGGAACTGGGTGAATCTCAGCAGGGCGGGACTGCAACACGGTCAATTTGTGCCCATTAGAGAACACCAGGTGCTATTAAGAAAAAATTGCAAACCCTCTTTAATTTTTGTTTTTTATTGGAGATTCAAAAAACAGCATGATTTTCTTTAGTTGTCAGCACCCTTGGAGAGAACGGTGTGTGTACCTGGGAATAATTGTTCCTGCATATCCAAGCTGGAGTTGATATGAAGCCTTTACTGAGAATCTACAAATGATACTCCAATTTCCTAACTTTATTTTTAGTAAAGTTTAATTTTCTATTTCATCCAATACTGACTGGAAAATTCTTTATTTCTGCAGACTACTCTGTTGGGAACTTCAGGGGCATGTCACAAGGCAGACTCTAATGCCGCGTACACACGACCGGACTTTCCGGCAGAAAAGGTCAGACGGAATCATTCCGTCGGACATTCCGATCGTGTGTGGGCTTCATCGGACCTTTCCTTTCGAAAATTCTGATGGACCTAGAAATAGAACATGTTTCAAATCTTTCCAACGGACTCAATTCCTGTTCGTCTGTATGCTAGTCTGACGAACCAAAAACGACGCAAGGGCAGCTATTGGCTACTGGCTATTGAACTTCCTTTTTCTAGTCCCGTCGTACGTCATCACGTTGTAAACGATTGGACTTTGGTGTGATCGTGTGTAGGCAAGTCCGCTTCAGCGGAACTCCGTCGGAAAGACCGTCAGAGTCTACTCTGATGGAAAGTCTGCTCATGTGTACGTGGCATAAGAGGAGATTGCAGGCTTATTTTTTTTTTTGTGTCTCTGTGTCACCAGAGCTGTCCTGGGGGCTATGGCTTTCAAACCCGACGTGGCACTATGTAAGACTCGGGCCAAGTATTCCCTATGTCTACTGATGACTTGAGAATAGCTAAAAGGAGAAGAAGCATCTGGCTGACTGCTTGACTTGGAGGAACTTTGGGGGTATATTTGAGCAACTACAGAGTTCCTTGTTCTAAGAAAGACTTCTTAGAACTGACAGAAAGAGGATGGGTCAGTGTGTTGTCTTTTTACAAGCTAATTATCAGGTTTGAATGCTGTTACCTGGGATGGGCGGAAAGTCCCATAATTTAGTGTATAGCAACTTACACAGTTATTGGAGATCCAGAGAGTGCATGGTACTGTAAGAACAGGCAAAGTACAGATTGGCATTAGGAATTAATGCTTAAAAATGATAATTCTCCCCTAAAAATCCTTGAACTTCTAGTGCATAGTTGCCATTTGTCCTTGCCAAATCTAAGACCATATTATTGATGGCTACACAGTGCAAATTTCCCTTTGCCAAAGCAAACAGGATAGTCTAGAAAGGCATAAACAACTGCTTGCACCATATGTTTACTGTAAAGGTCGCCATACACAGCTCAAACTTTGGGCCAGTCCTGTGGAAGTGGCCAAAATTCAAGCCATGTCCCTGACACGCCCAGCTCCACACAGGTCAACTGAAAGATCAAAGGAGCAGAGTGGAAAGTTGTGTATTCAAACAGCTGCAGGTGCTATGACTGTCTGAATACAACAGTCAGCAGTGCAGATTCCTCCATCCACAATCTTCAGTGTAGATGGGGGAATCAAGTAAAATCTAAAAGTCTATGGCTTTAGCGTTTATCAGAACTTTCAGCAATAGCAGGCTGATATTTATTAACTGACAGAACCCGAACTGCATAATATAATGAAAATATTTCTCCACATTGCATTATTCTGTATACTAATACAAGTCAAGTTACCTATCCAAAGGTTTTTCTATTAGATTGCACAAAAATAACCAATTAGAATGGAACTCTACCCTATATTAAAGGAGACACATTCCTACATATTTCATGGTCATGCACTAAAATGTTGACCTTTTGGAAAAGTGGTACTATTATAACCAACAACACATCTGGTGTTACAATGATATATGCATGTCTATACCTATTCAGTTGTATCTAACTCTCTGCAATTCTTTGGCCCAGGCCAGGTCTCTGGGCACCATGTCTGATATGCTTAAAAGCCCTTTCCATAGAATTACTAAATGCTAAATGTGAAAAAACACATACAGTATGCATAGGTAATTTATACAATTAAGCCTAATGACTAAATACTGCTGCTGGGAAATACTGACCAAATCTGGGAACTGTTTATTTGTTAACTATTTTTCTTTGACAAGAACTTCTTTTATATTGATGAGATCAAATTCATAATGATCAATTCATATTGATGAAATAGAAGCCACGTATCTCGCCACTCAGAAAAACAGGCTGGTTGAACATAATTAACTTTCCTTTACCATTATAACAATTCAAACTAAAATCCAGCTATTCCTTCAGTCTTGTAGAGTTCTGCATTAATCTCTCCTGTACTGAAATAGCTTACTCTGAATTCACTGCACACTATGAGAATCCCAGTACTTTCCATCATGTAGACATTTTGTGTGGGTGTTACCAGGGGTGGTCTGCATGCAAATACAGTCTGCCTGGGAATGCAAATTTTCAGGCTGGCACCCACCCATCAACGTATTTGGATATATGCATAATACCCCCAAAGAGCCAGCCACTGCTTTAATCAGGGCTGAGGGCTCTGGAGAGGACTACTACAAGGTCCTGGTGCTGCATTGCATAGATAAGCACAGAGATCCAGTGATGAAGCCATTGGGTTCGAAAATAAGGCAATAAAAATAGAAAAGGTTTTATTTAAAATGTAATTAGAATGTTAATGAGGTGAAGGGAGGAACTAGGAAAGGCAGATTAAGCATCAGCTTTAGTCTACCTCATCCAGAATTGCTCCAGAAAAAGAAAACAATATATATTCCCCTTGCCTTGAATGTTTTACAGCCAGCCCCAACTGCAAGTAGTTAAATATTCCTCTGATTTACCCACCACTCCCCCAGACTGAACAAGGATTTAACCTTACTAAATGGGGGGAAGAGGTGGGGGCAAAAAAAATGATTAAATTGCTAATCGAAGTCTTGAGACCTGAGCTTTAAACATTGACTATATACTAGCATACAATCAATACAGACCTTAAGAAATGTCTGTCATTTCAAAAATTACATTTGCAATACAAAATAAAATTAAAAATGCAAATGTATATAGTACAACATAACAAAATACCAGACAGGTGTTCTCAAAGGCTCTATCCAGTAAAAGAAAGCTCTTACACATACATGTAGGCACCACGTGTGTAAACACAATATGACTGAGTATATACTAGCATACAGTCAATACTTTCCTTATAAAGTACAATGTCTGTCATTGCAAAAATTACATTTGCAATACAATATAAAATAGAATAAAAAATCCCAAAGTATATAGTACAACCTAACAAAATACCAGACAAGTGTTCCCAAAGGCTCTATCCAGTAAAGGAAAGCTCTTACACAGAAATATAGGTACCACATGTCCCATTTCCTGCAGGACAGTCCTCCCATCTTACAAAGTGCCCTGTACATTCCCATGTTCAGTGGCATGTCCCACTAGTCAGATGGCAGCAAATATATCTGCCACAAACACAAGTTGCCAAAGCAGTTGACATATGAATTATGGCATAATATTGCCTATTGCAAGAAAGTGTCTGTCCAGTTGTTGGTGAATTTTGACTACTTATAAGTCATGTATAATTTATATGATTTATAATTACTGTAATAAAAATGATAATAATAGTAATATTTCAAAGACTGAACAGCACCAAATCTAAGAAACTGATTTACCTCACATGACACATGTTCAACTTATTGCCTAAATTGTTTCCTGAGCAACGTCATATAGATGTACCAAAAATAGTTATGTCAAAATGATAAAATCTTGAACTAATTGCATTACTACTGCCTTTTTGTAAAAAGCTTATAATAATGTATTTTTTTGTATCTAATAAAGAGGCAATGTGATAAAGTACCAAATATATGAATAGTGAGAGCACAATTATCCTTTGACAGCAATGTTTACAAAGTGACATTGAAGACTCAAATAAATGACAGCAGAAGCCATGCTACTTGACAGCATGGTTGGCTTAAAAGCCTGACCTCTCCTGGTTCAACACAAGAACTACAGCTATCTTGTCTACTTCAAGAAAATGTAGCTACATGCATTCTCAGAGTGGTTAAGAAGTTTTGTAGGGTCACGCAAGCTCATGTATATTTGCCAAAATGAAATACATTTGAAATGTTATTTACTTCTGAATGTACACTCCTATTACACAGACATTCATTCATACACAGAGCACTTATAACAAAAAACATACGTTCTGCATGTTGTAGAGTTTTACTGGTAAATTTACAATAATCGTCTGGTTAAAAATAACGTAAGGCTTTTTTATGAATAACCTAGGGCCCGTGTTGCCGGACTTTTGTTTATATAAGACTTTTTTTACTTTCCATACAAGTTGATGATAACACAAAGGTAAATCAAAACACATAGGGGGTTGATTTACTAAAGGCAAAGAGACTGTGCACTTTGCAAAGTGTAGTTACACACTGCAAGTGCACTTGCTTCAGAGCTTAGTAAATGAGGTATTGCTTCACTTTGCAAAAAGTACCCAATCACATGCCAGGAAAATAAAAAGACAGCATTTTTACTTGCACGTGATTGGATGATGGAAGTCAGCAGAGCTTCTGTTCATTTACTAAGATCTGGAGCAACTGCCCTTTGCAAAGTACACAGTCTATTTGCCTTTAGTAAATCAACCCCATAGATACAGCTTAGAAAGAGATAAAATACAAGTCAGAAGATGACTAACTGGTCAAAAGTGTTTCAACCTGATCTCAAAAACAAGTGAGAAGCTAGCATCCAGCATATCACTCACTAAAACATACTTATCACTTCTGGGAGCCTAAACCTTTTATAGTCTGCACCAAAATTTTATTCAACTAGTCATAACAGAGTCTTCATAAGCACATTTCAAACAATAGAACAAACACACAAACTACCACTTCCTGGCTGTCCACCGTTAGTATACGTCGGTACTTCGTAGAGGAGTATCGTTATTATGGCAGCAGCTAGCTACCATAACCTCAGTATCCTCTTCTTCAGTGAGCAGTCCAGTTTCAAATAAAAGTGGTCTCTGCGGCGGAATCGCCATGAGATCAATTTTATCAGCAATGGGAGAAGGGCCTGCTCCCGCCGCTTACTGGTACCCTCCACCGCTTACCGGAGCAGTTGGCAGCGGCAGAGACAATCGGATCTTCACTCTTGCTGGGCATGGAGACGAGTGAGGGGAAGATGGCACCCGTCCTTAACAATGCTGGGCGGAAATGAAGTCAAAACGCCACTTCCGCCCATAGCTCTTAAAGGGCCATTTTTTTTTAATTTTTTTTTTTTAAATGACAATTTTTTTTTTTAATGCATTTTAGTGTAAATATGAGATCTGAGGTCTTTTTGACCCCAGATCTCATATTTAAGAGGTCCTGTCATGCTTTTTTCTATTACAAGGGATGTTTACATTCCTTGTAATAGGAATAAAAGTGACATTTAAAAAAAAAAAAAAACAGTGTAAAAATAAAAAATAAAAGGTAAAATAAAAAAGATGCCCCATCCCGACAAGCTCGCGTGCAGAAGTGAACATATATGTGAGTAGTGCCCGCATATGAAAATGGTGTTCAAACCACACATGTGAGGTATTGCCACGATCGGTAGAGCAAGAGCAATAATTCTAGCCCTAGACCTCCTCTGTAACTCAAAACATGCAACCTGTAGAATTTTTTAAAAGTCCCCTATGGAGATTTTTAAGGGTAAAAGTTTGTCACCATTCCACGAGTGGGTGCAATTTTGAAGCGTGACATGTTGGATATCAATTTACTCGGCGTAACATTATCTTTCACAATATAAAAAAATTGGGCTAACTTTACTGTTGTCTTATTTTTTAATTTATTTTTTCCAAAAAAAAGTGCGCTTGTAAGACCACTGCACAAATACGGTTTGACAGAAAGTATTGCAATGACCGCCATTTTTATCTCTAGGGTGTTAGAAAAAATTGTATAATGTTTGGAGGTTCTAAGTAATTTTCTAGCAAAAAAAACTGTTTTTAAATTAACAAATCTCAGAAAGAGGCTTGGTCCTTAAGTGGTTAATTGTCATATAAAATCCTGTGATGTTTATACCCCCCCCCCCCATATGTATTATAATAAATATATATTGGAGAAGGGGAAATTGTGGCATTTAGCCATACCTCCCTCCCTCACAGAACGCATTGCATTCTGAGAAAAGAGTGCGAGACATTTTCTGAATGGAAGAGAGTGCGGAGCAAACAACCAGCTATGATCAGTGTACTACATCCTTAAGTTTCAGAAGTTTCAACTGTGCACTGTACGAGCTGAATGAAAAAAAAAAGTTTCCAATAACACAGCAGTACCCAAACACACACTTGTCACATTAGCAGTTATTTACAGTACAAAAATGTTTGCCTAGAGTTCAGCTTCAATAAAGCCTGCACCAATTTTGCAGAGATAAGTGGCCTAGTGTTCCTAAACTGAATCTTAATGGCCAAAGATTATCTTTATAGCTTACCTATTCTGTTACTAAGACTTCATTCCCATGACTTTAAAAATCGTACTGATGTTAGTACACATGTGTTTTCTAGGAGAAAAGTTGCTGCGTAATGATTAGCAAAATACTTGTGAATAGATGCGTTTAAATGTGTAAAGACGTGTAAAGAGTATGCGTACACAATTTTCTTTTAGAATAATTTACTTTTCCCCTTTGTTTAAACTTAAGTTACATGCTTACAAATGCGCACCCATGTGTTTATACACATAAGCGTGTAAAGGGCATGTTCATAGATGCAGATTTTTGGATTCTGTGTTATTGATCTGAAAGCAGCTCATGTTAACGCAGCTTTGTGAATGGCTCAGTTGAAAACAATGAAGCTGGAATCAGATCCATAATTTAAAAAAAAACACTTGTACAGTATATGTGTGAGTGTAAAACCCTGTGCAATCTCAGTGTCAGAGTTAAGGCAGAGCCAAGGACCTTTCCCTCACCCCCATGTGCTAGTACTCAGAATTAATGGCTGGCCAAAGAGGTGCTTTGCACTGTATAACAGAAAGATAGGGGCATATGTTGCTGGATATGTGACAGTATTTCCATGGGCCTCAGCTGTAAAAAGGGCGGGCAAGAGTATAGGAATGGTATGCGTTAGTAGAATAGAATGGCTAAAGGGACAGGTTTACCGACCAGCCGCCGCAGTTTTACTGCGGCGGAATGGCACGGCTGGGCGAAACAACGGTATGTTACATCGCTTCGCCTTTTGGCCACTAGGGGCGCGCGCGTGCCCGCAGCGTGTGCCCTACCCCGATGCGAGTGCCTGAACCCGATGTGCCTGGCGGGCGTGGTGACTGCCGGGCTCTCGCGATCGCTCGTGACAGAGCGAGAACTGGGATCTGTGTGTGTAAATATACAGATCCCGGTTCTTTCAGGTGAGAGGAGACAGATTGTGTGTTCATAATATGTATGAACACCAATCTTTCTCTCTTCCTCTATAGTCCCATCCCCCACAGTTAAATGGGGGATGGGACTAGGTCATTGAGCAGCCAAATCTTCCGGGGCTGAAGCGGTTAAGCAATGCTAGGATAAACATGTGCTCTGGTCAGGTAAGATATTTCTACTGTCTTTGCTTGAATACTCAAGCTTCATATTCATTTGTAGTATATCTTGAGGTCACTTCGCCTTCTTCAAAAAGGTATGTGTTTGCATAGTCAACTGATTGTTGTAGGTGGAACTGCTGAATAGTAAGCACAAGTAATATGGAACACTAATTCCTAAAAACATACATAATTATTCATATACTCATGAACTCCCAGTACAGATATATCACAGTCAGAAATCCATTTGCTAGTTTCCCCTACGTAGGTTTATTTCCCAGCCTTCATTATATATAATTCTGGAAGTGACACTCTTCTGCTCTATATATGATTATCGTAATAATGATGATGAACATGATAATTTGCATGTGTGACACCTGTGTCCTACTTTGCAAAGATTCTCTGTTTGTAAATTGCTTTTGCTATGGCCCACAAAGAATAATGCTTACTTCTGGATTACTTTGCACCATCAGATTAGGTAGTAAATGTTATATACATTTCAAAGTATAACCAAACACAACAAAATGTATTGGCTTTAATGAATATTATATTGATTTTAGAATGCAGTGTATATAAGTGATGAGCTACTGTATGTAGGCAGACTACACAAACCAGACAGTGGCGTCTCCAGCTTTCAAATTTAGGGGGGGCACATGGGGGGACAGGGACAAAGTAGGGGGGCAACTATAAAATGCATATGTATATATACACTGGGGCCCTTTACTACGACCCCACAACGGGCCCTTTCACATGTTCTGCAGTAAGCTCCCTTCCTACTGTATGGTGGCAGAAAACAAGAGATATATGTCACCAGCATACCAAGAAAATATAAGGATCCAAAGCAGTGGGAGAACTATCAGGGTAGCAAAGATTGTCTTGCCTCCAGGCCCTGGTGTTCTGCCACTGTGGGGTTCCCCGGCCTCCACTTGCTGTCCTGCTCCTGCTATTGACTGCCCTCGTCTGGCATATCTTGGAATTTACAGGCTGGTTCTCCTGTCCTAAGGATGGGAGAAATCAGTCTGTTTTTTCAGTAACTGAGAGTCCTGGTGGAGTCCTTCCTGCAACTCGCTCTTTTCCCTGCCAATGAGGATGCAGGTGAAGGTGCAGATCGGGCGGCCGTGGTTGTGTGAGCACTCGCATTATGCAGTGTCAGCGAGCAGGGGAGGGGGGGGGAATCACCCGCAGGAGCTGACTGGGGACTCTCTCCCTCTTAGACATTGATTTTTTGTAAAAAAAATAAATAAATAAATAAAAAAAAAATTTTTTTGGGGGGGGGGGGGGGCACATGGTGGGGCACAGCATAATGTTGGGAGGGTCAGGGCCCCCTCTGGCCCCCCCTAGGGGCGCCATTGAAACCAGATCCATTGCTTTTCACCCAATCAGGCTTTATCAGAAGTCCTGATTGGGTAAAATGCGTCAGTCACAATGGCTTGTCTGTATCACTCTCCTGACAGCAGTGAGGGCTGATAATTAATCATTGGAATGAACATTGTCACACTAAGAACTTTTGCCTTTTAAGGAATAAAGTATATTTATGATAATGCCCTAGGATGAGCGATTTTTTGTCTCTTTTATGTTTCATTTCTTTCACAAGAACCTTCCATACCAAATGAGAGCAGCAAGACCTAATATTGTATTGTGATTGGATTTATAAACTTGTTCTGTGCTATCTGCACTGACCTACTAGCCTGGAATTTCTTGTTTTCCTCATTCAACTTCTACTTTTCTGACTTGAAATTAGAGATTATTATTATTATCATACAGGATTTATATAGCACCAACAGTTTGCGCAGAGCTTTACAACATGAGGGCAGACAGTACAGTTACCATACAATTCAATACTGGAGGAATCAGAGGGCCCTGCTCGTTAGAGCTTACAATCTAGAAGGATAATATTTATTACCAGTAGTTGCAATTGGTTATTGCACTAAAAATCACAGAGTAAAAAAGGAACTCTCTATTAAATAAGCCTGGTGATTTATCCAAAGAAATGCATTTAAATCAATAGAAATAATGGTAAATAACTATATGAGCCAATAAATATTAGTCATGCTACCTGGAAGGAATAAAAATGCATTACTAATGCAGCCTTATCACATAAAAATATTCTTAATCTTAAATTGTATGTGCTGTAACCCATAGCAGGTAAAATAATATAAACATCAAAGTCGCATGACAAGTCATTCCACATGTTTTCCAATGATAATCATTCATATATGTGCAATTTAAAGTTGCAGCAACCTCAAAGTAGTTCATGCACTACTTTGGTCCAATTTTCATGCCGCTTGAAGACCATAAACTTTAATGTTAACCCTCAAAATTTGAATGAAAGTTGTTCCTGAATGTTATACAATGCAACAGCTGTGCAACAGTTGTCCATTATCACTGGTCAAAGCCAAAGTCGTATACAAATCCCACCCATCCAAAGTTGGGTCAACTTTGCTTCAAAGTTGCATCAAAGTTGCACTCCAAAGTTGGTGCAACTTTGGAGTCGTATAATTGTGAATGGAGCCTAAAAGTAGTGGAAAATATTTATACAAACCGCAACTGGAAGAATATTCAATAAACCATGTGACTAGAAGGGCAGCTTAAAAAAAATAAAAGAAATCTAATATAAATAACAGGGACCTTTTATAATTACGCTAAAAATATCATTTAAAAAAGTTATTGCTTTGATTTTTTTTTCCTCACCTGACTTGGGTCAATCAAAAGGTTCAAATTAGAAGCATCAGGTGCACTCTCTGGATCTTTAGACTGTGAAATATTTAATTGACTCCTTAATGTCAAGTCATTTGTTCCTGTACCAGGAGGAAAACAGATTGGATAACAAGGTCCTGGGGGTTCTGGAGGAGCCATCCTTACCTCCATATATTTTAACGTCCCATCCGTGTTCAGGTAAAGTGTTGGTTTGTACTGATCCATATAAGATGTAGAAAGTGGTTTGTTTGAGAAACAAGATCCACAGCTACTTTCATAATTCTTCTTAAGGCATCTGACGAGTAATATTGTAAAAGTAGTAAGAAAGACTAAACTAATTGCTGCTAAGGAAATAATAAGATATAAGGTCATATTTGGAGCTGATTTAGAATTTGTAAGAAAATCATGAGATTTGGGGCTTTCCTGAGCAATATTCTCCATTATATTTACAATCAGAGTGACTGTAGAGGACAGTGAAGGCTCCCCATGGTCACTGACAGAAATTACAAGTCGATGTTCTGCATTATCCATCTCCTGTAATCCTCGCAGAGTTCTGACTTCTCCTGTATATTCAGAGATATGAAACAAATCTGGACTGCCAGACTGAAGAAGACTATAGGTGAGCCAAGCATTGTGCCCAGAATCCAGATCCACCGCAGATACTTTACTGACTAAATATCCAGCAGATGCAGATCTGGGAATGGTCTCTTGTGCCATCACTTCCCCTGAGTTCTCTGGGTATAATATAGAGGGATAATTGTCATTTGTATCCTGAATAAATATGAAGACTGAAACATTGGAAAAAAGCTTTGGGGATCCAGAATCTTCCACTCTCACAGTGATCTGTAGAACTTGGAGCTGTTCATAGTCAAAGGAGCGCTGGGCATAAATATTACCAGTGTCGGAGTTAATGTAGACAAATGAAGAGACAGGAGAGCTGTCTATGTGGCTTTCCGCTATGGAGTAAATGAGCTTTGCATTATCTCCTTCATCTGGATCTCCAGCAGATACTGTACACAACAGTCTGCCAGGATCATTATTTTCTGATATGAAGGCATTGTAAGCAGACTGTAGAAATGCTGGATGATTATCATTAACATCAGAAATAGTAATGATGATTGTAGTCTGGCTGCTTAAAGAAGGAGAGCCCATATCAGAAGCGATCAGTGTAATAGTATATTGTGAGACTTTCTCTCTGTCCAGATGTCCACTAGTGACCAGTGTATAACGGTTTGACATGGGCTGGCATTTAAAGGGTAAATCCGGTGATATTTCTAATTTGATTTCCCCATTTTTACCAGAATCCCTATCTCTGACTGTGATAAACCCAACAATAGTCCCTACTGGGGCAGCTTCCAGAACTTCATTTTTTTTAGTAGTAAACACAATTTCTGGTACGTTATCATTCACATCTTGCACTTCAACCTGTATAATACATCGTCCTTCAAGTTTGGGTGATCCTTTGTCTGCAGCTTTAACAGACAATTCATACAATTTTGTCTCCTCAAAATCCACATGTCGCTTGATAAATATTTCACCATTCTGAGGATTTAAATCAAATATTTGTTTTGCAGACTCCAAAGTATGGTGATCAAATGTATAGAATATTTCACCATTAATTCCTTCATCTAAATCAGTGGCATTAAGTCTCATAACAACTGTTTTTATAGGAACATTTTCTGGTAAGCTGATTTTATAACGTGGCTGATCAAACACTGGTGCATTGTCATTAATATCGAGCACAATAACAGTTATCTGAGTAGATCCTGATCGGGGAGGTTCTCCTCCATCAATGGCAGTGAGAACAAGCTTGTGTTCAGATTTGTCCTCTCTGTCTAGGATTTTTTCTAGGACTAACTCTGCAATGAGCGTTCCATCTATGCGATTGGTAACCGTCAATGAAAAATAGGGATTTGGGTTCAGTTTGTAATTATTAACATCATTATTACCTACATCAAGATCCTTGGCTATTTCTAGTGGAAAACGAGCACCTGGGAAAGCAAATACTTCTGTAATCTTTACAAGTTCATTGGTGGTGGTAAAACTGGGAGAATTATCATTGATATCCAAAATCTCAATTTCTAGATTAAACAGCTCCAGAGGATTCTCAGCTACAACCTCTAAATGCAGTAAACAGCTGGAGCTGGATCCACACAGACTCTCCCTATCAATCCTCTCATGAACAGTCAGGGCTCCGTTTCTTTGGTTGATAGAAAAATATCTGCTGCTTTCTTCAGATTTCAACCCCAAGCTTCGTTTTTTAACATCTGCTAGATTCAATCCAAGATCCAGAGCTACATTCCCTACTACAATCCCGAGATCTGACTCCTCTGCAATAGAATAACGAAGCTGCCCAGAGACCCATCCCCAGCTACAAAGGAGAAAGAAGAAAGCTACTTGCCATTTCCAAGCATTTGAGATGATTTGCCAGTCCATATCTTAAACCCTTATAGTATGATTGATTAAAATGTACATCCTTTATAATCCAAATGTGTTTTTAGTATAAATATGAAGCATTTTGTTGAGATATTCTGTTGTTGCAGGAAAAGCATCCAGAGGGCTCTCATTGCAGACGCAGCTCTTCTTTGTGTGTGAGAGAAGAGATGGGAGGGTGAATCACTGAGCCAGGGGGAGGAGAACACTGCCAGCATGAACAGATTTTGTAGTGTAGCTAAAATACTTGACTGGATGACAAGTATTCCCTCTGCTGGCCACTAGTGATTATTACAGATAAATACCATGCAATATGCTTATACTAATCTGACTGTATATTTCCAATAAAAACATTTAGAATATTGTAACTTTGTACAAATACATACTGGGCAGAAGAAGGTATGTTAGGTGTAAATCTTTAACAGTCTGTATAAGCTAGCTATCAGAGTACTGGCACCCATATTAAATACAGTATCATTACATAATCTATATTTATGCTGTTTTTTTTAAGATTCAAAGATGGAAAAAAAGGTAGTAAGTTTGCAAAATGGATAAGATTAATAAGGGACAGGTATTGATAATTTTGCATATACCTAGTACCTTACCTAAGTTGATGTTATATATGATCATATCATCACTGTCTATTGACATATCTGATCATTTAACATTTTAAATGTGTTTTGTTACTAAGCATGTATTTTAAATTTAACTAAAGCTTAAAAAATATTGTGGATAAAATGGCATCTGTTTTCTGGTATCTTCACAATGGTGACCCCTGATCTCTGGTATCTTTATGAAATAGCTGCTAGCTTTTTATAATACAAATCACAAAGTCTTGTAATGTTACACTAAAAAACATATGACTTTGAAGTACAGATCTCAAATCAGTTTTATCTTTATCTTGCAGGTCTCCAAATCTCTGATGGTCCTAAAATTCTTCTCCAGGTTGCAGTTAAATTTACCCGTGCAGTGCCTCCTTCCAGCACCGCTTGAATGAAATGCTCATTTGGCTGGAGGGGAAGGAATAAGTACAAATACTTACCCTATTCCCTAAACCCCTGGCAGCAGATGCTCTACTTCATTGTCCAATGCTTCAGGTACGTGGGTGGGCCCTCGACATTCTTGCATACAGTGCAGGACTAGCCCTGCATTGTGCATGATAACCTACGATAGCTGAGAACGACTGGGCAGCAAAGTGAAGTTGCTTCATGGAACAAATTGCATGGAAAGGAGGAAGCCTGCGAGAGCAAAGACTAGAGTAAGTATTGCGATTTAAGTTATTCTTTACTCCCCTAGCAAAAGGAGCATATAACGCATACAGTGTAGGGAAGGGTACTTCATAGGGTACATTTAACAGCATCCCTGAGTAGGGCTTTAAAATGGCTCTATGTTTCTTCTGTTTTTTTTTTTTGTCTTTTTTTTTTTGACAGAATAGATCACAGAGTTAAAACAGATTTATAGCACAAGCTACTAAATCCCCTATAAGGTCTCTAACTTCCAGAGGTTTTAAAAATGCATAGCCCAGAAGCTCAGGTAAGTCTACAATTTGAACACAATTTCTTTAGTTGTATCAGGGCACATATTTCATAATAGAGATCCTATTCTTTTGCGTTTTCCATTGGTGGCACACTGGGAAGTGACTCCCAGGGAGCATACACGCGTATTCCACATGATCACATTCATTATGAATTCTAACTGTGAGAATAGCCACATTTTTAGATTAATAGACCCATATCTAATACAGTCAATCACTTGTACTGACATAGTCTTTAGCAGACAGCATCAGCTCCCAAAGCACAGAGCTGAGTTACTTAAGATAAATTATTACTTCTCCTCAACCTGCTTGGTTATTTGTAGGGATCTCATGTTAGAGTAAAAATGTCTGCTTTACTAAATCAGGCTTATAATGTATATGTGATAACCCCAACTTGTAAACATTATGCATTAGATACTAAATTGCTACAGTATATCGCTGACAGTTCAAAATGCTATGAATGTTAGCCAACCAAACTTATAATATTTCCACAATTATGTCTCTACTAGTTTTACATAAAATTAAACCGTAATTTTATTTCTATGAAAAAAAAACCCGTTATTTTCATTTTGATTAACATACTTTTAAATATGTAAAAATCCATGGTACATACATTCTCATTCCCTCTTGCCCCTTCGATTCACAGTCACTGTGAAACTTTTCACCACACAGCAGCAGTATCTGCTTCCTCAACCATGGTTTAAGTCCACTGATGAGTCCAAGTAATGGGTCTAAGTCCAATTGTGGAAATTCTGGTGGCTACAGAGTATACTTTGTGTTTTCATACAGTTCTCATACAGTTCAGCACCCCCTTCTGCTGCCTGAAACCTTGTATACTGTAGTTACGTGTCAGATAGTTAAGCCTAGTACACACAGCTTCTGTCGAAGGGTCATGACCGAAAAAGGTCTACCAACCGACTTCCGATCAGCGCTCTCAGCCAATGGCTGAGAGCACTGACTAGAGTGTTCAGGTGCTTTAATAACATCGGATTGTTTTTTTATAGCGGCTTCGACCTGAGCTGTCAGTTTTGTAGTGTGTACGAGGCTTTACAATGTTAAAACAGTCTCAATTAGTGGTTACTAGAGGCAGGGAAAGAAAATGCTCTCCTTGCCTGTATCTTGCCTGACTTCTATCATCCAATCATGTGCAAGCAAACATACCATTTTTAAGATTCCTTGCACATGATTGTGTATTCTTTGCAAAGTGAATTTTCACTGCATTTGCTAAGCCAAAGGAAAATTCACTTGCAAAGTGAATATTCCCACACAAAGTGAAGAGCCTATTTTCCTTAAGTAAATCAACCCCTTGGTGTGGAAGCCTGGTCATAGCACCCTTTGATATAAGAAAGAAAGACATACAGTTATGTTTGCAAGTCTTAGAAATGCATGTATGACATGCTAAAATACCTTTTCACCTTTGAATATAACAGTCTGCATTCAATGTAATGCATTAATTCTCTAGTTATTTGCGCCAGTCACCACAGCCACAACACTTCTGGCATACACAACTCATATTTTACCTCTCCTGCATCATCCTACCATGCAAATAAATATATATTGGTTGAATTAAAGAGGTTGGTTATGAATTATTATTTTCCAAAACCGAGAGATGTATGCTGATAGATAGATTTACCTATATATATATATATATATATATATATATATATATATATATATATATATATAGATTTACCTAGCAAAGGGACATACTGTATGCATAAGCTGGTCAGTCATATTTTATTTGTTATACTGCATATTTCTGGTCTCACATTTTTGCAACAGTAAACCATTCATACTATATCAGGAATTATATATAGCAATTAATATGTTTATGCTAAAGTTTGCACACACAAGTATGTAGTAAAAAAGTTACCATGGCCAACTCTTCCTTCAGAAAAGGTGACTAGCTCTCATGCTGACCCTCCAGTTTCAGTACTTTCTGAGTTACTTACCAAAATAAATATGCAGATTAGGATTTCAAATATCATGTGATGGATTCTGTTTCCAGGTTTGTGACCCAGAAAGTATTGAAGCCAGAAGTCAATTAAGATTTTTAAAACGTGTTCATCAATGTCAGCATACATATTTATTTCATAACAGGTTTCCTGTTACCAAATTTGAGTGTATGTAAACTCTAACAATAAACTTCTCCTATTGGCTCCCTTTTGCCTCCCTGGTAAATATTCCACTGAAAGTGTTTTGTTATATCTGTTTGATAAATGCAAACAATTTCTTGCTGATTATAGAAGATATTTTGCATATTGCCTGTGTTATTTCAATAAGTCTAATTAGCCCTCCTAGTTCTTATCTCAAACTACAGAACAGTGTCTATGTAGATACAAATAGACTGGGAGCAATTCAGTAGTTTAGCAAAGGACAACTGTGCATGGCTAATGCCATTGGTTCACTGTGTTGTCAGCCTACAAAAGAATTTAGGAGCTGAGTGCATTTCTAGCAGATCAACACATCTTTTTTCTGTACTTGCAGGGATAAAACATGTATTGAAGAGATGTACTGTATATGTTTTTTAGCCCCAACATACACTTTACCTGTTGATATAACCATTATCTCATATAAAACCAATTGATTTACTAATTATTATTCAAGCAATTCTTCACAAACTAAGAATAAATAGGCTTGTTCATAAACACATGTCGCACATGCGACAATAATAGATTAAGATTGTTTCTTCAGATTTCTGAAAATGTTGGTAAGCTATTAGTTTGGGCATATGTAAGATGGTATGCTGACATTTCAGGGTATGAAAAGTGTGATTTGTACCAATTTATACAAGTGCAACAATATTTTATATGTAAGATAAATTATAATATTTATAAACCAGTAACATTATTATTATTATGTTCCCTACCTGGCTTATTTCATTTAACTGGCTTGCACTGGTGGATTGATTAACCTGTGTATCCATTAGAACTGAATGTAAAGCTGTGACTGGTTTTGTCAATGTAAAATCTGCAGCGTTGGTTGACGGAGGAAAGCAAGGCGGATAACATTGTCCTGGTGGGTCTGTTGGAGCCATCCTCACTTCCATGTATTTTAATGTTCCATCTGTGTTCAAGTAAAGAGTTGGCTTGTAATGATCCATGTAATTACTAGAATGTGATTTGTTTGGGAAGCACGACCCACAACCACTACTGTAATGATCCCTTTTAAGGCACCTCACAATTAATATGATAAATGTAACCACAGAAACCAAACTGATGGCTACAAGGGAAATAATAAGGTACAAGGTCATATCTGGTGTTGATTTAGAATTTGTAAGAAAATCATGAGATTTGGGGCTTTCCTGAGCAATATTCTCCATTATATTTACAATCAGAGTGACTGTAGAGGACAGTGAAGGCTCCCCATGGTCACTGACAGAAATGACAAGTCGATGTTCTGTGTTATCCGTCTCCTGTAATCCTCGCAGAGTTCTGACTTCTCCTGTATATTCAGAGATGTGAAACAAAGCTGGACTGCCAGACTGAAGAAGACTATAGGTGAGCCAAGCATTGTGCCCAGAATCCAGATCCACCGCAGATACTTTACTGACTAAATATCCAGCAGATGCAGATCTGGGAATGGTCTCCTGAGCAATGACTTCCCCTGAGTTCTCTGGGTATAATATAGAGGGATAATTGTCATTTGTATCCTGAATAAATATGAAGACTGTAACATTGGAAAACAGCTTTGGCAATCCATGGTCTTCCACTCTCGCAGTGATCTGTAGAACCTGGAGCTGTTCATAGTCAAAGGAGCACTGGGCATAAATATTACCGGTGTCAGAGTTAATGTAGACAAATGAAGAGACAGAAGAGCTGTCTATGTGGCTCTCTGCTATGGAGTAAATGAGCTTTGCATTATCTCCCTCATCTGGATCTCCAGCAGATACTGTACACAACAGTCCGCCAGGCTCATTGTTTTCTGATATGAAGGCATTGTAAGCAGACTGTAGAAATGCTGGTTGATTATCATTAACATCAGAAATAGTAATGATGATTGTAGTCTGGCTGCTTAAAGATGGAGATCCCAGATCAGAAGCTATCAGTGTAATAGTATATTGTGAGACTTGTTCCCTGTCCAGATGTCCACTAGTGACCAGTGTATAACGGTTCAACATGGGCTGGCATTTAAAGGGTAAATCTGGTGATATTTCAAGTTTTACTTCTCCATTTTTGCCAGAATCTCTGTCTCTGATTGTGATAAATCCAACAACAGTCCCTACTGGTGCATTTTCAGGCACATAAGAATTTTTTGACGTATATATAATTTCTGGAGTGTTATCATTAACATCTTGCACATCCACTTGAATAACACAGTGTCCCTCTAGTTTGGGAGACCCTTTATCTTCTGCTTTTATAAACAATTCATAAAAATCTGACTCTTCAAAATTTATGATACCTGTAACAAACACTTCACCTGTGTATTCTTCTATATTGAATATGTTCTTTGCAGAATCCAGTGTATGATGGTCAAAGGAATACAAAATCTCACTATTTGTACCCTCATCTAAATCTGTGGCATTTAGCTTTACAACAACTGTTTTTAAAGGAATATTTTCTACAACACTGATTTTATAGCTTGAGTGATCAAACACTGGTGCATTATCATTGATATCTAAAACCACAACAGATATTTGTGTGGATCCTGATCTCGGTTGTTCTCCACCATCTATGGCTGTAAAGATCAATGTATGTTCTGCATTTACCTCTCGGTCTAAACTTTTATCTAATACTAATTCTGCAATAAGGCTTCCATCCTTACGATTCTTAGTTAATAAGGAAAAATATGGATTTGAATTTAAATTGTACTGTCTAACACCGTTCTTACCTACATCCAAATCCTTTGCTAGCTCTAACTGGAATCGCAAACCAGGACTTGCCACTTCTGTAATTTTTATAACTTGATTGATGCTTGAAAAAAAAGGTGAGTTATCATTTATATCCAATACTTCAATTTCCAGGCTGAACAGCTCCAAAGGATTTCCAGCTAAAACCTCTAACTGCAGCAAACAGCTGAAGCTGGATCCACACAGGCTCTCCCTATCAATTCTATCTTTTATAATCAAAGCACCATTTTTTTGATCTATAGCAAAAATATTGCCTTTTCCTTCAGATTCCAGACTTAGTCTTCTTCTATTAATATCCACCAGGTTTAAGCCCAGATCCTGAGCTATATTCCCAACAACAGTCCCTGGGTCTGACTCCTCTGCAATAGAATAACGGAGCTGCCCCAAGACCCAGCCCCAGCTACAAAGGAGAACGAAGAAAGCTACTTGCCATTTCCAAGCATTGGGAAATCTTAGGATGTCCATATCTTAAATTCTTTCTGTGAAACATAAAATATACATCCTCTTTGTAATCCAAATGTTGTTGGAGATTAGATTATCATGAAAAAAGCAGAGCTTTTCTGCATTTGAATGATCCACAGGGTTTTCATCGGAGCAGCAGCTCTTCTTTGTGTGTGAGAGGAGAGATGGGAGGGTGAATCACTGAGCCAGGGGGAGGAGAGTGCATAGCTGAAATGAGCAGATTCATTACTGTGACTCGTAATCCTAACTGGATGACAAGCCTGCCCTCTTCTGGTAAATAGTAAGAATAAACCTTAAGTAAAGGCAACATGATTCCCATTTTTAAATAGGAATATACATATAGATATATATAGATATAGATATATATATCTATGTATATATTATTTGAAGGAATAAATCAATTATATGCTTTATAATGATTTCCTCAACGTATATGTCAGCATTGTATGGGGAACCTAGCACAACAAATAATAATACAAAGGATTCTGTTACGTTTCAATAAAGTTCATCTTCATTAAAATAAAATAAAATCAGCCTGTGTAGCACCTGTCAAGGTGACCTACATGCTCAATTCTAATAAATTATACAAACAAGAAATACACCTCTACAATGTGCTTTCTTCATCAGAAAAGTTGGTTTCATTAACCACTTGAAGACCAGGCCTATTTCTGACATTTGTTGCTTACAAGTTCAAATCTGTATTTTTTGCTAGAAAACATTATATATATATATATATATTTTTTAGCAGAGACCCTAGAAAATAAAATGGCGGTCATTGCAATATTTTATGTCACACTGTATTTGCGCAGCAGTCTTTCAAACACAAATTTTGGGGAATTTTTTTTTTCAAAAATTAAAAAATAAAAAATAAACAGTAAAGTTAGCCCAATTTCTTTGTATAATGTGAAAAATTATGTTACGCCGAGTAAATAGATACCCAACATATCACACTTTAAAATTGCGCACACTTGTGGAATGGGAACAAACTACGTTACTTAAAAACCTCCATAGGCAACGCTTTAAAAACATTTAGTGGTTCAGAGTTACAGAGGAGGTCTTGCACTAGAATTATTGCTCTCTCTCTCTAATGATCACCGCAATACCTCAAACGTGTGGTTTGCACACTGTTTACATTTGCGGGAGCAACTTACGTATGCATTTGCTTTGGCGCATGAGCACGGAGGGATGGGGCACTTTAAAAAAAAAACTATTTTTTTTTTTTTTTTACACTGTTCCTTTAAAAAAAAAAATTCTGGTCACTTTTATCACTTTTACATCCCCTCCCACTGCTTGTAATAACAGCCGAGTGGCTGCTTAGGTGCACCGGTTGTTATTACAAGAAAGTTGTCAGTTCTAAAAAACGCTACCTGGGTGATGCCTGCAGCTGCATGTATCACACCATACAACCACTTGAAGCCAATGATGTACAGGTATGTGATTTGGTGGCAAGTGGTTAATTCATTCATTCTGTTAATATTAACACCTTAAGTCTATATACTGTATATTTTTTTCAAAATTTAATTTGTGAAGGGGAGAGTTTTGACTTCCTATCGAATACAAATTACATTTTTTTTTATCTTTGTGATCATTTTTCTACTTTTGTGCCGTGGTGAATGTGTAAGAGGCGTAAAGGATCTCTTTGCAAATTGCATATAGGCTCTCCTATACCCTGCCTTGTAAACTGGAGGTGCAGAAGACCCCAATGCCTGTCGTCACTGTGCTGGTGATATCAAAACACATGACGCTGAAGTGTATGGTTCTAACAATCCACAATTTTCCAGGCACACATGCTTGTGGTTCTCCTGCCCTTGGGATACCATTCTCTATGCCTGGCATACAGGAGTATAACCTCTTGGATGATACTGCTATTTTCTTTAACGTTTTAATAACCTATAAAGAAACACATAAAAGGAAATTTCTCTTTTAATTACAGACTTAACGCCAATTATTATCATAGCAACATCATACACATCACATTATCTTCACATCAAAACCACTGTCCACTGCCTAATTTCAAAAGCATACAAGTTTAGTACCCAGTCAAACTCCATTATCATGCAGACTTGCGTGCAGATTTTCAAAATAAGTAAATTTCTGGTACTCTAACATTGAAACATTTCATAACAATAGCATTAACAGAAACTGAGCAATTACTGAGATGTGTCATTCAGCAAAATCTTAACTTTTGCCAACACTAAAACCACAATTCAGAGGCTGACATTTTTACATCTTGGGGCATGCTGAGAGCCTCTTTGGAGGGTAACCAAGAACTTGGTGGTCTTGCAATACTGTATATCCCCTTAACAATGTCAAAAATGTGCAAACATTTAATATTTTGCCATATTAATTTTTTTTATTTTCTCCAGAAAACAATAGAATCTAAGAAGATTGCACATAGTCATATCTGCAAAACAATACCAGCGCAAGATGGTTGACAATGTTTTTCCTACTAATCAAAAGGAATTTAATTTTATATTAACAGGCACATTTAAATGTCTGCATCACTCAGCATGCTGTCTTATACCATCCATACTGACATTTCTGAGATTAGATTTTTAATTTGTTTATTGAGACAGAAATACTCCAAGTTTACATAAATATGTAAAAAGGTGATTCATAAATGAATAAATTCACCATATTAATTTAATTTTATTTTTCACCAAGGTAACTGAAGTTTAATGTAATATTGTATGTTCAAAATGTGTAAAAGTAGTTGACATGTAGAATTTACAGGCCCCAGATGTGGCCTCCAACTTTTGTTAATGGGAAAGTTGTATAATTAAAACCGGGCTTTGGAAAACAAACTGCAGTAAAAAGGACACAGGTACCGTAGCAGGAAGTTCTGATGTGGTGCAACAATATCCTCAGGCCCCTCCTACAAAACAAGATCTTACCGAATATCAAAGACCCGCACAGAGACCTAATAATGACTTTACTGGGTTAGAAAATCTGTGTATTTTGAAAAAAATTACTTTTTATTTAAAAATGGTATTTGCAAAATAACACTTAAGCTTTAAAAGGGGCAGCACCAAGCATAAAAATGTAAAAAGTAGAATAACTTTTTTGTTATTCCCCTTTTTCCACCTTAGGACATTTTTAACTAAACTCAGCAAAAGCTCTTTTCTGTTTATGATACATTAAAACCATATTTTTTCCTGTGACAGTCTATATAGTTGTATATGTCAAGTATAAAACAGACCTCAAGCTGAGTCCAATAAAGCATTTTTGGTTAGTTTTTACTAAAATAATTATATGGCACAAGGGGTGAGGCTTTACAAAGAAGAATACTGTATCAATAAAGACAGCATGCATATTTTAGATATATGCATCAAACCAGCTTTAAAAACACTAGCTTTAATCAAAGTCTCTATATTTGCTGACCATATACTATCCAAACCGAAATTTATAATTACAGTGCTTAGACTATGTGATTGATTAACTAAAGGCAAATAGGCTGTTCACATTGCAAGGGAAGTTGTAGAGGAATTTGCCCCAGAGCTTAGTGGATACGGTAAAGAATAGCCAACCACGTTGGAGAAAAAAAACAGCAGAGTTACCCCTTATTCACTAATATAACCCCTATATTATTGTAATATTAAAACATTGGGATTCGTAGCAATGAAGATACCAACAATGAACAACTGAATATTAAAAACATTGGATATCAGTGCAATGCTAGGTAAAGCAATCAGTGTTCTGAAAAATATGTAGAATTTGTATGACATGAACATCCAGAAAATAGGTAATTTCTGAATATAAAAGATAAATATTTGTAGTAGCTCACCTGAATAGGTTCATTAAGCCAGTCTGAGTCTGTATGGTTTTTAGATGTTACAACTGTTTCATTTAATGGGGGGAAAAAACAAGCTGGATGGCATGGTTGTGGAGGTTCTGGAGGAGCCATTCTAACTTCCATGTATTTTAAAGTTCCATCAGTGTTCAGGTAAAGTGTTGGTTTGTACTGATCCAAATAAGATGTAGAAAGGGATTTGGTTGAGAAACAAGACTCACAAGTACTTTCAGAATTCTTCTTAAGGCATCTAACAAGTATTATTATGAAAGTAACAAGAAAGACTAAAGTGACAGCTGCTAAGGAAATGATGAGATACAAGGTCATATTTGGTGTTGATTTAGAGTTTGTGAGAAAATCATGTGATTTGGGACTTTCTTGCACTATATTCTCTATTATATTTACAATCAGAGTGACTGTAGAGGACAGTGAAGGCTCCCCATGGTCACTGATGGAAATGACAAGTCGATGTTCTGCGTTATCAGTTTCCTGTAATCCTCGCAGAGTTCTGACCTCTCCTGAATATTCAGAGATGTGAAACAAAGCTGGGCTGCCAGACTGAAGAAGACTATAGGTGAGCCAGGCATTGTGCCCAGAATCCAGATCCACCGCAGATACTTTACTGACTAAATATCCAGCAGAGGCAGATCTGGGAATGGTCTCTTGTGCCATCACTTCCCCTGAGTTCTCTGGGTATAATATAGAGGGATAATTGTCATTTGTATCCTGAATAAATATGAAGACTGAAACATTGGAAAGCAGCTTTGGGGATCCAGAATCTTCCACTCTTGCAGTGATCTGTAGAACTTGGAACTGTTCATAGTCAAAGGAGCGCTGGGCATAAATATTACCAGTGTCGGAGTTAATGTAGACAAATGAAGAGACAGAAGAGCCGTCTATGTGGCTCTCTGCTATGGAGTAAATTAGTTTTGCATTATCTCCCTCATCTGGATCTCCAGCAGATACTGTACACAATAGTTTGCCAGGATCATTGTTTTCTGATATGAGGGCATTGTAAGCAGACTGTAGAAATGCTGGAGAATTATCATTAACATCAGAAATAGTAATGATGATTGTAGTTTGGCTGCTTAAAGAAGGAGAGCCCAGATCAGAAGCGATCAGTGTAATAGTATATTGTGAGACTTTCTCTCTGTCCAGATGTCCACTAGTGACCAGTGTATAACGGGTTGACATGGGCTGGCATTTGAAAGGTAAATCTGGTGGTACTTCTAATTTAATTTCCCCATTTTTACCGGAATCCCTGTCTCTGACTGTGATAAACCCAACAACAGTCCCTACCGGGGCATTTTCAAGTACCTCACTACTTTTAGAGGAAATAATAATTTCTGGACAGTTATCATTTACATCTTCTACTTCGACTTTGATTACACACCTTCCTTCTAATCTGGGTGATCCTTTATCTTCTGCCTTTACAAATAATTCATATGATTTTGATTCTTCAAAATCGACAGGTCCCTTCACAAATATTTCACCAGTATGTGAATTAATGTCAAATACTTTCTTTGCAGCATCTGATGTATAGTGATCAAAAGAATAAAATAGTTCACCGTTTGCACCCTCATCTAGATCTGTAGCATTTGGTTTGATGATAACTGTTTCTAAGGGAACATTTTCCATGACAATTGTCCTATACCGTGGCTGATCAAACACTGGTGCATTGTCATTAATATCTAAAACAATAACATTTATCACAGTGAATCCAGATCTGGGAGGTTCTCCTCCATCAATAGCAGTGAGGAAAAGCTTGTGCTCTGATAATTCTTCTCTATCAAGTGTTTTTTCCAGCACTAATTCTGCAATTAATGTTCCATCATTGCGATTAGTTTGAAATAAAGAAAAATATGGATTTGGATTTAGTCTATATTGGTAAATCCCATTGGGGCTTATATCTAGATCTTGAGCAATTTTTAGAGGAAAATGAACACCGGGGCTCGTCACTAGCTCTGTAATCTTTAGTACCTGGTCATTTAATAAAAAAATAGGACTATTGTCATTAACATCTACGACCTCTATTTCCAAACTGAACAGCTCCAGAGGGTTCTCAGCTACAATCTCCAAATGCAGCAAACAGCTGGAGCTGGATCCACATAGGCTCTCTCTATCAATCCTCTCTTGCACAGTCAAATCTCCGTTTCTGTGGTCAATAGCAAAAAATCTGCTGCTTCCTTCAAATCCCAAATTAAATTTTCGTTTATTAATGTCTGCCAGGTTTAACCCAAGATCCCTTGCTGTATTTCCCACTACAGTCCCTGGATCTGACTCTTCCACAATAGAATAACGCAGCTGCCCAGAGACCCAGCCCCAGCTACAAAGGAGAAGGGAGAAAGCTACTTGCCATTTCCACGCTTTCAGAGAGGTTTGGTAGTCCATATCTTAAATCCTTTGTGTGGGATAGTATAAAATATACATCCTTTTTGTAATCCAATGCAAATGTGGATGAAGATTAGATTATCATTAGGTAAAGCAGTTCTGCTGCAATTGAATCATCATCTTGGTTTATAATGGAGCAGCAGCTCTTTGTGTGTTAGAGAGGAGATGGGAGGGTGAATCACTGAGCCAGGGGGAGGGGAGTGTATGGCTGAAACGAGCAGATTCATTAGCGTGGCTTGAAATCCTTACTGGATGACAAGCCTGCCCTCTTCTGGTTAAATGTGATAATAAAATTACAATTAAGATGAAGTAATTCCAGACCTTTGAAATTACAAATTATTAAGGGATATTGATATATTGATATACAGTATATTATTATATAGCAGATACTAATATATATATATATATATATATATATATATACCGTATATAGTGTATCCTCTGGTAAGTTGTGTAACATATGGTTTTTAAAAATTTTCATAGCACTGTGATATTCTTATCAGTCCCCCTTAGCAGTAATAGTCACTGCAAAGCTGAATCATGTTGATCCTTATGGATTTTCTATAATATACAGTAGATTAATGCTAAAAAAGACACCTTATATCATATTTCCAATATCATGTTTAAGGTGTCCTTTTTAGTATTAATCTATATTATAGAAAATTTGTAAGGATCAACATAGCAAAAAAAAATAATATAGCATATACAATTGTGACACAAGTCACATTGCAATTGAATGGTATCAAAATGCCCTTTCCTTTTTAGTCTGTAGTGCTGTAAGTCAGATTTCGGCATCTCCTGCAACAAAGTTGTCATTTTTGGGGAGATACTCCCAAGGTGAAATCATGACTAAAGGGATGCAGACCTTGCTATTTCCCTCATTTGAACCCTGCAGCTGCAGCAGCTGATTGATAATTATAAAATCACTTCCATACAGAATCATATGGACACAGACAAACAAACAACTATTTCTTCATAATAACAAGAGGTAGGAATCTTGTAACAAAATTTGTTAAAATCCTTGCTATGTACATCACCCAGAGAGGATTTTTTTTTCAAACAAAAGTGGAGTTACTTTTTTAACCAACAAGTCAGATATATCTTATTATTATGATTTTTTTCTATATATATATATATATATATATATATATATATATATATATATATATATATATATATATATATATATATATTTATATATATATATATTTATTTATTTATTTATATTTATATATTATATTATATATATTATTATTATATATTATATTATATATTATTATTTATATATTATATTATATATTATATATTATTTATATATAATTCACACTGAGGGATTGATTAATAAAGCTGTAATCTCTAACTGGGATATAATTGTTTTCCTTAAAAAAAAAAAAAAAAAAAAAAAAAAAATATATATATATATATATATATATATATATATATATATATATATATATATATATATATATATATATATATATAAATATATATATATATATATATATATATATATATATATATATATATATATATATATATATATATATATACATATATATACATATATATATATATACTTTGCACAGTGTTGTGTTTTAAAAAATCCTATAACAAAACCTCACATGCATAGCTGCATAATCACATTAACAGAAGTGTATTTCATCTATGAAAATCTAATGATAATTATAACATAATAAAATAATAAGATAAAATATTATATATTACTTCTATTTATGTGATAGGGAGTAGAAATGTTTGTCCCACAACAGCCTGCACAATTTAGAATGAGATTCTCATTGACTTCCACAAGTGTAAACTTCCCGCTCCAGTGATAATGCACAGCCACTTAGCTTTAGCAAAGTGATCCTGTAGGTCAATGGTGTTCAGCTTAAAAGGGGGCAAGTGCCACATTTGTATCCACAAGTTGAGTGGAGGGCTGCATCAACCATTTTTTTTACAATTTAAAATCTAAAAATATTAGGCAGCGGTAAAGGTGTAGAGCCAGTAAAAGACAAGCCTATAACAGGTATAACCCCCTTCTGGGAACCTTCTTCCTCAAGTGCACTTCTGCAGGGCTGGCATCAGCATAAGGCTGCTTAGGCAGCTGCCTTAGGGTGCCAGGATGGGGAGGGGGTGGTGTAAAAATCGGAATCTCCAGCAACTTGCTGGAAAATTAAGATTTTTAAATTACCTGTCTTCTGTTTCTTTGCGCTGCACCCTTTCTCCTACCAGGCATAATGCAGAGTTTTTTTTTTTCCTGCCAGCTACCCATGGCCGGTGGGGGAAGGCAGAGAGTGTGTGGCCCCGCCCCCTATTTGCACACTGCCATTTGGTTTTGTGTTTCGGCGCATCTCGGTTTTCAGTGCTGTGTGGCACTCTTCCTGCTGCGCTCCATCGCATTGTGGTCATAGTGTGGGGGATGCCGGCAAAGCTGTGGATGGTGAGGTGATTTGGGGGGGTAGGTGGACCCACCCCCTCATTACACGTGCCATTTGAGGGCAGTTTGGTTGGGATCTAGGGTGCAGCATTGCTTTCTTCACTGCGCAGGCGGCGTGTGTGCCATGTGGGGGGGTTGCATTGTGGGGGGGTGATGGGAGGTGGTGGGGTGCACCTTCACCTGTGTAGACAGGGATCCTTGCAATAGTCCTGTCCCTCCGCTTACATGCACACTTATGCTATATCGTCCTTCCTTTTAATGGAGTCAGTGGCAACAATAATAAACCCAGCAATAATAAACTCCCCCTTCAGTGGTATCAGTGGCAGCAATAACTAACCCACCCCATTTGTTGATGCTCAGTGGTTACTTACCTGGACAAACACTCCTCTGCGGATTCTTACCTTCCAGATGATATCAGGCTGGAACTATACCATGCCTGTCAGGGTGCTGGAATGCAGAGAGTATTCCAGCCTTCAGCACTCCACTGCCATTCTACATTGTAGAACCTTACTTTCCATACAGGGCTGGTAAATTTGTGGGAAACATTGGGCCTGTGAGCTATCAGTTGGACAGCCCTGTTCTAGTTAGCCCTTTGAATCATTTTTTTTATCAGTTCAATCATATAACAAAACACCAGCAGAGAGGAATTTCTATTTTTTACTCATATCTACCATTTAGCAAAAATCACTTCAAAGAATGTTGCAATAGTAATATTCAACCCAAATGTTTATCTGTAAAATACTATACAACCTATGCAAAACTTACTGGCAAAGGGGAAAAAAAATATTGAATTACTGTATATCAACACAGGACTTTCTACAAGGCTGTGAGCGATACTCTGGGGCTGATATACTAAAGACAAATAGGCTGTTCACGTTACAAGAGAATGTTCAGTTAACTTTTAGAGATTGCCCAAATATATGCAAGGAAAAACAAAACACTAATTTTGCTTACACGATTGAATGATGGTAGTCAGTAGTGCTTCACTTCATTCACTAAGCTAAGGGAAAATGTCCTTGCAAATGCAAACAGTCTAGAAGAAATTCCTACGAGCCACACAGAATCCAATGCTAAATATGAGCACTACTCAGCAGCATGCATAAATCACGTCCCGTATTGCGTGTAGATACAAAATAATAAATAAAGTGATGCGCTAGAGCGTGCTGGGTGTGCCCATATAATGACATGACCAACAGTGTATCAAAATCTATGTAGGTAAAGCGTATTCAACACTAATAAATAGATTTAAATATAATCACAAATTTATAAGTAATGCACTAAATGTGCTAGGTGTACCCATGCGGTGACACAAAATTAGTGTATCAAATAGATGTGAAAACACATTCAACATTAATTGGTAAAAAAACAAAATTAATGATAATAATATATATATATGGTGCATAAACAGATACGGTAAACATAAACCACAATTACTTAAACATGCATCATATGCGGAAACAAATTCCAAAGAATGCCATGTGCCAAACAAACTGTAAAGTGCTAAGTGCCACCCTATAGCAAGCGTGTATACAGGTACAGCAGTGAGGATATGGTGTCCGTCCCAACACTGGCAGCAATCACTGCCTAACACTCCGTCCTGGCCCCTCCCCTACGTGTCTTTGACACAGGGCATACGTGTCATCATCAGGGGGATTGACACGTATGCCCTGCGTAGGGGAGGGGCCAGGATGGAGTGTTAGGCAGTGATTGCTGCCAGTGTTGGAACGGACGCCATATCCTCGCTGCTGTACCTGTATACATGCTTGCTATAGGGTGGTGCACTGACGCACCCTAGAAATGTGAGTACCCCCTCTTGGGGTGAGTGTTTTTATATCTGGTTGGAATAAATATTTTAAAAACGTATTACACTATATGGTCCTTTCTTTTTATCCAATAACTGTTCCCATGTTGGAGTCTGGGATCCTGGGATCTGCACAAAGCCCGGGGTGGCTTAAAAGCGGCTTAAAAGCGTTTCCTGATTGTGTCTAGCGACTTAGTCACAGTCTCTGAGGTGAACGTATTACCTTGGGGGGGGGGGGGGTCACCTGTATTGCACCTGTGGCATGTGGAGATTTGAGCATGTTTTGAATACATCACCATTGAAGATCTTGTACAAGCATTATTATTCATGTGCAGGACTATTCAAACGCCTAATTTATATGCACTCAGTTCCTTTTAATATACTGTATACATGAATTGTGTGTCACTTAGCACTTTACAGTTTGTTTGGCACATGGCACTCTTTGGAATTTGTTTCCGCATATGATGCATGTTTAAGTAATTGTTGTTTATGTTTACCGTATCTGTTAATGCACTATATATATATATATATATATATATATATATATATATATATATATATATATATAGAGAGAGAGATATATATAGATATAGATAGATATCTATTTATATATATATATATATAGATAGATATATATATATATATATATATATATATATATATATATATATATATATAGATATATATAGATATAGATAGATATAGATAGATATCTATATCTATGTCTATATATATATTTATTTATTTATATATATATATATATATATATATATATATATATATATATATATATATATATATATATATATATATACGGTAGATATATATAGATATATACGGTAGATATATATATATATATTCATTATTGTCATTAATTTTGTTTTTTTACCAATTAATGTTGAAGGTGTTTTCACATCTATTTGATACACTAATTTTGTGTCACCGCATGGGTACACCTAGCATATTTAGTGCATCACTTATAAATTTGTGATTATATTTATATTCATTTATTAGTGTTGAATACGCTTTACCTATATAGATTTTGATACACTGTTGATCGTGTCATTATATGGGCACACCCAGCACACTCTAGCGCATCACTTTATTTATTATAAATACAAACAGTCTACTTGCCTCAAACACTCTGTCCAAAGCCTGGCATAGAACAAGGCTTCCACTGGTTTTTCTGATATAAATTCTATTTAGTTATACTACTGGACTTTATTTCACTTCCTTTCTTAACATTTTGTAGTTACATTACTATTTCTACCATAACACAGCAGTGGTTCATAGAAAAATTTGTATATAAATAAAAGGTGTCGCACATAGCAACTAAACTGCCCCCACAATAAATCTTCGTCCAATTTCCTAAGAACATCTGCCATTTATTGCCGTTTCTTCCCTTTGTATATACCAGCTGCACCAAAACAAACTTAAAATAAAAGATATAAAGAAATAAGATAGAGTGCAACAAAATCACTACTCAGTAGTGATAAAAAGATATCAAACATTGCCAAGTAAAGCAAATTATGTAAATTTAGAACATCTGTAAAATATGTATGGAATTAAAATCCTAATAGTAAACTAGCAATTTTTAGAAAATGAGTGCATTTACAAATCAGTAATTACATCTCACCTGAGTGGGTTCATTTAGCCAACTTGAGTCTGAAATGTTTTTGGGGTCCATGACTGTTTCATTAAATTGGAGAACATGTTTAGGGTCTACAAGAGTGAAATCTGGATTTGCCGTCGGAAGAAAACAGGCTGGATTACAAGGTCCTGTGGGTTCAGGTGGAGCCATCCTCACTTCCATGTATTTTAAAGTCCCATCTGTGTTTAGGTAAAGTGTTGGTTTATACTGATCCAAATAAGATGTAGAAAGAGGTTTGTTTGAAAAACAAGATCCACAGCTGCTGTCATAACTCTTTCTAAGGCATCTAATGAGCAATATTGTAAAAGTTACAAGAAAAACTAAACTAATTGCTACTAAGGAAATGATAAGATATAAGGTCATATCTGATACTGATTCTGAGTTTTTAAGAAAATCATGAGATCTGGGTTTTTCCTGAGCAATATTCTCCATTATATTTACAATCAAAGTGACTGTAGAGGACAGTGAAGGCTCCCCATGGTCACTGACAGAAATGACAAGTCGATGTTCTGTGTTATCCGTCTCCTGTAACCCTCGCAGAGTTCTGACTTCTCCTGTATATTCAGAGATGTGAAACAAAGCTGGACTGCCAAAATGAACAAGACTATAGGTAAGCCAAGCATTGTGCCCAGAATCCAGATCCACCGCAGATACTTTACTGACTAAATAACCAGCAGATGCAGATCTGGGAATGGTCTCTTGTGCCATGACTTCCCCTGAGTTCTCTGGGTATAATATAGAGGGATAATTGTCATTTGTATCCTGAATAAATATGAAGACTGAAACATTGGAAGACAGCTTTGGGGATCCAGAATCTTCCACTCTCGCAGTGATCTGTAGAACTTGGAGCTGTTCATAGTCAAAGGAGCGCTGGGCATAAATATTACCAGTGTCAGAGTTAATGTAGACAAATGAAGAGACAGGAGAGCCGTCTATGTGGCTCTCCGCTATGGCATAAATGAGCTTTGCATTATCTCCCTCATCTGGATCTCCAGCAGATACTGTACACAACAGTCTGCCAGGCTCGTTGTTTTCTGATATGAAGGCATTGTAAGCAGACTGTGGAAATACTGGAGGATTATCATTAACATCAGAAATAGTAATGATGATTGTAGTCTGGCTGCTTAAAGAAGGAGAGCCGAGATCAGAAGCGATCAGTATAATAGTATATTGTGAGACTTTCTCCCTGTCCAGATGTCCACTAGTGACCAGTGTATAACGGTTTGACATAGGCTGGCATTTAAAAGGTAAATCTGGTGATATTTCCAGTTTGGTTTCACTATTTTTACCAGAATCCTTGTCTCTGACTGTGATAAACCCAACAACAGTCCCTACTGGGGCATCTTCAGGTACTTCATCGCTTTTTGAGGTAAACATAATTTCTGGTACATTATCATTTACATCTTCTAATTCAACCTGGATGCGACAACGTCCCTCCTGTTTTGGTGTTCCTTTATCTATTGCTTTGACAAATAGTTCATAAACATTTGATATTTCAAAATCCAAAGGCCCTTTATTGAACAGTTCCCCAGTGATTGGGTTTATATCAAATAGCTCCTTTCCAGCAAAAGACGTACGATGATCAAAGGAATACGTAAATTCACTATTTATACCATCATCAGCATCAGTAGCATTCAGTTTCATTATGACAGATTTTAAAGGAACGTTTTCCCTGACATTGATCTTATACCGTGATAGATCAAATATTGGTGGGTTATCATTTACATCTAACACTGCAACTGTTATCTGAGTGGATCCTGATCGGGGAGGTTCCCCTCCATCAATGGCAGTCAGAACAAGCTTGTGTTCTGATTTCTCTTCTCTGTCTAGGATTTTATCCAGTACTAATTCTGCAATGAGGGTTTCGTCATCCTTTGTTACAGATAATGAAAAGAATGGATTTGGGCTTAATTTGTACTCAGTAACACTATTAAGTCCTACATCAAAATCCTGAGCATTTTCTAAAGGAAACTGTACACCAGCACCAGTTATTAGCTCTGTAATTTTTATAACTTGATCAGAGTTCAGAAAAAATGGGGAATTGTCATTTATATCCAAAATCTCAATATCCAGGCTGAAAAGCTCCAAAGGATTCTCAGCTACAACCTCTAAATGTAGCAAACAGCTGGCACTGGATGCACACAAGCTCTCCCTATCAATCCTTTCATATACAGTTAAAGCTCCATTTCTCTGATCAATTGCAAAAAGCTTGCTGCTATCCTCAGATCTCAAATGCAGCTTCCTTCTATTAATATCTACTAATTTTAAGCCCAGATTCTGAGCTATATTCCCCACAACAGTCCCTGGATCTGATTCCTCTGCAACAGAATAACGAAGCTGCCCAGAGACCCAGCCCCAGCTACAAAGGAGAAAGAAGAATGCTACTTGCCATTTCCAAGCTTTGGGAAAGCTTAGGTAGTCCATATCTTAATTCCTTAGTGTGAGACTGCATAAAAAGCATATCATTTTGTAATCCACATGTGTCTGCTGTGTAAATTTGTATCCTGTTGGTGTAAAATGCCTCTTTTGTTGCAATGAAAGCATCCAGAGTCGTCAGTGGAGTAGCTCTTCTTTGTGTGTGAGGAGGAAGACGGGAGGGTGAATCACTGAGCCAGGGGGAGGAGAGTGCAGCGTACAGAATAGCAGATCTCCTAACAGTTGAAAAATCAGAATGGATGACAAGTCTGCCCTCTTCTGGTCAATTTTGATAACTTCAGGTCCCATCCTGAAGTGTTTAAACCCTCAAAACAATAACGTGCTTTAATATTTCAAGGATAAGCTGAAACCAAGTTAGGATCACAGAATTGTAACCAATTATTTAAATATTATTATTGATACTTTCATTAATTGCTAACAACTTACCGGTAGTAGATTTGATATAGAAAATATATTATTGCGGTATATACAGAAAACATTACCTAAAGATCTTAGACCTATTTGTAATTACATTTAGGAACATGCTGTAAAATTGGAAAATGTCACAATGGCATGTTGTAATATAAACACTAATACTATGATATGTGAGGTGTCATAATAATTTATATAGCATCACTATGTTATCCAGGAATTATATAACTATGCACATAATTTCCTGCCTCTGGGAAGCCTACGCCTATCTAAACGAGGCTGTGATCATTTGACCATATAAAATTTAGCACTTGCATGATCATCTGTTCATCTAATATATATATATAATTTGAAAGATGCAAGAATGAGAGCTATAGAATAAGGGTTGATTTACTACAACTGGAGATTGCAAAATAATGTGGTGCATCTCTGCATAAAAGAAAAAGTTTCCAGTTTTTTTTTGTCAAAGCTTAATTGAACAAGCTAAAGTTAGAAGCTGATTGGCTACCATGCACAGCTGCAGCAGATTTTGCACTCTCCAGTTTTAGTAAATCAACCCCACAGTTTTAAAAGTTACAGTGGATGTAATAGTTTCTATTTGACCAAGATACTAATTCAACTGAATTTACAGAATCAACTGTCAGTTTTTAAGATGGAAATCATTTCTACAAGAACACAAAGTGATGTTCATAGAATTTTCATAGAACTGCAAAAATCATACAGTACAATCTGTCTGAAGTCCTTACTAAGTGTGTGTGTGTGAGTCTGTGTCTGTGTGTATGGTGTGATATCTGTTCAGTTATATTTGACTCTCTACAATTCTTTGAGTCAGCTCTCTGGCATCATGCCTGATACCTTTGAGCGCTTTATCCATAAAAAGTTTCTAAGGGAGGGTGCCAGATCTTTCCTCAACCTACCCTATTTGATCGAACTTGGGGCCAGCATGCAGAATGTGATAACACATGTACATAGCAAATTCATACATACACATACTAAGGACAATTCAGACAGACACCATCAGTCTACCAGTATGTCTCTGGAATGTGAGGGGAACTGTAGTACCAAGAAAAAACACACATAGAAATTTCTAAATACCCCATTTATTTATCACAGGAAGAACATGCAAACTCTATGCAATTAGTGTCTTGACCTAGATTCAAACCAAGCACCCTGGTGCTGCAATACATACGTACTAGTAAGTCATATCCTATGTTGGTTCTGAGAATTTTTTTTCCACATTAATAGAATGTAAAATTGGATTTAATAAAGTCCCTGGGTTGTTGACTGGGCTAGGTCAATCTAAATAATATTTAATAGAAGAAACTGTTACATCAAGACCCCCCCCCTACAAACCATGAATACTGGATTATTTTTATATGACCTTACAACCACAGCCCATGTAAAGATATATGTACAGACAGACTAGGTAATAAAATGTATGTCATATGTCTCTTTAAGATTGAATTTCCCTTTTTCTATATGTGGTTTTGTGTTGAGGTATCAGAGTGGGTAGTTCATTCAGAATCTGCCTCATTGCTTTCCTGGACTAAGATCTCAGAACAATACAGAAGCATAAGCTCATTACTGTACAGTTTATATTATGATAGCCATATAATCCCTGTACCATTCCTGGTAAGGTTTACATCTTTCTATATGTGCAAATTCCACAACTTACGCACATAAGGTCTGTACCCATGCTGAATGCTTTACATATTTTACTGTTCTATAAGTGCAAAGTCTAGAAATGTGCGTGTTTGCAAAAGTTTCATTCGTAAACAGTTATGTTAATCTTGTTCAAGGTTACCAGTTAACCACATTGAAGTCTATTTGAGGGCTAATATGCAAGATGTTGTCAAACAAAAGCCATGGGAAGAATGGAAGACAGGCAAAGCAATAGGGGAACACATACCAATGAATAAAAAGAAACAGTATCTTTCCCTACACTGAATTATCAGCCCTCTCTAACAGCTCCAATGCACATTGACAATATGGATGCTGTGAGCCCACCTTTTTTGTAAACTATTGGTTGTTCCTTATTTCTGGTGGCAAACCTTGAAACTTTTGGCCAATAGATCACAATTTGTAAACTTCATGAATCCCAGGGATTCACTGTGAACCCATAGTAATGATTAGTAATGGTGAACTTGATTCTCATCAATAGAAGTCACACAATCCTTTTACTATGGATGGTACTATATGTACAAAGTCTAGAACTCTAAGGCACAATTGTACAATTCCTGAATGCTTTACATCATTCATTGCTCTATATGTGCAAAATCTAGACTGTGCACAAACTTTATTATGCAATACATATCCTATAAATGCCAATGCAATGGACAACGTTACCAAAGCCCTATCAGAATGTATGTACTGAAAACACATACCAAGCACAAAAGTGCAAAAGCCAATGATATTTTTCTCGATCCACAGAAGTAAGGCACTGTTCACATTTGCATTAGAAACAGGCACTTGGGATGCATTGTGGTTGCTCCAAGAACATCTAGCAAAGCAGCCTACATTGGATAATATGGACAGTAGAGAGAGATGTTCACATTTGAAAAGCATGCACCATTTGCTTCGCTTCATGTCACTGTGAGGCTAAAATGTCCACTGTGGGAGGAGGTGAAGCTTGTCAACTACTTCCAGTCAAGTCTAGAGTAATGCACCATAAATGCAGCATGTCTGGCAAGTGTTTGTCAAATATCAGTGAGATTTAAAAAAAAACACTTCCCCCTTAATAAAGAATAAATCACTTTGAAGGCTTTTAGCTTGTCAAAACACATGGTAAAGTGTTCATTTTAGTGTCAGCGTTAGAATTTTGTGTGTGTGAACATAGTCTTATATAGTAGGCACAGAATATATTTTTAAATATTTAAATATTTGTCATGCCATATTTGATATGCCCATCATAATGATTACACTTCCAGATCGCAATAGATAGATTATATTCTTGAATGCCAGAATTTTCAACAAAGGCAGAAGATTTCTGAAACCAGACATCTTTATTACTTTCCCATCCTTCTTGTTACTAGACAAGAGTGACACATCTTATATAGACCTCAAGCTTGAGATTAAAAGTTTGTTTGGCTTAGAGGATGATTTAAAATAAATCTAATGTTAATTTACTATTATTTCCTGACATCTACTAATTGTATTGTGTGCTTACTCCTAAATTTGTAACAATAAAGTAAACCCTTCTCATATACATTTATATTCTTCAACTTTCAGGTGGCAGTAAAAGTTTTTTTTTGCAACAGACATTTGGATAATCAGTTATTCAAGTGTGTGAATACATGTCCTCTACATAATGATGAAAAATCGTACATAAATACATATTTTTTAAGATTTGCTTTTGTTCTGTGATGCACACAGAGTTTACATGATTTTTTTTTAGAAATGTATTGTGTTTGTTTATTAGGGATGCTACAGTGGTAGTACAGTGGTAGTATTCATCGTGGAGGCAAATGCAAGAGTGGAAAGGTGTAAAAGGAGGCAGAAAAGGTTGACTTAAACCTAGTACACACTATTATTTATTTATTTATTTTATTTTTTTCAACTCAGTGGGCTGAGCAGAAAAAACTGAAGAGCTTGGCAGGTGATCCTGTACTAACAATCTGATGTTATTGTGTTCAGAAAGGGACACTGCCCTCCTGCCAGAACACACCGGTCAGCACTCTCAGCCATTGAGAACAGTAATGGTATGCCGATCGGCAGACCTTTTTTAGTCATGCCCCTTCGACAGAAGCCGAACGCCTGACTTCTGTCGGACTGACTGCCGTACACACTGGCCAACTGTCGGCCAATCTCTTTTAAACCGGCCGACACCGCTCGATATTTGGCCCATGTTTACGGCCCTCTAGAGCTTCAACTTTAACTATCACAGGTCTGATTAAAAGTCAGGAATTTTTCACAATGATGTAGAGGAGCAGACATAACCAAGAAAATGTACCAGTATAAACATAAAGACCACCCTGTATGCAGTGTATAATAGTGTGGACCTATGAGACAAGTTTCACTTTTGGGATGTTTCTTGCCCTAAGTGTGTTAATTTTCTAGGACTATGTACACCATCAATGGATGAAAAGACAGTGGGTTGCAGGGAAATGCTGATTTGTAGCTATTCTACTGATTTTCTTCTGAGATCATATGATATTCCTTGATTCAGTGACCACCTCTCTCTCAGTAGCCACAAATGCCCAGCATTGCCTATATCCCATCATATATATGAAAAAAACAGTCTCTATTCTATAATTGATTATTTTAATCAGCCTCCCAGATTCAGGATCCTATGGCATTCATACTAATAATTTCTAATTGTCAGGCTACTTGCCTAATGAAAGATACCGATAACAATAAAATATTAGCTTTGTATCAGCTGTGCTGTTTGGTTCAACCTACTGAAGGGTTAACACAGCTGTGCTGCCAGGATACCACACCACAGAAAAATCTATAACATAATTCCATTTTCTCTTATTTGTCATCATTGTATGCTTCTCTGACTGATTAGCTCATGATTCTTGTTCACCTTGTCAAAAAAATTAAACCTGATGAGGTACTGACAACAGTTTTAGTTTGTGTTTATGTTCGGCCTTGAAAAAAATATAGAATCAGCCCCAATGAATAACCCCAGCAACATTAACAATCCAAGCATTAAAAATAATTTTCAAATTCTGTCAGTCAAAGTTATTATGCATGTGACTTACTATTTATGACATTCTACAATTGCAAATCTACACACCACACCATATTAGCTTGATTTGGCTCAAAACCACACTGTATGCTTTATTGGTATTCTAGTAAACTACAGTCATATGTTTATGAGTATGCAAACTACATTTATATAGCATAATATGGTTTATTTACTAAAGCTGGAGAGTGCAAAATCAGGCTCACTTCTGTAAAGAAACCAATCAGCTTCTAACCTCAGCTTGTTCATTTAAGCTTTGGCAATAAAACCTGGAAGCTGATTGGCCTCTATGCAGAAGTGAGCTTGATTTTGCACTCTTTAATTGTAGTAAATAAACCCCAATGTGTACATTCATAGGAAGCTAACTGTTAATTTACATATTCCCTTAATTGACAGCATCTCACTTTGCTCAATTAGCGTTTAAGAGTTTGTCTGGAAAAAAAATCTTCAGTTAAGTATCTGAAAATAGAAGCACATTTGCCTATTAAAAATCTGTAATCTGTCTGCAATATATATATATATATATATAAATATATATATATATATATATATATATATATATATATATATATATATATATATATATATATATATATATATGCACTCTGTATATCAAAAATATATTATGCCATATTTTAGTTTCACAATTTTTAGAACCAAATACGAGAAAGAAAAGCAGTGAAAGGTGTTGCTATTCAAAAGAGAGCAAATAAACAATAACTGGTTATATAGATCTATAGATTGATGTATGAAATAAAAAGTGATCATACAAAAAGTATAATTTCGCTGGTGTCTCACCTGATTTAGTTCATTATATTCCCTTGGCTCAGAGCTAAGTGTAGGATCATTGATCATTTCACTTAATTGTGGAAAGTTTATAGGCTTATTCAGTGTAGATCCAGTAAAATCTGCAGCAGGAGGGAAACAAATTGGATAACATTGTCCAGAAGACTCTGGAGGAGCCATCCTCACCTCCATGTATTTTAAAGTCCCATCAGTGTTCAAGTAAAGTGTTGGTTTATATTGATCCAAATAGGATGTAGATTTACTTGGAAAGCAAGACACACAATTGCTTTCATAATTCTTTCTAAGGCATCTGACGAGTAATATAGTAAATGTAACAAGAAACACCATGCTAATTGCTGCTAAGGAAATTATTAGATACAAAGTCATATCTGTCCTTGATTTAGAATTTGTAAGAAAATCATGGGATTTGGGGCTTTCCTGAGCAATAGTCTCCATTATATTTACAATCAGAGTGACTGTAGAGGACAGTGGAGGCTCCCCATGGTCACTGACAGAAATTACAAGTCGATGTTCTGTGTTATCCGTCTCCTGTAATCCTCTCAGTGTTCTGACTTCTCCTGTATATTCAGAGATGTGAAACAAAACTGGACTGCCAGACTGAAGAAGACTATAGGTGAGCCAAGCATTGTGGCCAGAATCCAGATCCACTGCAGATACTTTACTGACTAAATATCCAGCAGACGCAGATCTGGGAATGGTCTCTTGTGCCATGACTTCCCCTGAGTTCTCTGGGTATAATATAGAGGGATAATTGTCATTTGTATCCTGAATAAATATGAAGACTGAAACATTGGAAAACAGCTTTGGGGATCCAGAATCTTCCACTCTTGCAGTGATCTGTAGAACTTGGAGCTGTTCATAGTCAAAGGAGCGCTGGGCATAAATATTACCAGTGTCGGAGTTAATGTAGACAAATGAAGAGACAGGAGAGCCGTCTATGTGGTTCTCTGCTATGGAGTAAATGAGCTTTGCATTATCTCCCTCATCTGGATCTCCAGCAGATACTGTACACAACAGTCTGCCAGGCTCATTGTTTTCTGATATGAAGGCATTGTAAGCAGACTGCAGAAATGCTGGAAGATTATCATTAACATCAGAAATATTAATAATGATTGTAGCCTGGCTGCTTAAAGAAGGAGAGCCAAGATCAGAAGCGATCAGTGTAATAGTATATTGTGAGACTTTCTCCCTGTCCAGATGTCCACTAGTAACCAGTGTATAACGGTTTGACATGGGCTGGCATTTAAAGGGTAAATCTGATGGGGTTTCCAGTTTGACTTCCCCATTTTTACCAGAATCCCTGTCTCTGACTGTGATAAATCCAATAACAGTCCCAATTGGGGCACTTTCAGGCACTTCATTATTCTTAGAGGTAAATGTTATTTCAGGGGTATTATCATTTACATCCTCTACTTCCAACTGAACAACACATCGTCCTTCAAGTTTTGGTGATCCTTTATCAACTGCTCTAACAAAGAGTTCATATGCATTGGAGTCCTCAAAATCCACAGTTCCTGTGGTAAATATTTCACCAGTCTGTGGATTTAAATCAAATATTTGCTTTGCAGAATCTAGTGTACGCTGATCAAATGAAAATGTAAACTCACTATTTGCACCATCATCTAAATCAGTAGCATTAAGTTTTATAATAGATGTTTTTAAAGGGAGATTTTCCTGGACATTGATTTTATAACGTGGCTGATCAAACACTGGTGCATTGTCATTAATATCTAGCACAATAACAGTTATCTGAGTAGATCCTGATCGGGGAGGCTCTCCTCCATCAACAGCAGTGAGAACAAGCTTGTGTTCAGATTTCTCCTCTCTGTCTAGAATTTTTTCCAAAACTAATTCTCCAATCAGTGTTCCATCCTTTCGATTTGTAACAGACAAAGAAAAATATGGATTTGGAGACAATTGGTACAGAGTAACACCATTATTTCCTACATCAGGATCTTTTGCATTTTCCAAGGGGAACTGCACCCCTGGACTTGCTATTAGCTCTGTAATCTTTATAACTTGATTATTGTTTGAAAAATATGGTGAATTATCATTGATGTCTAGAACTGTAATTTCCAGGCTGAAAAGCTCCAAAGGATTCTCAGCTACAACCTCTAAATGCAGCAAACAGCTAGAGCTAGATCCACACAGGCTCTCTCTATCAATCCTCTCTTCCACAATCAAAGACCCATATTCATGATATATGGCAAAAAGGTTGTTGCTTCCTTCTGATCTCAAGCTCAGCCTGCGTCTATTAACATCTGCTAGTTTTAAGCCCAGATCCTGAGCTAAATTCCCCACTACAGTCCCTGGATCTGATTCCTCTACAATAGAATAATGAAGCTGCCCAGAGACCCAGCCCCAGCTATAAAGGAGAAAGAAGAAAGCTACTTGCCAATGCCATTTCCATGCCTTGGAAAAGCTTTGATAGTCCATATCTTAAATCCTTGTTTTGGTACAGTATAGAATGCACATCCTTTTAGAATCCAGTAGTCTGTTTAGTGTAAATTGCAATCATTTTTCTGCAAATGCCTCTTCTGTAATGAAATCATCTCATCGGAGCAGCAGCTTTTCTTTGTGTGTGAGAAGGAAGATGGGAGGGTGAATCACTGAGCCAGGGGGTGGAGTGCAGAGATGAATTGAGCAGAGCCACTAGTATAACTGAAACATCCTTGATAGGATGACGTGTCTGCCCTCTTCTGGCAAGTTATAATTATTACATCCTTACTGTGATATTATTTATTTTTATATTTACTGAAATATTTATATTTACTAAAGGTTTAATCAGAAAATGTGTCTTGTAATTTACTATAATACTAAGTCTTTGTACACTGGATCTTCAACATAATTAGTAAAAAAATGGCAATTGTATTAATTCATACAGCTCAAAAATGAGCAAATGAGTACCATGTTCCATTTTAAACTGAATAAGACACTTATTTATAAATCAGTTAATCCGTTTACTATTAATAAATATATGCCCCTTATTTTAGACCAAAGTACAATTGAGCATAGTTTGTTTACCTTACAAAATATCAAGTATGTTTAAATGTGGAAAGTCTGTAAAGTGTGATGATAGATATAGATGGGCAGTAATCACAAGAAATCTTTAACACATTTGATTAAAGAAACTGTGCACTGGGAGAATCTTCAGGCTCACAGAGAACTCCTCCTGAAAATTAAAATTCTAAATGCCTACCAGTTGTGTAGATATAATGACTTCAAAACCTTGTAAGGTACTAACCTGGAGCAAAAATGTAGGTCAGAAGTTTTGATTTCACTCCAATTTGCAGATTTGATGGATTTTTCTATGTTAATGATTCAAAAAATACTTAAGACAGAAACATCCAGATAACTGGTATTATGAGAAGGTAATCACCAGTAACACAACATGTAGTTCTCTCATTACATGCAGGTATTACACATGCTGCAGGTATTAAAGCGGAATTCCACTCGTTTTTCACTTCATTAAGTCAGCAGCTACAAAAAGTGTAGCTGCTGACTTTTAATAAACACACACTCAGCTATCCCATGGTCCAGCGATGCGGCCGCCCAAATCCTCGCTCCTCTCCCCCTCTACCACGACGCCGTCATTGCAACAGTGGGCGCACGGCTGTGACAGCTTGCAGCTTCACAGCCGGGCACACACTGCACATGTGCGTGAACTCTGCGCTCTCCTAGTGGCCAGGCAATCTTCTGGGACATGTGACATGTCCCAGAAGATGGTAGAGAGGGAAGGGCCGCCTAGGCGGTGAGAAGACGGAAGGAGGAAGTAGGACAGGATGTATCTGTCAAAATCAGGTACCCATTCCCTCCCTAAAAAAAAATTATATGCCAAATATGGCATGCAAGGGGCAATGAGTGCTTAAAGCAGAAGTTACACTTTTGGGTGGAACTCCGCTTTAAAAAAAACTAGCATGCAACAGATGTAGAGCTTGCTTTCTTTGAAAGGGCTTTCCAACACTGGCCTAGGAGGTGTAAACCCTAACTAAAGAAAGTCAAACATTTTGAGCATTCAATTAACTATGGGGCATTCCCCACTTATCAGACTGCAAATGGAAAATGCCTTTGGTCTAATATACTGCATACCTAGTGTATGCTATAGCATTATAAGTATTTTCCTGTCCTTTGTGTATAGTAAGAGATTTGTACTGGACCAAATTGTTCCGTATAACCAAACTGTGGGTCTAACTGCACTGCAGTTATACTTAGGTTCCTGCCTTGCATAGGTCCATAATACCTTACATTATAATCATACTGTATACAAGTACCTATCTATATTTAGCCTAAATGTGAGATATTTTTATTGTGCAACAACACTGCAAACAAAAGTCCTGGATGGCTTAGCTCTAATGTAAAAATGCATATAAAAGCAAAGGAATACAAAAAATACAAGGCTGAGGGGTCATCACCAGCATTCAGACTTTACAAAGAATGCAACAAGATATGTAAGGGTGCAATTAGGGCGGCTAAGATAGAACATGAAAGACACATAGCGGAGGAGAGCAAAAATAATCCCAAGAAACTCTTTAAGTATATAAACAGTAAAAAAGGGAGGACAGACCATATTGGCCCCATAAAGAATGAGGAAGGACATCTGGATACAAAGGATGGGGAGATGACGAAGGTATTGAATTTATTCTCGTCTTCACGAGGGAATTGGGGGGCTTCAGTAACCAAAACTGCAGTGTTTGTCCTCATGACACATCACAAGAAGCACCCTCATGGCTAACAAAGGACAGAATTAGAAATAGACTTGGGAAACTTAACATTAATAAATCACCAGGACCAGATGGCTTGCACCCTAGTATACTTAGGGAACTCAGTCAAGTAATTGCCAGACCATTGTTCCTAATTTTTACTGACAGTCTACTGACTGGAATAGTACCAGCTGATTGGAGAAAAGCCAATGTAGCATCAATATTTAAAAAAGGGCCAAAATAAATCCCTGGGAATTAAAGACCAGTTAGCCTAACATCAATAGTATGCAAGCTCTTGGGGATGATAAGGGACTATATACCCTGTTTCCCCTAAAATAAGACCTAGCATGACTGGCGGTGATGGCTGCAATATAAGCCCTACCCCCCAAATAAGCCCTTGTAAGTCTTATTTTCAGGGTAGGGCTTATTTTCGGAGAAACAGGGTAGAGCTTATTTGCGGGGTAGGGCTTATATTGCAGCCATCGCTGACAATCAAACTAGGTCTTATTTTCGGGGAAACAGGGTACAAGATTTTAGTAATGAAAATGGTATCATTAGCAGTAATCAGCATTGATTCATGAAGAATCGTTCTTGCCAAACAAATATATTAACCTTCTATGAGGAGGTGAGGTGCCATCCAGATAAAGGAAGGCCCGAAGATGTGGTGTATCTGGATTTTGCAAAAGCATTTGAAACAGTTCCCCATGAACGTTTACTGTACAAAATAAGGTTCGTTGGCATGGACCATAGGATGGATTGAAAACTGGCTACAAGGGTGAGTTCAGAGGGTGGTTATAAATGGGGACTACTCGGAATGGTCAGGGGTGGAAAGTGGGGTTCCCCAAGGTTCTGTGCTGGGACCAATCCTATTTTATTTGTTCATAAATGACCTCGAGGATGGGGTAAACAGCTCAATCTCTGCATTTGCGGATGACACTAAGCTAAGCAGGGCAATAACTTCTCCGCAGGATGTGGAAACCTTGCAAGAAGATCTGAACAAATTAATGGGGTGGGCAACTGCATGGCAAATGAGGTTTAATGTAGAAAAATGTAAAATAATGCATTTGGGTGGCAAAAATATCAATGCAAATTACTCACTGGGGGTGAATCTCTGGATGAATCTAGGATGGAAAAGGACATAGCGGTCCTAGTAGATGATAGGCTCAGTAATGGCATGCAATGCCAAGCTGCTGCTAACAAAGCATACAAAGACGGTGAGAGTGTCGCCGTTGATAGCGGCTTCATGAGAAGCCCTGCAGTTGATAAAATATCATTGTATGCAGATGATACTCTCCTATATTTGGGAGATACCTCCACTTCACTACTAAACGTAATGTCAATAATCACACAATTTGGCACCTTCTCTGGCTTCTCCATAAACTGGAGCAAGTCGGCCCTCCTACCCTTGGATGAACTTACAGCTCCGCTGCCAGAGTGTGCCCAATCCCTTCAAGTTGTCTCCTCATTCAAGTATTTGGGAGTGCAGGTTACTCCGGATACTTCCAAATATCTAACCCTGAATTTACTCCCTAATCCCTATGATCACTAAGATACAAACCAAATGCAGCGCCTGGCACAAGCTACCCATTTCTGTCACCAGTAGAGCCAATCTTATAAAAATGGTATGGGCGCCTCAGCTACTATACATACTACATAATTCCCTGCAATAGGTCCCACGTAGGTGGTTCACACGTATTGACACTATATTTAGAAGCCTCCTTTGGAAGAAAAAGATTGCTAGAATCAAATTATCCACATTGCAGTACACTAAAGACCAGGGGGGGTTGGCAGTCCCTAACATGCCACTCTATTTCCTGGCCTCACAACTGCAGCATCTGGGTGGCTGGGGAGAAGTTGATATGACAGAGCCTAATCGTAACATACTATTCCATGTCACATCAGGCCTTCCTGCAGCTTCACATCTTGAGGCAGATCTCCCCCAATACCCCAAATCAATGCCTACCATAAACTTACTGACCAAACTATGGGGCCTCATTAAACATAGCCTGGGTATGAGGGGCTTCACAATGTATACCCCACTGTGGCATAATCCTTGTTACCCGGAACTGCAGAAACTGGAGGGGTTCCAGTCCTGGGAGGCTAAGGGCATTAGGTACATATCACAACTCTATTTACAGACCATTTTTAATCCTTCAATGACTTGCAGGAGGAGTTTGGGCTACAAAGACACAACTTTTATAGATACCTCCAACTCCGGCATGCTGTGCAATCACAGTCACGGGTGTCCAGGTTGGAACACATAGAAAATCCGATCATAACTTACATTCTTAACACACAGAATAAAAAGGGAATGATCTCACAAATATATAACACACTCTCATTTAGATCGCAGGATGCAGCAAAACTTCAGTGTAGACATAGGTGGGAGCAGGACCTAGGAGAGATTGGGGGTGAGGACTGGAAACTGTGTTTACAGTCTCTGCCAATCATCTCGGTGTCTCCATCATACAGGCTTTCCCAACTCTTCATTTTACACAGAACTTACCGTACTTCGGTGCTGCTTCACAGATGGGGCAGGAGGGACTTCCCTCTGTGCCCCAGATTACGGGGCTAACGGGGATCTTATACACTTGATGTGGCGTTGTCCAAAATTATTCAGCCATTGGACTACGGTAACTAATACCATATCACACATATATCGATCCACTGTTCCACTACACCTGGTCACATGCTTGTTGGGTGCGGTGGATGAGGAATTTTTCATCCCCCCAGCTAATATAGCAGTCTCAAGATTACTATATCTGCATGCAAGCAAGCTCGTCTATGGTTATAACCACATAGCCCAACAATGAAACAATGGATCAAACAGGTTAATAATACTCTATTTAAAGAAAAACTGACGTATCAACACAGAAATGCGATTAATAAGTTCTATAAAATCTGGCAGCCCTGGCTGGACACTCCGGGTTTGGCACCCTCTCAGCTAGTTCTCGATAGACTACTCCAAAAGTAGACTTCTAGCTCCCTAAAAGTATTAGCCAACTGTCTGTACCATGTTACAATAATACAAAGCCTTGACCCCGCTCAAAGAATTAGGGTTCATTCTTAATATCTCCTTTCCTAGAGGTTATTCAGCAGTATGGACCGCTATGACCTAACCAGGTCCTGGTTGTGAGTAGAGGCATCAGCTAGTTTCCCCTTCCCGTTGGAAGGTAGTTAGTTCAATAACAGTTCCCCTTTTTGTTTAGGACTATCAGTGTGTCATGTACATTGTTACCAACCTACTAAAGAAATATACGGAACTAAAACCATTGACGGAACATGCCTGATATAAGTATATTGTTAGAAATGTTATGACTAAGTTCCATGCTTTAGACCAACAACTGAATATAATACTGTTGCTAATGTATACCCTGAAGTTATTACGATGTATCTGTTTACAGTGTACATCTGTTTTTGTGACTCAATAAAAACTTTTCTGATTAAAAAAAAAAAACAAAGCATACAGGATATTGGCATGCATTAAAAAGGGGATTAACTCCAGGGATAAAGCAATAATTCTCCCACTCTACAAGACTCTGGTCCGGCCACACCTGGAATATGCTGTCCAGTTCTGGGTACCAGTCCTCAAGAAGGATGTGCTGGAAATGGAGCGAGTACAAAGAAGGGTAACAACAAGGCTAATAAAGTGTCTGGAGGACATTAGTTATGAGGAAAGGTTGCGAGCACTGAACTTATCCTTTCTGGAGAAGAGGCGCTTGAGAGGGGATATGATTTCAATTTACAAATACCATACTGGTGACCCCACAATAGGAATAGAAAAATAGGGAATTTAATAAGACACATGGCCACTCACTAAAATTAAAAGAAAAGAGGTTTAACCTTAAACTGTGTAGAGGGTTCTTTACTGTAAGAGCGGCAAGAATGTGGAATTCCCTTCCATAGGCAGTACTTTCAGCGGGGGGGGGGGGAGGCATCAATGGTTTCAAAAAACTATTAGATAAGCACCTGAACAACCACAACATACAGGGATATACAATGTAATACTGACATATAATCACACACATAGGTTGGACTTGATGGACTTGTGTCTTTTTTCAACCTCACCTACTATGTAACTATGTCTATATGTAACAGCAGTCAAATCAAATGTACAGTTTCGGTTCTATGAAAACACCTTTTTTACACTGACCTCAGCCTTTACATCCTGTCACAAATCTGTCTAAAAACAACCATAGCATTACCATCTTAAAACGTTTGGCAAATATTTATCAATTTGGTAAACAGGTAAACAGCTATGGCCCCCCTCCTCATAAGCCACCTTTCATTTCACTACCTGTTTCACAATGACTCTTATTTACCTCTTTTTCCAAAAGACTGTTGGCTCTTCCAACTTTTGTGTCCACCTTTAAACCAAATACCTTGAAAGCTCTTTCACTTCTGTGTTCTTCCCTTATACCATTATAAACTGTAAATCACTTTCTGTATCCTCCATTAAACCCTAATATATTGTAAGCTCATTACACCATTGATAACATAAAAACAAATACATTGTTGAAAAAGAGAAACTATTAAGAAAAAAAATACAAAAAACAAACAAACAGTACATCCCATATCCCCCTCCCCCCTTAAGCACAGGGGTTCACTCTGCTGTGCTAAGCATATATATAATGCGGGGCTTCATACAAGGCCGCATTTCATGAATGGGTGAGTTGTGGGGTATGCATTAGTTAGTATATCGGCAAACAATATCTGCTTTCCATAATAAATCACCTCCTATACTTATCAAAGTACTTTCCATGTCACGGACAATGCTAATAATAAGAGGCATGGTGCTAAGAAGGATCTGAGCAGTGGGATATTTGCAAAACACACATAATACCTTCATGTTTCTTCACACTATTTTGAGTTCACACTCACAGTATATTGTAATCAACCTCATTTATAAAACTCTGCTGATTAATGTGCCAGGGTGCAATCAACTTGCAGTGTGTAACTTGGAAAACCAATTTTAAACCAGCAATGCTGAGCAGTCCCTGGAAAGCATGCATCAAGACCTTAATTAGGACTTCTCACTGAGGTAATACTGTAAACAGGAATAATGCAGTCCTATGAGTGCTCACCTTTTACAACAGCTTGTAGGTTCTGTTGTAGAAATGATCCCTGCCAGGCTCTCAATTTCCAACAGTGGTATGGGAAAAGAAGCCCAGCATGTGAGCTTGTCACACTGGGGAAGGCAAACTGGGGTAAAAAATAAATTACCCTGCTCTTGTTTATTTGGGGTGTTTGTCCATGCAAAGGTCTAACCCACCCACTTCCCAGCTCACACCTCCTACAGCTATTCACTCCTTCCGATTCAACCCTTGTATGCTGACAGTGATGGTCTTAGGGGATGTCCATATAGTTCATAAGGTTTAAAAAAACTGGCCACTGGAAATCATCTCAGACTGCCTAGGTTGCCTTGTGGGTGGACTTGATAACTGACCCATAACAGACCTTAGAAATGCTCACCACTGAGGGCAGCTTCTTATGTAGTGTCAATGTCCCTCTTCTAATCACTCCTCCTTCTCAGAAGTTTAGCATGTAAGGTCCTAAAGTGTTTAACTGCATGTCCTTAGGTGTTTAACTGCTTAGTGTTAGCTAGCTTTTGATTAGCTGCAGGTACAGACCAATTAGAAGTTGGCACTGTTTAGTCTCACCTCTTGTTGGATACTATTCACTTCAAAGCAGTGTGTGGAATAAGGTTCATTTGCAGCTTTAGTTTATTTCTAATCTCTCCACATTGTAATTCAAGAGTAATTGTGTATCTAACGGTCAACAAAGTTAACTGATAAACTAAAGACAGAAAAATGACCTGAGAATCAATCTGTTTTTTCTTAGAACCAGGGCTGCTGTTATAAATCAATGGGCCCCATGCAGCCTACCAAACAGGGCCCCCTTCCCCTGTCTGAAAGTGACTGAGGACATAGATTTATCAGTCCATTTTTATGTAGCCATAGCTGCACAGATGAATAAATAGGTAGCCCTATGAGGTGTCCTGCTCATTCACATATTGAAGCATAGTAAACACAGTTTACTATGCTTCAGTGATAAATGGACACATGAGTGATTGGTACCGTTCGCTCACTGTGTTCATTTGGGAAAGGAAGGGGCCAGCAAATGACATATTTACCAGCATCTTCCCCCACTCCATCTTAAAACATCCCCCTGTGTGCCCGCAGCAGCTGCTGGCGGGAGAGGAGAGAAGGGAAGCCGTCAGTGATGTGCGGGAAATGGGCACAAAGGGAGACCCAGACAGCAGATGGAAGAGGCACGTGTGATAGAACCAGTCTCCCTGCAGTACAGTTGGCAGCGCTGCGGCACGCGGGGGGTAGGGCAGAAGAGGATCAGCATATACAATAAGATAGTATAGCCAGGCCTTCTGTTCAACAGGTGCCCAGGCCCCAATTTTGAACTGATGGGGCCTGGGCCCAGTACAGGAGGACTGGCTGTACTACCTTATCAGTGGCAATGCCTTAGAACAGTTGGATTCGAGAGGGTTGGTTTGCAAAAAAAGGTGCCACAGATATATGAATTAAGTAGAATTTTCCTGAACACAAACACATAGAAAAACAGACTTGAAATTCATTGCTATTTCAAATATCTTTCAGTTCTTTATTGCCCTGGATGTCAGCTTCATGTGACAATAGCACAATAAGGTCTGTATTATATTATAAGTCTTTAATGGACAATTCTAAAAGCATATAAATGCAGGTAATGATTGTTCAATGGTGCCATTCACACTGCATGTTTACCTGCATTTATGTAAATTTAGCTGTGTTTTCAAAGGAAATTGAATTCAGTTTGCCCAGAATCTTATTAGAAACTCTAAACACAGCTTAACCCTTTAAATTCATCTAAAAGCACCTGAATGCAACTAAACCTGCTTTAAAACAGTAACATTAAACAAGAACAGGAAAATTAGGTCTGTGAAGCATAAAAGTTTTCTGCATTTTGATAACATAAATGCAGGATTGCAAGTGATTATGGCCTAAAAACACAATAAATATAATGATTGAATTGTTGTCAATTGAGTGCACGAATAAATTGGCGGCTTACATAAAAATACACTAGTTTTTCTATGAAAATGATGTGGCCTGTTAACCACCAATACATTGGTTGGAATCATAACTAAAATTTGTTTTTCTCCTGACAAGACCTATTGAGTGCTGTGTCCCTTTCCATAATTTTAGAATAAACTAACATCTCGTTACTTTTGATTGCTTCATCCAATACATTTAAATTAAAAAAAAATATCATCAGCTTAAAAGTGAAGTACGGTAAATTAGTTTTGTACAGAAAAAAACTACTGCCATCTCACCTGATGTGTTTCACTAAACCAGCTGTCAGAAGTGGGGTTAGGCGCTGCTATTTGAGTATTATTTTGATATTTTGCAAGGGTTGTGGAGGGAATATTTGCTGTTGCAGGAAAACAAGGTGGATAACACGTTCCTGGAGGTTCTTGAGGAGCCATCCTCACTTCCATATACTTTAATGTCCCATCCGTGTTCAGGTAAAGTGTTGGTTTATACTGATCCATATAAGACACGGGGAGAGATTTATTTGGAAAACAAGAACAACAACTGCTGTCATAATTCTTTTTAAGGCACCTTACCAATAATATGACAAATGTTACCAGGGAAACCAAACTGATGGCTACTAGAGAAATAATAAGATATAAGGTCATATTTGGTGTTGATTTAGAATTTGTAAGAAAATCATGAGACTTTGGACTTTCCTGCATAGTATTCTCCATTATATTTACAATCAGAGTGACTGTAGAGGACAGTGAAGGCTCCCCATGGTCACTGATGGAAATGACAAGTCGATGTTCTGTGTTATCCGTCTCCTGTAATCCTCTCAGTGTTCTGACTTCTCCTGTATATTCAGAGATGTGAAACAAATCTGGACTGCCAGACTGAAGAAGACTATAATTGAGCCAAGCATTGTGCCCAGAATCCAGATCCACCGCAGATACTTTACTGACTAAATATCCAGCTGAAGCAGATCTGGGAATGGTCTCTTGTGGAATGGCTTCCCCTGAGTTCTCTGGGTATAATATAGAGGGATAATTGTCATTTGTATCCTGAATAAATATGAAGACTGAAACATTGGAAAACAGCTTTGGGGATCCAGAATCTTCCACTCTCACAGTGATCTGTAAAACTTGGAGCTGTTCATAGTCAAAGGAGCGCTGGGCATAAATATTACCAGTGTCGGAGTTAATGTAGACAAATGAAGAGACAGGAGAGCCGTCTATGTGACTTTCCGCTATGGAGTAAATGAGCTTTGCATTATCTCCCTCATCTGGATCTCCAGCAGATACTGTACACAACAGTCTGCCAGGCTCGTTGTTTTCTGATATGAAGGCATTGTAAGCAGACTGTAGAAATGTTGGATGATTATCATTAACATCAGAAATAGTAATGATGATTGTAGCCTGGCTGCTTAAAGAAGGAGAGCCGAGATCAGAAGCGATCAGTGTAATAGTATATTGTGAGACTTTCTCCCTGTCCAGATGTCCACTAGTGACCAGTGTATAACGGTTTGACATTGGCTGGCATTTAAAAGGCAAGTTTGATGATATTTTTAATATAACTTCCCCATTTTTACCAGAATCCCTGTCTCTGACTGCAATAAACCCAACAACAGTCCCTACTGGGGCATTTTCAGGGACCTCATTATTCTTAGAAGTAAATACAATTTCTGGTACATTATCATTCACATCTTGCACTTCAACCTGGACAACACAACGTCCTTCTAGTTTAGGTGATCCTTTATCTACAGCCTTCACATATAATTCATAGGATGTTGCAACTTCAAAGTCTACAGCCCCTTTAGTAAATATTTCTCCAGTGTTTTTATTTAAATCAAATATTTCCCTTGCAGAATCTGCTGTATGATCATCAAATGAATATAATATTTCACTATTCACACCCTCATCCAGGTCTGTAGCATTTAGCTTTATAACAACTGTCTTTGGAGGTAGATTTTCCATTATCCCTACCTTATAGCTTGCCTGATCAAACACTGGTGCATTATCATTAATATCTAAAACAATAATATTAATCTGTGTAGATCCCGATCGAGGAGGTTCTCCTCCATCAATGGCAGACAGAATAAGCTTGTGTTCTGATTTTTCTTCCCTGTCCAGATTTTTCTCCAGTACCAATTCTGCAATCAAAACCCCATCATTACGATATTTTTCTGATAAAGAAAAATAAGGATTTTGATTTAAGCTATAATGTCTCACACTGTTTTTTCCCACATCCAAGTCTTTAGCAGTAGGTAAAGAAAATCTTACTCCAGGACTTGTTAATAGCTCTGTAATTTTGATTACCTGATCAGTAACAGAGAAAATAGGGTAATTATCATTAATGTCCAAAATCTCAATTTCCAGGCTGAACAGCTCCAAAGGATTCTCAGCTACAACCTCTAAATGCAGCAAACAGCTGGAGCTGGATCCACACAGGCTCTCTCTATCAATCCTCTCTTGTATAATCAGAGCTCCATATTTCTGGCCAATAGTAAAATATTTACTGCTTTCTTCAGATCCCAAACTCAGTCTTCTTTTATTAATATCTGCCAGGTTTAAGCCCAGATCCTGAGCTATATTCCCCACAACAGTCCCTGGATCTGACTCCTCTGCAATAGAATAACGCAGCTGCCCAGAGACCCAGCCCCAGCTACAAAGGAGAAGGGAGAAAGCTACTTGCCATTTCCAAGCATTTGAGGGACATTTGCAGTCCATGTCTTTAATCCCTCTTCTGACAGTCAAGTCCTTTTGTAATCCCAGTAAGTATCCAAGTTGAGTTTAAATGATTTGTTGTATAAAAAACACCATATTTCCTGCATTGAAAACATCCACAGGGTTTTCATCGGAGCTGCAGCTCTTCTTTGTGTGTGAGAGAAGAGATGGGAGGGTGAATCACTGAGCCAGGGGGAGGAGAGCACAGATTACATGAATAGTTTCAAAGGGTTGCTTAAAAACAGACTGGGTGGACTGGCCTGCCCTCTTCTGTCTAAATTTGAGAATTACAGCTTTATTCTAAAAGATCAGGGAAACAATGCTTTTTGTGCATAAAATAAAGATAAATAATATAAAATGAAATAAATTGATGATATTATGTATTGCAAATATAAATCTAGTTATTAGCTGCTGTATGCAATAAACACATTAATTTTTTGGTTAAATTAATTGTTTATAATAAATTTTCCAATTTTAAATAAAAAAAATAAGTTAACAAAAATAAATCTTTTATTCTTCAATACCAGCAAAGCTAAAAGAAAATGTAAATAATGAAAACAGTAGTATACATTTTTATTATAAAAAAATATACTTTTCTAAAAAGATTTAAACATAATATGATAGCATGATACAATAATGTTTACACTAAGAATTATGCCATTCTTGTTTAATACATAGATAAATAAATTAAGAATCATAAACTGCTTTTGCTGTCTAGTTAGAAGATTTCCAGATTTTTTTTTAAAATGGCAGAGAGCAATGATTAGAGTGTTCTAGCGGGGGGCCGCCCCCCTGTCAAAAAACAATAGGTCAGTGGGGTGAGATTGCTGTACTAATGCCAGATAGTACAACGCCTCCAACCGGAGCTGTCAGTTTTTTTTCTGTGCAACCCGCCGGGTTGCATGAAAAAAAAAAAAACGTTATGCCGCGTTATGACTTTTTGACAACAAAGGTCCGACGAACTTTCGACGGAGTTACATCGGACTTTTGACCGGACTTGCCTACACACGATCACACCACAGTCCGATGGATTCGTACGTGATGACGTACGACTGGACTAAAATAAGGAAGTTGATAGCCAGTAGCCAATAGCTGCCCTAGCGTCAGTTTTTGTCCGTCGGACTAGCATACAGAGGAGCGGATTTTTCAACCGGACTCGAGTCCGTCGGAAAGATTTGAAGCATGTTCCAAATCTAAAGTCCGTCAGATTTTTGACCGAAAACGTCTGCTGCAGGTCCGATGAAGCCCACACACGGTCGAATTGTCCGCCGGACTTGGTCTGTCGGACCAGTCAAGTCGAAAAGTCCGCTCGTGTGTACGCGGCTTTAGTGTGTACCAGGCTTAAGTGGTCGCACTTTTTACTGCCTGGTCAAAATGTAGGCTTTGGTCATACTATTTGCTGCTTTCCAAGAACAGAAGTCCATGACTTCATCTTATGTAATCTGCATTTTTGATGATGGGGAGAAAGAGCCAAATTAGATATCATCACAGTGTCACACCTGACCTTCCTTTAGGACTAGAGAATCATGGGTATCCCCTTTAAAAAACTGTTAAATATGGTGGTCCCAAGCTTCCTACAGCAAAACTTTTTCTTAAGAGGGCTGACTACAGAAAGGTTTAGGTAATATTGCTCCAACCTGGAAAAAGCACTAAGCACATATGCTGTTATTCAAATTTTAGTTTTTAATTTTATTTTGGGATGGACTTTAAACATTTGAACTTGGTTTTAACAGTTCAGAGCCAAAATAAAATCCTCAATTTAGTAATATACAATAGTAAAGTATAATTATGTAACAATAAACATGTGTAGCACAAAAATTATTGGTTGGCAAGACACTGCCTGCATGGAGTCTATATGTTCTCTCTCTGCTTGTGTTGTTTTCCTTCAGTTGCTTTGGTTTCCTGACACATTCCAAAGACATGCTGGTAGGTTAACTGATTCCTCTCTACATTGGCCCTGATATGTGTATGTACAGTATGTATGTATGTGAAATAGGGACCTTAGAGTGTAAGCTATAAGTTCCTTGATGGTATGAACTGATGTGTACTAAACAATACACTGTGTATGTAAAGCATTGCATGCTTTGTTGGTGCTATATACATAGCTGAAATAAATAACTATTATACAAATGTCGCAACTGAGCCAAAATACAAATATAACATGTATATCATCTGAAACATGCTACAGTTCCTTTAGTAAATTTGCATAATTATTAGATTAAATAGGCCAGTAACTTTTTTAATACCCACGTGTTGAGTAAACACTGCATGAAACAGAAATAAAAAATACCTGAAGTACATTATAAATGTCATTGCTTAAATTGTTTGTTACTTTAAAAAAATAATAATATTAATCCTGTTCCTTTAAAGCATATTATACAGCACAGTGCTTGTGCTGTGTCGTTTGGCCCCATGTATCACCTGAAATACCTGGCTGATTCTGCCAGTTTCTGCCATGACCAAAGTTTATCATGGCTGCTGAGCCCTGACAGACAACGCGGTCAGTTTACAATCCTCCATCATCTGCAGTTCTCCAGTCCTCCTCTGTCCTCTCTCCCCCCTCCCCTCTCCCTCCCTGCCTGTCAGCTCTGTGTGTGTCAGTGTTAGCTGCCCCTCCCCTCCTGTCGCTATTAGTATTCATTTAAACATAAAAAAAAAATACTGCCAGCCCCACTCGTGTATTCAGCTATTACACACCGTGTAATTGTATGTGTAAAACAAAGCTTCTAAATACCATTTTTGCAGCTATCTTCAGAGTGGTCATGTGACTCCCGTCCGCCCCATCTAAGGGCTACGGCGGGAGGAGCCAAGCGGGCAGCACAACAAATTTTTCAGTTTTTGATATGCCAGTTTCTTATGTCTCTCGGCAATGCTATTATTGATATATCCTAGCTTGAATTCCTAGATCTGCACAGATGTGGTGACCATTATGAGCAGTTCCTACTTTCCCTGTTGGTTTTAATTGCAATATATGTTGAAAATGCTACAGAAGCACAGAAGCTTCTGAAACAGAATAAGGTGGCTGGAATATTCAAAATATCCAGGTGGACAGAAACAAATTTGCTGTTGCTGTTGAAGTAACCAAGATATATAAAAAGTCAGGGGCTGACTAAGCCTACCACTCTCCATATGCAGTTGTGCTCATTTACATACTGTATTACTGGCACACAGATCACCTACAATATGCAAAAAAAAGCACATACAGAATCCCCAAAAAATCTAGAACAACAAAAAAAGAATTGGACTGATATGTCCAAAATTAAACTTCATGGTCAGAATCATAATACTATGTTTGGAGGACGATCAACAATGCCTATAAGGAGTAATGCACTATCCCCTCCTTGAAGCATGAAAGTGGATGCCTGTTGTTTTGGGGTCATTTTAGCTACAATGGCACAGCCAAATTTAAAAAAAATAATAATAGAAAAATGGATGCAGCATAGTATCACAAGATATTAGAGGAAATTTTGCATTCATCATCCTGTAAATTGCTCTTGGGGTGCATTCAGACTTTTCAACGTGACAGTGATCAGAAATATAAAGCTAAATTACCTGTGCAGTGGCTGCAGCAGAAAAAAAAAATGAATGCTCTGGAGTGGCACAATAACAATCTTCTAACCTCAACATAATTGAGCAACTCTCTTTAAAAATCTCAAACATTCTGGCCAAGCAAATAATTTACAGAACCTGGGGGAAATGTGTCAAGAAGAATGGGCAGCTTTATAAATGAGAAAATAAAGGTCCTCAGTCACAAAGGACTTCAAGACATCATTGATGATAAAGGGGGCAATACTGTGCATGATAATAAGGATTAATAAATCAATTAAGCGCATGCAAAGTCACAGGACCACTTTATTATTTTCCTTTATTACTGTGCTTTGTTTAATGATTATGTGACATCTAATGATTTATTTTCCATCACAATACAATATGTGTTTTCTCTGATGTTTTCTTAAAAAGGTACACATTTTACAAATGCTGCCTAGGATAAGTAAACTAATGAACAAAAACTGTATAACCAAAATGTCACTTTATGGTAGGCTGATCCTTTATATTACATTATCCTAAGGTGTGCTTTATGTGGGTCAGCAGAGAATACATTTTCTGTTACCAAAATATTTTAGTGTGATGAAAACAAAGGCATAACATATGAGTCCAGGTGGTCCCAATATAGTTACGGTACATGGAAACAGAATGCCTACATGCCAATAGTGACAGCTTAATTGTCATAGACAGAAGTGTACAATCATCAATCATAGTAATTGTTATGCCGCTTACACACGATCGGACTTTCCAACAACAAAGCCGTGGATTTTTGTTCGAAGGTTGTTGGCTCCAACTTGTCTTGCATACACGCGGTCACACAAATGTTGGCCAACAATTACGAATATTGGAAAGTGGTGACGTACAAGACGTACATTGAGCCAAGAAAAAGGAAGTTCAATAGCCAGTGTGGCTCCTTTTGCTTGATTCCGAGCATGCGTGAACTTTTGTGCGACTGACTTGTGTACACCCGATCGGAAATTCCGACAACAACGTTTTGTTGGTGGAAAATTTGAAAACCTTCTAACCTACATTTGTTGGTGGAAAGTCCGACAACAAATGTTCGAGGAAGCATACACATGGTCGGACTTTTAGCCAACAAGCTTACACCCAACATTTCCCGTCGGAAAATCCGACCGTGTGAACGCATAATGCATAAGGGATAAGTGTCATTATTTGCATAATGGGAAAACATCAATAAGCACAAGAAAATTTAAAAAAACAAGCCACAAAATAGCTGCCAAATAGCCACTTGGATCAGTAACAGGAGAACTAAATGGACTCTACCTACTCCAGGTGACAGAAGCCTTGACCACAAAACAAATAATGATAAGAAAATAAAATGGAAAGATGAAAAAGAAGAAAGGAGCAGACTTGAAGAGAACAGGTAGCGAAGCAAAGATAGGAAAAGGAAAATGAGGGGGGGTGAGAAGGGTAAAGGTAGTGAAGGAAAGAGGAGGGAAGGTAAGGAAAAGAAAGGAGTTTCGCCAGAGGCTGGCAAACTAATTATGAGAGATCAATGGGTAAAGAAATTTAACATTCAGGATAAAGAGCTAATCTTGGAGTTGTAGATAATACATTCTTATTGCACTTCAAGTCCCTCATTATCTCTGGGTATTAAAGTACAAGAGCTTTTTGGAATAGCAGTGTCTCTGACTAAGAAGAAAACCCTTGTGCACCAAAGAGAAAATTAGAAAAAATGGTACTTGATTCTCACCTGCAATGAGCTAGAGCAGGGAAAGTTTGTAATAACAACTTAATCGAGGAGGCCAATAATAATAATAATAATAATATTAGTTCTGTGGAATGCCCCTAAACACACATGCAGAAAAGAAAGCCTTTAAAAGCCTACAATGACATATTATAAGAATTAAGGCAATAGCAAAGTTTTACAGCTCAGTAGATGCCAAAATAGTCACAACCATTATTCTGCTGGTCTCCATTGCGCTAGGTGCCAGCTATGCAAAAAGCGGACACGACAATGGCACACCATATTTCTTAAATATACACAATGATTACCTAATATAATTGTCAATGAGGTACTGACATCATTTGTTTGGTGATGGAAAACTAGCAATACATTTCTTGTTGCGTTCTACATGCATTTAGCTATAGGACTAATTGTACAGTAGTGACACAATAACTATAGTTACAAAATTACAATCAACTGACAGTAAATGACAGTTTGAGCACATACATATTATTACAAAGAGTGTATATCTGATGGATGGAAATAGCGCGTGGTAATATACGATGGGTGTTCAAGACAAACCAGGACTTTTAATTTTACAGGTATAAAAAGGGATGCTAGCGTGGCAGTACTACATGCAGTAGTAAGTAGACATGTGCATTCGTTTTTGTCCGAATGCATTTTCGTCCGAATTTTGGGTATTTTTGTTATCGTTTATAATGAACGTACAGAGTCCGAAACCGAATGCAGAATCAGAATCCAAAAGATCTGACATAAACAAATGCTTTATTTTCATTTTCATTGTGACAACAGTTCGATATAGATAGGAGATTCGACATGACGCTGACAATAGCGATCTGTGTCCATCAAACCTGTGGTCGAATGTGCCTAACCTTAACTCTATTAGTCCAAGATTATTCCACATAGAGAGAAAAGATTCGATATAGAGAGAAAAGATTCAACATTATAGAGACAATAGTAAAAAAGGTCGAATGTGCCTAACCTAACGCTATTAGTCCAAGATTATTCGACATAGAGAGAAAAGATTTGACATTAGGATTCGACGAAGCAGTCGTCGCGAGCGGACATTTATGGTCAAATGCTCCGTCCATAGGCTATAGAAGAATTCTAATGTTGGTTGACTAGTAATAATATGTAATAAATATAATTATTACTAGTGTCATACAACATTAGAATTCTACTATAGCTTGTAGGTGGAAAATTAGACCGGAAATTGCGGCGTCGTACAGTTTAGCTGCTCTGTCGAATCTTCTTTGAACATTCAACAGACACCATGAGCCTTCAATAACAGATTCAACCTTAATTATTTCGGATTTTCGGAAGAATGCATTTTTTAACAAAACAAATACATAAAAACGAATTTCGGGAGTAACTAAATAAATTTATTTTTCAGACGAAAACGAAATTCCGAAATGAAATATTTCAGTGTGCACATGTCTAGTAGTAAGTGATCTATTACTGATAGGCGCCACACATGTCACGGGTCAGTCCAGAGACCGGTAATCAAGATGGCAGACAACAGTATTAGTACGTGCATAGAACAGCCTGTGGTGATGAAGTTTCTTGTGAACGAAGGAGTAAAAGCCGCTGATATCTACAGAAGACTTCAAGCACAGTACAATGATGAGAGGCTCAGCTGCAGTAAGACAATTGAATGGTGTAAACATTTCAAAGTATGTCAGCCAATGACGATTCATGCTGTGGTAGTTCCCAGCCCACAGCAGCCATTCCTGTGAACATTAAGAGCATGGAACGCTTGATCCTGGATCATCGACTCTGCTGTGAAATTGCACAAGAGATGAATCTTTTTGTGGAAACAGTGAACGAAGTGAAGCAGGTTGCCCTAGGATGGTTCAGACGTACTGACAAATTTTTCTATGCCGAAGCTTTCCAGTCATTAGTTAAACACTGCGATAAGTGTATAAATGTAGTAGGGGTGTATGTCAAAAAATAAATGCAGTTTCCACTTTGTTCTTTTATTATATAAACAAAAGTATTTTGTATAAAAGCTAAATAGCTGTGCCACCCCAAATATTGTGACACAATCTTGCAGCAGGTAGACCATAAGTGCCAACAATCATGATCAATCTCTGTGCTACTCCACCACATATGAAATTCAATCTGCTTACTGGAGGTACAGACCCAAAATAATATTACATTAATAGTGCTTGAGGATAAGGATATCCCCAATAGCCACCAGGTCACACTGTAGCATGAACCACCAGCTCCACTGCTTTTTAACCACTTGTGTGTCAGTAGCTTGGGATGCTACTTTATACCACTCAAGGCCCCAGCACAAGCCCCATTGTACTGCAAAAGAGGAATGGAGAAACTATAGTGAATTTCCTGCTCCACGCTTCAGTGCTGGCTTCACATCTCCCTCCATGTGAAGTGTGGACCAGGTTATGTAATGTAGTTCCTCCATTCCTCTTTAGTGGTACAATGGGGCTTGTGCTGGGGCCATGAGTAGCACTGTATGAATATGCATCCCAAGCTACTGACATATACAAGTGGTTGAAGAGCAGAGGAGCTGGTGGTCCATGCTGTAGTGTGAGCTAGTGGCTATTGGGGCTATATCACTATCCTCAGGCACTAATAACCTCTTATTATTTGGGGTCTGTACCTCCAGTAAGCAGATTGAAATTCATGTGTGGTGGAGGAGCATTGGGATCGAACTAAGGATTGCTGGCATTTATGGTCCACCTGCTGCAAGATTGTGTCACAATATTTGGACTTTTTGCACTGTATGAATTTAGTCACATACAACACTGCATGGTGTTAACACTGTGGTATATATATTACAGTTTAAAGTGAATTTGTCACATAATATGTTATATTTTCTAAAGGGACAGCACACCTATTCAGTTTTTATATTTGGTTGAGTGTAATATCTTGACACTGTATAGGGAGCAGCATTCCATATACTTCAGTGTTTATTTTGTAATTTATTTTCTTAATTTTTGATTTGCACTTTATTAATGATTCATTTTTCATGATTTTCAAACTAAGCGCAGAAGGAAGGTTTTACATACACGAATAGATTTTGTAAATAATATTTAAAAGTTAGAAAGAACAAATATTAGCTCAAACTATTCTAGCTGCAGGTATTTTTTGAAATGATACAAATATACCTTTCTTTTTTAAATCAACAGTCAAAATGAAGACCTGAATGGAACAATGAGACTTTTTTTGTTAAAAGACAATAATAAACCACAGTGAATAAAAAAGTCATAAGCAAATACTATACAAAAGACATAGTAAATACAAGACATAAAAGAGGTGAAGCTAAGTAGATTCCTCATAGATATGAAGAATAATACACCTCTAGCTTACTTTGTGGAACAGGGGCATTGAACTGAAGTTCTGATTACATAAGATTTATAGTATGGTGCAAAGCCTAAAAGTACCCAATAAACTACCATTGCAAAGAAATACTAATTACCATTGCAAAATATAAAATAAAAAAATAAATGATATAAAACAAACAAAAATGAGAGAATCTCACCTGATTTGTTTCAATAAACCAGCTGTCATAAGTGGGCTTAGGCTCTGTTATTTGAGGATCATTTTGATATTTATTTAGCGTTGAGTCTGGAATATTTGTTGTTGCAGGAAAACAAGGTGGATAACAAGATCCTGGAGGTTCTGGAGGAGCCATCCTCACTTCCATGTACTTTAATGTCCCATCTGTGTTCAGGTAAAGTGTTGGTTTATACTGATCCATATATGATACAGGGAGAGATTTGTTCGGAAAACAAGAACCACAACTGCTGTCATAATTCTTTCTAAGGCACCTTACCAATAATATGACAAATGTTACCAAGGAAACCAAACTGATGGCTACTAGAGAAATAATAAGGTATAAAGTCATATTTGGTGTTGATTTCGAATTTGTAAGAAAATCATGAGATTTGGGGCTTTCCTGAGCAATATTCTCTATTATATTTACAATCAGAGTGACTGTAGAGGACAGTGAAGGTTCCCCATGGTCACTGACTGAAATAACAAGTCGATGTTCTGTGTTATCCGTCTCCTGTAATCCTCTCAGTGTTCTGATTTCTCCTGTATATTCAGAGATGTGAAACAAAGCTGGACTGCCAGACTGAAGAAGACTATAGGTGAGCCAGGCATTGTGCCCAGAATCCAGATCCACCGCAGATACTTTACTGACTAAATATCCAGTAGACACAGATCTGGGAATGGTCTCTTGTGCCATGACTTCCCCTGAGTTCTCTGGGTATAATATAGAGGGATAATTGTCATTTGTATCCAGAAAAAATATGAAGACTGAAACATTGGAAAATAGCTTTGGGAATCCGGAATCTTCCACTCTCGCAGTGATCTGTAGAACTTGGAGCTGTTCATAGTCAAAGGAGCGCTGGGCATAAATATTACCAGTGTCGGAGTTAATGTAGACAAATGAAGAGACAGGAGAGCCATCTATGTAGCTCTCTGCTATGGAATAATTAAGCTTTGCATTATCTCCCTCATCTGGATCTCCAGCAGATACTGTACACAACAGTCTGCCAGGCTCATTGTTTTCTGATATGAAGGCATTGTAAGCAGACTGTAGAAATACTGGAGGATTATCATTAACATCAGAAATAGTAATGATGATTGTAGTCTGGCTGCTTAAAGATGGAGAGCCAAGATCAGAAGCGATCAGTGTAATAGTATATTGTGAGACTTTCTCTCTGTCCAGATGTCCACTCGTGACCAGGGTGTAATGGTTTGCCATGGGCTGGCATTTAAAGGGTAAAACTGGTGATATTATCAGTTTAACTTCCCCATTTTTACCAGAATCCCTGTCTTTGATCGTGATAAATCCAATAACAGTCCCTACTGGGGCATTTTCAGGCACTTCATTATTTCTAGAAGTAAATATAATTTCTGGGACGTTATCATTCACATCTTGTACTTCAACCTGGACAACACAACGCCCCTCTAGTGTTGGTGATCCTTTATCTACAGCCTTTACAAATATTTCATATGACTTTGCAATTTCAAAATCTATAGCGCCTTTAATAACTATTTCCCCAGTGATTTCATTTAATGAAAACATTTCCCTTGCTAAATCTAACGTATGATCATCAAATGAATATAATATTTCACTATTTGCACTATCATCCAGGTCTGTAGCATTTAGCTTTAAAATAACTGTGTTTAAAGGTAGATTTTCCATTAGCCCTACCTTATAGCTTGCCTGATCAAACACTGGTGCATTGTCATTAATATCTAAAACAATAATATGAATCTGTGTAGATCCTGATCGGGGAGGTTCTCCTCCATCAATGGCAGACAGAACAATCTTGTGTTCTGATTTCTCTTCCCTGTCCAGATTTTTCTCTAGTACTAATTCTGCAATTAAAGTCCCATCATTACGATATTTTTCTGATAAAGAAAAATAAGGATTTTGATTTAAGCTATAATGTCTCACACCATTTTTCCCTACATCCAAGTCTTTAGCAGAGGGCAAAGGAAATCTTACTCCAGGACTTGTAAACTGCTCTGTAATTCTTATTACCTGATCAGTAACAGAGAAAATAGGATAATTATCATTAATGTCCAAAATCTCAATTTCCAGGCTGAACAGCTCCAGAGGATTCTCAGCTACAACCTCTAAATGTAGCAAACAGCTGGAGCTGGATCCACACAGGCTCTCTCTATCAATCCTCTCTTGTATAATCAAAGCTCCATATTTCTTATCAATAGTAAAATATTTACTGCTTCCTTCAGATCCTAGACTCAGTCTCCTTTTATTAATATCTGCCAGGTTTAAGCCCAGATCCTGAGCTATATTTCCCACAACAGTCCCTGGATCTGACTCCTCTGCAACAGAATAACGAAGCTGCCCAGAGACCCAGCCCCAGCTACAAAGGAGAAGGGAGAAAGCTACTTGCCATTTCCAAGCATTTGAGGAACATTTGCAGTCCATGTCTTTAATCCCTCTTCTGAGAATCAAGTCCTTTTGTAATCCCAATAAGTAACCAAGCTGAATTTAAATGATTTTTTGTATGAACTGCACCATATTTCCTGCATTGAAAGCATCCACAGGGTTTTCATCGGAGCTGCAGCTCTTTGTGTGTGAGAGAAGAGATGGGAGGGTGAATCACTGAGCCAGGGGGAGGAGAGCACAGCTTACATGAACAGATTCATAAGGTTTGCTTAAAAACTGACTGGATGGACTAGTCTGCCCTCTTCTGTCCAAAGTTGAGAATTACAGCTTTATTGTAAAAAAAAGGAAAACAATGCTTTTATGCATTGAAATTTAGAACATCCGTTAAAAATAAATCAACAGATGATATTAAATATTTCATTAAAAAATCTAGTAATTAGCTACTATATGTAGTATGCTAATTATTTTTGTTTTGATGCAACTTTTTATATTTTCAATGAGTTTTATGTGAAATAAAATGTTTGAACCTTTTCACTATTGCCAATCTCAAAGAAGATATGAAAGGAATAAATACATTTTTCAGAGTTTTATTTAGAGTTTTTAGAGTTATTTAGAGTTTTATTTAGAAAATATTTATAGAATGATGCAATATAGCTGTACAGTCATAACTGTATATTTTGGAGGCATGGAAAAGATTCAGTGAGGTTAATGTACTACTTATGAATAATGTATTTCATATGAGATCCTCCTATGCAACAAAATAGAAAACATAATTTACCAATCCTGTGTAAGAACAAGTTCCCAGCCTGCTTTATAGATAAATAGATAACTGTCGTGGCTTGAAAAAGGAATCAAGAAAATAAAAATGCTTGTACCTTGGAATAGGAGATGAGCACTGGAGCCCAGACAGATTAGATCATGTAAACATGAAGGTTGTTATTCAATCAGATTGGTTAGGATGTCGGCAAAGCATGTGACCACAATGAGTATTGCTCATTTAGAATATGGGCTGTAGTTACTTGGTGTGCTGCCTTCCCAGAGGAGCAGTCTGGGAGGCTTCTCTGATCTTCTCTTAAGTAATCTGCGTTTGTGATTTAGCACCTTGATATTCTTTAGGACTAAAGAATAGTGGGTTGGATCAGATATACCTAGATCTCACCTTCATTGAGTAATGGTGGTCCTAGATAGGGATAAGTGCACCTTCCCAGGTTCATATTACAGGGGGTTTGTTGAATGCAATTTGAAATCGATGAAACCTGAACTTAGCTGCAAGCCCTATTACCTACCTACTATACGGGGTTAATCCTAAATTTTATTAATTTTCAAAGCTAGTAGGTATGTTATTGTCAGAAAAGGACAAGTGAGCAGGGCACTGCCATGGAGGGCATTTAAAACAAAGCAAAACATATTTTTAAAAAAAAACATACAGCCGAGAGAGAATGTCCTTTCAATGCTACTTTGAGGGCATGTAAAAATCACAGATCCTTTAAGTTTCATGTTTCAGAGATACACTTAAAGGAGTTGTAAATTGCTGCAGTAAAAAAAAAAAAAAAAAACTTTCCTCTGCCAAGCAATGGCATAATGTGCTAGTATGCATCACATAATAGTACATTATGAAATACTTATCTTAGAACGAAGCCTTCCAGAGGCGCATTGTCACTGCTGACAGGGCTTCCATCTTCCCCTGGTCTTCCTTCTGGGTTCTGGGATTCTGGCTGTGTGAGTGGCTGGAACTGTGATGACATTAGCCCTCGGTTCCGGCACGGTGCTCTAAAGCTGTGGCACGGTATGCTGGACCTTCAGAGCACATGCGTTGGTGGTGTCACCGGCTGAATAAAGTGTGAATATCTCCTGAACAGTGCCCGTTTAGGAGATATTCATTTTACCTACAGGTACTCCTTATTATAGGCTTACCTGTAGGTAAAAATCACAAAGAGGCCTTTACTACCGCTTTAACCTCCCTGGCGGTATGATTATTTCCGATTTTAGGTGCTGAAAGCGGTACCATTATTTTGCATGAAAATTTGGCGTTTTATATTGTAGGTCTGTAATTCTTAACAATAACACACTTAAATATGTCCAAACAAGAGTCTAGTAGATATCCTGGGTATGATAAAGTTTGAAACACAAAAACATAAATTATAATATAATAAATAAAAATAAATAATTAAACAAAATAAAAATAAATAGTAATAAAATAAATTTCCCTACAATTCACTATCGCTCAATCCTGCAAGTGTTCTAATTTACTATCGCTGTTTTCTAGCTGGTCTAAAGCCATTTTTGACGTAAAGGGACACTTTTTGGTTGCTATGGACAATCTACAGTTTCCAGGCAGAAAGAACAGTATATATAATATAGAACTGCATGCAGGGCATGGGCCAAAGCACTGGGGACAAAAGGGATGTGAAATTATTTCATACAGTACTGTAATCTGTAAGATTACAGTACTGTATGTGTTATGATTTTGACATTTTATTGAATTTGCCGCCAGGCTCCGCCCCCGTGCGTCGCGACGCTCGCAGGGAACGGAGCCTGGCACAGAGAGGCTTCGGGCAGAGGACGGAGCCCACGGACACTGCGGGGGACATCGCAGGATCCCGGGGACATGGTAAGTAATGCCACACCAGGATCCTGCGATGTAATCCCGAGTGTGGCTCGGGGTTACCGCTAATGGTCCTGATTTTTAACCCCGAGCCACACTCAGGAAAACCGCCAGGGAGGCTAGGCTATATGTGGTATAACAGAACAGTACACATTTTTGGGCTTTGTCAGTGACACTGTATTCTGGCATCTAATATTTTGCATGTGTTATTGATATTTTTTAACCTTTACATTTAGCATAAATAAAGCATGAGCACTCCAATCTGATTCCAGCTGCTGGTACTGCCATGTGCCTTGTCTGATGGTGACAGCACAGTCACCTGTAACCCTCCTCCTTACTGGCATCATCCTCCTACTCCTTGGGACCAGCAGTCCCCCCTAAACATTCCACAGTATATGCAGTGACCCAGGTTAAACGCGGTTATGCTACGTTGTAAACTGCAGCTCATAATTGAGGAACAAAGGACTATTCTACACAATTGGGAGGTTTACTAAGACAAAAAAAACCCCCACAGCTGATGTATATCATTAAAAACATTTGTAGTTCTTGTGGAAAAATATACATCACTTGTAATTTAACTACACTACAAGACCTGCATGTGTTGTACATGTACAGACACCCAGCATACCTGCTCAACAATGAAAAAGTTAATTAAAACATTTAAAAATGAGGAAAATTACCTAAAACACATTGCTTAATAGAGAGGGTTTGCATTTCACTTCCTTTAATTATGAAAAGAAATGTTTATTTTCATGAATACTCCTGAATGAATAACAATTAAAATGACAATTTTTAATAATACTTTGTATGTGTTCTCCAAAAATAATGCAACGCCCTTCTTCAAAGGACAACTCTTAGTATTGTAATGAGGCTAGCTTACTTATTTAATTAGCATATAAATGCTATACCTATTTTTCGCACAAATATTATTAACCACTTGACCACTGGGCACTTAAACCCCCTTCCTAACCAGACCAATTTTCAGCTTTCGGTGCTCTCACATTTTGAATGACAATTACTCAGTCATGCAACACTGTACCCAAATGAAATGTTTGTCCTTTTTTCACACAAATAGAGCTTTCTTTTGGTGGTATTTAATCACCGCTGGGTTTTTTACTTTTTGCGCTATAAATAAAAAAAAGACTGAAAATTAAGTAAAATTTTAAAAAAAATTCTTTGTTTCTGTTAAAATTTATTGCAGAGTATTGGCGAATATTGGCAGAGTATTGGCGAATATTGGCAGAGTATTGGCGAGTATTGGCAGAGTATTGGCAAGTATTGGCAGAGTATTGCAGAGTATTGGCAGAGTATTGCAGAGTATTGCAGATTATTGCAGAGTATTGGCAGAGTATTGCAGAGTATTGTAGAGTATTGCAGATTATTGGCATGGTATTACAGAGTACTGGCATAGTACTGCAGAGTATTGCAGAGAATGGGCACTAAGCAGCGCTGTGGGCACTACAGATCCAGCCAACAGCGCTGTTGCAAACGATCTCTCCCCCTCTCCCCTCGCACTGTACAGATCGGTACAGAGAGGGGAGGGAGGAACGGGCGTCATGACATATCATTTGACAGAGCGATCACAAGGTAAACGGCCGCTATCAGCGTGTCTGGTCACGGATGTTCCCGGGTGCGTGCTCCAGGGGGCGCGTGGGAGCAAGAGTCTGGGAGGACGTCCATGAACGCCCACCCAGAATAAGCCGACCGCGCTGTAGTCGTCTTTCGTGGTTAAACTACATTTTGCCATGGTGTGCCTAATTTATCTCTGTTGCTAAAATCACAGGAAGTACTATCTTGTACTCTACAAGTCCTTGTATTTAATGCATCTGAGGAAACTCAGTCAACCAATCAGATAACAGGTGGACAGGGTGAACAGAAGGTATTTGATTGAAGCTCCAAAAATCTTGTTGCATACTGGGTAGTGCTTCCTGTGTACTTTTTTCTCCACAAGAACCTGAATGTTCAGTTAGTTGTAAGCTGCCAACATTTTGATTGATGTTATCAACAGAGTTAAGTTAAGCAGACCACAGAAAAATCTTAATGTATGTGGAAAATGTATAGCATTGGTATTACTGATTTAATACGTGTGCTAGACTCAGTACAGTATTGATTTTTAAACAAAGTTGCAGTAGTCCTTTAAATGACAATTCACTTAAAATCAATATATTTTGAGGTTGGACAATCAACTGAAAGTTTCTTATATTTCTCAGTGACCTTATTGGTAATATTTCTGCACTTGATTTCCTAAGTCTGCACACATACTGTGGCTGTTATGAGAGGCTCCTGTATATCCTGTTGGATCTTTAATTATTCTATATGGTGGGGAATACAGTAGGAGGCACTGGAACATACAAAGGATGACATAAACACCCAAAACTCCCAGGTAGACAGAAACAGAAAACGAATTATAGAAATTAGATTTTACTATTGGGGTATCAAAAACACATAAGAGGTCAGGTGATATTATCCTATATCCTAAGATACACTATAAAAGGGACATCAGAGAATAAAAGTTTGTTGCACCACCAGCTGCTATGCATTACAGTGCAAGAACATTTCTGAATAGCAGTATCTTTGATGATTAGAACAATCTTCATAAATCACAAAGGAAAACAGAATAAAGGGGATCACAGTCTCATCCTGCAATTAGCTAGAGCAGGGAAGGTTTGTATCAGGGGCAGAAGAGAGGAGGTATTAAACACACAGTAATCACAGACTTGAACCTTATAATTAATTTCACTTGACAAGAAATAAAGCATAAGCAATCTTTTACAGGCGGAGATGTAGTAGTTAAAATAAAAAAACACTCACAGTTCTTTATTGCTCAAGGTACCAGCTATGCAATGACACACTAAAGCAGGCCAGGGATGGATCTAAATTATGCCTGTTCAGCAGCGACCAGTAGAATTTGAATCTGTCTGTGCTCATTCCGGCTTGACAGAAGTCAATCTAATAATCGAATGGGACTGTTGGAAAACTTTCATTTGATCAGTGCTTGCTGTCGGTTGCAGCGCTATCAGTCTATTTTGACAGCGGAGGAGTCTCCACTGTCAGAATATAATAGTACAGCTTGAAGAATTCCTCCATCCACCTCGCATATGTCGATGTGAGAATCTGTACATGTTACTTTTTTTTTGGATTACCTCATGCTTTCCAGGGTAGTGGAGAGATATGGGTTCCTATAAACCCCAGATGTCTCCACAAAGAGGACTTGTCATGCCTAATTTCTATCACAAAGGATCTTTACATTTCTTGTGATAGGAATAAAAGTGATTAAAAAAAAGAGGCAGTTTAAAAAAAATAAAATAAAATAAATAATAAGAAAAAATTTGAAGTGCCCCTGTTCCCTTGTGCTTAGGCACAGAAGCGAACACATACTGTATGTAAGCGGTGTTCGCACCACACATGTGAGGTATCATCTAAACATTATAGTGAGAACAATATTTCTAATGCTAGACCTCCTCTGTATCTATAGTGTACAGCTATTTAAAGCCGTTCTCTTGTGAATGCATCAGTTCTGATTGTATAGTTGCATATCACCCATTACAGTGAACGCTAGTGTGTCACCCTGTATTCTACCACCCACTGGAAAGGCATTATAAGTGCTAGAAGAAGGTCTCAAAACCAAGATGGCTGACAGAAATCCAGAAAGGCTGAGCAGCTTAGGAATATCTTGCTAATGCTTCTATAGGAGGAAACCCTTGGAGGTAATACCAATATGGTAACATCAAGTAACACCTAAAGAAACATATTGTAATTCAGTTTTACTAGTATTGATTTTATCTTTGGACGGAAATTACAATTAATCATCTGTCCATTAAATTGGACATGCATCACTGATTATAATTTAGCTTTTTTCTGCCCCTAAACGCCCCTGCCTCAAAACTCCTCTAAATGCATGGGCGTTTAGAAGAAGAAAAAAGTAAAACGCAAGATGCCCCTAGAAGCATCATTAAAAACATCCAATGTGAATGAGGCCTAATATATCCTTATATTTTGTAGAGCTCAAGTGCAGAGTGTGAAAGGCCTAAACGATAATGGAGCAAATCATTATCTACCATCTAAATTGTTTCTTCCGTTAAAACCTCAAATGCATGCTGTCCAAAGAGTAATAAAAACACTAAGGAAAAAAAATCCTGACTCTGACTTTCAGAACTCATGCATAAATCGATTTAAGTGTATTTTTTTTTTTTTTTTATTGCGTTTGAAAAATCACTGCACAAATACTGTGTGACATTAAAATTGCAACACCCACCATTTTATTTCCTAAGCCTCTGCCTAAAAATATATATATAATATTTGGGTGTTCTGAGTAATTTTCTAGCAAAAAATATGACTTTTACATGTAGGAGAGAAATGCCAGAATTGGCCCGCTAAGGAAGTAATTAAGGTTATTACATAAACCAATAGGCAACTGCTATACAATGATATGGCATTGTAAATATAAGCTATAAAAACAGGTGGAGCAACCAGTAGATCACTAAAAGAAACAAAGAATAATAAGCCTTGTTCAATCTAATAGCTTACTGTGGAAAACAGGGATACCAAACTGGATATATGATTTAAGTATGGTACAACATCTTAAAGTACAAAGCTAAAATGTTTCATTGCAAAATATAATATAAAAATAAAAATGATATAAAATAAACATAAATTACAGAATCTCACCTGATGTGTTTCATTACACCAACTGTCAGAAGTATGCTTGGGGTCTGCTATATTAGAATCACTTTGAAACTTTAAAAGTGTTGAGTCAGGGATATTTGTTGTAGGAAAGCAAGGTGGATAACAAGATCCTGGAGGTTCTGGAGGAGCCATCCTCACTTCCATGTACTTTAATGTCCCATCCGTGTTCAGGTAAAGTGTTGGTTTATACTGATCCATATAAGACACAGGGAGAGATTTGTTTGGAAAACAAGAACCACAACTGCTGTCATAATTCTTTCTAAGGCACCTTACCAATAATATGACAAATGTTACCAAGGAAACCAAACTGATGGCTACCAGAGAAATAATAAGATATAAGGTCATATTTGGTGCTGATTTAGAATTTGTAAGAAAATCATGAGGTTTGGGGCTTTCCTGGGCAATATTCTCCATTATATTTACAATCAGAGTGACTGTAGAGGACAGTGAAGGCTCCCCATGGTCACTGATGGAAATGACAAGTCGATGTTCTGCGTTATCCGTCTCCTGTAATCCTCTCAGTGTTCTGACTTCTCCTGTATATTCAGAGATGTGAAACAAATCTGGACTACCAGACTGAAGAAGACTATAGGTGAGCCAAGCATTGTGTCCAGAATCCAGATCCACTGCAGATACTTTACTGACTAAATACCCAGCAGACGCAGATCTGGGAATGGTCTCTTGTGCAATGCCTTCCCCTGAGTTCTCTGGGTATAATATAGAGGGATAATTGTCATTTGTATCCTGAATAAATATGAAGACTGAAACATTGGAAAATAGCTTTGGGGATCCAGAATCTTCCACTCTCGCAGTGATCTGTAGAACTTGGAACTGTTCATAGTCAAAAGAGCGCTGGGCATAAATATTACCAGTGTCGGAGTTAATGTAGACAAATGAAGAGACAGGAGAACCATCTATGTGGTTCTCTGCTATGGAGTAAACAAGCTTCGTATTATCTCCCTCATCTGGATCTTCAGCAGATACTGTACACAACAGTCTGCCAGGATCATTGTTTTCTGATATGAAGGCATTGTAAGCTGATTGTAGAAATGCTGGATGATTATCATTAACATCAGAAATAGTGATAATGATTGTAGCCTGGCTGCTTAAAGATGGAGAGCCAAGATCAGAAGCAATCAGTGTAATAGTATATTGTGAGACTTTCTCCCTGTCCAGATGTCCACTAGTGACCAGTGTATAACGGTTTGACATGGGCTGCCATTTAAAGGGCACATTTGGTGATGTTTCCAGTTTAACTTCCCCATTTTTACCAGAATCCCTGTCTTTGATTGTGACAAATCCAACAATAGTCCCTACTGGAGCATTTTCAGGGACTTCATTATTCTTAGAAGTAAATACAATTTCTGGTACATTATCATTCACATCTTGCACTTCAACCTGAACAACACAACGTCCTTCTAGTTTTGGTGATCCTTTATCTACAGCTTTTACAAATAATTCATATAATTTTGCAACTTCATAATCTACAGCACCCTTTATCAATATTTCTCCAGTGATTTCATTTAAATCAAATATTTTCTTTGCTGAATTCAAAGTATGGTCATTAAATGAATATAATATTTCCCTATTTGCACCCTCATCTAGATCTGTAGCATTTAGCTTCATAACAACGGTTTTCAGCGGTAGATTTTCCATTATCCCTACCTTATAGCTTGCCTGATCAAACACTGGTGCATTGTCATTAATATCTAAAACAATAATTTTAATCTGAGTAGATGCTGATCGGGGAGGTTCTCCTCCATCAATAGCAAAGAGAATAAGCTTGTGTTCTGATTTCTCTTCTCTGTCTAGAATTTTCTCTAGCACTAATTCTGCAATTAAGGTTCCGTCACTGCGATATTTTTCTGATAAAGAAAAATAAGGATTTTGATTTAATCTATAATGTCTCACACCATTTTTCCCCTCATCCAAGTCTTCAGCAGAAGGTAAAGGAAATTGAATCCCAGGGCTTGTAAACTGCTCTGTGATTGTTATTTCCTGATCAGTAACAGAGAAAATAGGATAATTATCATTAATGTCCAAAATCTCAATTTCCAGGCTGAACAGCTCCAAAGGATTCTCAGCTACAACCTCTAAATGCAGCAAACAGCTGGAGCTGGATCCACACAGGCTCTCTCTATCAATCCTCTCTTGTATAATCAGAGCTCCATGTTTCTGGTCAATAGTAAAATATTTACTGCTTCCTTCAGATCCCAAACTCAGTCTTCTTTTATTAATATCTGCCAGGTTTAAGCCCAGATCCTGAGCTATATTCCCCACAACAGTCCCTGGATCAGACTCCTCTGCAATAGAATAACGCAGCTGCCCAGAGACCCAGCCCCAGCTACAAAGGAGAAGAGAGAAAGCTACTTGCCATTTCCAAGCATTTGAAGAACATTTGCAGTCCATGTCTTTAATCCCTCTTCTTAGAATCAAGTCCTTTTGTAATCCCAGTAAGTATCCAAGATGAGTTTAAATGATTTGTATAAAAAACACCATATTTCCTGCATTGAAAACATCCACAGGGTTTTCATCGGAGCTGCAGCTCTTCTTTGTGTGTGAGAGAAGAGATGGGAGGGTGAATCACTGAGCCAGGGGGAGGAGAGCACATGAACAGATTCACAAGCTTTGCTGTTTAACGGTTTGGATGACTAGTCTGCCCTCTTCTGTCTAAAGATAATAACTACAGCTTAATTTTAAAATGTAGATAAAATCATAAATTTACAAGTTCAAAAGTTAAGAAAAGCAGTTATTAATGGTATAAATAATGCATGCTATTGACACAGCTACACAAGTCTAGCCATGTGTTTGCTATTTTTAAACTAAAAAATAATATTTGTATAAATACATTTTAGGATTCCCATTGTATCTGTTTTAAATTTAAGATGTAAATGGAAGAAAAAATAAGGATTTTGGTTGTCAGAGCAAAAAAAAAAAAAAAAAAAATTATATATATATATATATTACAGTGGTTCTGTATATTTCTGTTTATAACCTAAAAAGTATTTAAAGGTAGGATTTAAAAAATATATAATTGTAACCAGGAATGAATATACATTTATTTAATGCCAGAATTCATTATTTAATTAAAATATCTATTATATATATCTATCTATATAGATATATATATACACACAGTATATATATATTTTGTTTTTGGTTTTTGGTTTACAAATCACAATACTTTAAATCAAGTGATCCCCTCCAAAAACAATAGTGGGAGGATTTACTAAAGTGGTGCACTCAGAATCTGGTGCAGCTATGGTAGCCAATCAACTTCTTCCTTAAGCTTGTTTGATTAAGCTTTGGCAACAAAATCTGGATGCTGATTAGATTCTGTGCAGAGCTGCACCAGATTTTGCATGCTCCAGCTTTAGTAAATGACCCCCTAGGTTATTAACATTACATCTAGAGTAGACTGTGCTGCATTAAAGGCAGAGAAGGTTATGGCGACATGAAAAACGAGTTCAGAAGATTACTGATGTCTTGAAGAGATTAAGTGCACATGAACTTGCCATGATTATTAGCCCTCTGCCTGCACTGTCCAATGGGAGGTATGATGTGGCCACTCTCAAGCCACTCTTCCAGGGAAAGCTGCCTCAGAGGCAAGTAGAATTTTCTCTTTATCCAATCTGTATGTTCATTAGACACAGAAAGAGACAGACCAAAAATACAGGATGGCATTGTTTACTATTGGAGACTACAGCACAGTAGACAAGATGCAAAATACCAAGCTTGCATTTCAAGATCTGTAAGCATTGATATTCCAAGGAAAAAAAGGCTACCAGCTGCAAATAATTGACTTAAGTGGGATGATCTTGTGTATTATACACACACATTAAACATGAGCGTGAGTTAATTATATTAGTTCTACTGATAGTAAAACTATAATGATGTACCGTCATCCTATAAATTTAGAGAAAACAAAAGGCAGAGGATCTAAGGCAACTGTGGACTTTCATGGTACGGTAAGGACTTACATACACATTTGTATAAAAATATATAAATTTATTGAAACAAAAACATAGTTAAAAGGTCCTAAAAGGAGACAGTATACACTACATATAAATATATTCTCTTTGATTATTTATATGTTTGTTCTTTATAGATATAACTGCATATAATGTCTCTGGAAATGTACTCCTGAAGAAGAGGTCATCCCGCGAAACATGTTGAGTTCAAACTGATTTAGGACGCCATTCTCATTCCTAATCCTGGATGAATGACTGCTCAGTGTTTTAATTCAGCCAGCAGGCAGAATGAAGGAAACTAAACTGATTTCCCCATCCAAACAATGGATGTGGATGGGGGAGTCCTCCCCACTGCAATATTGTATTTTGACAGCGAGGACACTGTCCTGCTGTCAGAATGCACAGATGAACACTGCAGCTGCTGATTGAGTGGCTTTTACGGGTCAGGGCGATTGAACAGAAGTTGATCAGTAGATTGACTTCTGTTCAACTGCAGTGGCCTCACGTGTATATAAAATTTGTCCGGTTCCTCTTTAACCAAACAAATTTTGATCCATCTATGGCCAGCCTTAGAACTATAACTGTGGGTAGAAAGGTAATGCAATGGGTAAAGGTCAGCTTCCGAATAAACATACAAATTGATACTCTATCCAATTGGTTATCTTTACAGAATCAAAATATACACAATAATTGTTATGCTCATAAACATTGCTAGGGTGAATACACTACACAATAAATTAAGACACACTTGTATGATTAATGCCCACACATGAAGCAAATCTATGCCCAGAAAAAAAAATGGTAAAAATGAAAAAAAAAAACAAATTAAAATACACTTTGTAGATAAAGCTACATTTTAGCTTTAGAGACAGTGATGTTACACAGCAATCATTCTGGCAGACATTTTACGATCTTATAATATAGACTGTGCATGTGTGTGCTCTGTGCTATTGAAATAAACCTAAAGATTATTGCATAGATATGAAGCTGAATTACTACAGGTGTTATTTTCAGCTTAGCCGACAGTATATTCATTTCAACTACTTTGTTTTTAGAAGTTTCTTTTCTACTATATTAAGCCCCTTTAATAAGTACCTTCTAAAATGTTTGTTATTATTGTATGTGTAAGTGAGGAGTGAAAGCCAATAATAAGCTTTCATAAAATCTCTAATCTCAAGATCTCATATACAACAGAAAGTATAAGTTATTTGGGTCGGATCTTGTAATTAAATTTGAAGCAGTAGATATATAACAATTTGGTGTTAAGGAGAAAATATGTTACATAGTAAGCAAGGAATAAAGAAAGACTCAGCAGAGCCATATTACGCATACCCAGTTGAACCCATAGCCTAGAGCAGTGGTGGTCAAATTCTTAATATATGGGGTCCCAAGTGCAGCCTTTGACATGGTCAAATGGCAACACATTATATTAAGTGAATGGAATACAATGGAAAACTATCAGAGACTCACAGCATGCCATAGGAGATGGTTAGAGACCACAGGTATTCTACAAGACATGGTCAGAGGCTGCAGATATGCTATAGGAGTGGTGGAAATCTGATGACATGCTTCAGGACATAATCAGAGACTGAAGACACATAACATAAGACTGATAAAGATAACCACTATTACAGATGTTTTATAAATCAATGCTTCCCCATTTGTACTCCCTACAACTCAATTATAAATGACTTGTACCACAGCAAGATCCACTAGTAAGAATCTGACAAAAAAAACATGGTATGGGAAATGGTATGAACAATAGAGAACAAAGTGAAATAGCATGAAAAAACATTTTACTACTACAATTAAAATCCAATAACATTTTCCTTCACTGGCCTGACTGGGCATCTAGGTTAAGAAAATGCAGATTTGTGTATGCAGGGTCTTAGAGGGCTACAATTTAAGTGCTAAACACTTACACTAATCATCATACATAACATGTATGGCATTCAGTATATTATAACACATCACTTACAGTTGTGTACTGTCTTAGGTGCCATTAGCCATGCCATTAGATGCACCAATAGTAATACACTAATTGTAATTACAGAATAAATCCTTTAGTTAACTGATACACTCAGCAACTAACATTTTTTTATATCAAGAATATAAAAAATAATAATAGTATAAAAATGACATAACTTGTATGAATATCATATGCAAATACATTTGGTATAATATATAAAATTGGTACTGTTAGTTGATAAAAAAAACCGTGTAGCTTTCAATGCAAGGATTCTATTTTTACAAACCATTATGTAAATACTGACCCATTATATCTTTTTTAGACAAAAAACTCCATACAATGTGAAATATGCACCAAAGAACATGGAAAGCACATTGTCTCCATTATATCTGTATTTTTTTTTTTTTTAAATAGATAAAAAAAACCCATACAATGTGAAAAATGCACTAAAGAACAGGGAAAGCACACTGTCTGCATTAGGGGCCACAGACCCGCTTCTACTCAGCTTGTCAAATTTTGACATGCGGTTGCATCCATGCAGCCGCTGTTTCTAATTTGCCTTCTATAGGCTGCCTGCATGCAGCATGCTAGTGCCCATGTGAATGAGATGAAAATCCTCAAAGATGAAAAAAATAATCAACCTAAAAAGTGAAGTAAAGGCATTGGCCTGTATTACCAATAGCAAACGTTCACATTTCAGGGGCCCTTTTTTTAGTTCAGGTCGCAACAAAACTCACCAATCAGCTGTTCCTTTATTTTTGTTATAATAACAATCTTATAATGTTATCTACAAAAGCACTACTGAGAAGTTTCACTAAACCAGCTATCAGATGTAGAATTTGGCTCTGTTATTTGAAGCTAGCATTAAAATTTTGTTAATGTTGAGTCCATTGCTAAAATGTACCATTGCAAAATAAAAAAGGGATATACATTGAACAAAAATGATGGAATCTCACCTGATGTGTTTCATTGCACCAGCTGTCAGGAGTAGGCTTAGACTCTGCTATATGAGGATTACTTTGATATTTTGTAAGTGTTGATTCTGGAATATTTGTTGTTGCAGGAAAACAAGGGGGATAACAAGGTCCTGGAATTTCTGGAGGAGCCATCCTCACTTCCATGTACTTTAATGTCCCATCCGTGTTCAGGTAAAGTGTTGGTTTATACTGATCCATATAAGACACAGGGAGGGATTTGTTTGGAAAACAAGAACCACAACTGCTGTCATAATTCTTTCTAAGGCACCTTACCAATAATATGACAAATGTTACCAAGGAAACCAAACTGATGGCTACTAGAGAAATAATAAGATATAAGGTCATATTTTGTGTTGGTTTAGAATTTGTAAGAAAATCATGAGATTTGGGGCTTTCCTGAGCAATATTATCCATTATATTTACAATCAGAGTGACTGTAGAGGACAGTGAAGGCTCCCCATGGTCACTGACAGAAATGACAAGTCGATGTTCTGTGTTATCCGTCTCCTGTAATCCTCGCAGAGTTCTGACTTCTCCTGTATATTCAGAGATATGAAACAAAGCTGGACTGCCAGACTGAAGAAGACTATAGGTGAGCCAAGCATTGTGCCCAGAATCCAGATCCACCGCAGATACTTTACTGACTAAATATCCAGCAGACGCAGATCTGGGAATGGTCTCTTGTGCAATGCCTTCCCCTGAGTTCCCTGGGTATAATATAGAGGGATAATTGTCATTTGTATCCTGAATAAATATGAAGACTGAAACATTGGAAGACAGCTTTGGGGATCCAGAATCTTCAACTCTTGCAGTGATCTGTAGAACTTGGAACTGTTCATAGTCAAAGGAGCGCTGGGCATAAATATTACCAGTGTCAGAGTTAATGTAGACAAATGAAGAGACAGGAGAGCCGTCTATGTGGTTCTCTGCTATGGAGTAAATGAGCTTTGCATTATCCCCCTCATCTGGATCTCCAGCAGATACTGTACACAACAGTCTGCCAGGCTCATTGTTTTCTGATATGAAGGCATTGTAAGCAGTTTGTAGAAATGCTGGAAGATTATCATTAACATCAGAAATAGTAATGATGATTGTAGTCTGGCTGCTTAAAGGAGGAGAGCCGAGATCAGAAGCTATCAGTGTAATAGTATATTGTGAGACTTTCTCCCTGTCCAGATGTCCACTAGTGACCAGTGTATAACGGTTTGACATTGGCTGGTATTTAAAGGGTAAATTTGGTGGTATTATCAGTTTAACTTCCCCATTTTCACCAGAATCCCTGTCTCTGATTGTGATAAATCCAACAATAGTCCCTACTGGAGCATTTTCATGGACCTCATTATTTTTTGAAGTAAATACAATTTCTGGTACATTATCATTTACATCTTGCACTTCAATCTGGACAACACAACGCCCTTCTCGTCTTGGTGATCCTTTATCTACAGCCTTTACAAATAATTCATACAAGTTTGCAACTTCATAATCTACAGCCCCTTTTATCAATATTTCACCAGTGTTTTCATTTAAATCAAATATTTTCTTTGCTGCGTTTAACGTATGATCATCAAATGAATATAGTATTTCACTATTCGCACCCTCATCCAGGTCTGTAGCATTTAGCGTCATAACAACTGTGTTTAGAGGTAGATTTTCCATTAGCCCTACCTTATAGCTTGCCTGATCAAACACTGGTGCATTGTCATTAATATCTAAAACAATAATATTAATCTGAGTAGATCCTGATCGGGGAGGTTCTCCTCCATCAATGGCAGACAGAATAAGCTTGTGTTCTGATTTCAATTCCCTGTCTAGATTTTTCTCTAGTACTAGCTCTGCAATCAAAGTCCCATCTCTGCGATGTTTTTCTGATAAAGAAAAATAAGGATTTTGATTTAAGCTATAATGTCTCACACCATTTTTTCCCACATCCAAGTCTTCAGCAGAGGGTAAAGGAAATTGTACGCCAGGATTGGTTAACAGTTCTATAATTTTTATTTCCTGATTAGTTACAGAGAAAATAGGATCATTATCATTAATGTCCAAAATCTCAATTTCCAGGCTGAACAGCTCCAGAGGATTCTCAGCTACAACCTCTAAATGCAGCAAACAGCTGGAGCTGGATCCACACAGGCTCTCTCTATCAATCCTCTCTTGTATATATAAAGCTCCATATTTCTGGTCAATAGTTAAATATTTACTGCTCCCCTCAGATCCCAAACTCAGTCTCCTTTTATTAATATCTGCCAGGTTTAAGCCCAGATTCTGGGCTATATTGCCCACAACAGTCCCTTGATCGGACTCTTCTGCAACAGAATAACGCAGCTGCCCAGAGACCCAGCCCCAGCTACAAAGGAGAAGGGAGAAAGCTACTTGCCATTTCCAAGCATTTGAGAAACATTTGCAGTCCATGTCTTTAATCCCTCTTCTGAGAATCAAGTCCTTTTGTAATCCCAGTAAGTATCCAAGTTGAGTTTAAATGATTTGTTGTATAAAAAACACCATATTTCCTGCATTGAAAGCATCCACAGGGTTTTCATCGGAGCTGCAGCTCTTCTTTGTGTGTGAGAACAGAGATGGGAGGGTGAATCACTGAGCCAGGGGGAGGAGAACACAGCGTACATGAACAGAATCACAAGCTTTGCTGTTTAACCCGTTTGGATGACTAGTCTGCCCTCTTCTGTCTATAGATAATAACTGCAACTTAATTTTAAGATTTAAGCAAAAACACGTATTTTTCAATTCAAAAATTATGAAAAACATATTCTTTAAATATATCAGTTATTATTATATAAGGGATAGGGATTGATTATATAAGGGATAAAATACAGCAATTCTGTTTATAGCTTTACATGTATTTAATGCTAGTGTTTGAAAAATAAATACATATAAAAAATAAATACAAAATAAATTATGTAACAGTTAGCAATGTGTTTAACCTCCCTGGCGGTATGATTATTTCAGATCTTAGGTGCTGAAAGCGGTACAATTATTTTGCACAGAAATTTGGCGTTTTATATTATAGGCCTGTAATTCTTAGGAATAATTCACCTAAATCTGTCCAAACAAGAGTCTAGTAGACATCTCGGGTATGATAAAGTTTGAAAAACGAAATCAAAAATTATAATGTAATAAATAACTATAAATAATTATACCGAATAATAACATAATAATAATAAAAATTATTCAATAATGTAATCAAATCAAAAACACTGAAATTTGCTCAGTTGCAGAATTGTCACTTTTGTTACTTTAATGCCGCGTACACACGGTCAGACTTTTCAGCTACAAAAGTCCGACAGCCCATCCGTCAGACTTTCGACAGACTTTCAACGGACTTTGGGCGGACTTTCAACTGACTTTCTAATGACCGGACTTGCCTACACACGATCACACCAAAGTCCGACGGATTCGTACGTGATGACGTACACCGCACTAAGATAAGGAAGTTGATAGCCAGTAGGCAATAGCTGCCCTAGCGCGGGTTTTTGTCCGTCGGACTAGCATACAGATGAGCAGATTTCTGGGTCCGGCGGAGTTACGACGTAAAGATTTGAAGCATGTTTCAAATCTAAAGTCCGTCAGATTTGCGACTGGAAAAGCCCGCTGATGGTCCGGTGAAGACCACACAAAATCGGATTGTTCGCCGGATTTGGTCCGTCGGCGTCCGTCAGACAAGTCCGGTCGAAAAAGTCTCACCGCGTGTACGCAGCATTAGTGTTTGATGATGGATTTCCCCACAAATCACTATCACTCAATTCTGCGAGTGATTCTAATTTATAATCACTGTTTTCTAGCTGGTCTAAAGCCACTTTTGATGTAAAGGGACAGTTTTGGTTGCTATGGACAATCTCCAGTTTCCAGGCAGAAAGAACAGTATTTATAATATAAAACTGCATGCAGGGCACTGGAGAAACCACTAGGGACAAAAAGGGATGTGTAATTATTTGATACAGTACTGTAATCTGTAAGATTACAGTATACTGTATCTATACTGTGTGTTTCACTTTTTGAATTTGGCGCCGAACTCCATCCCCGTGCATCGCAACGTTCGTAGGGAACGGAGCTCGGCACTGTGAATGGAGTGAGACACGGCGGCTCGCAGATCACAGCGGGGATACATTGCAGGATCCAGGGGACAAGGTAAGTATCCTCTACATGGATCCTGCGATGCGATCCCGAGTCTGGCTTGGGGATACAGCTTTTGGTATTGAAAATCCACCCCGAGCCAGACTCGGGAATACCGCCGGGGGGGGTAAAAAAAATAAAACTGTCATTGTGGTTTTCTATTAAAAAGTCTGGGAAAATAGATGAGGAAAAAATTGTAGGACTTTAAGTTAGCGCAATGTGCTATATTACTGGAATTTTAAATAAAAGATCATTTAAAAAATAAATGTAATGACTTTTTGTCATGTGTACTGTATATATATATATATATATATATACTTATATATATATATATAGATATATATCTATAGCTATAGATATATATCTATATCTATATCTATATCTATATCTATATATCTATATATCTGGGCATAGCCGGCACACTGATTGTGCAGGTGTGTGTGGGTCTTTTGTAGCCTTAGGACCAGGGCTCTGGACTTCACCCTCCCAAGGAGTCCAGGTGTGTACAAGGGAGTAGTCAGAGAGGTGCATATCTGCACTGGAATAGACAGAGACCCAAGCCTGAGGGCCAGAGCAGCAAGGGGCTGCTAACCATACAGACAGAGTTGGTGAAAAATGGTCTGCAGGAGACAGAAAAGGGCCTGAAGTGGAAGGTCCGTTTGGCAATGTTGAATGTGTAAGCCATGAGGCTAAATATCTATTTTTTTTGCTAAAGAGAGCTAGGGTGCTGGATATTTAATTTTGTGCTAACAGTGGGAAACCCCATGTGTGGGCAATGGTTTGTTTTGTTGCACAATTTCTTTCTCGTTGGACATTTTCTCTCTTTTTAATAAAAGTGAGCTGACAAGCCCTTAAAGTGGCATAACTGGCATGGACTCTACTCACTGGTAAGCACGACAATGAGCTAAACAGCCCCCAAACTGTAATATTATTTTATATATATATATATATATATATATATATATATATATATATATACAGTAGGGTTCTTCAAAATGTTTCCACACTATTTTTCACTCTTTTTATTAAGCATTTTAAAAACAAATTACATCAATTTTCTACATAGTCACCTTCCTTTGCTATGCATTTTTTCCAGCGTCGTACCAACTTTTTAATGGCATCAGCAAAAACTGTTTTTGATTGAGCGCATAGCCACTGATGCACCGATGCTTTCACATCATCATCACATGAAAATCTTCTTCCCCTAAAGCGTCTTTGAGCAGTCAAAAAAAGTGGAAATCAGATGGCACTAAATCCAGACTATAAGCTGGGTGCTCCATAAATTCCCACTTCAATTGTCTGAGGGTTGCCAGTGCATGGACTACAGTGTGGTGGCCAGCGTTGTCATGTAACAACACAATTCCCTATGATGTCCTCACGTTGTTCCTATTTGGTGCAATGTATTCGTTTCGCAGCCATCTTTACCACAGCGTACTAAACTGCAAGGTCAGCCAGCTTGCCAGACAGACTAGTCACATGATGCTCTCAGACACAACCAATTACTACTCCTTCCACCCTCACTGTTTCCAATGAAAATATAAAAGTCCAGAAACTTTTTGAAGACCCTATATCAGTCATACCCAGCCTGCATTTTCCACTTCTTGATTAGAGTTTGAACACTGCTGATTGGCATTCTCAATTCCTTAAATATCTTTTTATATCCCTCCTGTTTTGTACAGTTCAACTACCTTTTCTTGCAGATCCTTTGGCAATTCTTTTGCTTTCCCCATGACTCAGAATCCAGAAACGTCAGTGCAGCACTGGATGAAAGATGCAAGGGTCTGTCAGGAGTCCAGAAACTCATTGACCTTTTATACACACACACTAATTACAAGCAAACAGATCACAGATGAGGATGGTAACCATTATTAGCCATTCAAACCCCTTTGTGTCAACTTGTGCATGTTATCAGGCCAAAATCACCAGGGTAAGTAAACTTTTGATCATCGTCATTTGGGTAGTTTCTGTTGCCATTATGATTTAAAAAGAGTAAACACAGTTCACTGATAATAAATGGCTTCAGCCAAATACTAACCATGAGTGAAAGAAAAGTTTTTGTGTTATCATTCATATTCTCTGAAAAATGGCCAATAAATCATAAATTCTGCCAGGGTATGTAAACTTATGAGCACAACCGTTGTTATATAAAGTATTTGCATTACAAATTATTTCATACATGATAGAGAGTCCCATTCAGACTTAACTAAAATCAAATAATGCCCCTTTTGAATTTCCGACAAAAACCTAAGATTGCTATTAGGTCATCCAGAGAAGATCATGCTGCATGTAGAGTATAGAAGACTATTGAAAATGACATCTAGAGAAGAGTCCTGAGCATGCCATCATTATCTATGAAGGAGATCCATAAGCACCTCTGCCTGTCCTGTTCTAATAGAAGGTAATCTGTGGTCCTTCTGTAGTCACATTTCCAGGGAAAACTGCCTCAAAAGCAAGCTTGATTTTCTCTTTTATCCATTCTGTACCTTCATAGGAGACAGCGAACACCATACCCAAAATCACAAGAAGGCCCTGTTCACTCTTGGAGATTATAGTACAGTGGGCAGGGCCAGTAATACCCAGCCTGCATATCAACAACTTTGCATTGCTTTACTAAGGACAAATAGGCTGTTCACTTTGCAAGGGGATATTCTCTTCACTTAGTGAATGAGGTGAAGCTCCTTCCATTATCCAATCATGTGAAAGTACAAATATTGCTTATTTTTATTTTCCTTGTCCATGATAGAGTGTTCTTTATAAAGTGATTTCCTCCCTATTCTGAGCTAAGGGAAAATACCCTTGAAAAGGTAAAACTCCTTTACAAAATGAACAGCCTGTTCACCTTTAGTAAATCTATTGCGATGTGTAAATATTCTGAAATAGAGTATAACTTCTAAGCAAAAATATGAATAAATATTTTATCAAATGGATTACCTTTAAAATTCAAAATATGCACAATTATCAATTGTATGTAGAAACTTTATGAAAATGATTTGTTCCTGTAGTTATATGCATACCTTGGTTAAATACACTACATAATACAGTACAGCACACTTGTTTTCTAGGCACAGACATGAAGCAAATCTACAGTACAGCCCAAAAAAGAAAGTTAAAGGAATAAAAAAACACAATGCACGTTGTTGATAAAACTATAGCACAAAAAAGCTTTCATAAATCCTCTAGTCCCTACTACTGCAAGTTCTCAAATGCTACAGAAAGTATGATAGGGAATTTGGGGCAGATCCTGCATTAAAAACTGAAGCAGTGGAGATAGAAAAGCTAAGAAGAGAATAGAGGTGTTGCAGAATAAGTACATTATTAAGTAAGACTCCAGTGGAATCCGAACCAGATCATGTATACCAAGTATAAACCATAGCCTAGAGCAGTGGTGGTCAATTGTTTTGATATACCGGGCACTAAGTGTGGCCCCTGACACCACCAAAGAGCCACTTAAGTAAATGTAATACAATAGATACCTATAAGATACTTCAGGCATGAAACATGAGATGGTCAGGGATAACAGGCACTATAGGAGTTGTTGGAGACTGATTAAATGCTTTTGGAGACAGTCATAGACTGGGGACACATTACAACTGCCATTGCAGCTCCTTTAAAAATCAATGTTTCCACATTTGTGTTACTTACAGTCCACCTAAAAAATACCACATAAGATCCAGTATTAAAGATCACATGGAAAAAAATATATAAAATATAAGGAATGGTACATTAAAAAGTAGGATTGTGTGAAAGAAGCCAAACCATTTAAATACTAGAATACAGTCTAAAGAATATACTGGCCTGAGTAAGCATCTAGGTAAAGAAAACAGACTACTGACTGCAGGGGCTTCAAGGGCCACACAATAATCCAAAGGGGCCACATGTGGCCCCCGGACCACAAGTTCAGCGCCAAGGGCCAAAAGTCAAAGCAGACTGCACATACATTGTTACATAAGTTCCAGGCTACCACAATACCTACCAATAGCACTCAACTGGGACTTCATTACTGCTTTCTTATCACTATGCACATTTGGGAAAGTATCCTATAACTATGGTTTGCCCATTCCTAGTTCTGATTCTCTGTTTGTCTTTTTGGTTGTCTCAATATGGTTGTGTTTCTTTCTCAGCAAAAAAATTGAACAGTCTCACTGTGCTAGTATAGTAATGTTAACATGGTCATGCATACAATTCTATAATGTGGACATTGATTTGACCCCAATATAAAAATCCTGTATCCATAGACATAATATGGTGTGTTAAGATTTATGAACAATGAGATTTTCTGCTTTGTCACATTTTATAGTTTTCTGACTATTTTTAGGCAGATTTCTTTAATCACGGTTACATATTGCAATTTAAAAAGCCAGACAGTCTCCGTTCATAAATTGTATATTTTTCTGCAGACTATACAACTCTGCATGCATAGGTTTAAAAATGCTGCAATTCACCAATTTGTTCATGTCTTTGGATTTCATACTAATTCCCTCATTTCCAAATGTGGTTAAAGGTTATATCAGTCCCATGAATAGAAGAAAATATTTGAGCCAAACCAGTTTATTTATGTAGTAAGAAGACACCCCCGCAGTTGGTCTTGGAAAACAGTATGAGAGTAAATACAAAATATTCAATGCAGAGAGAAAAAATATGTGACAATTGGACACTGAGATGGCAAAAATTAAAAATTCAGCCCTAAGTGGAATGCCACGTCACACACATTCAACAAACACAACCTTAAAGTTCATCAATTTTACCAAAGTATTTTACAAAATTTTACTAAAGCATAAGGGGTGTTCGCGGCAAATTTAAATGCCACGGAACACCCTTTAAAAGTCTATGGGAGAAATCAAAAGTGCTAATTTTAAAGGCTTATATGCAAGTTATTGTCATAGAAAGTGTTTGGGGACCTGGGTCCTGCCCCAGGGGACATGGATCAATGCAAAAAAAAGTTTTAAAAACGGCCGTTTTTTCAGGAGCAGTGATTTTAATAATGCTTAAAGACAAACAATAAAAGTGTAATATTCTTTTAAATTTCGTAGCTGGGGGGTGTCTATAGTATGCCTGTAAAGGGGCGCATGTTTCCCGTGTTTAGAACAGTCTGACAACAAAATGACATTTCAAAGGAAAAAAGTCATTTAAAACTACTCGCGGCTATTAATTCATTGCCGGTCCGACAATACACATAAAAGTTCATTGATAAAAACGGCATGGGAATTCCCCACAGGAGAACCCCGAACTAAAATTTAAAAAAAAAAATGACGTGGGGGTCCCCCTAAATTCTATACCAGGCCCTTCAGGTCTGGTATGGATATTAAGGGGAACCCCGGCCAAAATTTAAAAAAAATGATGTGGGGGTCCCCTTAAATTCCATATCAGACCCTTCAGGTCTGGTATGGATTTTAAGGGGAACCCCATGCCAAAATTTAAAAAAAAAAGGCGTGGGGTCCCCCAAAAATCCATACCAGGCCCTTATCCGAGCATGCAACCTGGCAAGCGGCAGGAAAAGAGGGGGGACGAGAGAGCGCCCCCCCTCCTGAACCGTAACAGGCCACATGCCCTCAACATTGGGAGGGTGCTTTGGGGTAGCCCCCCAAAACACCTTATCCCCATGTTGATGAGGACAAGGGCCTCATCCCCACAACCCTGGCCGGTGGTTGTGGGGGTCTGCGGGCGGGGGGCTTATCGGAATCTGGAAGCCCCCTCTAACAAGGGGACCCCCAGATCCCAGCCCCCCCGTGTGAAATGGTAAGGGGGTACAAGTACCCCTACCATTTCACTAAAAAATTGTCAAAAATGTTAAAAATGACAAGAGACAATTTTTGACAATTCCTTTATTTAAATGCTTCTTCTTTCTTCTATCTTCCTTCATCTTCTTCTTCTTCTTCTGGCTCTTCTGGTTCTTCCTCCGGTGTTCTCGTCCAGCATCTCCTCCGCAGCATCTTCTATCTTCTTCTCCTCGGGCCGCTCTGCACCCATGGCATGGGGGGAGGCTCCCGCTCTTCTCTTCATCTTCTTCTCTTCTTCATCTTCTTCATCTTCTTCATCTTCTTCTCTTCTTCTCCGGGCCGCTCCGCACCCATGCTGGCATGGTGGGAGGCTCCCACTGTGTGACGCGTCTCCTCTTTTGACGGTTCTTAAATAACGGTGGGTGGGGCCACCCGGTGACCCTGCCCCCCTCTGACGCACGTGACTTGACGGGACTTCCCTGTGACGTCACGGGGAATGCCACAGGGAAGTCCCGTCATGTCCCGTGCATCAGAGACAGGCAGGGTCACCGGGTGGCCCCACCCCCCGTTTTTTAAGAACCATCAGAAGAGGAGACACGTCACACAGCGGGAGCCTCCCACCATGCCAGCATGGGTGCGGAGCGGCCCGGAGAAGAAGAGAAGAAGATGAAGAAGATGAAGAAGATGAAGAAGAGAAGAAGATGAAGAGAAGAGCGGGAGCCTCCCCCCATGCCATGGGTGCAGAGCGGCCCGAGGAGAAGAAGATAGAAGATGCTGCGGAGGAGATGCTGGACGAGAACACCGGAGGAAGAACCAGAAGAGCCAGAAGAAGAAGAAGAAGATGAAGGAAGATAGAAGAAAGAAGAGAGAAGAAGCATTTAAATAAAGGAATTGTCAAAAATAGTCTCTTGTCATTTTTAACATTTTTGACAGTTTTTTAGTGAAATGGTAGGGGTACTTGTACCCCCTTACCATCTCACACAGGGGGGGCTGGGATCTGGGGGTCCCCTTGTTAAAGGGAGCTTCCAGATTCCGATAAGCCCCCCACCCGCAGACTTCCACAACCACCGGCCAGGGTTGTGGGGATGAGGCCCTTATCCTCATCAACATGGGGACAAGGTGTTTGGGGGGCTACCCCAAAGCACCCTCCCAATGTTGAGGGCATGTGGCCTGGTATGGTTCGGGGGGCGCTCTCTCGTCCCCCCTCTTTTCCTGTGGCCTGCCAGGTTGCGTGCTCGGATAAGGGTCTGGTATGGATTTTTGGGGGGACCCCACGCCATTTTTTTTTTATTTTGGCACGGGGTTCCCCTTAAAATCCAAACCAGACCTGAAGGGCCTGGTATGGAATTTAGGGGGACCCCTACGTCATTTTTTTTTTTTTAATTTTGGTTCGGGGTTCCCCTGTGGGGAATTCCCATGCCGCTTTTATCAATGAACTTTTATGTGTATTGTCAGACCGGCAATGCAATAGCCGCGAGTAGTTTTAAATGACTTTTTTTCTTTGAAATGTCATTTTGCTGTCAGACTGTTCTAAACATGGGAAACATGCGCCCCTTTACAGGCATACAATAGACACCCCCCAGCTACAAAATTTAAAGGGATATTACACTTTTATTGTTTAACTTTAAGCATTAATAAAATCACTGCTCCTTTTTTTGCATTGATCCATGTCCCCTGGGGCAGGACCCAGGTCCCCAAACACTTTTTATGACAATAACTTGCATATAAGCCTTTAAAATTAGCACTTTTGATTATTCATGTTTGTGTCCCATAGACTTTAACGGTGTTCGCGGTGTTCGAACAAACTTTTTTATGTTCGCATGTTCTGGTGCGAACCGAACAGGGGGGTGTTCGGCTCATCCCTACTAATTATAAATTAAGTGATATAATCAGCTGATAGTCACAGTAAATAAAACAATTGATATAGCAAAAATATAAACAATAATAATATAATGATTTCATAATTGTTATTCATATCATATGCAAATATATTCGGGATAAATATATAAAATTGGCAAAAACTGATATTTAAAGAAAATGACTACTAGCATTTTAAAAATTGCAAATATAATATTTTGACAATTACACATTTTAATTTAGACCTATTATATATATACACTGGTCAAAATTATAAACGCAACACTTTTGTGTTTGCCCCTATTTATCATGAGCTGAACTTAAAGATCTATGACTTTTTTTATGTACACAAAAGGCCTATTTCTCTTAAATATTGTTCACAAATCTGTCTAAATCTGTGTAAGTGAGCACTTCTCCTTTTCCAGAATAATTCATCCACCTCACAGGTGTGGCATATCAAGATCCTGATTAGACAGCATGATTATTGCACAGGTGTGCCTTAGGCTGGCCAAAATAAAAAGCCACTCTAAAATATGCAGTTTTATAACACAGCACAAGGCCACAGATGTCGCAAGTTTTGAGGAAGCGCACCAGAGCTGCTGCCCTTAAATTGAATGTTAATTTCTCTACCCTAAGCCGCCTCCAAAGGCGTTTCTGAGAATTTGGCAGTACATCCAACCGGCCTCACAAACGCAGACCACGTGTAACCACACCAGCCCAGGACCTCCACATCCAGCATCTTCACCTCCAAAATCGTCTGAGATCAGCCACCCGGACAGCTGCTGCAACAATCGGTTTGCATAACTAAAGAATTTCTGGACAAACTGTCAGAACCCGTCTCAGGGAAGCTCATCTGCATGCTTGTCGTCCTCATTGGTGTCTCGACCTGACTGCAGTTAGTTGTTGTAACTGACTTTAGTGTGCAAATGCTCACATTTGATGGCATCTGGCACTTAAGAGAGGTGTTCTCTTCATGGATGAATCCCGGTATTCACTGTACAGGGCAGATGGCAGACAGCGTGTATAACGTTATGTGGGTGAACACAGGTGCATTTTATTGATGACATTTTGAATGCACAGAGATACCGTGACGAGATCCTGAGGCCCATCGTTGTGCCATTCATCCACAACCATCACCTCATGTTTCAGCATGATAATGCAATTCCCCATGTTGCAAGGATCTGTACACAATTCCTGGAAGCTGAAAACATTCCAATTCTTGCATGGCCAGCATACTCACCGACATGTAACCCATTGCGCATGTTTGGGATACTCTGGATCGGCGTATACAATAGCGTGTTCCAGTTCCTGCCAATATCCAGCAACTTCACACAGCTATCAAAGAGGAATGGACCAACATTCCACAGGCCACAATCAACAACCTGATCAACTCTATGCGAAGGAGATGTGCTGCACTGCATGAGGCAAATGGTGGTCACACCAGATACTGACTGTTTTTTGGACCCCCCCAATACAGTATAACTGCACATTTTAGAGTGGCCAGCCTTAGGCACACCTGTGCAATAATCATGCTGTCTAATCAGTATCTTGATATGCCACACCTGTGAGGTGGATGGATTATCTCAGCAAAGGAGAAGTGCTCACTAACACAGATTTAGATTTGTGAACAATAATTGAGAGAAATAGGCCTTTTGTGTATATAGAAAAAAGTCATAGATCTTTGCTTACTGGGCACTTAAACCCCCCTCCTGCCCAAACCAATTTTCAGCTTTCAGCGCTGACGCACTTTAAATGACTATTGCGCGGTCATACAACACTGTACCCAAATGAAATTTTAATCATTTTTTTCCCACAAATAGAGCTTTCTTTTGGTGGTATTTAATCACAGCTGGGATTTTTATTTTTTGCTAAACAAACAAAAAAAGATGGAAAATTTTGAAAAAAAAATCATGTTTCATGGTTTGTTATTGTTATTTTATTGTAAAATTGTTATTAATTTTGCAAACAGGTAATTTTTCTCCTTCATTGATATGTGCTGATGAGGCGGCACTGGTGGGCACTGATAGGCTGCACTGATGGGCATGGATAGGCACAGTTAAGGCGGCACTGATAAGCACAGTTAAGGCGGCACTGATAGGCACAGTTAGGGCGGCACTGATAGGCACAGATAAGGCTGCACTGATGGGGACAGATAAGGCGGTACTGATGGGCACAGATAAGGTGGCACTGATGGCCACTGATTGGTGCTGATAAGTGGCACTGATGGGTGGCATGGATGGGTGGCACGGATAGGTGGCACTGATGGGCACTAATAGGTACCACTGATGGGGGGCACTGATGGGCGGCACTGATGGGAGGCACTGATGGGGGGCACTGATGGGCAGTGATGGGCGGCACTGATGGGCACTTGTAGGTGACACTGATGGGCACTGATAGGTGGCACTGATGTTGTTGTGGCACTGATTGTGGGCGCTGATGGGTGGCACTGTGGGCGCTGATGGGTGGAATTGTGGGCACTGATGAGTGGCACTGTGGGCACTGATGGGTGGCACTGTGGGCACTGATGGGTGATGCTGGTGGGCACTGGTAGGCGGCACTGCTGCCTATTGCTAGGTGTCACTGGCAGGGGGAACAGATGATCACCGTGATCGGGACTGATGTCCCTCTCACGGCCGCCGGTGATTGGCTTTTTTTTTCCTCCTCACGCTGTCAGGGCGAGGAGAAAAAATAGCCGATTACCGGCTCTGTTTACATCACATGATCAGCTGACCGATCCCTTACTCCGATCTGTGGTCAGGTGAATCTCATAGACATAGAGTCCAGCTCATGATAAATAGGGGCAAACACACAAGTGTTCCGTTTATAATTTTGCTTAGTGTATATTTAAGTTAAAAAAAATGAAGTGTAACAAAATATAAATTAGGCTAAGAAACACCACATTATGTGAAATATGCACCACAGAAAATAGAATGTAAACAATAATAAACATCATCAGTAAAACTGAAGGAAATGCATTTGCCTACAATACTATCAACAACTAATTCAACCTCTTACAGTCTTTTCTTTGTTCATGTTCAGATTAAATGAATAATCTATTGGCTTCCAGAAGGCAAAACATTACTGGATGAAAGGAACAGATCTTATATAACTTATAATGCAATAAAAAAAGCCTATAGTAAAATATTTACAAAAAAATGTATTAATTACAAAATTATAAAATGCTAAGACCTCACCTGCTGTGTTTCACTAAACCAACTGTCAGACGTAGATTTAGGCTCTGCTATTTGAAGATTGCTTTGATATTGTGTAAATATTGATTCCTGAATATTTGTTGTTGGAGGAAAACAGGGTGGATAACAAGATCCTGGCGGTTCTGGAGGTGCCATCCTCACTTCCATGTACTTTAATGTCCCATCCGTGTTCAGGTAAAGTGTTGGTTTATACTGATCCATATAAGACACGGGGAGGGATTTGTTCGGAAAACAAGAACCACAACTGCTGTTATAATTCTTTCTAAGGCACCTTACCAATAATATCACAAATGTTACCAAGGAAACCAAACTGATGGCTACTAAAGAAATAATAATGTATAAGGTCATATTTGGTGCTGATTTAGAATTTGTAAGAAAATCATGAGATTTGGGGCTTTCCTGAGCAATATTCTCCATTATATTTACAATCAGAGTGACTGTAGAGGACAGTGAAGGCTCCCCATGGTCACTGATGGAAATGACAAGTCGATGTTCTGCGCTATCCGTCTCCTGTAATCCTCGCAGAGTTCTGACTTCTCCTGTATATTCAGAGATGTGAAACAAAGCTGGACTGCCAGACTGAAGAAGACTATAGGTAAGCCAGGCATTGTGCCCAGAATCCAGATCTACCGCAGATACTTTACTGACTAAATATCCAGCAGACGCAGATCTGGGAATGGTCTCTTGTGCCATGACTTCCCCTGAGTTCTCTGGGTATAATATAGAGGGATAATTGTCATTTGTATCCTGAATAAATATGTAGACTGAAACATTGGAAAACAGCTTTGGGGATCCAGAATCTTCCACTCTTGCAGTGATCTGTAGAACTTGGAACTGTTCATAATCAAAAGAACGCTGGGCATAAATATTACCAGTGTCAGAGTTAATGTAGACAAATGAAGAGACAGGAGAGCCGTCTATGTGGTTCTCCGCTATAGAGTAAATGAGCTTTGCATTATCTCCATCATCTGGATCTGCAGCAGATACTGTACACAACAGTCTGCCAGGCTCATTGTTTTCTGATATGAAGGCATTGTAAGCTGACTGTAAAAATTCTGGAGGATTATCATTAACATCAGAAATATTAATGATGATTGTAGTCTGGCTGCTTAGAGAAGGAGAGCCGAGATCAGAAGCGATCAGTGTAATAGTATATTGTGAGACTTTCTCTCTGTCCAGATGTCCACTAGTGACCAGTGTATAACGGTTTGACATGGGCTGGCATTTAAAGGGTAAATTTGGTGGTATTATCAGTTTAACTTCCCCATTTTTATCAGAATCCCTGTCTTTGATTGTAATAAACCCAACAATAGACCCTACTGGGGCATTTTCAGGCACTACATTATTTTTTGAAGTAAAAACTATTTCTGGGACATTATCATTCACATCTTGGACCTCAACCTGAACAACACAACGTCCCTCTAGTTTAGGGGATCCTTTATCTACAGCCTTTACAAATAATTCATACATCTTTGCAATTTCAAAATCCACAACCCCTTTAATAAATATTTCACCCGTTTTTTCATTCACTTCAAATATTTCCTTTGCTGAATCTGATGTATGATCATCAAATGAATATAGTATTTCACTATTCACACTATCATCCAGGTCTGTAGCATTTAGCTTTAAAACAACTGTGTTTAGAGGTAGATTTTCCATTAGCCCTACCTTATAGCTTGCCTGACCAAACACTGGTGCATTATCATTAAAATCTAAAACAATAACATTAATCTGAGTGGATCCTGATCGGGGAGGTTCTCCTCCATCAGTGGCTGAGAGAATGAGCTTGTGTTCTGATTTCTCTTCTCTGTCCAGATTTTTCTCTAGTACTACTTCTGCAATCAAAATTCCATCACTGCGGTATTTTTCTGATAAAGAAAAATAAGGATTTTGATTTAAGCTATAATGTCTCACACCATTTTTTCCCACATCTAAATCTTTAGCAGTGGGTAAAGGGAACCTTACTCCAGGATTTGCAAACAGCTCTATAATTTTTATTTCCTGATCAGTAACAGAAAAAATAGGATAATTATCATTAATGTCCAAAATCTCAATTTCCAGGCTGAACAGCTCCAGAGGATTCTCAGCTACAACCTCTAAATGCAACAAACAGCTGGAGCTGGATCCACACAGGCTCTCTCTATCAATCCTCTCTTGTATAATCAGAGCTCCATATTTCTGGTCAATGTTAAAATATTTACTGCTTTCTTCAGATCCCAAACTCAGTCTCCTTTTATTAATATCTGCCAGGTTTAAGCCCAGATCCTGAGCTATATTCCCCACAACATTCCCTGGATCTGACTCCTCTGCAACAGAATAACGCAGCTGCCCAGAGACCCAACCCCAGCTACAAAGGAGAAGGGAGAAAGCTACTTGCCATTTCCAAGCATTTGAGGGACATTTGCAGTCCATGTCTTTAATCCCTTGTCTAAGAATCAAGTCCTTTTGTAATCCCAGTAAGTATCCAAGCTGAGTTTAAATGATTTGTTGTATAAAAAACACCATATTTCCTGCATTGAAAACATCCACAGGGTTTTCATCGGAGCTGCAGCTCTTCTTTGTGTGTGAGAAAAGAGATGGGAGGGTGAATCACTGAGCCAGGGGGAGGAGAACACATGAACAGATTCACAAGCTTTGCTTTTTAACTGTTTGGATGACTAGTCTGCCCTCTTCTGTCTAAAAATTATAACTACAGCTTAATTTTAAGATGTAGATGAAATCACAGATTTTCAAGTTCAAAAGTTAAGAAAAGTAGTTATTAATGGTATAAGTAATGCATGCTATTGACACAGCTACACAAGTCTTAATTAAAACCTAATTTTAAGATGTAAGTAAATAACAGATTTTTAAGTTCAGAAGTTATGAAAAATCTAGTCTTTTATTTTTTTTACAGATTGATACATAATTTTATCCTAAATCTAAGATGAAAAACTATCATTGTTATTTTTCTATTATAATGCCAAGTGAAATTTGTAAGACCTAAAGTTTGTGTTGTGGACTACATTACTAATGGCCTAGTATTACAGGTAATTTAAAAGGAATACGTAAAGCTTTTGGGTCAACTGTAAGTCATTAAACGGCTTATATGTGTATGAATACACACACACATATATATATATATATATATATATATATATATATATATATATATATATATATATATAAAGTCAGAAACGCCATTTAATACACCTTCAAATTAACTGATCTCCCCAGAAGCAGTAGTTGCTAATAAGCCATCTGAAGAAGATTGTGCTGCAGAGCACAGAAGAAAATTAGACAAGGAGAAGGGTACTGATGTCTAAGTAACCCAAAAACAAAAAGCACCAAAATGTGCCATGATTATTTATGAAGAGGTTCAAGTTTGCCCCAAGCAACTCTGCCTCTACCTCTGTTGCCACTCTGCACACTGTATTTCAGGAAAAGCTGATTTGATGGCAGTCTTGCTTTTCTTTTAAAACCAATCTGTATCTTCATAGGAGACAGAATGGACTCAACCCAACATCTAAAGAAGGCACACAGTAAGCAGGATTAAAAATACCCAGACTACATTTCAAAATCAGTAAGCATTGTTATTCTCAAAACCACAGACTACCAAGAGCAAGACATTTTCTTGAGTGGAATGGCCCGGTGCATAGCTATAACAAAATAAAAAAGGAAGCACGGGACATGTAAGCACACTGCAAAGCACTGTACTATATGACTTTGGTTTGACTGAACTTGACCTTTTATAAGTTCTAGCTGTGTTATTACTACATCTGAAACAAGAAGAATCTGCAGTAAAACACATTCCATTTAAACTGAAAGGACAATTTAACTTTTATCACCAAGCCCTCTCCTGTCCGTAGGAACACACCTGCATAGGGATTCCATTTTTCACTCACCGTAATGATTTTTTAGATACTTTGCCTGCCCATTGGAAAAATAACATGTAGTGCAGCTTCTAAACAAACATGCGCATTGCTGTTCTATTAAATGAATTACCTTAACAAATTCAAAATATGAACAATTGCCAATTTTATTTATATAATTTATAAAAACAAAACACTTTATAGTAAAGTAGGCCATGCTTGTATTCTAAATTTATAGACATGAAGCAAATTTACAACCAGGTACAAAAGAATAAAAAAAAATAAAAAAAAAAATAAAAAAAAATACACATAAACTGTAGCTAAAAACATCCGAGAGGTTGCACAGGAATAATCCTGCCACACGTTTTAAAATCTTGCAGCATAGTGTAATTAAGGGTGTGCTCTACACACAAAAATATAAATGAACATAAAGATAATTACATAGATATGAAGCTGATTTACTAAAGATAAAATGTTCAGCTACCATGAGCCAATAGTATGTGTAATTTAAAGACTTTGTTATCAGAATAATTTTTTTTTCTGCTATAATAAACCAGTCCCCTCTACAAGGTATGGTATCATAATCTGTGTAACAGGAGCGAAAGCCAAAACGAAGCTTTCACCAAGCCTTTAGTCCCTACCACTACAAGTCTTTATACACTACAGAAAGAAATATATGGTATGTGGACAAGATCATGTAGATAAAATAGAAGCAGCAGAGATATAAATGTAACTGGTGTTACAGTAGAATTAAACTCTCTGCATTGTTTAGCCTAACACATTGAGCACAACAAAATAAATAATAAACTAAGTGCCTGTTCACACTACAGCAACTTGGGATCCGACTTGTCAGACCTCAAGTTGCCCCAAAGCCCTGGACATAAGAAATTCCATTGAAGTGAATGAGAGCTGTCTTAATGTACACTACTGAAGTTGCTCCGACTTCAGAAAAGGTTTCTGTACTACTTCAAGGCGACTTCTAGGCAACTTGTACCCATAGATTTCAATGGAAGTTGCCTCCAAGTCGGATCTCCATCTATATTGTAGCAACTTTACAGGAAAATAAATTTTAAAAAAGTTTACCTAGGCAAACCCCTCCCTCCCAGAGAGCTGATTATTCTGTGATTGGCCACAGCCAAAGTCGCCTGTCCTGGAGGCAACTTTAACCCTTTCATGGCTAAGTCTATTTTTGAAATTTGGTGTTTACAAGTTAAAATCCATATTTTTTGCTAGAAAATTACTTAGAGCCCCCAAACATTATATATATATATATTTTTAGCAGAGAATCTAGAGAATAAAATGACGATTGTTGCAATATTTTATATCACATGGTATTTGTGCAGCAGTGTTTTAAATGCAAATTTTTGGGAAAAGGGACACTTTCATGAATTAAAAAAAAAAAACAAACAGTAAAGTTACCACAATTTTTTTGTATAATGTGAAAGATGATGTTACGCCGAGTAAATAGATACCAAACATGTCACGCTTTATAATTGCACGCAGTCGTGGAATGGCGACAAACTACGGTACCTAAAAATCTCCATAGGCGACGCTTTAAATTTTTTTTTTATGGTTACCAGGTTAGAGTTACAGAGGAGGTCTAGTGCTAGAACTTATTGCTCCCACTCTGACGATCGCGGTAATACTTCACATGTGTGATTTGAACACCGTTTACATATGCGGGCGCGACTTCCGTATGCGTTTTCTTTGCTGCACGAGCTCGCAGGGACGAGGGCGCTTTAAAAAAAACATTTTTTTGATGACTTTTATTGCTGTCACAAGGAATGTACACATCCCTTGTGACAGTAATAGGTGGTGACAGGTACTCTTTATGGAGGGATTGGGGGTCTAAAAGACCCCCGATCCCTCCTTTGCACTTCAAAGTATTCAGATCGCCATTTTCAGCAATTCTGAATACTGTTTATTTTTTTAAAACCGGCACCATTGGCAGCCGAGTAAATGGGAAGTGATGTCATGACGTCGCTTCCGTGTTTATGATTAGGAGGCTGGAACAAAGCCGTTCAAAGCTGTCCCTAGCCGCCGGAGGCTGCGGATTGGTCATTGGTTCCATCGGGAGGCCCGGTAAGAACGGCGGGAGGCGGCGGGAGGGGGGGACGTCCCCTCCCGCTCCTCCGGTATAACAGCCGAGCGCCTTTTAGCCACATCGGTTGTTATACCAGGAAATCCAATCGGAGGCTCTAAAAAACAGTACCGGGATGATGCCTGCAGCTGTGGGCATCATCCCGGTATAACCCCAGAAAGCCGAGTACGCACATCTGCGTACGCTCGGCGGGAAGGGGTTAAGTCGCGTTGCAAGTTGCTTAAAGTCGCGCTGTAAGTGGGGTTGTCCCTGTGTGAACGGAGCCTAATTCTTAAAATCCATACTCCAGCATTAGCAGTTTACAATTTTTTAATGGTGTTGACTTCCGCTCTCTCAGTGCTGTTTCCCTGAAATTCAGATCTTCCCTGGTTACAGTTTAGCTGCTAAAAGTGTTTAGAAAATGAGGGTTTAGCATCACCTTAAGGAGAAAATAGAAGTGTAGCAAAGTAAGAAAATAAGTAAGACCCTGATACAGTTATGGCCCAATTATCCATACCTAGCACAACCCATAGCCTAGAGCAGTGGTGGTTACCTTTCTTTACATAAGGGGACTTAAGTTTGACCCCTCACACCAAAGAGCCACACATTTTATCAAGTTAAAGTAATATAGTAGAAAAAAAATCCAACACTCTAGACTTGCAACAGTAGAAGGTCAGAGACTACAAACATGCTAAAAGAGATAGTCAGAGGTTGCAGACATGCTAAAGGTGTGGTTGGATCCAGAAGACATGCTTCAGGTGACAGTCAGAGGCTGTAGACACATTACATGACTGACAGAGATTACTGCTATTACAGCTTCTTTAGACCCCTTTCACACTGGGACGCTTTGCAGGCACTACAGCGCTAAAAATAGCGCTGCAAATCACCCTGAAAGAGCCGCTGCTGTCTCTCCAGGGGGCTTTCACACTGGAGCGGTGCGCTGGCAGGACGGTAAAAAAAGTCCTGCTAGCAGCATCTTTGGAGCGGTGAAGGAGCGTTGTATACACCGCTCCCTCACCGCTCCTGCCCATTGAAATCAATGGGGCAGCGCAGCTATACCGCCAGCATAGCGCTGCTGCAGCAGCGCTTTGCGGTGGTTTTTAGCCCTTTCTCGGCCACTAGATGGGGGGTAAAAGCACCCCGCTAGCGGCCGAATACTTCCGCTAAAGCGTCGCTAAAAGTAGCGGCGCTTTACCGCCGATGCCGCCCCCACCCCAGTATGAAAGGGGCCTTACGAATCAAAGCTTCCACATTTGTGTGCCCTACAGTCCAAGTAAAAATGACATGTACCACAAAAGAACCTGTTATTACAGATCAGAAGACAATAGAGAAAAGGGTGATAAATTAAACAAAACCATATATCTACCAGAACAGTCTAAAGAATATTTTCCTTCACTGACATTAAAGTACTTAGGGAAATAAAACACCAACTACAGTCCACAGGGGCTTTGAGGGGTGCACAATAAGTGCCAACAGGCTTCATGTGTCTCCTGAACTGCAGTTTCTGTACCTAGAGCACTGCTCTTAATGCTAGAATGCTAAAGATAGGAACAAAAGTTCCAGGGTACCATTCTGTCTATCAGTGGCATCCAGCTGGGGCTTCATTACTGACCACTGCCTGTGCCATTTCTTTGATGGCAAGTGTATTATAATTATGACTTGCTCATTTCTAGCTGCATTTCTATTCTGGTTGTCTCAATATTCTGACTGTGTATGGTCATGCTAACATGACTACATACACAATTCTTTAATTTGGGTATTGATTTGACCTCTAGATTAATGGTGATGGTCTTGTTATACATAGACATGACATTATGGTTAAAAATGGCTGAACTGTTGCTTTGATTCTTCAGCTTATTTGGGGCAGATTTCTCTGATCTCTAAAGAATATTGCATTTTTTTTGTATCCAGGCAACCTTAAGGTTTTTTACCTTAATGCATTCTGTTGCAGAGGATTCCCTCCCAGCCTCGCTCAGGGCTTATACTTACCTGAGCCTGATCTTAATCCAATGATGTGCATGAGATCTAGGGTTGCCATCTGTCCGGGATTCACCTGGACAGTCCGGGTTTTGAATAATATATCCAGGTTTCAGACTAACTGAAGCCCAGACACATTATTCAGACAGGACTGCAACCCCCCCATCCAATTTAGGTGTGCCTGGGCACACCCTATTTACCCAGTGCGGTGCAGAGTCCCCTTGTTGTCTGGGTTGCACACACCTATGCTCCCCATTAACCAAGCACCACAACCACCCAGTGCATAGGCACCCTCTCTCCCTTCTCTGTCCTGTCCCTGAGCAAATGAGTATACTAAGGTAAGGGGAACTCAGACGTAAGGGGTGCTCTGTGGACTCTGACGTAAGGGGGAGCTTTGGGAACCCTGATTTAATGAGGAATGCTGGGTATTCTGATGTAAATGGGGGCTTTGGTAAGCAGAAACCCTCTTACATCAGAGTTTCATTTTAGACCACAGTCCACAGTGTTCCCCGTAAAAAAATAAATAAAATTGCTGTGTGCCGCTAAAGTGTTTGGGTTTGGCTTGAAGAAAAGGTGGCAACCCTAATGAGATCAGCGGCTCTGTCTGTGCTCTCTCCCTCCTCAGTGGGCAGTTTTATCCTGTCAATCAAATTCTGTAATAAGGGAGCAGGGAGTGGAGCTGAGCCTCGAAGTCTGTGTCAATACATGCAAACAGGGTGGCTTGGGAGAGAGTGTGCTCGAGTGCCCTAATAGAAAATGGCTTTCTTTGGGGCACTAAGAGTGGGAGGATCCATGAGCACCAGCGGTGGACCCGAGAAGAGGAAGACTGGGGCTGAAAAACATTGCACAAAGCAGGTAAGTATGACATTTTTATTATTTTAATTTAAAAAAAGGAACTTTTACAATCACTTTAATTTATGAATTGTATGATTTCCTGGATTTGAAACCAACTCTCAAATCACAAATGGTGGTAAAAGACCCCAAAGCCAAGCCTATGTATTTATGTAGTGAGAAGACAACCCTGCAGCTGGTCTTAGAAAACCACATGAGAGTGAATATAAAATAGTTAATGTAGAGGGCCAAGACATGTGAAAGTTGGCTATGGAGATGGCAGAACTTAAAAATCCAGTCCTGAGTGGAATTCCACTTAACATATACTTTGCAAACAGCAAACTTTTCACTTTCCATTTCACTGGAAAGTACTAAAGAATAACAAATCATATACAGTTGGTAACTGTACTAGGCCCCACTGAAGAAGTCCACATGAGGATGCAGTAACGAGTCAGCAGCTGATACTATCCCGTGACCATTCCTAACCAGACAGCGGCAAGCTGGTGGATTTTACAATTTTCAGCTGGCACAGCTTTTAGTACCTTTTTTGTGAGTGAACCACTATAAATTTCATGGCAATAAAATAGTTTTTTTACAGAGAGCACTAGATGGTATGTTTTCTGTTTTATACGGCTGGTAGTACATGTGAAGATCCCATGAAGGAGAGAGCTGAGCTGTGAAAGCTATAATGATACTCATCCATCCGCACAGATCTCCATATATGCCTCAAGGAGAACTACATGCTTTGACTCTCTACTAAAACAGGGGTCAAAACTGGAGGTGATTGTTGCACACAGAGATGGCAAGAATATTCGATCTAAGGATTTAGTCATTTTTTTCTAGTTTTGAAATGTTTTCACACTTCTGGGAAGAAGAGTGAATTGTGTTGATATGCTTGGATATTAAGATACTTTTTCTTTTTGGTACACTTATATTGTGTTTGATGTATGTTATATTATCAATTTACTGATGATTGCGCTGTACTAAATTTATTCTATATGCCAATAGCTATGCCATTAGATGCGCCAAGAATGACACAATACTTGCAATCACAAAATAAGCCCCATTATTAACTCACAGTAACTAACATGCTGAATTCTCTCATCCAATCATTTGCAAACATGATTGGGTATTCTTTGCATTACATTTACTAAGCTCTGGGGAAAATTCCCTTGCAAAGTGAACAGCCTATTTGCCTATTATTTCTATATTTGTTTTAAAATTAAAAAAAAAATAGGTGCTACGATAAAAAATAAATAATAATAATATACAACATAAAATATGCACTGAACAATATGGAGAAACTGCAAACTGTTTGCAAAACCAACAACAATAATCAGTCTCGAAAAAATGAGAAAATGCATTTGTGTTTATTACCAATAGAAACTATTTACATTCCAGCAATTCTTTTTTCCATCAAATAAAAATAATAATCTATTTGCTTCTTGCAGGCTAAAGGGTACTGAACAAAACTGTTGATTTCACCAAACATCTTATTATGTAATTGGAAAACCCTAAATATTATTTTTATTACCTAATAATATATTGCCATCTCACCTGATGTGCTTCGCTAAACCAGCTGTTGGAAGTGGGCTTAGGCTCTGCTATTTGAGGACTACTTTGATATTTTGTAAGTGTTGTATCCAGAATGTTTGTTGGTTCAGGAAAACAAGGTGGATAACAAGATCCTGGAGGTTCTGGAGGAGCCATCCTCACTTCCATGTACTTTAATGTCCCATCCGTGTTCAGGTAAAGTGTTGGTTTATACTGATCCATATAAGACACGGGGAGGGATTTGTTTGGAAAACAAGAACCACAACTGCTGTCATAATTCTTTCTAAGGCACCTTACCAATAATATCACAAATGTTACCAAGGAAACCAAACTGATGGCTACTAGAGAAATAATAAGATATAAGGTCATATTTGGTGTTGATTTAGAATTTGTAAGAAAATCATGAGATTTGGGGCTTTCCTGAGCAATATTCTCCATTATATTTACAATCAGAGTGACTGTAGAGGACAGTGAAGGCTCCCCATGGTCACTGACAGAAATGACAAGTCGATGTTCTGTGTTATCCATCTCCTGTAATCCTCGCAGAGTTCTGACTTCTCCTGTATATTCAGAGATGTGAAACAAAGCTGGACTACCAGACTGAAGAAGACTATAGGTGAGCCAAGCATTGTGCCCAGAATCCAGATCCACTGCAGATACTTTACTGACTAAATATCCAGCTGAAGCAGATCTGGGAATGGTCTCTTGTGCCATCTCTTCCCCTGAGTTCTCTGGGTAAAATATAGAGGGATAATTGTCATTTGTATCCTGAATAAATATGAAGACTGAAACATTGGAAAACAGCTTTGGAGATCCAGAATCTTCCACTCTCGCAGTGATCTGTAAAACTTGGAGCTGTTCATAGTCAAAGGAGCGCTGGGCATAAATATTACCAGTGTCAGAGTTAATGTAGACAAATGAAGAGACAGGAGAGCCATCTATGTGGTTCCCTACTATGGAGTAAATGAGCTTTGCATTATCTCCCTCATCTGGATCTTCAGCAGATACTGTACACAACAGTCTGCCAGGCTCATTGTTTTCTGATGTGAAGGCATTGTAAGCAGACTGTAGAAATGCTGGAGGATTATCATTAACATCAGAAATATTAATGATTGTTGTAGTCTGGCTGCTTAAAGAAGGAGAGCCGAGATCAGAAGCGATCAGTGTAATAGTATATTGTGAAACTTTCTCCCTGTCCAGAGGACCATTAGTGATCAGTGTATAACGGTTTGACATGGGCTGGTATTTAAAGGGTATATCTGGTGACATATGCAATTTAATTTCCCCATTTTTACCAAAATCCTTGTCTCTGACTGTGATAAACCCTACAATAGTCCCTACTGGAGCATTTTCAGGGACTTCATTGTTTTTTGAAGTAAATACAATTTCTGGTAAATTATCGTTGGCATCTTGGACTTCAACCTGGACAACACACCGTCCTTCTCGTCTTGGTGATCCTTTATCTACAGCCTTCACAAATAATTCATAGGATGTTGCAACTTCAAAGTCTACAGCCCCTTTAATAAATATTTCTCCAGTGTTTTCATTTAAATCAAAAATTTCTCTTGCAAAATCTGCTGTATGATCATCAAATGAATATAATATTTCACTATTCGCACCCTCATCCGGGTCTGTAGCATTTAGCTTCATAACTACTGTGTTTAGAGGTAGATTTTCCATTAGCCCTACCTTATAGCTTGCCTGATCAAACACTGGTGCATTATCATTAATATCTAAAACAATAATATTAATCTGAGTGGATCCTGATCGGGGAGGTTCTCCTCCATCAATGGCAGACAGAATAAGCTTGTGTCCTGATTTCTCTTCCCTGTCTAGATTTTTCTCGAGTACCAATTCTGCAATCAAAACCCCATCATTACGATATTTTTCTGATAAAGAAAAATAAGTATTTTGATTTAAGCTATAATGTCTCACACCATTTTTTCCTACATCCAAGTCTTTAGCAGTGGGTAAAGGAAATCTTACTCCAGGACTTGCAAACAGTTCTATAATTTTTATTTCCTGAGTAGTTACAGAGAAAATAGGATCATTATCATTAATGTCCAAAATCTCAATTTCTAGACTGAACAGCTCCAGAGGATTCTCAGCTGAAACCTCTAAATGCAGCAAACACCTGGAGCTGGATCCACACAGGCTCTCTCTATCAATCCTCTCTTGTATAATCAAAGCTCCATATTTTTGGTCAATAGTAAAATATTTGCTGCTTCCTTCAGTTCCCAAACTCAGTCTCCTTTTATTAATATCTGCCAGGTTTAAGCCCAGATCCTGAGCTATATTCCCCACAACAGTCCCTGGATCTGACTCCTCTGCAATAGAATAACGCAGCTGCCCAGAGACCCAGCCCCAGCTACAAAGGAGAAGGGAGAAAGCTACTTGCCATTTCCAAGCATTTGAGGAACATTTGCAGTCCATGTCTTAATCCTTCTTCTAAGAATCAAGTCCTTTTGTAATCCCAGTAAGTATCCAAGCTGAGTTTAAATGATTTGTTGTATAAAAAACACCATATTTCCTGAATTGAAAACATCCACAGGGTTTTCATCGGAGCTGCAGCTCTTCTTTGTGTGTGAGAGAAGAGATGGGAGGGTGAATCACTGAGCCAGGGGGAGGAGAGCACATGAACAGATTCACCAAGGTTTTATTAACAAAAAGACTGTATGGACAAGTCTGCCCTCTTCTGTCTAAAAATTAGAACTACAGTTTTATTGAAATATTTAGGGAAAATGAAATGCATTGTATGCTTTTTATACTGCATATAATGTTTTTTTGTGGGAATGTTTCAGAAAAAAATTATTAATCTAAGAAAATTCTATACTAAAACTGAGTCTTGGATCTGATGGTGTAAGAAAGCAGAAACAAAGCATTTTTTTCTTATGCCTTATGCATTTATTCTGACACTTTAAAAAGCATAAGAGTCCTGGAACAAAACCTTGATCTCCTCTAATCAGTATCTATGGTGGTCAGGAAGAGATAGAGAATAATGTGCAATCATGATGACAAAGCTGCAATACCAAGTTCACAATTTATTAACTAGTAATTATAGGAACTCCCATAATACCACATTATCAGCAGTAAGAAAAAAAATTTCTAGAGATGGTTGGCCTACTGCATAATAAACGAAAAGAAAAAAAAAAGCAGCCTTCGGCTGTGTCATTCTTTTTTATGCATATCAAACTTTTCACCTTCATCATGCTGTAACAACTGATAATCACTTTTATAGCTGTTTTAACAGTTACCAGTTTAAAATAGCAAGGATGTTTTTCTAACTTGTATATCAGAGTGAACTCTTGACTTCTAACCAATTTATTTGTTGGTTTGGCATTATTAGTTTTACAGAGGGTGAATAAAATCAACACAAAGCACAATCAGACTTAATAATTCCATCAATATGCTGATCTTTACAAAGTATTAACTTGGTTTTAATGCCCTTTCCCCTTCCTTTTTTAAAGTAATGTTGTCAGGTGTCAAGCTAGAACTGAAGCTGTTACAGAGTGTTATCATTGGAATGGTATTGCTATGTGAGCAATTCAAGATTAATTTCTTTCATTCTACACATACAGTATGCCTCTACCAAGTATGCTTTAGGGGAATATCAGCAATTAGTAATTGGATGTCTTTTAGTTAGATTTCCAGTTTTTTTTTTTTCAAGAAAGCTGTGTGGAGTCAGGCTTATCTATACTCCTACACACTTTTTTTATACTAATCACACAAGCACTGAATTTGGCTTTACATCATCTCATCAATCTGAATACAGGCATAATAAGAATATTATTTTATTTAAAGCAAATATCTAGTATAAGGTCCATGTTGTGATAAAGTAGGCTGCTAGCGGAAAGGTTGATATAGAAAAACCCTGTGGAACCATAAAGATAATCACCTACAGCACCACACAACCAGAGGGCAACTATTAATCATAAAGTGCAACAATTAGTCACATATCTATATAAAGTGCAATATAATATCTCAATAAAAATAAAGTATATATATGTATAAAAGTGCATAAAGTGAGTTACAGTCGCCAAGATTTGCAGAAAATGGCATGATGCTGAGGGCCCAAGCATTCGTGATTGGTTAATAAGGGTCAATGAAACCTACATCTTGGAGGTGGGTGAGGGTGATGATACTAAGCTAGAGATGGAAGAGGACCTGGAGGGAGCAAAGTGGGTGAAGTGGATATCCTTCAAAAAAACAGGGAGATTCGCCGAGAAGTTCACGTAATGAAAGCATGTGTTACTAGGAACCGTTTGTAGGCGGGGGGTGAGTGGGGGGCGGTGGGGGGGGGGTTTGGTTAGGGGAATGAAAGCTGCATACCGTGGCGTAGTGTGAGCTGTGTGGATTTTTAAACTTTTGTAAAGAATAACCAAAGTTTTCCTAAAATGAATAAAATTGAATAAAAAAGCTATGTCTCCGCTACTATGATGTGACGACAATGAGACGGGAAAAAATGAGCCAAAATGGTGATTTAAATCCTTTCAATGTAAACGCTGATGTAGCAAAAAAAAAAAAAGTGCATAAAGTGCCGATATAGTGCAAAAAAGTCCGGTATAGCCGAAAAAACACATGTGTTATAATTCCTCCCCAAATGACTCAGATTGTTCCCAGGCTCGTCCCAGTGTAAAGAAGCACCAGCCACCACCTCATGAAATGAACACTCACCAGAAAATGTGCTACAAAATGTGCTTAGAGTGTCATCATAGGTAGGTGTCATCCAGAATAGCCTATGCATACATCCACAGTGCTCTCCAGTTCCCAGCACTGATCCAAGCTGCATCAAATAATGCTCACACCTGAGCCAGCAAAGATGGTAATAGTGTGGTATGTATTGCACTATGAGAATCACATACATAGCACGCCAAACAAACAGACCGATATATCAATACAAAACCACTTTAACTCACACAGAAGGATGCTGCTGACCAAGGGCGGACTGACCATTGAGTCACTCGGGCCACTAGGGGGCCCCATCAGGGTTGCCAGCCTCAGTAAAACCAGGGACAGTATGTATAAATCTATGTTTTTTTTACATCTGTCTGTGTATACTGTGTGTACATGTATGTGTATACTGTGTGATTGTATAATTTGTGTGTGTATACTGTGTGGCCCAATAATCTCTAATTGCCTGGGGGCCCCATAATCTCCTATTGCCCAGGGGCCCCACGAGTTATCAGTCCGCCCCTGCTGCTGACTGATATCATACAGCAGCGGGACGTCAGAACTAAAGTCTGCCCCAACACTTGTTTCAGCTGGTAGGACCTCCAGTGCTGAGATACAACATGTTTATGCATCCTATTAATCTCCACCTATAGGGAGGATGAGGGTGGACCTTTCAGCTACGTTGTTGTAGACAAAAAAAAAAAGAAGCTCATACAGCTGAGAGTAAGAGTTCGATCTTTGAAGCAGCTTGCACCACAATTTAAAGGTATCAATGGGCAGGGTAGTGATGTTTTTTGCCCACTAGAGGGCTCATTTATCTAATTAGACCTTTCGCCAAGGTTTATTTGTAATCATTGGCATATATAAAATAATCTATTAATGCTACATTAAATAGATTCCTTTTTTATATACATACATCATTTTTGGACTATACTGGACACTTTATTGCCACTTTATGCATTTTTATGCATATATACTTTATTTTTATTGTGATATACTGCACTTTAGGATTGATGTATTTATATTTGTGTTGATTTTCACACTTTATATAGATATGTGACTAATTGTTGCGAATTGTGACTAATTGTTGCACTCTGATTGTGTAACGCAGCAGGTGATTATCTGTATTTTATCGAAATGATGAGTTGACGAAAGTACAATTTTAATGAGATATTATGTATTTTACAAATAATACCATCAATGAGTTCCAAGTCTCCTTACTACAAAATGCCTTTTGTAAGTTCATAGCAGTTTAGTTTCAATTTACATTAAAATGTATATCAAAAATGATAACCCCTGTCAAGTTTTTTCACTCTCTGTTGTCCACTGGGAAAATTCGACCTCTCAGTTTGTCCTATTGGTTATTGTTTGTCACCAAAATCCCGAACTTTACAGTTGTACCAAGAACAAAGGGTAGAGGAGGAAATCCTCCAATGGGGAACTGACTAAAGCTGACTAAAGCTGGATTCACATCTATGCAATGTTTGCTTGATCCATTTTCCAGTGAAAATAAATGAAAAGGCATCACAACATATGATGCAGGTAAACACCTCATGATGTGTATTAATGTGAATTGATGCCCACTATTAAAAGTTTAATATGTATTTTGATGGGTTTCTGTTGATTTCAATGACAAACGCAGCAGGGGAAACATGCATAGGTGTGAATCCAGCCTAAAAGGGGAATTTCTTTAACTTTGCAGTAAGGTACTCCTTCTGTCTCCACCACAGGAAGTGAAGGGAAATCTCCCCAATGGAGATTTTGGGTATATAGTACATACACTTTAACTGTATTTACTGGCTGTATAGTTTATTTACCCCAAAAAGGCATTTTCTGAAGGCAGCTTTTACATTCTGGTTTATCTGTGATTATAGGCCTTGCAAGTTCCTCATGGTCTTTTTAGGCTAATGCTATAATGTAAGCATTTCCTTTTGCTACAGTAATTGCATTAAGTGCTTGCTTTGTCTAGGGGTAAGGGATAAGCAAGACTATTTCTTTGTTCCTCACTCCTGCAGGTTTCCTCCCAGGTGCATAGCCCATTTCACCAAGCTACTCCCATTTTAAAGGTTGTCTAGTTGCTACATCTCTGACATCATCAGGTTCAATTAAGGTCCTGCACTGTACTTGAGAATGTCAAGGGCCTGCCCACACATCAGGAGAATGTAGGAGAAGGTCAACTAGTGTTAGAATGAGAAGTAAGGAAAACTCATGTACCACTTAGATTAATCAAGAATTTACCTCACATTTTTTGCAAATATTTTATTATATATTTTCATGTGACAACTCTGAAGAAATGACACTTTGCTACAATGTAAGTTTACAGCTTGTATAACAGTGTAAATTTGCTGTCCCCTCAAAATAACGCAACACACACCCATTACCGCTGGCAACAAAAGTAAGTACATCCCTAAGTGAAAATGTCCAAATTGGGACCAATTAGCCATTTTCCTTCCCCAGTGTCATGTGACTCGTTAGTGTTACAAGGTCTCAGGTGTGAATGGGGAGCAGGTGTGTTAAATGTGGTGTTATTGCTCTCACTCTCTAATACTGGTCACTGGAAGTTCAATATGGCACCTCATGGCAAAGAACTCTCTAGGGATCTGAAAAAAAAGAATTTTACCTCTACATCAAGATGGCCTAGGCTATAAGAAGATTGCCAAGACCCTGAAACTGAGCTGCAGCACAGTGGCCAAGACCATACAGTGGTTTAACAGGCCAGATTCCACTCAGAACAGGCCTCGCCATGGTCGACCAAAGAAGTTGAGTGCACATGCTCAGCGTCATATCCAGAGGTTGTCTTTGGGAAATAGATATATGAGTGCTGGCAGCATTGCTGCAGAGGTTGAAGGGGTGGGAGGTCAGCCTGTCAGTGCTCAGACCATACGCCGCACACTGCATCAAATTGGTCTGCAGGGCAGTTGTCCCAGAAGGAAGCCTCTTCTAAAGATGATGCACAAGAGAGCCCTAAAACAGTTTGCTGAAGACAAGCAGACTAAGGACATAGAATACTGAAACCATGTCCTGTGGTTTGATGAGACCAAGATAAACTTATTTGGTTAAGATAGTGCCAAGCGTGTGTGGTGGCAACCAGGTGAGGAGTACAAAGACAAGTATGTCTTGCCTACAGTCAAGCATGGTGGTGGGAGTGTCATGGTCTGGGGCTGCATAAGTGCTGCCAGCACTGGGGAGCTACAGTTCATTGGGGGAACTATGAATGTCAACATGTACCTCGACATACTAAAGCAGAGCATGATCATCTCCCTTTGGAGACTGGGCCGCAGGGCAGTTTTCCAACATGATAACACCCCCAAACACATGGGATTGGTGGACTGGTCAAGCATGTCTCTAGACCTTAACCCTATTGAGCATCTGCGGGGCATCCTCAAATGGGAGGTGGATGAGCGCAAGGTCTCTAACATACATCAGCACCATGATGTCGTCATGGAGGAGTGCAAGAGTACTCCCGTGGAAACCTGTGAAGCTCCGGTGAACTCCATGCCCAAGAGGGTTAAGGAAGTGCTGGAAAATAATGGTGGCCACACAAAATATTGACACTTTTGGCCCAATTTGGACATTTTCACTTAGGAGTGTACTCACTTTTGTTGCCAACGGTTTCAACATTAATGGCTGTGTGTTGAGTTATTTTGAGGGAACAGAAAATTTACACTTTTATACAAGCTGTACTCTCGCTGCTTTACATTGTAGCAAAGTGTCATTTCTTCAGTGTTGTCACATGAAAAGATATAAAACTTGTTTTTTACAAAAATGTGAGGGGTGCACTGACTTTTGTCAGATACTGTAGATATGAAGCTGATTTACTAAAGATGTCATTTTCAGCTACGTCAACAGTATGGTAAATTCAGAATCTATGTCTCTGCATTACTTTTCTACTTAATAAAGCAGTCCTTTCTACAAGGTATGGTGTTATAATATATGTAACAGAAACGGAAGTCAAAAATAGGCTTTTACCAAACCTCTAGTCCCTACGACTACAAGTTCTTAGTCACTACAGAAAGGAGTGTAAGCAGACTGTAGAAATACTGGAGGGTTATCATTAACATCAGAAATATTAATGATGCTTGTAGTCTGGCTGCTTAAATATGCAGAGCAGAGATAATTAGTGTAATAGTACATTTTGAGACATTCTCCCTGCTCAAATGTCCACTAGTGACCGTGTATAACTGTTTGACATTGGTTGGCATTTAAAGATTAATCCAGTGGTATTATCAGTTTGACTTCCCCATTTTTACCAGAATCCCTGTCTGTGATAAACTCAACAACAGATCTTATTGGGGCATTTTCAGGCACTTCAGTATTCCTAGAAGTATCATTCATGTCTTGCACTTCAACCTGGACAACACAACGCTCCTCCCGTCTTGGTGATATCTAAAGCCTTTACAAATAATTCATACAATTTTGCAACTTCAAAATCTACAGCCCCTTTAAAAAATAGTTCTTTAAGAAATAGTTCCCCAGTGATTTAATTTATTTCAAATATTTTCTTTACTATCTTACAGGAAAAGTTGATTTGGAGGTAACCTCGATTTTTTCTTTATCCAATGTCTTCAAAAGAGACAGAAAGCACCCGCCTGAACTGAAGCAGCAGAGATATAAAACCCTACAGCATTATTTAGCAACACATTGAGCACAATAAAATAAACATTCCCCAGTAAACTAATTGTTAAACATTCTTACCCCATTACTTACAGTTTACAACATTTAAATGCTGCTGGCTCCTGCTCTCAGTGGCACTTCCCTGAATCTTTGGTCCATTTTTAGGAAAGTATGAACAGTGTCGTCTAGATCAAGTCTGTTAGCTTGGAGAAGGGAGGATGGAGGAAGAAGGAGGAGCAGGGGAGGGATTTTTTTGCCATTCTAGGCCACAGAGCTGTGTTTTTCTATTGAAACACACAGTGTAGGAAGCACAGGTTTAGTCTCTGCATACAAGGGTGAGTCCATAGGTCTGCAGGACAAAGGAACCACCTTGAAACATGATACATATAGGAGCAATCATGACACAAGCTAAATACTAGACAATAGGCAAGGATTAAAAGATAAAGAAGATGCATACTTGAATCAGCTGCTGAAAATGCTTACAAAATGAGGGTTTAATATCCCCTTAATTGGAGCAGAAATGTGTAGCAGAGTAAGAAATATATAAGTAAGTAATAAATAAGTAAGACTGTAATGCAATTAGAGCCAAATGATTCATACCCAGCTCAATTCATAGTCTACGGCAGTGGTGGTCAACTTGTTTAATATGCAAGACCTTAAGTATGGTCCCTGACAACAAAGAGCCACACTTTATATTAATTGAAAGTAATACAGCAGAAAACTATCAGAGACTCAAGCCAGACTTGCAACCAGTGGTGGCCGGTGGAATTTTTTTTGGGGGGGGCGGCAAACAATATGCCACCCGCCCCCCCCGGTCAGTAGCACTCACCCCATCACCAGCGGCTTCCCCTGCTCGGTGGCGGCGACTTCCCGCTCTCCTGCTCTCTACGGGTCATCGCAGCGGCGGCTTCCCTTTCCTCCCTCCTCCTCGGCGGCCAATCGGGAGTCTTTTCCTTTCGGTCAGTTGGAAAATGGCTCTCACACCCGCTTCTGATTGGCTGGATTGAGGATCAGTGTTTCAACAGAGAATATTTATTCACTGTTGTAACACACCTGGGTGGGCTCGGTTTGCATTCTCTGCAACCCGAACCCACCCTATTTTGAAGCCTATTTGAGCCTGTGGCTCTAATCAGGTGCTTAAAAAAAAACTGGCCGCTGTAATTCACCTTTCAGGGCACCGGGCGCATGAATAGGGGGTGGCCGCCTCGGTCGTGGATAGATTCATGCTATGCATAAATCTATCCATTGCATATAGGGGTTTCCCTTGAGGGAGCTGGGCAGCGCCCAGGCACCCCTAATGAATGGGCCACCACTGCTTGCAACAGTAGAAGGACAGTGACTATGGCCAAGCTACATGGGATGGTCAGAGGTTGTAGATAATCTGGAGTGGTTGGTGACTGAAGATATGCTTTGGATCACTGCTATAAAAGCTCCTTTACAAATCATATCTTCCACATTTGATCATACTACAGCCCACTTAAAAACAACCTGTGCCATAGCAGAACCTGTTATTAAATATCAAAAGAAAAAAAAAAGAAAAAGAAAAGGAATGGGCAGTAACAGTAGAGAAATAGGTAAGTATATATTTCCTTCACCAGGCAAGAGTAAGCTCCTAGGTAAATAGAACACACACCAGAGTCCCCAGGGACTCAGGTTCAGTACTTAGAGTACACTGCTCATAATGATAGAATACTGACCACAAATTGTCAACACAAATGTTCCAGGCTGCCACTCTGCCTACCAATGACAGCTGGGTTTTCATTATTGATTTCTCACCTCTGCTTGTGCACTTTCTTTGATGGTATAATGTACTATAATTATGGTTTAACCATTCCTAGCTGTGTCTAGAAGTTTATTTTCTGGTTATCTCAATATGGTAGTGCTTCTGAAAACATTGAAGATTCTGGCTGTATAAGTATGGTCATGTTAACATGATTACACCCATAGTTCTATAATTTGGATATCTGGGAGGCTGAGCCAGCTGCCAGTCCAGCCATCTGGGTGGATCCTGACTGTAAAGTTGGGATCGATCCAGAACCTGGACTAGTTGAGTGACATCAGCCGACAGCAAACTTTAGCTGCTTTTAGCTGAAAACGAGTCACACGAGTACAGAGCTAACTGAATTCCTATAATCCATAGGAGAAGTAGGGCAAAAATAGCTTTGGCCCTATTTCTCCTTTAAAATTGGCTGAACTTTGAGAACTGTAACTTTGATTCTTCAGATGATTTGAGGCAGAATTTTTTTAACTCTGTATAACACTGCTGTTTTTAAAATCCAGGCAACCTTATTTCATTAATTGTATGACTTTCTCCAGACCACACAGCTCTGCATTGAGGTGGCAGAACTTAAAAATTCAGTCCTGAGTGAAATTCTCCTTAACATATACAGCAAACAAAACCTTGAACACAATCAACTTCACTCAACAAGTACTAAAGAATAACAAACCGTTGGTAACTGTACTATGTTGTAGATGACAATAGCTATGCCATTAGATGTGCCAGGAATAACACAATAATTGCAATCACAAAATAATCTTTATAGAACATTGAAGTTTTTTTTTTTTCAAATCCAGGTTACCTTAGATCATGAATCATATGATTTTCTTGATTTCAAACCAATTCCCTCAAAACAAATGGTTGTTAAAAGAGCACATAAAGACTGTTCTGGCCAGTGATTGGTCCATGAGTATGAACAAATATTTGACCCAAGCACTTGTACCTATGTAGTGAGAAGACACCCCTACAACTGTTAGAAAACCGTATGAGAATAAATATAAAATAGTCAATGAGGAGGGCAAAGACACGTTTCAGCTGGCGCTGGCTTTGGAGGTGGCAGAATTAAAACTCCAGCCCTGAGTGAAATTCCACTTAACATATACTTAAGCAAACCCAAGCTTAAACTTCATAAATTTCACTCAAACAGTACCAAAAAATAACATATATACAATTGGTAACTGTACTGGGTTCCAATAGCCATGCCATTAGATGCATCAAGAATGACACATTAATTGTGATCACAAAAAAAGCCATGTAATTAAGTGACAAGCACAGTAACTAACATAATTTATATAGCAAGAATATAAATCATAAAATAATGATTTCATAGCTACTATGAATACATATGCAAAACTGTTGACCAGAATTGATATCTGATGAAAGAAAAACAAATAGCATTTTATATGAGAAGTGCAAACATAGGGGGCACATAGACTGTTCATTTTGCAATGGGAATTATCTCAAAGCTTAGTGAATGAGTAAAGCTCTACTGCCTTCCATCATCCAATCATGTGCAAGCTTTTTTTTCCCCTTGCTTTGATTGGATATTCTTTGCAAAGGGACATTTTGCCACATTCACTAAGCACTAGGGAACATTCCCTTGCAAAGTGAACAAACTATTTGGCTTTAGTAAATCAATACCATTACATCTATATTTACATTTTTTTTAAGTAAATGTAACAATAAAAATAAGTAAGCCAAGAAACACCATATAATGTAAAATGTGAACTGAAGAACATGGAGGAACTGCAAACTGCATGTAAAACCTTCAACAAAAAGATAAGAAGCCTCATTGAAAAAATGGAATGAAATGCACTGGTCTTTATTACCAATGGAAACCATTCACATTCCAAAAATAATTTTGTTAGTTCAGGTTTCCACATTAAAAGAGTAATCTATTTGCTTTCTTAAAGCAAAAAGGTACTAAACAAAACTGCTGATTTTACCAATACAAATCTTATCGTAAAATCTTACAAAAAACTCTAAAAATGTATTTGTATTAATTAATAAAGCCATCTCACCTGATGTGTTTCACTAAACCAGCTGTCAGAAGTGGGCTTTGGTTCTGCTATATGAGGATTACTCTGATAATGTGTAAGTGTTGTGTCCGGAATGTTTATTGCTGCAGGAAAACAAGGTGCATAACAAGATCCTGGAGGTTCTGGAGGAGCCATCCTCACTTCCATGTACTTCAAAGTCCCATCTGTGTTCAGGTAAAGTGTTGGTTTATACTGATCCATATAGGATACAGGGAGAGATTTGTTTGGAAAACAAGAACCACAACTGCTGTCATAATTCTTTCTAAGGCACCTTACCAATAATATGACAAATGTTACCAAGAAAACCAAACTGATGGCTACTAGAGAAATAATAAGATATAAGGTCATATTTGGTGTTGATTTAGAATTTGTAAGAAAATCATGAGATTTGGGACTTTCCTGAGCAATATTCTCCATTATATTTACAATCAGAGTGACTGTAGAGGACAGTGAAGGCTCCCCATGGTCACTGATGGAAATGACAAGTCGATGTTCTGCGTTATCCGTCTCCTGTAATCCTCGCAGAGTTCTGACTTCTCCTGTATATTCAGAGATGTGAAACAAATCTGGACTGCCAGACTGAAGAAGACTATAGGTGAGCCAAGCATTGTGCCCAGAATCCAGATCCACCGCAGATACTTTACTGACTAAATATCCAACAGACGCAGATCTGGGAATGGTCTCTTGTGCAATGCCTTCCTCTGAATTCTCTGGGTATAATATAGAGGGAAAATTGTCGTTTGTATCCTGAATAAATATGAAGACTGAAACATTGGAAAAAAGCTTTGGGGATCCAGAATCTTCCACTCTCGCAGTGATCTGTAGAACTTGGAGCTGTTCATAGTCAAAGGAGCGCTGGGCATAAATATTACCAGTGTCGGAGTTAATGTAGACAAATGAAGAGACAGGAGAGCCGTCTATGTGGCTCTCTGCTATGGAGTAAATGAGCTTTGCATTCTCTCCATCATCTGAATCTCCAGCAGATACTGTACACAACAGTCTGCCAGGATCATTGTTTTCTGATATGAAAGCATTGTAAGCAGACTGTAGAAATACTGGAAGATTATCATTAACATCAGAAATATTAATGATGATTGTAGTCTGGCTGCTTAAAGATGGAGAGCCAAGATCAGAAGCGATAAGTATAATAGTATATTGTGAGACTTTCTCCCTGTCCAGAAGTCCACTAGTGACCAGTGTATAACGGTTTGACATTGGTTGGCATTTAAAGGGTAAATCCAATGGTATTATCAGTTTGACTTCACCATTTTTACCAGAATCCCTGTCTCTGACTGTGAGAAATCCAACAACAGTCCCTATTGAGGCATTTTCAGGCACTTCATTATTCGTAGAAGTAAATATAATTTCTGGTACATTATCATTTACATCTAGCACTTCAACCTGGACAACACAACGTCCCTCTCGTCTTGGTGATCCTTTATCTACAGCTTTTACAAATAATTCATACATCCTTGCAACTTCAAAATCTACAGCTCCTTTAATAAATATTTCCCCGGTAATTTCATTTAATTCAAATATTTTCTTTGCTGCATTCAATGTATGATCATCAAATGAGTATAATATTTCACTATTCGCACCCTCATCTAGGTCTGTAGCATTTAATTTTATAACTACTGTTTTTGGAGGAAGATTTTCCAATAGCCCTACCTTATAGCTTGCCTGATCAAACACTGGTGCATTGTCATTTACGTCTAAAACAATAATATTAATCTGTGTAGATCCTGATCGGGGAGGTTCTCCTCCATCAATGGCAGACAGAACAATCTTGTGTTCTGATTTCTCTTCCCTGTCTAGATTTTTCTCTAGTACCAATTCTGCAATCAAAGTCCCATCATTGCGAAATTTTTCTGATAAAGAAAAATAAGGATTTTGATTCAAGCTATAATGTCTCACACTGTTTTTCCCCACATCCAAGTCTTCAGCAGAGGGTAAAGGGAATCTTACTCCAGGACTTGCAAACAGCTCTATAATTTTTATTTCCTGATCAGTAACAGAAAAAATAGGATAATTATCATTAATGTCCAAAATCTCAATATCTAGACTGAACAGCTCCAAAGGATTCTCAGCTACAACCTCTAAATGTAGCAAACAGCTGGAGCTGGATTCACATAGGCTCTCTCTATCAATCCTCTCCTGAATAATCAGAGCTCCATGTTTCTGGTCAATAGTAAAATATTCACTGCTTCCTTCAGATCCCAATCTTAGTCTTCTTTTATTAATATCTGCCAGGTTTAAGCCCAGATCCTGAGCTATATTCCCCACAACAGTCCCTGGATCTGACTCCTCTGCAACAGAATAACGCAGCTGCCCAGAGACCCAGCCCCAGCTACAAAGGAGAAGGGAGAAAGCTACTTGCCATTTCCAAGCATTTGAGAAGCATTTGCAGTCCATGTCTTTAATCCCTCTTCTGAGAGTCAAGTCCTTTTGTAATCCCAATAAGTATCAAAGATGGGTTTAAATGGTTTGCTGTATAAAAAACACCATATTTCCTGCATTGAAAACATCCACAGGGTTTTCATCGGAGCTGCAGCTCTTCTTTGTGTGTGAGAGAAGAGATGGGAGGGTGAATCACTGAGCCAGGGGGAGGAGAGCACATGAACAGATTCACAAAGGTTTTATTACCAAAAAGACTGTATGGACAAGTCTGCCCTCTTCTGTCTAAAAATGAGAACTGCAGTTTTATTGAAAAATGTAAGGAAAATTAAATGCTTTTTATGCACTGCAGTTTAGAAAAACTACAACTTGTCACACAATTTTATCTTTTTTAAATCTAAGATGTAAATACAACACAAATATGGGATTTTATTTTTTTTTGTCAGAGCGGGAAAAAAATTACCGTTCTATTTATAGTTTGACAAAGTATTTAATCCTAGTGTGTGATAAATAGATGCATATGAAAATAAACACATTTTTTATTTATCAATATATAATTATATACCTAATTAATATACATTTTTTCCCTGCCAACAAATATAAAATATTTATGTAAAAATATTTAGCAATGGATTTAGCCATGAGAATTTTGAAAAAAACTATTATGCCCCATACACACGGTCGGACTTTGTTCGGACATTCCGACAACAAAATCCTAGGATTTTTTCCGACGGATGTTGGCTCAAACTTGTCTTGCATACACACGGTCACACAAAGTTGTCGGAAAATCTGATCGTTCTAAACGCGGTGACGTAAAACACGTACGTCGGGACTATAAACGGGGCAGTAGCCAATAGCTTTCATCTCTTTATTTATTCTGAGCATGCGTGGCACTTTGTCCGTCGGATTTGTGTACACACGATCGGAATTTCCGACAACGGATTTTGTTGTCGGAAAATTTTATCTCCTGCTCTCCAACTTTGTGTGTTGGAAAATCCGATGGAAAATGTCCGATGGAGCCCACACACGGTCGGAATTTCCAACAACACGCTCCGATCGGACATTTTCCATCGGAAAATCCGACCGTGTGTACGGGGCATTAGTGTCATTTTTCTATTAAAAGGAGGTGTATATTACTAACAGATTGTATTACACGTCATTTAAAAGGAATCAGTAATGATTTGGGGTCAACTTAATTTTTTTAGAATACAGTACAAAAACTCCGCGCTTTGGAAAGAAAAGAAGGTATGCAGCCTCCCCTAATAAACCCCCAAAAGGGCTATTATTTATAGAGAAAGTGGAAAATGGGGTAAATGGCGCTCCCTAGTTAAAAATTATGTGAACTAAATGTGTAACAAAAGTGTAAAAAGGTCCACTGTAATAATATACACTTTAAGTAATACCCTTTATAAAAATAAAAATCTGATACTGGGACATAACATATATAACATATAGAATTCAGTGATAACACTTATTGTAGTACTAGATATATGAACAATAGTGCATCAATCTGTACCAAATGTGCATCATATCAAGTCCAGTGTGGTGAACATAAATATGTATAAAAAAATAAAATTAAATTAAACACCAAAAAATGCAAGAAATGTTAAGACACTGGAATGTTGCAGAACGGTGTTGCAAAAAAGGTGCTGGAAAAAAGTGTGCTTTAAAACAGTTCAAACAGCTGGTGACTCTTGTGCTCAAGTTGACCGGTGACTTCTGTGCTCCCCCTATGGTTCCCCACTCACCAGCTACTCATACCCCTACAGGGGTGACAGGCATTAAGGAACATCAGAGGTGGTCTTCGTGGATAGTGGGACGTCCAGATCGGTCAGTCACACATCCCAGCCTCTACCACCATATCCAAAAAAGGGTGGGTGATTTTTCTTCAGGGATAAGTCCTCATTGGAAGAGGTAAGACTGCCATAGTGTAGTATTTATAGTAAAAAATGCTTTTATTAAAATAAAATAAAAAGAACCAAAAGAACATCTTATAAAAGCTAAAAACACTAGAGCTATGGGTGATAGGTAACCAGGAAGAGCTGTCTTTCGGCGTGCGGTCCCTTTAGCCATGAGATTTTTTTAAAAAAACTATTAGTGTAATTTTTCTATTAAAAGGAGGTGTATATTACTAACAGATTGTATTACAGGTCATTTAAAAGGAATCAGTAATGATTTGAGGGTCAACTTAATTTTTTTGTAGGTCATTAAATTGCTGTTATGTATATACAGTGTATGATACTGCATCTATGTATAGTCTTTGTTTTGCAAAATATTTTATACATGACAGAGAGTTCAGAGACCATTAAGAGTTAACCAAAATTGGAAAGCTCACTTAATACAGCTTAAAATGAAGGAATCTCCTCCAGAAACGTTTGGTTGCTAATAAACCATCAGTAGAGAAGATGCCACTTCATGTAGGGCATTAAAGACTATAGTGGCATGGAAAATGGAGCTTGTCATGATTATCTACTGAGGGGATCAAGTTTGCCCCAAGTACCTCTATCTGCACTGTCCAGTCAGAAGGTAAGTTGTGATCACTCTGACTATCTTTCAGAAAAAGCTGATTTGGAGGCAACGTTGATTTTTTTTTTCTTTTTTCAATCTGTATCTTTAAAAGAAACAGAGAGCTCCTGACCCAACAGCATGAGAAGGCACGGTGCACTCTTGGAGAATTTAGCACAGAAGGGTCAAAAATACCCAGTCTGCATTTCAAAATCAGTACGCATTGGTGTTCTTAGAACCACAGATTACCAGGAGCAAAACAGTTGAGTGGGATGGCCTGGTGTATAGCAAGAACAAAATTAATAAAAGGAAGCACTAAACACATACGGCTACTGCAATGCATTTTATGGCTTCGGTTTTACCGAAATTGACCTTTTACATGTTCTAGCTGTGTTAGTAATACATCTGACACCAAAAATCTGCAGTAAAACACATGCCATTTAAACTTAAAGAGCAATTGTACTTTTTACCATCAATCCCACTCCTGTCCTTAGGAACACACCTGCGTAAGATTCCATTCTTCGTCCATCCTAATAATTTTTTAGATACATTGCCTGCCCAGAACTGCCTGCATTACATTTTGTGTCATATACGTATATACCATACACATGGGTGTAGGAGTAATACAGGTGTGGGTGGAAAAGTTCCATGTGTTAAACATTCTGAGATAGCTTCTAAACAAGCATAGATAGTGATATTCTATCAAATGAATTGTCTTTACAGATTCAAAATATGAACAGTTATCAATTTTAGTTGTAAAATTTACAAAAAGAAGATGTTCCTGTAGTTATATGCACACCTAGGGTGAATACACTATAAGGTAAAGTAGGACAAGCTCGCATTCTAAATGTGCAGACATGAAGGAAAATTGGGAAAAAAAAACAGTGCGTGTTGCAGGTAAAGCATAAATTGATGCCCCTCCCAAAAAAAAGTCAGAGAGGTTGCCCAGCAGTCATTCTAACACACATTTTAAAATCTCGCAGCACAGAGTGATTGCACTATATTGCCAAAAGTATTGGGACACCTGCCTTTACACGCACGTGAACTTTAATAGCATCCCAGTCTTTGTCCGTAGGGCGCATTTGTGAGGTCAGGCACTAATGTAGGAGGAAAAGGCCTGCCTCGCAGTCTCCACACTAATTCATCCCAAAGGTGTTCTATCAGGTTCCTACAGACCAAACTTGCTCATCCATGTTTTTATGGACCTTGCTTTGTGCACTGGTGCGCAGTCATGTTGGAACAGCAAGAGACCATCCTCAAACTATTCCCACAAAGTTTAAAGCATGAAATTGTCCAAAATGTCTTGGTATGCTGACGCCTTAAGAGTTCCCTTCGCTGGAATGAAGAGATCAAACCCAACCCCTTAAAAAAAAAAAAAACACCATAATCCCCCTCCACCAAATGATTTGGACCCGTGCACAAAGCAAGGTCCATAAAGAGCAAGTTGGGGTGGAGGAAATTGACTGGCCTGAACAGAGTCCTGACCTCAACACGATAAAACAACTTTGGGATGAATTTGAGCCGAGACTGCAAGCCAGGCCTTCTTGTCCACATCAGTGCCTGACCTCACAAATTTGCTTCTGGAAGAATGGTCAAACATTCCCATAGACACACTCCTAAACCTTGTGTGGATAACGCCATAGGCTGCTGCATGACAAAGGAACCACCCTGAAACAGTAAACCCGAGGCAGCAGTCATGGCACCAATTGAAACTGGAACATACAGAAGAATTAAAAAGATAAAGAAGCTGCATACTCAGTAATATGATTGAAAAAGCTGCTGAAAGTGGCTAAAATTCGAGTTTAAAATCACTTTAAGGAGAAAAGGGGGGTGCTGTAAGGAAAAAAGTAAGACAGTAATGCAATTACAGCCAAATAATGCATACCCAGCTAAACCTATAGCCTAGAGCTATGGCGGTCAACTTCTTGATATAAAAGGCCTTAGTGCGGCCACTGACACAAAAGAGCCCCACATCATATTACGTAAAAGTAATACAGCAGAAAGCTATCAGAGATTCAAGACTTGAAACAGTAGCATGCCAGAGACTACATGTATGTTACAAGAGATGGCCAGAGGTTGCATACATTCTATATGAGTGGTTGGAGACGTATGACATGCTTCAGGAGACAGTCAGAGCCTGTAGACACATTACATAAGACTAAAAGAGATCACTGCTTTACAAATCAAACTACCAGAACAGTCTAAAAGAATAGTTTCCTTCACTAACATGAATAGCACTAACACAAACTACAGTCTGCAGGGGCTTTGAGGGATGTTCAGTAAATGCAGCATGTGCCCCCTGAATTGCAGGTTCAATACCTAAAGTGGTAGTACACTGCTCATAATACTAGAATGCTGATGATAGTTATATAAAAGTACCAGGTTGCCACTCTGCCTGACAACGGCATCCAGCTGGGTCTTCATTAGTGATTCCTCACTCATTTTTGCACTTTTTTTGATGGTGTAGTGTACTATAGTTATTGTTTGCCCAATCCTAGCTGCATTTCTCATTTGCATTTCTAGTTTTCTCAATATGGTTCTTCTAAAAACATTAAAGATTTTGGCTGTATAAGCATGGCCATGTCACCAAGATTACACACTTGTTTCTATCATCTGGATATTGATTTGACCCCTAGATGTATGCTCCTGGTCTTGTTATCCATAGACATAACATGGCGGTTAAAGAGGGATGAACCCTGAAAACTGTAGCTTTGATTCTTCAGATTATTTGGGGCAGATTTCTCTAAACTCTAAAAAATTGCAATTTTTTGAACCCATGTCACTTTAATTCATGAACTGTACAAGTTTCTGCATTTCAAACCAATTCTCTCATCACAAATGGTGATTAAAAAATGACATAAAAAGTGTCCTGGAGAGTGACTGGCCCATGAATATGTACAAGTGTTTGAGTCAAGCCTTTGTATTTATGTAGTGAAAAGACACACCTGCAGAAAACCGTGCAAGAATAAATATAAAATAGTCAATGAGGAGGGAGAAGACACATGACAGTTGACCGTGGAGGTGGCAGAAATTAAAAATTCAGCCTGAGTGTATTTCCACATACTTACAGCAAACCGAACCTTAAATTTCATCAATTTCACTGAATAAGTACTAAAGAATAACAAATCAAATACAGTCGGTATATTGGTACTGGGTACCAATAGCTATGCCATTAGATGCGTGAAGAATGACACATTAATTGCTATCACAATATAAGTCATGTCATTACCTGATCGGCACAGTAACTAACATTATTTAAATAGCAAAAATCTAAATAATAAGGATTTCCTGGAAAAACTGAAGAAAGCCTGCATTGGTCTGTATTACCAATAGCAACCATTTACATTCCAGCAATCTTTCTTTTGGTTCAGGTTACCAAACGTAAAGAACAATCTATTTGTTTCCTGAAGGCTAAAGGGTAGTGAACACAACTGCTGAAAACAAGGTATTCACTGAAATTCATAAAAACTGCTGCAGGCAGATTTTGCAAAAGCGTCTCTCATGTGTTCTAAAAGTGGTACAGCATGCACCAAATTCATGTGCCTGTCTAGAACTTGTACCTGAATTTGGCTTTTACTGTTCTACTTTTAGGAAGCACACAAGGCACTTTGGAAAAATCTGTCTGAGCCAGTCTCTGTACACCAAAACAGAAGTTGGTCTTAATGAGCTCCATTTTCATAAGATATGAACTGTCAGTATTTTATTTTGGATTTGTTGCATTGAATGTGACACAATTAAATTTGGTGCACTCAATGTAACACAATGTAAGTGGCACATTTATGAATTTGATGCACCAGTAGCTGTTATAGCCAAAAGTGTTGCATATGCTTCATGAATTTGACGCAATACCTTAACAAGAGGGGTTAACGCCAGAACAGCTTTATTGAATTCCCCCCCATTATTTTTTATTAAATAATATACTAAGGCAATCTCACCTGATGTGTTTCACTAAACCAGCTGTCAGGAGTAGGCTTAGGCTCTACTATTTGAGGATTACTTTGATATTTTGTAAGTGTTGTGTCCGGAATATTTGTTGTTGCAGGAAAACAAGGTGCATAACAAGATCCTGGAGGTTCTGGAGGAGCCATCCTCACTTCCATGTACTTTAATGTCCCATCTGTGTTCAGGTAAAGTGTTGGTTTATACTGATCCATATAAGACACGGGGAGAGATTTGTTCGGAAAACAAGAACCACAACTGCTGTCATAATTCTTTCTAAGGCACCTTACCAATAATATCACAAATGTTACCAAGGAAACCAAACTAATGGCTACTAGGGAAATAATAAGATATAAGGTCATATTTGGTGTTGATTTAGAATTTGTTAGAAAATTATGAGGTTTGGGGCTTTCCTGAGCAATATTCTCCATTATATTTACAATCAGAGTGACTGTAGAGGACAGTGATGGCTCCCCATGGTCACTGACAGAAATGACAAGTCGATGTTCTGTGTTATCCATCTCCTGTAATCCTCGCAGTGTTCTGACTTCTCCTGTATATTCAGAGATGTGAAACAAAGCTGGACTGCCAGAATGAACAAGACTATAGGTAAGCCAAGCATTGTGCCCAGAATCCAAATCCACTGCAGATACTTTACTGACTAAATAGCCAGCAGATGCAGATCTGGGAATGGTCTCTTGTGCCATCTCTTCCCCTGAGTTCTCTGGGTATAATATTGAGGGATTATTGTCATTTGTATCCTGAATAAATATGAAGGCTGAAACATTGGAAAACAGCTTTGGGGATCCAGAATCTTCCACTCTTGCAGTGATCTGTAGAACTTGGAGCTGTTCATAGTCAAAGGAGCGCTGGGCATAAATATTACCAGTGTCAGAGTTAATGTAGACAAATGAAGAGACAGGAGAGCCGTCTATGTGGTTCTCTGCTATGGAGTAAATGAGCTTTGCATTATCTCCCTCATCTGGATCTGCAGCAGATACTGTACACAACAGTCTGCCAGGCTCATTGTTTTCTGATATGAAGGCATTGTAAGCAGACTGTAGAAATGTTGGAGGATTATCATTAACATCAGAAATATTAATGATAAATATAGTCTGGCTGCTTAAAGAAGGAGAGCCCAGATCAGAAGCGATCAGTGTAACAGTATATTGTGAGACTTTCTCCCTGTCCAGATGTCCACTAGTGACCAGTGTATAACGGTTTGACATAGACTGGCATTTAAAGGGTAAATTTGGTGATATTTGCAATTTAACTTCCCCATTTTTACCAGAATCCTTATCTCTGACTGTAATAAACCCAACAACAGTCCCCATTGGGGCATTTTCAGGGACTTCATTATTTTTGGAAGTAATTACAATTTCTGGTACATTATCATTCACATCTTGCACTTCAACCTGAACCACACAGCGCCCCTCTCGTCTTGGTGATCCTTTATCTACAGCTTTTATAAATAATTCATACAAATTTGCAACTTCATAATCTACAGCTCCTTTAATATATATATCACCAGTGATTTCATTTAATTCAAATATTTCCTTTGCTGAATCCAAAGTATGGTCATCAAATGAATATAATATTTCACTGTTTGGACCCTCATCTAGGTCTGTAGCATTCAATTTTATAACTACTGTTTTTGGAGGTATATTTTCCATTAGCCCTACCTTATAGCTTGCCTGATCAAACACTGGTGCATTGTCATTAAAATCTAAAACAATAATATTAATCTGAGTAGATCCTGATCGAGGAGGTTCTCCTCCATCAATGGCAGACAGAATAAGTGTGTGTTCTGATTTCTCTTCTCTATCTAGATTTTTTTCCAGTACTAACTCTGCAATCAATGTTCCATCACTGCGATATTTTTCTGATAAAGAAAAATAAGGATTTTGATTCACGCTATAATGTCTCACACCATTTTTCCCCACATCCAAGTCTTTAGCAGAGGGTAAAGGAAATCGTACTCCTGGACTTGCAAACAGCTCTATAATTTTTATTTCCTGATTAGTTACAGAGAAAATAGGATAATTATCATTAATGTCCAAAATCTCAATTTCCAGGCTGAACAGTTCCAAAGGATTCTCAGCTACAACCTCTAAACGTAGCAAACAGCTGGAGCTGGATCCACACAGGCTCTCTCTATCAATCCTCTCTTGTATAATCAGAGCTCCATGTTTCTGGTCAATAGTAAAATATTTACTGCTTCCTTCAGATCCCAGTCTTAGTCTTCTTTTATTAATATCTGCCAGGTTTAAGCCCAGATCCTGAGCTATATTCCCCACAACAGTCCCTGGATCTGACTCCTCTGCAACAGAATAACGCAGCTGCCCAGAGACCCAGCCCCAGCTACAAAGGAGAAGGGAGAAAGCTACTTGCCATTTCCAAGCATTTGAAGAACATTTGCAGTCCATGTCTCAATCCCTCCTCTGGTAGTCAAGTCCTTTTGTAATCCCAATAAGTGTCCAAGGTTAGTTTAAATGATGTGTTGTATAGAAAACACCATATTTCCTGCATTGAAAACATCCACAGGGTTTTCATCGGAGCTGCAGCTCTTCTTTGTGTGTGAGAGAAGAGATGGGAGGGTGAATCACTGAGCCAGGGGGAGGAGAGCGCATGAAAAGATTCACAAAGGTTTTATTAACAAAAGACTGTATGGACAAGTCTGCCCTCTCCTGTCTAAAAATGAGAACTACTAGTTTTATTGAAAAATTTAATGAAAAATGAAATGCTTTTTATGTACTGCAGTTTAGAAAAAACTTTTGAGAAAAATGTAAAAAATAGATGGCATTATGATACTTAAAATCATTATTTATATCTCATATCTTTAATTATAGTGGAATAAAATCTAGTGTTAAGCTTTGTAGTAAAACAAACCCACCAATGTTTGTGGAAATGTATTATTATTTCAAGTACATTTTAAACTAAAAGAGAGGCTTGAATTTGTTAGTGTAAAAAAGCATAAACACAGTCATTCATTTTAGTATGCTTTGTACATTTATTCTGACTCTTTAAAAAGCATAAGACACCTGGAATGAGACCTTGATCTCCTCTAATCAGTATCTGTGGCGGTCAGGAAGAGATAGAGAACTATGTGCAATCATGATGACAAATCTGCAATACCAAGTCTACAATTTATTAACCAGTAATTATAGGAATTCCCAAAATACCACATTATCAGCATTAAGATTTTTTTTTCTAGAAAAAGTTGGCCTACTGCAAAATATCGAAGCCTGCATAAAAAAGCAGTCTTTGGCTGTGTCATCCTCTTTGATGCATGTAAAATGTTTCATTTTCATTATGCTGTCACTTAGTATAGTAATAGTCAGTTGTTTAGCTGTTTTAACGGCTAAAAGTTTAAAATAGCAAGGATGTTGAATATCAATGTTTATTATAGTGAAATCTTGTCTTCTGACCATTTTTTTGTTGGTTTGGCACTGAGTTTTACAGAGGGTGAATAAAACCAATATAAAGCACAAGCAAACCTAAGAATTCCCTAAATATGTTGATCTTTGCAATGCTTTTTCCTTCCAGTTTTAAAGTAATTTTGTCAGGTGTCAAACTAGAACAGAAGCTGTTACCGAATGTTATCATTAGAATTGTATTGCTATGTGAGCAGGTCAAGAATTTCTTAATTTTACATTTACAGTGTGCCACTACCAAGTAAGCTTATGGGGAATATCAGAAATTTGTGATTGGATGTCTTTTAGTTGGATTTCCATTTTTTAAAGAAAGCTTTATGGAGTCTGGCTTATCTATACTCATAGACTGGAGATAATTTTTCATACTAATCACACAAGCACTGAATTTGGTGTTACATTCTCTCATCATACAGGCATAATAAGAATGTTATTTTATCTATTTCATTTACAAATAATACCATCAATGAGTTCCATGTCTCCCTCCCACAAAATGCATTTATATCCAGTAAGTTCATAGCAATTTATTTTAAATTTACATTAAAATGTAAAGTCAAAATTGTGAGAACCTCTGTCAAGTTTTCATCGCTCTCTGTATCCAACTGGGAAAATTCAACCTCTCACTTTGTCCTGTTGCTAATTGTCACCAAGATCCAGAATTTTACAGTTGTACCAAGAACAAAATGTGGAGGAAGATATCTTCTAATGGGGACACTTGATCTGGGCACAACTGTCTGAAACTGGATTCACATTTATGCAATGTTTGCTTGATGCATTTTCCATTGAAATCAATGAAAAGGCATCACAACATATGATGCAAGGAAACACCTCATGATGTGTATTGATGTGCATTGATGCTAATTATGATGCATTAAAAAAATGTGTGACAACCCACATTAACACGTGATCAACATATGTTTTGATGAGTTTCTGTTGATTTCAATGACAAACACAGCAGGGGAAACATGCATAGGTGTGAATCCAGCCTAAGAGGGGAATTTCTTTAACTTTACAGAAATGTACTTCTTCTGTCTCCACCACAGGAAGTGAAAAAAATCTCCCCAATAGGGCAAATACAGCAAAAATAAACAGGCCGGTTTTTAACCTTTCTCTACTCTAGTCAATAGTGATGAAAACATTTTGGGTATACATGCACCTTAACTACCGTATATTTACTGGCCATTCAATTTATTTACCCTAATAATTATTCTTTTTTGAGGACAGCTTTTGTGTTCTGGTTTATCTGTGATTGTGAGCCTTGCAAGGGTCTTACAGTTCTTTTTAGACTAATATTATATATTTATGCATTTAACATTTTAGCTATACTAATTGCGTTATTTGCTTGCTTTGTCAAGCAATGGAAATGGAAGCCTATGGACAGAGGGTGAACTGCCCGAAGTGGGGGTTTTTAGCTACAGCTTTTTCCAGCAAATAACACTTTGCAAAGTGAATGTTCACTGTAGAAAGTGAATGTTTCCAGAGTTTAGGAAACAAAGTGAAACTGTGTGGAAATTTACTTTGCTAAGTGCATGTGCGCTACTCTCCTATTCAATCAACTGCATTGCACATATTACACCTACCTCCCTAAATGCCTTTGTAACATGTTTTATGTAGTTCTCCTTTAATGTTGTTTTTAAAAAAGAGAGAAAAGAAAGTACGATAATATAGTAAGGTAACTGATTTAAGACCTCAAAACTGTAAAAACATCCGAATAAACTGTTAGCAGAAATCCCTAAAGTAAACCCCACAAATCCTCCTCGGTCACCACCCCATCACATTGGGTGCCAGGCATAGGCAGCCCATCAGGGCTCCATGTCCTTTTCCAGGCAAGTAAGTAGGTGCACACCATGACTTGTACTGTAGCAAAACTTTAATGAACGAGCACAGACATACTGAGAGTCCCCACCTACAGACCATCTCATTCTAATGCATAAATAATATATTTGCCTCTGCACTGCTTTACTGTACAAAATAAAAGTTAAAATCTGTGTATATTGTTGTCATCACTGATAACATATTTTAGTGACACTTATGGATTCATTTAGCCAAACAGATTAAAATCTAGTGGAAGAACGATTTTACAGTTGTACAAATAAGTATAATTTTTGTAATAATCATAAAACCATAACAAGCCAAGCAGCACACTATTGAGCATATTCCAGAGATATTGCGTTATATAATGTAGATCATTGTGTTTGTGTTATCCATAGCAACATTTTCTACCCTTCGTAAAAAGGGTTTGCCACAATCTTACTGTTTCTGGGCCCTAATCCTTCCTCTATTTTTGGAGAAAGCCACAGTGCCTTCTGTTCAAGAGCAGAGGAAAAGGGACTGCTGCAGATGAGGAATAATTACAGTTATTTAATGTAAGAGAAGATTCTACCTTAGCTTAATGATTGGGAGAAAAAATAAATCAAATAAACAGAGTACTACTTTTACCCCACTTTGTACTGACTGATGTATATGATAGCCTTCTACAAACCTCTGAATATGAAGGACATCAAATTAATAATAGAAAGATTATATAAATACAATAAAAAACATGTCTGCATCCAGTACTGCTAGCTGCCAATATAAACAATGGATTTGAACGTGTCTACATACAATTGTTATATAATAGATTCCAGTAAATCTGGCGTGTATATGAAGCAGTGGCGAGAGTTCATTTCATCCCTAATACATATTGCTGCTTGCGGACTTTGTCAACAGTAGCGATGAGTGAATCTGCCAGGGTTCAATCCATGAACAGCTGTGCATGAATTTTGAAGTTTGCAAACATTGCAGTTAACCTAGTTGAAATCTATAAGGGCCACATACTGTTTTTCAATTATAAGTTTTGGTCATTTATAGAGCTAATAAGCAACCAATTATCAAACAAAGGGCATAGGAAACTGGGCACTGTCATGAGGAACATAGCCACTACATTGCTTTTTATAAAAATGAAGCTGGGATAAATAGGTACCTCAAATCTTTGGCTTATGTGACTCAGCCGAACCGGAGTAAAAGTTATACACAGCATTATAGGTGCTCCTTTTTTTGGCTGTGAAACTGCAAAGCTTTTGTCTAAATGTTTGCAATACATGGACTTGGCAAATCATATAGATTTGCAGCAAAACTGAACCTTATCCCTAGTCAACATAAAGTAAACCTAGCAGTGTAACTGTAGACTTGTGGAGGTTTTTCCTAATGTAAATTATTCCATTGTAGTAGACCGTATCCATATATGATGACTTGTTTACAAGGAGTCAAAAAAGGAATCACATGCAAGACACGGATACATCACATTCTTAAGCCAATGATAACTTGCTGTTCATAGATGCTAAAGTCAGTACTAGAATGTACCAGCTTTGCATTGTTATCCAGAAGAGGTCACTCCTTGACCTTGTATTTGGCCTTTATCTACATTTACAAAATCAAAGCAACTACTGTATATTACCTATGAATTAACGTAACTGATCACCATATTATATGTTTGCACTAGTGTTTATAAAAATGTATTCTATCTCACCTGATTTGGTGTAGTCACACAGTTGGATTCAGAAAGTGTCTGAGTCTCATTTAACAAATCATTAGACCTTAAAAGATTTCCATTTCTTGGGAAGGAAAAATCATGTATTTCTGTTGACGGGAAACAAGCTGGATAACATGGACCTTGTGTTTCTGGAGGAGCCATCCTCACTTCCATATACTTCAATGTTCCGTCTGTGTTAAGGTAAAGTGTTGGTTTATATTGATCTGAATAGCTGTGGGAGTATGAATCAGTTGAGAAACAGATCCCACAACTGCTGCCGTAATTGTCCTTTCTAAGGCACCTCACAATTAGAATTATAAAAGTAACCAAGGAAACCAAACTGATGGCTATGAGAGAAATGATAAGATATAAAGTCATATCTGAAGTTGATTTAGAGCTTGGGAAAAATTCATGTGATCTGGGACTTTCTTGCACTATATTCTCCATTATATTTACAATCAGAGTGACTGTGGAGGACAGTGATGGCTCCCCATGGTCACTGACAGAAATGACAAGTCGATGTTCTATGTTATCTGTCTCCTGTAATCTTCGCAGAGTTCTTACTTCTCCTGTATATTCAGAGATATGAAACAAATCTGGACTGCCAGATTGAAGAAGACTATAGGTGAGCCAAGCATTGTGCCCAGAATCCAGATCCACTGCAGATACTTTACTGACTAAATAACCAGCAGACACAGATCTGGGAATGGTCTCTTGTGCCATGACTTCCCCTGAGTTCTCTGGGTATAATATAGAGGGATAATTGTCATTTGTATCTTGAATAAATATGAAGACTGAAACATTGGAAAACAGTTTTGTGGATCCGGAATCTTCCACTCTCACAGTGATCTGTAGAACTTGGAACTGTTCGTAATCAAAGGAGCGCTGGGCATAAATATTACCAGTGTCAGAGTTAATGTAGACAAATGAAGAGACAGGAGAACCGTCTATGTGGCTCTCTGCTATGGAGTAAATGAGCTTTGCATTATCCCCCTCATCTGGATCTCCAGCAGATACTGTACACAACAGTCTGCCCGGCTCATTGTTTTCTGATATGAAGGCATTGTAAGCAGACTGTAGAAATGCTGGATGATTATCATTATCATCAGAAATATTAATGACAATTGTAGTCTGGCTGCTTAAAGAAGGAGAGCCCAGATCAGAAGCGATCAGTGTAATAGTATATTGTGAGACTTTCTCCCTGTCCAGATGTCCACTAGTGACCAGTGTATAACGGTTTGACATAGACTGGCATTTAAAGGGTAAATCTGGTGATATTTCTAGTTTGATTTCTCCATTTTTACCATAATCCCTGTCTCTGACTGTGATAAACCCAACAACAGTCCCTACTGGGGCATTTTCAGGGACCTCATTAACCTTAGAAGTAAATTTAATTTCTGGAGCATTATCATTTACATCCACAACTTCAATTTGAACAACACAACGCCCTTCTAATTCTGGAATACCTTTATCTATTGCCCTGACAGATAATTCGTATACATTTGCCACTTCAAAATCTACAATGTCTTTATTAAATATTTCTCCAGTCTGTGTATTTAAACCGAATACCTTCTTTGCTGCCTCTGGAGTGTTGTGATGAAATGAATATTCAATTTCTCCATTAATCCCTTCATCTAAGTCTGTTGCATTCAATTGTATAATAGGGGATTTTAAAGGAAGATTTTCAAGAATACTGATCTTATAAATTGATTGATCAAAGACTGGTGCATTATCATTAATGTCAAATACTGTAACAGTAATCTGGGATGTCCCTGACTGAGGATTTCCTCCTCCATCAATAGCAGTAAGAGTGAGAATGTGTTCTTTTTTCTCTTCCCTGTCTAGAATTTTTTCCAACACCAGCTTTGGAATAGGATTGCCATCTTTCTGGTTAGTGACAGATAAAGAAAAAAAAGGATTTTTATTTAATCTGTATTGAGCTACACCGTTAACACCCAAGTCTGGGTCCTGTGCTGTTTCTAGAGCTATCTGAGTACCAGGACTAGAACCCTGTTCTATAATTTTTAATACCTGCCTATCAACTGGAAATGATGGAGCATTGTCATTTATATCTAATATTTGAATTTCCACACTAAACAGTTCCAGTGGATTTTCTGCTACAAGCTCTAAACGCATTACACAGCTTGAAGCAGATCCACACAGGCTCTCCCTATCAATCCTTTCCTGTACAATCAAATCTCCATATTTCTGGTCAATAGAAAAATGTCTGCTATTCCCTTCAGATCCCACATGTAATCTCCGTTTACTAATAGCTGTCTGGTGTAAGCCCAGATCCCGAGCTACATTTCCCACAACAGTCCCTACATCTGATTCTTCTGCAAATGAATAATAGATTTGTCCAGAAGCCCAGCCCCAGCTGCAAAAGAGAAAGGAGAAAGCTACTTGCCAAGCTTTGGAACAACCTTGGATGTTCATATTATAATGTCCTTCTTTGAAAGGTCTTGAAATGTGTTAACCTTGAGGTCCTTTTAATCCAATATATGGTCATCCTTAGAAAAAATCCACTGAATGGAATACAATCCTTGGTCTGTACATGAAAGCAGCATTCGTCAGAGCAGCAGCTCTTTGTGTGAGCGAGGAAAAAAGATGGGAGGGTGAATCACTGAGCCAGGGGGAGGAGAGAGCTGCATTGACATGAGCACGGCATAAGAAAGTATCAGATCAGATGAATCAGATGACAGGCCTGCCCTCTTGTGGCCTAATGTGAGAATTTCAAGTAACTTTACTACTGACATGAAAACTAGCCTGGATGTATTTAATGAGATTATTCTTATTATTATTAGAAATAAACTTCATAGTTGAACACAAATTACCTCCACATTGCCTTTCTAATAGATAGCATATATGATCAATATATACTTGCTGTAGAATTTATTTAGTCCTTACTATTATGGCAAGCAATCAAAAAAAAATCCCTATTTTAAATTTTACAGTAAGCTTCTAAACAAAGGTACTAATTATTAAAATGTTAATAGTGTTTTCTGGTTTACAGGTTTCTAGCAGGCTAAGTAAGGCAATGATACTCAGAAATGTTAATTACAAATATAAAAAATAATATATTATCACATTGGTCTCCTAGTATAATTAGATTGTATGCAATTATTAATAATCATATCTATTAAATATATAAATAAGCTCCAGTTTTCTTCATCACAATCAGCTATACTTACATGCGTTGGGAAATATTTAAAAAAAGAAACTAGAAAAGGGAATGACATAGGATTTATTTTTTTAACATAACTATAAATGATATATTTAAAAGAAATATATTTCTCTGCTTCACTATAGTTAGCATGTAACAGGAACCCACTCCGAGGAGTCTATGGTAGGATGGCTGGATACTTAGGAATGACAGAATAGGGGGGATTTACTAAAACAGGTGCACACAGAATCTGGTGCAGCTGTGCATAGTAACCAATCAGCTTCTAGGTTTTATTGTCAAAGCTTAATTGAACAAGCTGAAGTTAGAAGCTGATTGGTTACTATGGAGAGCTGCACCAGATGCTAAGTGCAACAGTTATAGTGAATCAACTCCATAGTGTCTTTTTTGACAGCATAAAAAAAACAGAAATATGCATCTTGCGTAACATTTCCTGGCCTGTCACCTACCACACAAGCACATTGAGGTCAGATAATTGCAATCAAGTTTTAATGCCTTTTTATTTTAATAAGCTGTGAGAGAAAGTAATATATTATTACTATTAAGTATTCAGTGGTCTGTGAAGTGGGGGCAAAGCCTTCAGCCCTGTGTAATCTCTAATGCAGGGATATCTACTCAGGGCTCCAGCAGGTAAACAGGGTAGTGAAGGATTGTGGACATGGTAATCTCTTGCCTGCAAGTGACAAAATCACATTTAGGTACGTAGGAGGGTCAAATAACATGTACTGTACACATTGTAAGGCAGTCTATAGATCGATCAGTTTTTTTTTGGTTCAACCTGCTGACTTAAATCCCCCATCCACACACTCGATGTGGATGGTGGAATTCTCCCTGCTGATCTATTATATTCTGACAGCACGGAGACTCTCTACCTTCAGAATACCCCAATCAGTGCTGCCGGCTATAGCCTGCAATGCTGACTGAACAGGGAAAAATCTGACAGGGCAGTTGTACAGAAGACAATCGGTAGATCAACTTCTGTACAGCCCCCCTGCCCATACATGGATTCAAATTCAGCCGGTCTCTGCGGAACCATCTAATTTTGATCCATGTATGGCTGGCCCAACTCCCTACCTCTTAACTGTAGTAATTCATGGCAACACATACATAGCTGAATCTGTAAAGGGTTCTTTTCCTCTCCCCTCTTTCTTTTTCTTTTAACATATATTTCTCTATATACATTTTTTTGATTGTTGTCCTGACTGCCTCAGTGCATGTAAATCAACACTGAATTACATCTATATATATATAGTGTTGTCATCTGCTTTATAATGTACATCTTTGTGTACACTTTAATGATCTAATTAATGTAATTCATGTAGCATTCATTAATGAATTCATTCATTTATTACATGATGCCTTTTTTCCTATTATGCTTTGTACAACAGGCTGGCTGTATGTTTTCTATCTGTCCACAGATGGCATAGCATGTAGTGCATGGACCGTTTGTCTGCTCGCAGACACCCGGCGGGTAAGCTTCACTCGCATCTAGCTGGAAGGCGGTGCTTCATCACCTAGCCTCCTGTGCTTTTTATGTGGGGAGGAGCTTTCTCTGTGTCCCCAATGTTGGTTTACCATACAAATGGGGATTTCACACACGCCGGTGATGCGGTGATGTGTGACGTCATCACTCCCATCAGGGCGTGGCTACTCTGCGCACCTCCGCGTCAGGGAGATGCTCTGAGCTCCATCCACAGCTGTTATCCACACAGCTAATTAGGTGGGGCAAGCCTATACACACCGAAAGTCACACTGATTGGCCAAAGCCACATCAGTTGTGCTATTTAGGATGCAGACACTCACTGGGTATTTGTCAGTCATGGGACTTCCGCCCAGAGGTCTGCATCTTGAATGTGTAAAGCTAAAGGTAAAACTACTATTTGCACAGGCTAGCTAGGGATATATATCCCTATGTCCTTACACTGCAGTCTGATAGATTTTTCAAACTGTATGTGGGACTAATTTTAAATTGTCCTCCTCTTTTTACTATTTTGACTGTTTAGACCCTAATCAGGCGTCTCTTGTGGATGCGCTGCAGTATTCGGTCCTGCACCCATAACTGCCCATCTTATATTCCTGTGGACCTCTCAGCCAGCCTGTTCCTTTCTGATTATTGTTTTGTATGATTCTCTATGTAAGTATGACTAGCCTTAATATTGAACACTATATAAATTGTTATGATCAACACTTTTTCACAGTTTTATATATTATGATGTCATTAAAACTTTTATATAATATATATTATATAACATTATAACTAACTATATGTCATTACACTTTTTTATTACCATATAAATTCTACATTACAGATAAGGATTTGATCACCCAATTGTAAATCCGCTGATGAAGGAACACTACATATTAATTTCCGAAACATGTTGGGATATATGCTGTAAATCTATCCGTCTGACCTCAACACCATTCAGGCAGCGGGTTGTGAGCTCTGGGTTGATATATTTACTTTGTATATAACTGATTTATTGATGTATATTTTAGTGAATATATAAGTTTTGTAGTTGTATTCGTATATATTTTTCATATTTTCTATATATTTAATAAAATTGGCACATATGTGCATTTTATTCAACTTTACTCTCTATACATCTTTCTGCCGCTAAAGTCCTAAGGGGCGACCGCTTTGTGCATTAATTGCACATTTCCCTTTATTCCATTTAACCAAGGATGTTGGCAGTATCTTATACATTTCCAATCCTCACACAATTTCTCCAACACATACATAGAGTGACAAGAAAGCCCTTGTGCAAACAATGCGAATTATACAAAAGTATCAGTTTTACTTTTGCGATTTTGTCGTTTACAAAAAGATGACAAAGTTGTACCTCTAGAAAAACTAAATACTTTCCTGCTGCACAGATGGCTGAATGTTGCCCTACTGTAAAGAAATTCTCTACTAAAGTTCAGCAACCGACACTTCCAGGAGTGTCAATCTCCTGTGTCCCCCTCTGTGCTCAGTTGTTTTTCCAGTTACTACAGGCAGGGCCGGGATAAAGAGTGGGAAGGAGGGGTGGCTGCCATGGGCACTGTGGTATCAGGTAAGGTGTGGGGGCATCACAAGGAGATTGAGGGGAGGGTATTTGTATTGGGTGTGGGAACTTAGGGGGCAACAGGAGGCAAGAATTGTAAAAGGAGGGGGAATTTGGGATGTGGGGGTGCTGGGAAAGGTGATTTGGGGGCATTTATTTTGGAAAGGGGATCAGAGAAGATGATTTGTGCTAGAATGGGTGATATTGTGGGTGGGTTGTGCTAGGAGGGGGGTTTTGTGTTAGAAGAGGGGATTTGGAGTGGGGGGAGAAGATTTGTACAATTTGAAGAGGAGAGGATTTGTGCTAGGTGGAGTGATTTTTTTTGGGGGGGGGGCGGGTTGTGCTGGGTGGATTTGGGCTGGGAGGAGGGGGGATTTATGCGTAGGGGTTAAGCATGTGGATTGGTACTCAATTATTTATTTTTTTTTGGGGAGGGATTTTTGATAACACATCTGCTATTTACTCATACATCTTGGGGGGGGAGGGGGCAGGGCTTGCAGTTTGGCATGTTTGCCCTGAGCTCTAGATGAACTTGTCCTAGCACAGGAGATCGACTGTCTTGGAAGCATCCGTTTTGGAAAATACTTTAGGAGAAAAAAAGTTTTTTTACAATGGAACAGTGCAGGCAGCAGGAGAGGTATGTATTCATTATCATGGATGAAGTCAGTTATTAATTTTAAATATTAGCATGACACAATATATAAAACTCAGAAAATATTCTTAAAAACAAAAGGAAAAACATTTTGACTCTACAGCCTAATCAGCACACATTTTATTTTTCCCAATTATCATTTGACCTTCTTAGTTAACAAATAGTAATTAGTGCATTAAAAAAAATGTAATTATTTGAGTTTGAATTATTAAGCAGAAATCCTGTAAGTAGTGAGATACAAAGAGTAGGCCTATCTCTTACCTTGCTTGGATCATTCAAATAGCTTGTATCTGATGTACTGTCACTGTCTTTTACAAGTTCTCTTAACTGAGGAAAATCCAGAAACTGCAGAAAAGTAGAATCCCGCTGTTGTGGGGCTGGGGGCACATTAGTTTGGTAACATTGTCCTTGTGTCCCTGGAGGAACCATCCTGACCTCCATATATTTTAAGGTTCCGTCTGTGTTCATGAAAAGAGCTGGCTGATACTGATCCATGTATGATTTAGACTCAGACCCACTAAGATAACAGCAACTACTACTGTAACCATAACTTTCCTTTCTCAGACATTTCACCAATAATATAACAAACGTCACAAGGAAAACTAAACTGATAGCTACAAGAGAAACAATTAAGTATAAAGTCATATCTGATGGTGGTTTGGAATTTGTAATGAAATCCCCAGATTTGGGTCTTTCTACTACAACATCATCTGCTATACTGACAAATACAGTAACAGTGGTAGATAATGGGGGATCCCCATGATCACTGATAGAGATAACGAGTTGCTGTTCTGTATTTTCTGTTTCCTGAGACCCTCGTACAGTCCTGACCTCTCCGGTATGTTTAGTCACTTGGAACAGTGAAGGACTGGCAGGATCAATGAGATTAAAGGCCAACCAGGCATTGTGACCAGAGTCCAGATCCACTGCAGTCAGTTTTGTCACCAGATATCCAGCACTTGTAGATTTTGGGATCCTCTCTTGGACAATGAGATCCTCAGAGTGTTCTGGATACAACAGGGTGGGGGAGTTGTCATTGGTATCCAATATGAATATAAAGACAGGGACAGTAGAAAATAACTTTGGAGATCCCGAATCCTCTACTTTTATGGTGATTTGTAGAGTCTGAATGTGCTCATAGTCAAAGGAACGCTGAGCATATATATCACCATTATTAGAATTAATGTAAACAAAAGAGGATACAGAGGATACATCTATTTGGGTCTCTACTATAGAGTACACCAGATCAGAGTTGACCCCCTCATCTGCATCAGTAGCAGACACTGTACATAGAAGAGTCCCGGGGTCACTGTTCTCCTTAATGAAGGCATTATAGGTAGATTGTGTAAATGTTGGTGCATTATCATTAACATCAGAAACCCTGAGAATAACAGTTGTCTTGCTGGATAGAGCTGGAGACCCTAAATCAGAAGCTGTCAGCTCAATAGTGTAGTGGGAGATTTTTTCCCTATCTAGATTCCCATCAGTAATTAGTGAATAATGATTTTTATTAACCCTGATTTTAAATGGTATGTCATTAGATATATCTAACTTTATTTCTCCATTTTTCCCAGAGTCCTTATCTTTCACATTTATTAAACCCACGACAGTACCTACTGATGCATTTTCAGATATCTCATTGTTAAATGAAGAAAAATAAATTTCTGGGGAATTATCATTTACATCTTCTATTTCCACCTGAACTCGGCAATTTCCTGTTAGTTTTGGTGACCCTTTGTCTACAGCCTTTATTGACAATTCATAAAAATTCAGCACCTCGAAATCCAGATGATCTGTTATAAATATCTCTCCACTTTGTTGCTTTAAATCAAATAATTTGCGGGCAGATAAAGAAGTGTGACCATCAAAATAATATTGAATTTCTCCATTCATAGCCTCATCTTGGTCTGTTGCATTCAGGATTAATATAGGGGAATTTAAAGGGAGATTTTCTTTTAGACTGATTTTATAAACTGATTGATTAAAGACTGGTGGATTATCATTAATATCTAAAACTGTTATTGTGATATGACAGGATCCTGATCTAGCTGGTTCTCCTCCATCTATAGCAGTGAGAATAAGATTGTGTTCTTGTTTCTCCTCCCTATCTAACACCTTCTCTAATATCAGCTGAGGGATGAGAGTGCCATCCATACGATTATTTACAGACAATGAGAAATAAGGATTTGTGTTTAATGTGTACTGACTAACACTGTTAGCACCAACATCTAAATCCTCAGCAATCTCTAAAGCAAACTGAGCACCAGGGCTTGTTAACAATTCTGTAATCTCAATAAAATGACTATCAATTAAAAATGTGGGAGAATTATCATTAATATCCTGAATCTCTATTTCTATATTAAAAAGCTCTAAAGGATTTTCAGCAACCACCTCTAAATCTAGCATGCATTTTACTATGGATCCACAAAGCATCTCTCTATCAATCCTGTCATTAACAGTCAAGCCTCCATTTTCCTTATTTACAGTAAAATATTTTTGGTATTTCTCAGATGATAAATGTAATCTGCGCTGAGCAATCTCTGCACGTTTTATGCCCAGATCCTGAGCTACATTTGCTACCCATGTCCCTGGATCAGACTCCTCCACAATAGAATAACGAAGCTGCCCAGAGACCCAGCCCCAGCTACAAAGGAGAAGGGAGAAAGCTACTTGCCATTTCCAACACAGACAGGAGTCTCTGATGTCCATATCTTAAGATAGGTCCTTGATATTTGATGTGGCATAAATCCTTTGTAATCCAAGTTGTGTTTGGTTTATAAATTGCTGTTTCTAACCCTAAAAAATAATCCATCCATAGGAAAACAAGTCCACAGGATTTTCATCTCAACGCAGCAGCTCTTTGTGTGAGAGAAAAGATGGGAGGAAGAATCACTGAGCCAGGGGGAGGAGAGAGCTGAGCTAGTGTTGGATGATCTAGCTGTAAAGCTAGACATGCCAAGACTGCCCTCTTGTGGGCAATATCGGGAACTTCATCTACCATTTCAATGAAAGAATACAACAGTGTATTAAACTCTGAACGTAACATGATTTGATACTTATTATTAAATAGTATCATGCATTATGACTGACTGTTAATATTGCATAGATGGAATATTTAAAATATATTATTTTTGAATGCTACAAAGTAAACTCTATTACACTTATATCTCCTAATGACAAAATGGTCAAATATCCCCTCTAAGAAGTAATAGCATAGTTGTTGCTGTGTCCCTGTCATTGAATTTATATATTTGGTGAAGCTGGATAAATCCAGCACTCCAGTTTACGTTGGAAAGCGGTGACACCACCCAGTGCAGATTGATCTGACTGAGTTTGCAGTCCAGATGCAGCACTGAGTTTACCACCATGACCTGACTTGAGTCTGCGTTATTAGACATTCTCATAAATTTAGATTTTGACTTAGACTGCATTTAGCCATAACATGCAGCAGCATCAATCTGAAAAGTAAGCATACAGCTTCCATGTAGTATTGTATGAGACAGCAAAATCTTCTTCAAGTACAATGCACACTTTTAGAAAAAGTCTATTAGTTCCTGTGTATTACTGAGGGGATGCACTGTAGTGCTGCTGAAGTTGGAGAAAGGTTGTGCATACCTTATTTACTGCTTTGGAGTGCTGGGGTTAAACACTCCTTTTAAGCAAATTAATTAAATCACTCATATAATTCCTTGTATTTTGCTTTGAACTTAGTTACACATATGCTTTGGATTTAGATATATAGATATATATATATATATATATATATATATATATATATATATATATATATATATATATATATATATATATATATATATATATATATATATATTTATTTAATACACTGTATAATATATAATATAATGTAGTTATATATTTAGCTACAAATATATTTGCCAGTTGTATTTTCGCAATTGGTGAATACTGATATATTCAACTGAGCCCAAAATGTGCAGGTTGTGGAGGAAATCTTGTGTGATTTTGGTCTGCTGGTCATGTGATCTGTGGCATCAAAGCCATTGCCAATTTCCTACAGTGGCAGATCAGAAGCACTGTCACTATGTGGATCATCTCAGTAATGTAGCTTGCTGGTAATATGACATGTTCTTACATGAAGCCACATGCTTGGCCTTGGTAATGAGAACACAGTCTCTAGACAGAGGGATGCCATAACAAGGACACAAAAGATCTCTCGGCTATTCAGACACACCAACGTGTTGGCAGAAATTTTTAAAAGTTGCATGAGATTAGGGCAAGTGGGGCATACTGCACATACTGTGTGTATAGTCTCTATTCTAAAAACTAAAAACTAAATAGATGTAAGGACCAGTTTAGTGAAAAAAAAATAATGTTCAGAGATGGAGAGCTACAATTTTTAAAGGGTTTGATTTCCTCTCATAATTAAAGTGCATGTAACAAACAATATATGCTTCAAGCAATGTACATTAACCTGTATTAGTTACCATAGACAATTAACTACCACTATATTTATGAATTATTGGTAAGTATATTTGTGTTTATATTTCTGTATTTGTGTGTGTCTATTGGGTCTCATTTACATTTGAGGTTAGGGACGGTAAAAACGCATGACTGAGCCACATTGTTACCGCCACCCAATGCGTTTCACCTTTAGCTGCCTCTACCAAGATGGCCACCTCCAGAGACCCAGTGCAGAACAAGGTATGGTAAGCTGGGAAATATAAAAAATAAACATCACAACAGTCTTTGCGCTACAAGTCCAAAAAGTCCAAAACAGAAACACACTAACCAAGGAATAGATCAAGGGAAAGAGTTAATTCAAAAAATCAATCTGATACCACACTCCTTGCAGCTCCATGATCAGGGGGAAACTGATAGCTGTGAAGACAAGAAAAATCCAAACGCACAGGCTCATTATTCAAATAACGTTTGTTTAATGAAGTATAGAAGATAAAACAATGCACTTACAAACATAGGTTAAACACAAGCGCCAAAAATCCTCCAGTGGGGAAACCTGAACAGAGTCTCATCCAAGTGGTGTGGTTAATGAGATGTCCAAATGGTGGATGGATTCACGGGCTCATCAGGCACTGGATCATCAAGCAGCTGCAGACAGGCTGCAAGCGAGCCGCTCACTGACTCCAAGAACCGTCTAATCAGAACTGAGCTGAGGGAAGAGGCCACGCCCTCTGAAACGCATTGTCCTGGTAACCACACAGCATGCTCTGTCAGACAGTTCCATCTGGTCTTTCCCTGGGCTATGCGGTGGAGGTGGTTACAGCTCTGTTCTGATTGGCCGGTTCTCGGAGTCAGTGAGCGGCTCGCTTGCAGCCTGTCAGCAGCTGCTTGATGAGCCAGTGCCTGATGAGTCTGTAAATCCATCCACCCTTTGGAAATCACATTAACCACACCACTCGGATGGGACTCTGTTCAGGGTTCCCACTGGAGGTTTTTTGATGCTTGTGGTGTTTCACCTATGTTTGTAAGTGCATTGTTTTATCTTCAATAAGGAAATATCAGCTGCAGGGAGAACCCAGACAATGCTGGTGTCTCAAAATTTTGCTTCTATTAGCTTTTCTTTGGGCACAGCTTCCAGTGACTAACTACAATCGCTTGTAAACATAGATGTATTCTTGTCCTTCCGTATACCAAACAACAGAGAGCAAAAATATGTCCTCATAGAAATCATTTATACCTTTTAGGTAATGGCTGCAGCCTTTCTGCCCACACACAATACATATTAAGTAGTCATTAGTCCAAGCTAAAATAAAGACAGTTCTAGCCTTCAGTTGTCTGAAATCTATGTAGCATATTTAAATAAAGACCAGGCTTCTGAATGTTTTAGTGCATTATTAAGCAAACGGATTAGCTTGATGTAAATAATCTTAATAGTGTGCTTTAATGTTTAAAAAATTTTGAAATAAGCATAATTTGCCATTATGCTGTATATGTGGAGTAGAGCAGCCATATTTACTTAATATACACACAGGTCTGCTTCCTGCTATACTGAGCTATACAATGGTTCTCCATTACTGCTCCTTCTCACAATGCAAGTCTTTGAGGTGGTAAAACGTTAAAGATAATGCACTCCCTGTTTCGATGATACCTTATTGCAACAAAGCAAAACAACATAGATTCCACTGGGAATTCCCTCTAGAGGCCAATCTAAAGATCTATATTTGTAATACAAACACATGAAATACCTGAATATAAATGTTAAAGAAGAACTCTGATTTAAAAAGCCATACAATTCCATAGTTTCTAAGGGCAGAGATGTTTAGATCTGTAAGTATAAAGTATTCTGTCTCATTTTTAGTAGCAGATATGCAAATTAATGTCAGGGGATCTTTTAGTAGAATTCATCATCCCTTTAAAATGTCTGGCCCCATCCCACCATACCTTACCCTCATGTTTTGCCCTTAGCGTGGATGGTGTCATGTTCCTCTGGGGGAGAGCCTGGGGGACAGACAGCAACTCAGATCTCACAAGCAGGCATGCTTGCAATTTTATTATTATTATCATTAACGATTTGTATAGCGCCAACAGTTTACGCATCGCTTTACAATGTAGAGGGGCAACAGCACAATTACAGAACAATACAGAAGGGACAAGAGGGCCCTGCTCGTAGAGCTTACATTCTAAAGGGAGGGGATGGTGGTACAAAAGGTAATAGATGCGGGAATAATTTGATGGGGTTGTTAGGTGGGTGTGGGATAGTCTTTCCTGAATAAGTGAGTTTTCAGGAATCTCCTAAAGGTGGACAGGTTAGGGGCTGGGCTTGCAATTAACTAGATTATATTATTGTAAGATTTGAGGTACTTATTGTTCCCCAGGAATCATTGTGAGAGGATGGTGGCATCAATCCCAGTGATGCGGAAGATGTGAGCAAGGTAAAAATAAATCTAACTTTCACTTTACAAGTACCTTTTGTGCATAATATGATTTTGTGCATAATATGAGCTATATATTATATCTGGAATACATTTAAAATTGTACTGCAAGGTCTGCTATAATCTTCTAAGGCTGTGTTCACACTGGTATGACACAGTTGTACGACTGTCATCCTACTTTGCCATGCTACATCTGTCCTACATGGGTCCTACATCAATCTGACTTGAATGAACAAGATAAGATTTTGCTCTGACTTTGAGATAGTACGACTTGTCCTTTGACCAATCAAAACAATCCCAGAGTGACTTAAATTCCTTTTACTGCTGCTGTAATCACCATGTCGGATGTCACAAGTCAGATGGTTAGGACAAGGATCCTACTTTGATCCAACTTCAATGATATTCAATGGGCTGAAGTAGGACCAAAGCAGTGCAGGAACCTTTTTCAAAGTCTGACTGACTTGTGTCGGACCAATTAAGACGGCTCTCATAAGGAACCACTGATTTACAGAAGTCATGCGACATGTGCTCCCAAAGTCAGAGCGTAACAGTGTGAACCCAGCCTAAACCAGACACCTTGCTCACAAATCATTAGTAGGTGTGGGAAGCAAGCTGTATCCATGCTGGTCCTCATTCTTTGCCGAATAAAGTAAATAACCTTTTTAAATGACTGTTTGTAGGATGGGGTCTTCTTAAATAGTGAGCATTATATAGTAAACATTACCAAGTTAGTATATATTTCACAGATTATTAACACAAATATGTGAAATAGAATTTAAAAATGCCGGCACACATATATTCTTCACAAGTAGTTTGAGCTTCCAGTTAACACAAAATGATGATGGTTATAGTAAGGAGGATATGCTTATTTCTTGAAAGAAGCATAACAAACCTAATGAGCAATACAAGAACTAAGGAAAAAAATGTTGTTTCTCACCTTGTTTGGATCATTCAAACAGCTTGCATCTGATGCACTATCATTGTCCTTTACAAAATCTTTTAGCTGGGGAAAATCCAAATACTGCAGAAATGCTGAATCCCTCTGTTGTGGGGCTGGGGGCACATTAGTTTGGTAACATTGTCCTTGTCCTCCTGGAGGAACCATCCTGACCTCCATGTATTTTAGGGTTCCATCTGTGTTCAGGAAAAGAGCTGGCTGATACTGATCCATGTATGGTTTGGTGTCAGACCCACTCAAATAACAGCAACTGCTGCTATAACCATAACTTTCCTTCCTCAGACATCTCACCAGTAGTATAATGAATGTGACAAGGGAAACTATGCTGATAGCCACAAGAGAAACAATTAAATATAATGTCATATCTGATGGTGGTTTGGGGTTTTTGATAAAATCCCCAGAGTTAGGTCTTTCTATTGCAAGCTCATCTACTATACTGACAAATACAGTAACAGTAGTAGATAACGGAGGCTCCCCATGATCACCAATGGATATGATAAGTTGCTGTTCTGTATTTTCTATTTCCTGAAATCCTCTTACAGTCCTGACCTCTCCTGTATATTTAGACACTTGGAATAGTGAAGGACTGGCAGGATCAATGAGAGTAAAGGCCAACCAGGCATTGTGACCAGAGTCCAAATCTACTGCAGTCAGTTTTGTCACCAGATATCCAGTACTTGTAGATTTTGGGATCCTCTCTTGAACAATGAGATCCTCAGAGTGTTCTGGATACAGCAGGGTGGGGGAGTTGTCATTTGTATCCAATATGAATATAAAAACAGGGACAGTAGAAAATAACTTCGGAGATCCAGAATCCTCCACTTTTATGGTGATTTGTAGTGTCTGAATGTGCTCATAGTCAAAGGAACGCTGAGCATATATATCACCAGTATTAGAATTAATGTAAACATAAGAGGATACAGAAGATCCATCTATCTGGGTCTCTGCTATAGAGTACACCAGATCAGAGTTAACCCCTTCATCTGCATCAGTAGCCACGACTGTACATAGAAGAGTCCCTGGGTCACTGTTCTCCTTAATGAAGGCATTATAGGTAGATTGTGTAAATGTTGGTGCATTATCATTAACATCAGAAACCCTGAGAATAACAGTTGTCTTACTGGACAGAGCTGGAGAGCCTAAATCAGTAGCTGTCAGTTCAATAGTATATTGGGAAATCTTTTCTCTATCCAGATTTCCATCAGTGATCAGTGAATAACGATTTTTAACCGTTTTGATCTTGAATGGTAATTGTGGAGAGATATCCAATTGTATTTCTCCATTTTTCCCAGAATCTTTATCCCTCACATTAATTAGTCCGACAGTTGTCCCTAGTGGTATACTTTCTGGAATCTCATTTGTCAAAGAGGAAAAAGAAATTTCTGGAGAATTATCATTCATATCTTCTATTTCCACCCGAACCAGACAATTACCTATCAGTCTCGGTAATCCTTTATCTTCTGCTTTAATTGATAATTCATGAAGATGTGTGTCCTCATAATCAATATTTCCTTTGATAAAGATTTCTCCACTATGCTCGTCCACACTAAATAACTGCTTTGAGGTTTCAGAAGTGTGACTATCAAAATAATACAGAATTTCTCCATTTGCCCCCTCATCTAGATCTGTTGCATTTAACAACAATACAACTGTATTTAAAGGGAGATTTTCCTTTAGTTTGAGCTTAAAAACTGACTGCTCAAAAACTGGTGGATTATCATTAATATCTAACACTTTTATTGTGATATGACAGGATCCTGATCTAGCTGGTTCTCCTCCATCTATAGCAGTGAGAATAAGATTGTGTTCTTTTTTCTCCTCCCTATCTAACACCTTCTCTAATATCAGCTGAGGGATGAGAGTGCCATCTACACGATTCTTTACAGACAATGAGAAATAAGGATTTGTGTTTAATATGTACTGACTAACACCATTAATACCAACATCCAAATCCTTTGCAATTTCTAAGGCAAACTGAATACCGGGACTTGTCAACAATTCTGTAATTTCAATAAGATAATCATTGGTTAAGAATATGGGAGAATTATCATTAGTATCCTGAATCTCTATGTCTATGCTAAAAAGCTCTAAAGGATTTTCAGCAACCACCTCTAAATTCAGCACACAGCTCACACTGGATCCACACAGGATCTCTCTATCAATCCTGTCATTAACAGTCAAGCCTCCATTTTCCTTATTTACAGTAAAACAATTTTGGTATTTCTCAGATGATAAATGTAATCTGCGCTGAGCAATCTCTGCACGTTTTATGCCCAGATCCTGAGCTACATTTCCTACCCATGTCCCTGGATCAGACTCCTCCACAATAGAATAACGAAGCTGCCCAGAGACCCAGCTCCAGCTACAAAGGAGAAGGGAGAAAGCTACTTGCCATTTCCAACACAGACAGCAGTCTCTGATGTCCATATCTTACAGTGTTTCCTTGGTATTTGATGGAACATAGATCCTGTGTAATCCACAATGCCAGTAGCTGTCAAAATTTTCTCCTTAACATTGAAAAAATAATCCATCCATAGAAAAACATGTCCACGGCATTGTCTTTTCTGCCCAGCAGCTCCTCTTTGTGTGTGGGGAAGATGGGAGGGTGAATCACTGAGCCAGGGGGAGGAGAGAGCAGACTTAGCTAGAACTGATTTAGCTGTGAAGCTAAACATACCAAGCCTGACCTCTTCTGGCCAATAATATGAACTGCTTCCACCAATATAATGCAAGCACTATTATATACTTATACTTATGCTTATACTTATAAACTTGTATAATTTAAACATTAAATAAAATAGTTATTATACACTCTTTTATTTTTAAAGACTGTAATCTTTTTGAGATTTACAGGGGAATTTATTATACCTACAGTGCAGTAACTGTCATCTCCATTGCTGAAATAGCAGTGTAGTACACCAGCTAATGTATAGTATCCTTCCAGTGAGATTATATTTGTGTTTCAGTGAGAATTCATATTACCTAAAACTACAGTCGATTTATCTCTGGAGGGTAAGCTATGGTAGCAAAAAAAGCATAAAGAATTAAACTAATGTATTGCTAGAGTATTTTTATGGATATGTTCTCAATAAACAGCCTTCTTTTTTTAGTCCTATGTGTACTGTTGATTTATTGCAGGGTGGTTGTCCTTATGTACAAACTTCAAACATTTTTAACATTTTTAACATGGTTTTATAGATTAGACTCTTTTTTGCATGGTCACATACATAATTATACTATTCGTATATTTTATAGAACTATAATACAGTGCTTGAACAAAATCACATGTGTACACAAGATTTAAATATTTGTACTCAACAAAGCTTTAGAGTTTAGATGTTCATTTGTATGTAATGTCATACAAATGTATGACTGGCTAGGAGGTGTATTATGCACTAGTCAGTTAAACAAATGAATTTACATATCTCTGCTCAACATTAGTTTTCCTCAGATGCAAGAAAACAAATTAGCATAACAAGGTAAAGCTATACTCTAAGTAAGCTTTAAAATATAAAATTGTATTCAGTTGTATATTCAATTAAAAAGTATATATTTATGCAACTAACATATACTGTATACCTGCATCTGGTTTGATATCAGTTTCCTAAACTTTCCATTACAGCAGCATTCATACAAGTAAAGTGAAGGGCAACACTCTCTACCAATCAGAGCTCTATTTCTTTAGAAAACATTTGTCAGTCTAACATCAAACATGCTGGCAAAAGGGAAAGAGAACAGTGATCACTTTAACAATGCAGTACTGCTCTGTCATTGTCTAATCATAAAACAAGTGAAAGAGGGATGCTTATGTATCAAAAACATCAGCAGTCACGTTTTATACAGTCACTCAAGGGAAGTCCAAAAGAGCAACACATTTTGGGCTGAATATAACCTACCTATTATGGGTAAGTACCATTAACATGAGTTTGGAGGAATGGTACTGGAGTGGGAGTGGTGTTAAGCTGTTAAAATGGAAGGCGCTGATAGCTATAAGAGTAAATTAGGACATATATTTTAGATATTAAATTTAATGAAGAAGTATATACTGACAGCTACTTCTTTAAATAAAAATATTTTGGGAAGAGTACTGTTTAGTGTGATATTGGTGTAGCATTTCTTTAATGGCTCCCACATTATTCTCAAAAATACCAGCATACTTTTTGCATTATTTTCTTAAATAAAAAAGCTGACTCAAAAAACACTAGTTCGATCTGGCTGTAGCTTTTTAAGGGGGTACCCAGGTGCTATACAGAAATAAGCTGATCTTTGTAAAACACAAACTGGAGCTGATTCAAGCATGCATAACTCTTGAGAAGCCTAGGCCTAATTACATATTATGTTATTGGACTGAATCAAATGTACCTTGCATTTTTCCACACTTCAATAAAAATGAAACTGTTTGGGTTAGCACAACCTTCTGGGACATGTCATAGGTCCCATAAGGCTGCTGAACCATTAACAAAGGGCAGCGTGGGTCGTACATGCGCAGCTGGCTATGAAGCCACAAGAAATCACAGCTGGCTGCGCATAGTAAGTCCTGGTTCACACCAGTGTGGCTTTGAAGTTGCGTTACTTCAGCATGACTTCAAAGCCGGCTATCAGTGCGATTTCATGTACGGCTTGCTGACATCCGTGTGACTTCATTTAACAGAAGTCAATGCAAGTTACACTGAAATCGCACAGAAATAGTGCAGGAACCTTTTTCAAAGACTCAAGTCGCAGTGATTTTAACTGTTTCATTGTTGCAAATGGGGTGTAAATTGTCATGCGACTTTGAACTGTCAAGTTGCATGACAAGTCACACTTGTTTTTGTAGCTGCTGAATTTTCTTTTTTCTTTTCAAAAAGGCTGAAGAACTGCTTTAACAAATGAACAGAATGGGAGGATGGAAAGTGCCCAATTCCTAGCCCCCCCCCCTACAAGTGAAGATATTCAATGGACTCAACTATATTTATTATTCTGCAAACACATTTCATGGTTAATTTATTCCACAAGCCATTTAAATAGGACAGTATTACCTATTGGTAACACTACATTTGCTACAATGGGATTATGTCAGGAACATGTGTCAAGTGTTCACTTTACCCCACCAGGTATGACAGCCACAAGCTAGAGAGTTGCATGTTCCAATAAGGTTACCTAAGTACAAACTAGAAACGGAATCCGGAGACCAAAATACATCGTAAGAGCATGTTAAGGTGATATTTAGGTTCAACTTATCCTGAGACACACACAGGAAATAAAGTAAAACCAATACCTGGTGTCCTAAAACGATAGAAAGCTGTAGCTGTAAACATTAGAATAGTGTAATATGCCTAAAAATGTCATTTTTTTAAGTAAAGAAATTTTAAAAATCCGACAGTGGTGAAAAAAAAAATTCAAAAACTCAAACTAATAATAATAGCAGCAGAAGAAGTGATGCAACTAGAGGATTAGACTGACAGTCAAAGTACTAGGATCATCAGAAGAGGGTTTGAAACAACAGCAGAGATATATTTTTCATAAAAGTTTCCCTCTAATGTGAAACCATAAAATATTCTTAACACAACAAACAGACAAACCTGTTGCTGTGCCAATCCCAAGCACAAAAGCACACAAAATACTGCGTACAGAATGGTGTATACAGACAGCTAGATCACAGTTATTTTTTATTCATTACATCCTTATGCCGCGTACACACAAGTGGACTTTATGGCAAACTTTGTCCTGCGGACTTTTCGACTGACTTTACGACGGGCTTTCAGAATGAACGGACTTGCCTACACACGATCAACCAAAGTCCGACGGATTCATATGTGATGACGTACGACCGGACTAAAACAAGGAAGTTCATAGCCAGTAGCCAATAGCTGTCCTAGCGTCGTTTTTTGTCCGGCGGACTAGCATACAGACGAGCAGACTTTTCGACCGGACTCGAGTCCGTCGAAAAGATTTGAAACATGTTTCATTTCTAGGTCCGTCGAACTTTTGGGGAAAAAAGTCCGCTGGAGCCCACACATGATCGAATTGTCCGACGGACTCCGGTTCGTCGAACTAAGTATGCCGTAAAGTCCAGTCGTATTTATCAGTAAAATGTAATTTACTACATATTGTAAACTGAGCTGAGAGAAAAGACAATTTGAATTAGATATATGCAACACCTGCACTTTTCACATTTTTATTTGCTGTTGTGATAAAAAAAAAACAGCAAAAAAACATACAATTACTTAAAAATATTGTAACAAAAGTCAACCAAAGATTTTATTTCCTATAAAGTCTCAGAAAAACAAAAACAACATAGATAAAAAAAGTACGTATACTGCACTATTAATATATATATATATATATATATATATATATATATATATATATATATATATATATATATATATATATATATACACATATATATATATACACATATATATATATATATATATATATATACATATATATATATATATATATATATATATATATATATACATATATATATATATATATATATATTTATTTTTTAAGGATTATCTATATAATTTTATATAATTTTTATCAATTATCAATTGACCTGTTGATAAAAAATAAAAACAGCCTAACTACAGAATTATCATATACGAGGTATGGCAATTTAACCACTTGACCTCCGGAAGATTTACCCCCCCTTCCTGACAGGCCATTTTTTGCGATACGGCACTGCGTTACTTTAACTGACAATTGTGTGGTGATGTAGCGCTGTACCCAAATAAAATGTATATAAAACATATCCAATAAAAAAAATGTAAGTCAAATTTCTTCATCAGTTTAGGCCAATATGTATTCTGCTACATATCCTTGGTAAAACAAAATCCCAACAAGAATATATTGAGTGGTTTGAGCAAAAGTTATAGCGTCTAAAAACTATGGGATATAATTATTAATTTTTTTTCTTTTTTTTTACTAGTAATGGAGGTGATCAGAGACTTATCTGACACTTTTGACACTTTTTTGGGAACCAGTGACACTAGTACAGTGATCAGTGCTAAAAATATGAACTGCCACTGTACTAATGACACTGGCAGGGAAAGGGTTAACATCAGGGGCGATCAAAGGGAACACAGGATCTGTGCCTTCGCTACTGACAGAACGGCAATCTGTCTTGTTTACATCGAGTCCGTGGTACCCGCAGGTCAGCTCCTGCTGTGTTTAATCACAGCAGGAGCGGGTGGCCCGCTGTGCGCATGCATGCACCCTACCCAGAAGTGTATCTAGTGCGTGATCCGGCGCAGCAGTGCCACCTTGCTGCCGTACATATGTAAGTTATACGGTCAGTAAGTGGTTAATTCCCAGAATAGACTATAAAAATATATACTAGATGATATTTGAAGATGACCTTCTTTCTGATCTTCTGTCAAAATTTGAGGCACCATCTGCCGCACTTTTTACCTGTTTATGTTCAATTCTGCCATCATTTTCACAATCAATCTTCGATCTGAGCATTGGAGGGTTTGTACTCTGCCCATTTTGCATCTGTTCCTTGTATTTTTGTTTGACCATTTCTTTTGTCATCGTGGACATCTTCCCACCCCTCTTTAAGCCACCTATACCATTCAAAAACACTTGAATGTGTAAGAACCAGTGCGCAAAACCACAATATGAGTAAGAGAATTTTGAAACTGACGGTAAAATACCCGATAGAAAGCCGCCAACATAGATAGGTCCACTCAGTTCCCCAAAAATAGAATATAAAATAAAGATATGTGGCGCTATTCCATCAATCAGTAACAAATAAAAATGTGAGATGAGGTGGGCAGAATAGGCTCCACCTCATATAATAGATGCCAGGAAAAAGTAAATAATAGCCTAGGAATAAATGTCACCATACAAGAGTAAATCAAAAAAGAGAGAGAATCAGTTCTGGAATATGAAAAAAATGAATATATGAATAACTGCAATTGAATACAAACTGACTCAGTGCTTGGTGAAATAAATATATCGGTCACCCCTCCTCAGGTGAAAAAATAGTGAATCTGTGAATATGATAAGCTGACTTCCAAAATTGAATGCTCACAACCAGAAATCATACACAAGTGATAACCAGTAACTCACATGTAATCACTGGAGATTGAATAAATTCTAGTGCTGATAGCAAAATAAATTAAGTGGCTCTTCAACGTGAGCTGAGAATTAAAATAATAAAGTGACATAAAGTGCAAGAAAATTCCTAAGATCAGCAAAAATTATTCATATAATGCGCAATATAAAATGAATACCCAAATAAATAGTGCAATCATGCCATAATACACTAGTAAAATAAATAAAGTATTAAATAATATTGAATATTGAATTAATAATTTAAATGAGTAAAAAAATCGATTGCAATAGGACAGCTAATCCCACCACAGAGATGCTGTCCCAAATGGTGACAATAGTGCAATATAGTCCATACAAAAGGTGCAGTAGTGATGGGTGATTTCCACAAAAAAGTCTTTAAACACAGTGCAAAAATGTGCAGTGACTGGTACTTTTCTTCTATGCACGTTCTAGTGCATCTCCCAGGTGTTTCCCCCAGCCTCTCACCTCCAGCAGCGGCCCCCAATGGGCCAAGTAGAGCGGGTGGATATTTCTAGGAGAGGATGTGACTTTATCAAAGGGATCCCTTTGATAAAGTCACGTGCTGTGACGCAACGCGTCAGGGTAGGAGGAGTCAGGTGCCGACGCTTCTCGGGGACGGCCGAACCCGGAAGCTTTGTTCACATCTACTGATTGCTGTCATTTTAAATGTAAGTTACTACGTTTTTACAATAAATGTGTTTTTAATACTGCACCATGAGACCTCTCCTTTGTTCTTAATTAACCGCTGGGACCGCTGAGAGTGCTGGGAGCTGTGGGATGAGTTGCAGAGAGACAGACCCATTTGATGTTTAAAGACACGCTGCAGGAAACACATCCTCTCCTAGAAATATCCACCCGCTCTATTGGCCCATTGGGGGCCGCTGCTGGAGGTGAGAGGCTGGGGGAAACACCTGGGAGATGCACTAGAACGTGCATAGAAGAAAAGTACCAGTCACTGCACATTTTTGCACTGTGTTTAAAGACTTTTTTGTGGAAATCACCCATCACTACTGCACCTTTTGTATGGACTATATTGCACTATTGTCACCATTTGGGACAGCATCTCTGTGGTGGGATTAGCTGTCCTATTGCAATCGATTTTTTTACTCATTTAAATTATTAATTCAATATTCAATATTATTTAATACTTTATTTATTTTACTAGTGTATTATGGCATGATTGCACTATTTATTTGGGTATTCATTTTATATTGCGCATTATATGAATAATTTTTGCTGATCTTAGGAATTTTCTTGCACTTTATGTCACTTTATTATTTTAATTCTCAGCTCACGTTGAAGAGCCACTTAATTTATTTTGCTATCAGCACTAGAATTTATTCAATCTCCAGTGATTACATGTGAGTTACTGGTTATCACTTGTGTATGATTTCTGGTTGTGAGCATTCAATTTTGGAAGTCAGCTTATCATATTCACAGATTCACTATTTTTTCACCTGAGGAGGGGTGACCGATATATTTATTTCACCAAGCACTGAGTCAGTTTGTATTCAATTGCAGTTATTCATATATTCATTTTTTTCATATTCCAGAACTGATTCTCTCTCTTTTTTGATTTACTCTTGTATGGTGACATTTATTCCTAGGCTATTATTTACTTTTTCCTGGCATCTATTATATGAGGTGGAGCCTATTCTGCCCACCTCATCTCACATTTTTATTTGTTACTGATTGATGGAATAGCGCCACATATCTTTATTTTATATTCAAAAACACGTGATTCTTCATGGAATAGTCACCATAAACCTGTTGTAACATAGCTACATTTTTACTCACATGTTTGCCAGTTCACGCAAAATTTGATGTTTTTTCTGCTTCTCCAGATCCCTGTCACTCATTTTTGCCAACAGCCCAACACACACACGCATTATTACTTCCACTAATCCGTAAAAATGAATTGTTGTGTGACTCGTCATAGTGCTACAGTGCGGACATTCCAGGAATTATATATATATATATATATATATATATATATATATATACATATATATATATATATATATATATATATATATATATATATATATATATATATATTATCTCACAAAAGTGAGTACACCCCTCACATTGTAAATATTTTATTATATCTTTTCATGTGACAATACTGAAGAAATGACACTTTGCTACAATGAAAAAGTAGTCAGTGTACAGCTTGTATAATAGTCATTAATGTCTAAAGTGCTGGCAACAAAAGTGAGTACACTCCTAAGTGAAAATGTCCAAATTGGACCCAATTAGCCATTTTCCCTCCCTGGTGTCATGTGACTCGTTAGTGTTACAAGGTCTCAGGTGTGAATGGGGAGCAGGTGTGTTAAATTTGGTGTTATCGCTCTCACTCTCTTATACTGGTCAATGTAAATTCAACATGGCACCTCATGGCAAAGAACTTTTTGAGGATCTGAAAAAAAAAAGAATTGTTGCTCTACATAAAGATGGCCTAGGCTATAAGAAGATTGCCAAGACCCTGAAACTGAGCTGCAGCATGGTGGCCAAGACCATACAGCAGTTTAACAGGACGGGCTCCACTCTAAACAGGCTTTGCAATGGTGGACCAAAGAAGTTGAGTGCACATGCTCAGCGTCGAATCCAGAGGTTGTCTTTGGGAAATAGACGTATGAGTGCTGCCAGCATTGCTGCAGGGATTGAAGGGGTGGGGGTTTAGCCTGTCAGTACTCAGACCATACACGCCACACTGCATCAACATGGTCTGCATGGCTGTCGTCCCAGAAAGAAGCCTCGTCTAAAGATGATGCACAAGAAAGCCCACAATCAGTTTGCTGAAGACAAGCAGACTAAGGACATGGATTACTGGAACCATGTCCTGTGGTCTGATGAGACCAAGATAAACTTATTTGGTTCAGATGGTGTAAATCGTGTGTGGCAGCAACCAGGGGAGTACAAAGACTGGGACTGCATGAGTGCTGCCGGCACTGGGGAGCTACAGTTCATTGAGTAAACCATGAATGCTAACATGTACTGCTACATATTGAAGCAGAGAATGATCCCCTCCCTTCAGAGACTGGGCCGCAGGGCAGTATTCCAACATGATACTTACCCCAAACACACCTCCAAGATGACCACTACCTTGCTAAAGAAGCTGAGGGTAAAGGTGATGGACTGGCCAAGCAGGTCTAACAACCACCAGCTCCGTGATGTCATCATGGAGGAGTGGAAGAAGACTCCAGTGGCAACCTGTGAAGTTCTGGTGAACTCCATGCCCAAGAGGGTTAAGGCAGTGCTGCAAAATAATGGTGGCCACACAAAATATTGACACTTTGGGCCCAATTTGGACATTTTCAGTTATGGGTGTACTCACTTTTGTTGTCTGCGGTTTAGACATTAACGGCTGTGTGTTGAGTTAATTTGAGGGGGCAGAAAATTTACACTGTTATACAAGCTGTACACTTACTACTTTACAGCAAAACAAAGTGTAATTTATTCAGTGTTGTCACATGAAAAGATAATAAAATATTTACAAAAATTTGAGGGGTGTACTCATATTTGTGAGATACTGTATATATATATATATATATATATATATATATATATATATATATATATATATATATATATATATATATATATATATAATGCCATAACGTCCATGCAAAGTGCATGAGCGCCTAGGTCACGTATAGATATTGCTTTAAATGTAAATGTCCTCAATAGCAAAGAAATACATATTTAAAATTAAAGAATTTATGCTCACTTTCCTTGGACAGTCCAGGCAGTTTCAGAGCAGAAATCAGCATGTTTCACTCCAAAACTATTATTTTTACACATTAAAATGATAAAAGGAAAATATAGTAGATTTAAATTATATCTCACCTTGTTTGGATCATTTAAGCAGCTTGTGTCTGATGTGCTATTATTGTCTTTAACTAGTTCCCGTAACTGGGGAAAATCCAGAGACTGCAGAAAAGCTGAATCCCGCTGTTGAGGGGCTGGGGGCACATTAGTTTGGTAACACTGTCCTTGTCCACCTGGAGGAACCATCCTGACCTCCATGTATTTTAGGGTTCCATCTGTGTTCAGGAAAAGAGCCGGCTGATACTGATCTATGTATGATTTAGTGTCAGATCCACTAAGATAACAACAACTGCTACTAAAACCATAACTTTCCTTTCTCAGACATTTCACCAGTAGTATAATGAATGTGACAAGGGAAACTATGCTGATAGCAACAAGAGAAACAATTAAATATAAAGTCATATCTGATGGTGGTTTGGAGTTTGTGAGAAAATCCCCAGATTTGGGACTTTGTACTACAACATGATCTTCTATAATGACAAGTACAGTAACAGTGGTAGATAATGGAGGATCCCCATGATCACTGATAGAGATAATAAGTTGTTGCTCCGTATTTTCTGCTTCCTGAAATCCTCTTATAATCCTGACTTCTCCTGTATGTTTAGACACTTGGAATAGAGAAGAACTACCAGGGTCAATGAGATTAAAGGCCAACCAGGCATTGTGACCAGAGTCCAGATCCACTGCAGTCAGTTTTGTCACCAGATATCCAGCACTTGTAGATTTTGGTATCCTCTGTTGGACAATGAGTTCCTCAGAATGTTCTGGATACAGTAGGGTGGGGGAGTTGTCATTTATATCCAATATGAATATAAAGACAGGGACAGTAGAAAATAACTTCGGAGATCCAGAATCTTCTACTTTTATGGTGATTTGTAGAGTCTGAATGTGTTCATAGTCAAAGGAACGCTGAGCATATATATCACCAGTATTAGAATTAATGTAAACAAAAGAGGATAAAGATGATCCATCTATCTGGGTCTCTACTATAGAGTACACCAGGTCAGAGTTAACCCCTTCATCTGCATCAGTAGCAGACACTGTACATAGAAGAGTCCCTGGGTCACTGTTTTCCTTAATGAAGGCATTATAGGTAGATTGTGTAAATGTTGGTGCATTATCATTAACATCAGAAACCCTGAGAATAACAGTCATCTTAGCAGACAGTGCTGGAGACCCTAAATCAGAAGCTGTCAGCTCAATAGTGTACTGGGCTATTTTTTCTCTATCCATATTCCCGTCAGTGATCAGTGGATAATGATTTTTAACTGCGCTGATCCTAAAAGGTAATTGTGGTGACAAAGCCACTTGTATTTCACCATTTTTTCCTGAATCTCTATCTTCCACATTAATTATTCCTACAGTTGTTCCTAGTGGTATATTTTCAGGAATTTCACTTGTCAAAGAAGAGAAGGAAATTTCTGGGGCATTATCATTGACATCGTCAATTTCTACCTGAACCAGACAATTCCCTATCAGTCTGGGTAATCCTTTATCTTCTGCTTTTATTGATAATTCATGAAAATTTAACTCTTTATAATCAATATTTCCTTTGGTAAAGATTTCTCCACTATGCTGGTTTAAATCAAATAACTGCCTTGAGGAGTCAGAAGTGTGACTATCAAAATAATACTGAATTTCTCCATTTGCCCCCTCATCCAGATCTGTTGCATTTAATGATAGCACAATAGTATTTAAAGGGAGATTTTCCTTCAGTTTAATCTTATAAACTGATTGATCAAAAACTGGTGGATTGTCATTAATATCTAACACTTTTATTGTGATATGACAGGATCCTGATCTAGCCGGTTCTCCTCCATCTATAGCAGTGAGAATAAGATTGTGTTTTTGTTTCTCCTCCCTATCTAACACCTTCTCTAATATCAGCTGAGGGATGAGAGTGCCATCTTTACGATTCTTTACAGACAATGAGAAATAAGGATTTGTGTTTAATGTGTACTGACTAACACCATTCATACCAACATCTAAATCCTTTGCAATTTGTAAAGCAAACTGAATACCGGGACTTGTCACCAGTTCTGTAATTTCAATAAGATAATCATTAGATAGGAATCTGGGAGAATTATCATTAATATCCTGAATCTCTATATCTGTAATGAAATGCTCCAAAGGGTTTTCAGCAACCACCTCTAAACGCAACACACAGTTCACATTGGATCCACATAGGATCTCTCTATCAATCCTGTCATTAATAGCCAAAGCTCCATTTTCCTTATTTACAGTAAAATATTTTTGGTATTTCTCAGATGATAAATGTAATCTGCGCTGAGCAATCTCTGCACGTTTAATGCCCAGATCCTGAGCTACATTTCCTACCCATGTCCCTGGATCAGACTCCTCCACAATAGAATAACGAAGCTGCCCAGAGACCCAGCCCCAGCTACAAAGGAGAAGGGAGAAAGCTACTTGCCATTTCCAACACAGACAGCAGTCTCTGATGTCCATATCTTAAAATGCTTCCTTGGTATTTGATGGAACATAGATCCTGTGTAATCCACAATGCCTGTAGCTGTCAAAATTCTCCTCTTGACATTGAAAAAAGAATCAATCCAGAGAAAAACATATCCACAACATTGTCTTTTCTGTACAGCAGCCCTTCTTTGTGTGTGATGAAATATGGGAGGGTGAATCACTGAGCCAGGGGGAGGAGAGTGCAGAGGTAGCCTGAATAGATCTAGCTGTGCTACTAAATGTGCTAATTCTGCCCTCTTCTGGCCAATAATGTAAACCTCACCCACCAATTTAATGTGAAGAAATCCTGTTAAAATGAAAATTATTTTTTTGTTCTTTTTCTTTATATGCTGTAATAATTAAATAAAAAGGGTATTAGATACTTTTTGGTTTTGATGAATGCATAATATTCCTAAATTACGTATTATACATACATAACTGTTAAGTTATCAACAGTGCTAAAAAAATAGTGTGGTTAAAATACATTATAGCTCTTGTAAATTATATTTGTGTTTGAGACATTTTATAACTTAAAGCTGAACTGCAGGCAAATATAAAAGGCATGCATTAATTCAGCTATTTAATCATTAATATATTGTTACTTTTTTTTAATGCAAGCAGTGAATTTTACCTTTTATCCACTTCTTGCTGTAACTTGCTGTAACTGTATAGCAGAGTTGAAACCTGACATGATACCACAGAAATGAGTTCATAAGCTGGCAAAAAGCATACACGGGAAGTTAAAGCAGAGTGACAGAGAAAAGGGCTCATCACTGTGCTGCTTCACAAGCTGGAGTGGTTTGTTGGATGTCCCGGCTCATAGGAAATAGGATTAAATATGCTGGTAATCTTACATATAGTGGAAAAAAATGACTGCAGAGAAAATATCTGGATTGCAGCAAAAAACGGTTTTGATTTTTACCTTATTACTGCCTTGAGGTTTGTTTAAAAGCTACAATTTGATATGTTGGTATATTTACTAAAAAAAAGAACAAAACCTCAAAGTTTACCAACTCACTGCTAAACAAATGTTACGCTAAAAATGGAAAGAAAAAAAAACAAATGTTGTAGGGTATTCTTATATGTAAATAATGTGTGCACTAATGGTGCATGAAAAAAACGCATTTACACTAACTTGTAAAAATATTTTTAATCCTTTTTGTAGTTGTCACAGACATGTACATTAGAGTTCTATTAACTTTTGTAGTTCACTACAAACTGTAGAAAACATTTTGCCACAACGTACACAAAATCAAAAAGCTTTACAGATCCTGTTTTCTAGTAGACTGCCAATGTACAAACATATACTGTAAGAAACCAAATTCATACAGAAAAATTAAAGTGTAAAATCATGGTAAAGTGAATGTTTCCCTACATAGATTGAATTTTACTTGCAACATTCACTGCATATAGAGTACAAATAATACCCAGAATTTTCTCTATCTGTATACATCACAAGTACAGTAGTGCCCTTAAGTTAATAAAAAATATCAATCAAGTGAAACCATGAAAAAAAAAACACAAACTAACAATAACAGTGGCCAATCATTAAACTATGCTGTCAGAGAATTTGCAAAACAGGGAAGTGGCATCTTCAGAATGAGTCCTGAAACTGCAGTAATATGTGTGCTAATTCTAGCCACAGACAGACAAACCTGACCTTGGTCATTATTCACACATTGTACACTTGCTGTGTTTATCATTACAATAACATTACTACTAATAAAAACTGAACAAAAAAAAACAAAAAAAACATGGTTTTGATTAGATTACCTCCAACACTTCTACTTTTTCCCCTTTATTTGTATGATAAATACCCTGTTCTATAATTGATTAAAAAATAAATACAATGAACTAAAAAAGAGCCAAAGATGACTTCCGGAAAAAAAATTTGAAAAAAAAAAATCTCGACTTGACACAAAAAGTACAGTAAGACAAACAAAAAGTAAATGTACTGCACTAATAAAAAGGAGCATATACTGATCGTAACCTAATGACCACTGACAGGTCTTGAAAGCAGAAAAAAATGGGCAACTGTAAGAATATGAGAGACTTTGACAAGGACCAAATTGAAATGGCTAAACAACTGGGTCAGAGCAATTCCAAAACTGCAGCCTTTGTGGGATGTTCTTTGTCTGCAGTGGTCAGGACCTACCAACAGTGGTACAAGGAAGGAAAACTGGTGAACCATCAGCAAGGTCATCATGACCGGCCAAGGCTCTTTGATGAATGTAGGGAGCGAAGGCTGACCCATGTAGTCCAATACGATAGAACAGCTACTGTAGCTAAAATTGCTGAAAAAGTTAATGCTGGTTTTGGTAGGATAGTTTCAGAACACACAGTGCTGCTCAGTTTGTTGTGTATGGAGCTGTGTAGCCTCAGACCAGTCAGGATGCCCATGCTGATCTGTGTCCACAGACAATAGCACCCACAATGGGCACATAAGCATCAGAACTATAACATAGAGCAATGGAAGGTGGCCTGGTATGATGAAACATGTTTTTTTCTTTTACATCATATGGATGGCTGGGTGCATATGTGTGGCTTCCCTGGGATAGAGATGGCACAAGGATGCAGTGTGAGAAGAACAGAGGCATTGTAATGAGTTCTTACTTAGGTACACAAGTGTGATTCTCTCCTTGAAAAATCAGCTCGCTACAAGGGCACACAAAAAACAGTGGTTGTCTATGTCCTCAGTTCACACTTGAACACAGCTGTCAACCAGGTTAAACTGCATCCGCACTGCTAGGCACATAATTGCAAATGAACTCAGCAAAATGCACAGTAAACCAATGCAGCAAAAAGTAAAGAGCAATACAAACTGATGGCTGGCAGGTGATTGGCCTGTACAGTGATAGCGTCTTGTAAACACAATATGTAGAAAAAAAGTGCATAAAAATGCAGGTAAATGCACATAAAATGCACAAAAGCATGTGCATGTTCTTGAGGTTTTACTTATGTACACAAGTGTGAGCCTGCCTTTAAAAACCAGTTGCTTCCTGCTTCTAGCAGGTTTTTACTTTCTGTGAACAATGTACAGCACATCAGGGGCGGATCCAGGGGGGGTTGGCGGCGGCTGAAAGAGTGGGTGGTCAGCTGAGCAGCTCGGTGTGTAAGTGGGTGGCTGGCCAATCAGCGAGCCGGCGGGCGGGCGAGCAGAGAGATGACATCATCCCCGCACCCCGCTCCCGCCCTGCATCCCTGCAGTAACTTCCACCCTCACTGTGCAGGCAGCACGGGCAGCAGAAAGATTACATAATCTCTCTGCTGCCTGACTGGGTGGGAAAATGCAAGAGACAAGCAAAACACTACTGTAGCAGGCAAGTGACAGTCCGCAAGTTGTGGCAGGTGACGTGGCAAGTGACAATCTGCAAGGTGTGGCAGGTGAGGTGACAAGTGACAATCCGCAACATGTGACAGGTGACGTGGCAAGTGACAATCTGCATCTGGTGGCAGGCAAGTGACAATCCACAAGGTGTGGCAGGTGACGTGGCAAGTTACAATCCACAAGGTGTGGCAGGCGACGTGGCAAGTGACAATCCGCAACTTGTGGCAAGTGAAAATCTGCATCTGGTGGCAGGCAAGTGACAATCCGCAATGTGTGGCAGGTGATGTGGCAAGTGGCAATCCGCAACTTGTGGCAGGTGACGTGGCAAGTGACAATCTGCATCTGGTGGCAGGCAAGTGACAATTTGCAACGTGTGGCAGGTGAAGTGGCAAGTGACAATCTGCATCTGGTGGCAGGCAAGTGACAATCCACAATGTGTGGCAGGTGAAGTGGCAAGTGACAATCTGCATCTGGTGGCAGGCAAGTGACAATCCACAACGTGTGGCAGGTGACATCGCAAGGGTCAATCTGCAACATGGGGCAGGTGACATGGCAAGTGACAATCCTCAACATGTGGCAGGTGATGTGGCAAGTGATAATCTGCATCTGGTGGCAGGCAAGTGACAATCCGCAACTTGTGGCAGGTGACGTGGAAAGCGACTATCCACATCTGGTGGCAGGCGACGGTGGCAAGTGACACACTCAGGGCTCCCTCTGATTCTGCATTATGGTGAGTTGAACCATTTCATTTTATATTACAATGTAATAATAGAAATAATGTGCTTCAATCATCCTTACACCATAACAACCATGGTGCCAGGATGATTGAAGCGCCAACACCAGCCATTTCCCATATAAATTGCCCACAAAAAAACGTATTTTCTGGCAGTGCCCCTCCCGAGACTAGACTCTGGATCCGCCCCTGCAGCACATGCGGCATATAGTGTACACTCCAGCTATGTCCTGCCAAGAATGGAGCCAGGTATGATGTAACTTCTGTGAGATTGCCCAGGTGGCTGCCAAATGGTTACATAGGTGGATAGTTACATAATTAGTCAGGTTGAAAAAAGACACAAGTCCATCTAATTCAACCAATAAAAGAGAAAGAAAAAAATTCATACAATCCCATATGGGCTGAAGAGGATGATTGGAGACCCGAAAGAAGCAGCAAACAAAAAAGTTAATAGTGGTGGGGGGAAAAAAGCAGTGACTGACAGCATCGATCATTCAGCTAGACATGTGCACAGCCAAAAAATTTGTTCATTTTCGTTTTCGTTTCATTAGTTTATTTTTTTTTTCGTTTTTCGGGTCATTCGTTATGATCGCGATTCGTAAATTCGTTCATTCGTAAATTCGTAAATGCGTTCGTTCGTACATTCGTACATTCGTAAATTCGTACATTCGTTCATTTTTACATTTGTTCATTTGTAAATTCGTACATTCGTAAATTCGTAAAATCGTACATTTGTAAATTAGAAAATTTGGAAATTTGTAAATTCGAATTTTGAAAATCCAAAAACCCGAAAATTAAAAAATCTGAAATAATAACTAACTATTAAATTATAGGTATTATAATTTCCTTTCAAATTTGACTGTCAGTGAGCGTAACAAATACGAATTTATCCAAAGTTACGAATTATCCAAAAGGAATGCTGCGTCTAAACAAATGGAACGGAACAAATTAATAATAAATAATAATAATAAAACGTTGTTTTTATTATTATTGTTATTTATTATTATTAATTCATTACGTTCCATTCCATTTTTTCGGATCGTTCATAACTTTGGATAAATTTGTATGTGTTACGTTCACTAACAGCCAAATTTTAAAGGAAATTACAATACCTATAATTTAATAGTTACTAGTAATTACTAATAGTTAAGTTATTATTAGTTAACTATTATTTCAGATTTCCAAATTTTCGAATTTACAAATTTACGAATTCACTAATTTACTAATGTACGAATGTACATTCGTAAATTGCGAATGTACGAATGTACGAATGCCCGAATTTACGAATGTCCAATTTTATCGAATTTGCGAATATTCGGAAAAAATTTGTTAAACAAGTTTTCGTTATTCGGATATTCCCGAATTAACGAATTTGTCGAAATTCGTTAAAAAACTAATTCGGAACGAAACGAATTGCACATGCCTACATTCAGCGTTGGAGGAGGGCAAACTTGTAAAATAATGTGTAAATATACTGTGCATACTTGCAAATTATGGCAAGACTCACTCAGTTTACTTCACATTACTTCTGCTCTAAATCAAAGTTGCCACTAATTAAAGTGTATCTAAACCCAAAAACAAAAATGTTATATATTGCATCCTACTATTCTTTGATGTGGAGGCTACATTATTTTTCTTTCGCCACACTTTTTTCTTTTTCTTTTCACCTAGTAATTCTGCCAATAACATACTTACAGTCCTTGGATGACTGCAATCACTCAAACTACTGTATCAGGACAACAAAAAACGAGTAAGACTACAGGATGCCGCCCCTCTCCTCTTCCCCATAACATAGAGGATGTGGTTCTGTATTCCTCAAATATAGCTGTGAAAAATGCAACTGATAACTTTCAGCACAGACAGGGAACACAGGAAGTTAGGATCACAAGATCTCTGGCAAGATCATTTTAAACCGATATAACAAAACTCTTTCAGTGACACGATTAACATACCAAAATGAGCCAAATAAGGCAAACGCATTAGGCAGGCATTCATTTTGAGGCTGGGTTCACACTTAGTGAGGAAGCGGCTTGCGGCAGGGGTCCAGTGTGTCCCTGTTCTCCATTTCAGGGACGCATCAGGCCCGAATTTTTTGCCTGAATTCTAACCTTAAACGGAGCCAAAGACGCACAGGACCTCTGTGCAATCTGCTCCGCGGCTGCCATGGAGATGTGTGGACCGGCTCCATTGGGAGACGGGCACACTCTCCTGTCATGCCAATTGGATGCGGAGAAACCCGCATCCAATTCACACTAGTGTGAACCCAGCCTAAAGAGTTAACATACCCTTTCAGAATGATAAGCTAACCACATGTGGAGATAGATGAAAACAACCAATGCTTTGAAGTACTACTAGCAAGTTTTAATGTAGTATTACTATAATTATAAACTTTAAAAATTCTGTTTGTAAACATATGCCCACATCATATCCCCAACAATGCAGGGATGCATCTATTAGGCGCTCACCAAACTGCCTTGTTAGACACAGTGGGGTTGTTCCATTTTTGGATAGTGGAAACTTAAACTTAAGTCTAAATATTTTATTGAATTTTGACATTCAGTATTGATAATCACCCGCAATTTTGCATGAGAAGCTATGAATTAAAATAAAAATGAAATCTTAAATAATAATAGCAATACCTCACCTTGCTTGGGTCATTTAAGCAGCTTGCATCTGATGTGTTATCATTGTCTTTAACTAATTCCCGTAGCTGAGGAAAATCCAGAGACTGCAGAAAAGCTGAATCCCTCTGTTGTGGGGCTGGGGGCACATTTGTTTGGTAACATTGTCCTTGTCCTCCCGGAGGAACCATCCTGACCTCCATGTATTTTAAGGTTCCATCTGTGTTCAGGAAAAGAGCCGGCTGATACTGATCCATGTATGATTTGGTCTCAGACCCACTCAGATAACAGCAACTGCTACTATAACTTTCTTTCCTCAGACATTTCACTACTAATATAATGAAAGTCACAAGGGAAACCAAACTGATTGCCACAAGAGAAACAATTAAATATAAAGTCATATCTGATAGGGGTTTGGAGTTTGTGAGAAAATCCCCAGATCTGGGTTTCTCTACTACAACATCATCTGCTATACTAATAAGTACTGTGACAGTGGTAGATAATGGGGGATTCCCATGATCACTTATAGAGATGGCAAGCTGCAGCTCTGTATTTTCTGTCTCCTGAAATCCTTGTACAGTCCTGACCTCTCCTGTATGTTTAGACACTTGGAATAGTAAAGAACTGGCAGGATCAATGAGATTAAAGACCAACCAGGCATTGTGACCAGAGTCCAGATCCACTGCAGTCAGTTTTGTCACCAGATATCCAGCACTTGTAGATTTTGGGATCCTCTCTTGGACAATGAGATCCTCAGAGTGTTCCGGATACAGCAGGGTGGGGAAGTTGTCATTTGTATCCAATATGAATATAAAGACAGGGACAGTAGAAAATAACTTTGGAGATCCCGAATCCTCTACTTTTATAGTGATTTGTAGAGTCTGAATGCGTTCATAGTCAAAGGAACGCTGAGCATATATATCACCAGTATTAGAATTTATGTAAACAAAAGAGGATACAGAGGATACAGTTATCTGGGTTTCCACTATAGAGTACACCAGAACAGAGTTAACCCCCTCATCTGCATCAGTAGCAGACACTGTGCATAGATAAGTCCCTGGGTCACTGTTCTCTTTAATGAAGGCATTATAGGTAGATTGTGTAAATGTTGGTGCATTATCATTAACATCAGAAACCCTGAGAATAACAATCACCCTACTGGACAGAGCTGGAGAGCCCAAATCAGTAGCTGTCAGTTCAATAGTATATTGGGAATTTCTTTCTCTATCCAGATTTCCAGCAGTGATCAGTGAGTAACGATTTTTAACTGTTCTGATCTTGAAAGGTAATTGTGGAGAAATTTCCAATTGTATTTCTCCATTTTTCCCAGAATCTTTATCTCTCACATTAATTAATCCAACATTCGTTCCTAGTGGTATACTTTCTGGAATCTCATTTGTCAAAGAGGAAAAAGAAATTTCTGGAGAATTATCGTTCATATCTTCTATTTCCACCTGAACCAGACAATTCCCTATCTGTTTTGGTAATCCTTTATCTTCTGCTTTAATTGATAATTCATGAAGATGTGTCTCTTCATAATCAATATTTCCTTTTATAAAGATTTCTCCACTATGCTGGTCCACACCAAATAACTGTCTTGAGGTTTCAGAAGTGTGACTATCAAAATAATACTGAATTTCTCCATTTGCCCCCTCATCTAGATCTGTTGCATTTAATAGCAATACAACTGTATTTAGAGGGAGATTTTCCCTCAGTTTAATCTTATAAACTGATTGATCAAAAACTGGTGGATTATCATTAGTATCTAACACTTTTATTGTGATATGACAGGATCCTGATCTAGATGGTTCTCCTCCATCTATAGCAGTGAGAATAAGATTGTGTTCTTGCTTCTCCTCCCTATCTAACACCTTCTCTAATATCAGTTGAGGGATGAGAGTGCCATCTACACGATTCTTTACAGACAATGAGAAATAAGGATTTGTGTTTAATATGTACTGACTAACACCATTAATACCGACATCCAAATCCTTTGCAATTTCTAAGGCAAACTGAACACCGGGATTTGTCAACAATTCTGTAATTTCAATAAGATAATCATTGGTTAAGAATGTGGGAGAATTATCATTAATATCCTGAATCTCTATGTCTATGCTAAATAGCTCTAAAGGATTTTCAGCAACCACCTCAAAATTCAGCACACAGCTCACACTGGATCCACATAGGATCTCTCTATCAATCCTGTCATTAATAGTCAAACCTCCATTTTCCTTGTTTATAGTAAAATATCTTTGGTATTTCTCAGATGATAAATGTAATCTGCGCTGAGCAATCTCTGCACGTTTTATGCCCAGATCCTGAGCTACATTTCCTACCCATGTCCCTGGATCAGACTCCTCCACAATAGAATAACGAAGCTGCCCAGAGACCCAGCCCCAGCTACAAAGGAGAAGGGAGAAAGCTACTTGCCATTTCCAACACAGACCACAGCCTCTGATGTCCATATCTTACAATGTTTCCTTGGTATTTGATAGAACATAGATCCTGTGTAATCCACAATGCCTTTAGCTGTCAAAATGCTCTCCTTGCCATTGAAAAAATAATCCATCCATAGATAAACATGTCCACGGCATTTTCTTTTCTGCACAGCAGCTCCTCTTTGTGTGTAATAAAAGATGGGAGGGTGAATCACTGAGCCAGGGGGAGGAGAGAGCAGGTTTAGCCAGAACTGATTTAGCTGTGAAGCTAAGCAAACCAAGCCTGACCTCTTCTGGCCAATAATATGAACTGCATCCACCAATATAATGCAAAGGAAACTAGTAAATATTCCAATTCCTTCTTTAGCACTATTATATATGTATAGTGACATGGACTTTCACTGTATTGTTCATTTAAGCACAAGAAACTCCATTTTGTTCACGTTGTTTAAAAATGTGTTCTGTAACCTTCACCTAACACACAGACACATCTTCTGCTAGAAGGTCTCTCTGTCTCTACGCCTCCCTCCCTTCTCAAGGTTTTACTTTTGCAATTGTTCTATTCACTAGCTTTTAATAATATATTCCTAATTGTTAGCTTTTAATAACATATTTCTATTTGTTAGTTTTTAATAACATCTCACACCACCCCTTTCTTATGTAAGTATAAAATAACATGTAATAATACATTTTGCTCTGAACGGACATTTTAAACACAGTGATTGCATCCTGTGAATCTGTTCCTGCAATTGCAGTATTAACTTTTGTTTTTAGAGTCCCAATTTGAAATAGTTCCCATATCAATACGCTTTGTATAATTTAAACATGAAATAAAATAGGTATTACACGCTTTTATTTTGAAAGATTATCTCATATTTTTCTATTTACAAAGGAATGCATTATTCCTATAGTGTATAAACAGTCATCTCCATTGCTGAAAAAGCAGTAGTACACAAGCTAATGTTTAGTAACCCTCCAATAAGATTATATTTGTGTTTGAGGGAGAATTCATATTACTTAAAACTACAATCTAATGATCTTTTGAGCGTAAGCTTTGATAGCAAAAGAAGCATAAAGAATTAAACAAATGTTTTGCTAGAGTATTATTAAGGATATGTTCTCAATACTCAGCCTTCTTTTTTTGTCGTATGTGTACTGTTGTGTACTGTTGATTTATTGCAGGGTGGTTGTCCTTATGTACAGACTTCAAACATTTTTAACATGGTTTTATGATTAGACTTTTAGTCTTTAAGTTTTGCGACTTTTTTTGTATGGATCCTGCATAGTTTGTATTCTATTTCACGATGGTCACATACATAATTATAATATTCTAATATTTTATAGTCATATAATGCAGTGCTTGACCAAGTTTACGTGTGTACACAAGATTTAAAGAGGAAGTAAACCCTGATGGGTTTTATTTCCTCTTTATTTCCCACGCATAGTAGCCCATTATGTGTCACTTACCTGAAACCGAAGCCTGCGATGTCACCGCTGTCCCCACTAGCAGTGAACATCCATCTTCATCCCTCTTCCTTCCGGGACCGTGAACTCCGGCTCTGTGACTGGCCGGAGTCATATGACGTCACTCACGCGCGATCTGTCAGTCACGGCATGACCCCCTTTAGAAAGAGCATGATCTGTCCTTTTCTAAAGTGCGCATGCGCCGTAGACATCAGCGGACGGCTTTATTGTATATAATATAGGCTTACCTGAGGTTAAAGTGGTTGTACGGGGCGTACAACCACTTTAGATATTTGTACTCAACAAAGCTTTAGTGTTTTCTTGTAGTTGTTCATTTGTATGTCATTCATGCAAACGCATGACTGGCTACTAGGAGCATTATGCACTAGTCAAGTAAACTATTTAAAGTTAATAACTCTGCTCAACAATAGTTTTGCTCAGATGCAGGAAAACTAATTATCAAAACAAGGTAAAGCTATACTCTAAGTAAGCTTTAAAACACACATTTTATTCAGTTCAGTATATTCAATTAAAATGTATATATTTATGCAACTAGCATATACTGTATACCTGCATCTGTATTCATATCAGTTTCCTAAACTCTCCAGCACAGTGGCATTCATACAAGTAAAGTGAGGGGCAACACTCTTTACCAATCAGAGCTCTATTTCTTTGCACAACATTTGTCAGTGTAACGTCAAACATTCTGGCAAGAGATAAGAGAACAGTGATCACTTTAACAACGCATTACTGCTCCATCATTGTCTAATCATAAGACAAGTGAGGTGCTTATGTATCAAAAACATCAACAGTCATGTTTTATACAGTCACTCAAGGGAAGTCCAAAAGAGCAACACGTTTTGGGCTGAATATAACCTACCTATTATGGTATTGTAGGTTAATGGTTGTACCATTAACATGATTTTAGAGGAATGGTAGGAGAGTGGGGATGGTGTTTAACTGTGAAAATGGAAGACCCTTGCAGCTATAAGATTAAATTAGGACATATATTTTAGATAATAAAATCACATTTTCCAACTTAATGATAAAAAAAAGTAAACGTTATTATTTGATGTCTGTAAGAAGTATATACTGACAGCTACTTCCTAAAGTACAAATATTTTGGGAAGAGTACTGTTTAGTGTGATATTGGGGTAGCTTTTCTCTAATGGCTTCAACATTATTGTCACAAATACCAGCATTCTTTTTGCATTATTTTCTTAAATAAAAAAGCTGACTCAAAAAACACTAGTTAAATATGGCTGTAGCTTTTTAAGGGAAACCAGGTGCTATACAGAAATGAACTGATCTTTGTAAAACACAGATTGGAGTTGATTCAAGCATGCATAACATTTGAGAAGCCTAGGCCTAATGATTATTAGGTTATTAGGACTGAATCAAATGTACCTTACATTTTTCCTCACTACATTAATATGAAACTGTTTAGAAAGCCAACCCCCCTTCCTGTTTGCAACCTTCTGGAACATGTCATAGATCCCAGAAGGCTGCAGGACTATTCAAAAGTGGCAGCATGGCTCGTACATGAGCAGTGGGTAGGTGGCTGTGAAGCCACAAGGAATTGGGGCTGGTTGCGCACAGTAATGCCACGTACACACGGTTAGAATTTCCAACAACAAATGTTCGATGTAAGCTTGTTGTCGGAAATTCCGACCGTGTATTTGTTCAATCGGACATTTGCTGTTGGAATTTCCATCAACAAATGTTTGAGAGCTGGTTCACAAATTTTCCGACAACATAGCTAGTTGTCAGAAATTCCAATCATGTGTACACAATTCTGATGCACAAAAGTCCACGCATGCTCGGAATCAAGCAGAAGAGCTGCACTGGCTATTGAACTTCATTTTTCTCGGCTCAATGTACGTGTTGTACATCACCGCGTTCTTGACGTTCAGAATTTCCAACAACATTTGTGTGACCGTGTGTATGCAAGTTTGAGCCAACATCCGTCAGAAAAAAACATGATTTTGTTGTCGGAATGTCCGTTCATGTGTACACGGCATAAGCGCGTACATGTCCGATGACGTCACAAGGGGGTGGGAAACTTTGGTACGAGCGGACCTTATTTTTTCTGGTCAGCAGTGGCAGCAGGCATCGTGATGTGAATGACGATGGACCTGCACCGGGGGACATTATTTCTTATTTTTAAGATAAAGGACTTTTCAAAAACTGTCTATTGTCTTTATTTACACTACACTTTTTTGTGAATGAGTAGGGGTATTATGTAAAAAGTCTGGTATGAATATTAAGGGGAACCCCAAACCAAAATTAAAAGAAAAAAATTGCGTGGGGGTCCCCCCAAATTCCATACCAGGTCCATCAGGTCTGGTATGGATATTAAGAGGAACCCCGCACCAAAATTAAGAAAAAATGGCTTGGGGTCCCCCTCAAAATTCATACCAGACCGAACCCTGCTGCAAAATTTTTTAAAAAATGGCATGCGAGTCCCCCAAAAGTCCATACCAGACCCTTATCCGAGCACGCAATCTGGCAGGCCGGAGGAAAAGAGAGTGGATGAGAGATCCCCCCTCCTGAACCATACCAGGCCACATGCCCTCAACATGGGGAGGGTGCTTTTGGGTAGCCCCCCAAAGCACCTTGTCCCCATGTTGATGGGGACAAGGGCCTCATCCCCACAACCCTTGCCCGGAGGTTGTGGGGGTCTGCGGGTGGGGGGCTTATCGGAATCTGGAAGCCCCCTTTAACAAGGGGACCCCCAGATCCCGGCCTTTCCCCCTGTGTACAAATGTACCCCTACCATTTCACAAAAAAATGTCAAAATGGTACAAAAGACAAGACACAGCTTAGGACAAGTCCTTTATTAAAAAATAAAAAAAATAAAAATGTCCCAAGAAGTCCATTCATCTTCTCTCACTCCGCTGACAGACCAAAAAAACAAAAAAACAAAGCCGCCACAGACCCACCTCCATGGGAAGCACCCGCCATATGACGCGTCTTCGCTTTGACAGTTCTTATATAACTGAGGGCGGGCCCACACGATGACGTTGCCGGGTGACCCCGCCCCCCTCTGATGCACGGGGACTTCACCATGGCTTTCCCGGGGTGTCAGAGGGGGCGGGGCCACCAGTTTACGTAACCGGGAGGCCCTGCCCCCCCTATACAGTATTTATCAGTAAAATGTAATTTACTACATCTTGGAAACTGAGCTGAGAGAAAAAACAATTGAAATATGATTTATGCAACACCTGCACTTTTCATATTTTTATTTGCTGTTAATGTGATAAAAAAACTGCAAATAACCATACAATTAATTAAAAATAATGTAATAAAAGTCAACCAAAGATTATTTCCTATAAAGTCTCAGATAAACACAAACAACATAGATAAAAATGTAGGATTTCATTTTATACCATTTTCATCAGTTATCAATTGACCTGTTAATAAAAAATTGCCTGACCATAGAATTATCAAATACAAGGTGTGACAATCTAATTCCTGGAATGGACTATAAAAAAAATACACTAGATGATATTTGAAGATGACCTTCATATAATATCTTTTGTCAGGATTTGAGGCACCATCTGCCACATTTTTTTCTCATTTCATGTTCAATTCTTCTGCAATCATTTTCACAATGAATCTTCGATCTGAGCATAGGAGGGTTCGTACTCTGTACTCTTTGTATTTTTGGCTGCCCCCTTCTCGTGGCATCATGGACATCTTCCCATCCCTCTTTAAACCACCTATGCTATTCAAAAACACTTGATTTCTTCATGGAATGGTCACAATAAGACTGTTGTAACACAGCTAAATTTTTACTTGCACTTTTGTAAATTTTCATGCAAAATTTGATGTTATTCCACTGCTCCAGATTCCTGTCACTCATTTTCTGCCAACAGGCCAACGCACACGCATTATTACTTCCAGTAATTCGTAAAAACAGAGTCAACTGGTCTGTGACCCAGGGGAGTGCAAGTTAGAACATGCCAGAACTCGCTCACATGCGTATGGCTGTGTGACTCATCATAGTGCTACGCCACAGGCTTTCTGGAAATGAAATTGCCACATATATATATACATATGTATACACAGTATACAATGCTATAACTCCCCCCCCCAAATGCAGTACAGTTGTGTACTGCAAAATGTATGCATGATTGTTATGTCATGCATACATTTTGCTTTAAATGTACAGTAAACGTCCTCAATAGCAAGAAAATACTTGCGGTTTTTTAAAATGTGAGAGCAAGTCGTTTCAGAGCAGAAATCAGCATGTTTTATTCCAAATTATTATTTTACATATTAAATGAATACAAAGAAGATAAAATAGGTTTAAAATATAACTGACCTTGCTTGGATCATTCAAGCAGCTTGTGTCCGATGTGCTATCATTGTCTTTAACTAGTTCCCGTAGCTGGGGAAAATCCAGAGACTGCAGAAAAGCAGAATCCCGCTGTTGTGGGGCTGGGGGCACATTCGTTTGGTAACATTGTCCTTGTGCTCCTGGAGGAACCATCCTGACCTCCATGTATTTTAGGGTTCCATCTGTGTTCAGGAAAAGAGCCGGCTGATACTGATCTATGTATGATTTAGTGTCAGATCCACTGAGATAACAACAACTGCTACTATAACCATAACTTTCCTTTCTCAGACATTTCACCAGTAGTATAATGAATGTGACAAGGGAAACTATGCTGATAGCCACAAGAGAAACAATTAAATATAAAGTCATATCTGATGGTGGTTTGGAGTTTGTGAGAAAATCCCCAGATTTGGGTCTTTGTACTACAACATCATCTTCTATAATGACAAGTACAGTAATATTAGTAGATAATGGAGGATCCCCATGATCACTGATAGAGATGATAAGTTGTTGCTCTGTATTTTCTGCTTCCTGAAATCCCCGTGCAGTCCTGACCTCTCCTGTATGTTTAGACACCTGGAATAATGAAGAACTACCAGTGTCAATGAGATTAAAGGTTAACCAGGCATTGTGACCAGAGTCCAGATCCACTGCAGTCAGTTTTGTCACCAGATATCCAGCACTTGTAGATTTTGGTATTCTCTGTTGGACAATGAGATCCTCAGAGTGTTCCGGATACAGCAGGGTGGGGGAGTTGTCATTTGTATCCAATATGAATATAAAGACAGGGACAGTGGAAAATAACTTTGGAGATCCAGAATCCTCTACTTTTATGGTGATCTGTAGAGTCTGAATGCGTTCATAGTCAAAGGAACGCTGAGCATATATATCACCATTATTAGAATTAATGTAAACAAAAGAAGATAAAGATGATCCATCTATCTGGGTCTCTACTATAGAGTACACCAGGTCAGAGTTAACCCCTTCATCTGCATCAGTAGCAGACACTGTGCATAGAAGAGTCCCTGGGTCACTGTTTTCCTTAATGAAGGCATTATAGGTAGACTGTGTAAATGCTGGTGCATTATCATTGACATCAGAAGCCCTGAGAATGACAGTCATCTTAGCAGACAGTGCAGGAGACCCTAAATCAGAAGCTGTCAGCTCAATAGTGTATTGGGCTACTTTTTCTCTATCCAGATTCCCATCAGTGACGAGTGTATAATGGTTTTTAACTGTGCTGATCCTAAAAGGTAAATTTGGTGACATATCCAATTGTATTTCACCATTTTTTCCTGAATCCCTGTCTTCCACATTAATTATTCCTACAGTTGTTCCTAGTGGAATATTTTCTGGAATTTCATTCATCAAAGAAGAGAAGGACATTTCTGGGGCATTATCATTGACATCTTCTATTTCTACCTGAACCAGACAATTTCCTATCAGTCTGGGTAATCCTTTATCTTCTGCTTTTATTGATAATTCATGGAAATTTAACTCTTCATAATCCATATATCCTTTGGTAAAGATTTCTCCGCTATGCTGGTTTAAATCAAATAACTGTCTTGAGGAGTCAGAAGTGTGACTATCAAAATAATACTGAATTTCTCCATTTGCCCCCTCATCCAGATCTGTTGCATTTAATGATAGCACAATAGTATTTAAAGGGAAATTTTCCTTCAGTTTAATCTTATAAACTGATTGATCAAAAATTGGTGGATTATCGTTAATATCTAACACTTTTATTGTGATATGACATGTTCCTGATCTAGCTGGTTCTCCACCATCTATAGCAGTGAGAATAAGATTGTGTTCTTGTTTCTCCTCCCTATCTAACACCTTCTCTAATATCAGCTGAGGGATGAGAGTGCCATCCTTACGATTCTTTACAGACAATGAGAAATAAGGATTTGTGTTTAATATGTACTGACTAACACCATTCATACCAACATCTAGATCTTTTGCAATTTCTAAGGCAAACTGAGTACCAGCACTTGTGAATATTTCTGTAATTTCAATAAGATACACAATGGTTAAGAATATGGGAGAATTATCATTAATATCCTGAATCTCTATGTTTATAATGAAATGCTCTAAAGGATTTTCAGCAACCACTTCTAAACGCAGCACACAGCTCACAATGGATCCACACAGGATCTCTCTATCAATCCTGTCATTAATAGTCAAGCCTCCATTTTCCTTATTTACAGTAAAATATTTTTGGTATTTCTCAGATGATAAATGTAATCTGCGCTGAGCAATCTCTGCACGTTTTATGCCCAGATCCTGAGCTACATTTCCTACCCATGTCCCTGGATCAGACTCCTCCACAATAGAATAACGAAGCTGCCCAGAAACCCAGCCCCAGCTACAAAGGAGAAGGGAGAAAGCTACTTGCCATTTCCAACACAGACAGCAGTCTCTGATGTCCATATCTTACAGGGTTTCCTTGATATTGTATTGAACATAGATCCTGTGTAATCCACAATGCCCGTAGCTGTCAAATTCTCTTCTTAACATTGAGAAAAGAATCCATCCAGAGAAAAACATATCCACAACATTGTATTTTCTGTACAGCAGCCCTTCTTTGTGTGTAAGGAAATATGGGAGGGTGAATCACTGAGCCAGGGGGAGGAGAGTGCAGAGGTAGCCTGAATAGATCTAGCTGTGCTGTTAGATGTGCTAATCCTGCCCTCTTCTGGCCAAAAATGTAAACCTCACCCACCAATGTAATGTGAAGAAATGGCAATTCCTTTTTTGACACTATTTGCTTTAGATGCTGTAATACATAAAACATGTACTATATACTTTGTCTTGATGAATGCATAATATTCCGAAAGTTATGCATTATGTATGTAGTGTATCACAACTGTCAGGTTATACCCAGTGCTGAAAAAGTAGTGTGGTTAAAATACATCAAAACTATTTTTAATAGCTTAAAACTGAACTACAGGCAAATATAAAAGGCATGAATGAATGCAGCTCTACAATCATTAATACATTATTACTTACTTTTTTTTTTAATACAAGCAGTGAATTTTACATGACATCAGCTTTTTGCTGTAACTGTACAGCAGGAGAGGAAACGGTGGAAATTAGTTCATAAACTGGCAATAAGCATACTTATGGGAAGTAAAAGCAGAGTGACAGGGAAATGGGCTTATCACTGTGCTGCTTTACAGGCTGGGATGGCTCATAGGAAATAGGATGGTGCTGACTATCAGATTGAGGACATAAGTGGCAAAAAAATGACTGCAAAGAAAATTTCTTGACTAAAGGTGAATATTGCAGCAAAAGACGGTTTTATTTTATCTTTCAATTTTAACTTATTTTTGCTTTGAGGTTTGTCTAAAAGCTACAATTTGATATGTTGATATATGTGAGATATGTGGATGTGTTGGTTAAATATTAGTAAAAAAAAACAATAAAACCTCAGGGTCTGCCAACTCACTGCTAATCAAATGTTACGCTAGAAATGAAAAAGAGAAAACAAACACTGTGTATTCTTATATATTGAGTGTCTAACCTCAATCTTTGTTACCTATTCAATGTTGTAAATAATGTGTGCACCAATGGTGCATTGAAAAAAATGCATTTACGCTAATTTGTAAACATATTTGTCATCCGTTCGTAATTGTCACAGACATGTACATTAGAGTTCTACTAACTTTTGTGCGCTAAAAAAAATGTAGAAAACCTTTTACCATGACATACATAAAATCATAAAGCTACACAAGTCCTGTTTTAGGGTAGGTTGCCTGGTTACAAACATATACTGTAAGAAACCAAATTCATACAGCAAAATAAAAGTGTCATGTTAAAGTGAATGTTTCACTGCATACATTGAGTTTTACTTAAACATTAACTGCATATAGAGTACAAATCATACCCGGAGTTATCTCTATCTGGATACAAGTACAAGTACAGTAGTTCCCTTTAGTTAATACAGTTGTACCTTGGATTACGAGCATAATTTGTTCCAGAAGAATGCTTGTAATCCAAAGCACTCGTATATCAAAGTGAGTTTCCCCATAGGAAGTAATGGAAACTCAGATAATCCGTTCCAGTAGCACTGCTGGTGTATGCAGTACTGCATGTGGCCAGAGATGGGGGGGGACATTCTGAAACACTCAGAGAGCACTCGGAGCCGCTCGGATGCACTCGGAGAGGCTCAGAGACACTCGGGAACAGAGTGTTTCCGAGTTTTTAATGTAAATGCACATAAATTGCACCTAAAAGCAGGTGAATGTTCTTGAGTTCTTACTTATGTACACATGTGTGATTCTCTCCTTGAAAATCCGCTGCTTTCTGCTTCTAGCGGGTTTTTACTTTCTGTGAACAATGTACAACACATGTGGCATGTACTGTAGTGTATACGCTAGCTACGTCCTACCAAGAATGGACCCAGGTATGATGTAACTCCTGTGAGTATGCCCAGGTGGCCGCCGAATGGGCTGAAAAAGGAGGATGGGAAAAGAAGCAGCAAACGAGCAAGATAATAGTGGTGGGGGAACAAAGCAGCAACTGACAGGATAAATCATAGATCATTCAGTGTTGGAGAAGGGCAAACACGTAAATAATGTGCAAGTATACCGTGCATACTTGAAAATTATGGCAGGACTCACTCAGTTTACTTCACATTACTTCTTCTCTAAATCAAAGCTGCCACTAATTAAACCGTATCTATACTCAAAACCAAAAATGTTGCAGCTCACCATCCTTTGATGTGCTGGCTACATTATTTATCTTTTGTCACGCTTTTTTTCTTTTTCTTTTCATCTAGTAATTCTGCCAATAACACACTTACAGTCCTAGGATAACTGCACTCACTCAAACTACTGTATCAGGACAACAAAAACAGGGTAAGACTACAGGATGCCGCCCTCATCTCTCCCCCATAACATAGAGGATGTGGTTCTGCATTCCTCAAAGATAGCTGTGAAAAATGCAAATGATAACATTCAGCACAGGCAGAGAACACAGGAAGTTAAGCTCACAAGATTTCTGGCAAGATCAACAGGTATTTAAAAGATATAACACAACTCTTTCATTGGTACGTTTACAGATCAAAAGGGCAAATGCATTAGGCAGACAGTCATTTTAAAGCGTTTACATACCCTTTCAAAATTATAAGCTAACCACATGTGGAAAACAAATGGAAGCAAGTAATATTTTTAGGTACTGCTAGCAAGTTTTAACCACTTAAGCCCCGGACCATTTTGCTGGCCAAAGACCAGAGCACTTTTTGCAATTTGGCACTGCGTCGCTTTAACTGACAATTGCGCGGTCGTGCGACGTGGCTCTCAAACAAACTTGACGTCCTTTTTTACCCACAAGTAGAGCTTTCTTTTGGTGGTATTTGATCACCTCTGCAGTTTTTATTTTTTGCGCTTTAAACAAAAAAAGAGTGACAATTTTGAAAAAAACTAATTTTTTTTACTTTTTGCTATAACAAATATCCCCCAAAAATATATAAAAAAACATTTTTTTTCCTCAGTTTAGACTGATACGTATTCTTCCACATATTTTTGGTATAAAAAAATCGCAATAAGCATTTATTGATTGGTTTGCGCAAACGTTATAGCGTCTACAACATAGGGATAGTTTTATGACATTTTTATTAATAATTTTTTTTTTACTAGTAATGGCGGCGATCAGCGATTTTTATTGTGACTGCGACATTATGGCGGACGCATCAGACAATTTTGACACATTTTTGGGACCACTGGCATTAATACAGCGATCAAAAATAAAAAATTCCATTGATTACTGTAAAAATGTCACTGGCAGTGAAGGGGTTAACCACTAGGTGGCGCTGTAGGAGTTAAGTGTGTCCTAGGAAGTGTTTCTAACTGTGGGAGGAAGGGGCTGTGTGTGACACGTCACTGATCGGCTCTCACGATCACAGGGAGCAGAGATCAGTGACAGTGTCACTAGGCAGAACGGGGAGATGCTTGTTTACATTAGCATCTCCCCGTTCTTCCTCACCGTGAGATGATTGCGGGTATCCCCGCGGACATCAGGTCCGCGGGACCCGCGATCACGGTCTTGGAGATCCCGGCGAGCCGCCTCTTAAAGGGCAACGTACAGGTACGTTAATCTGCCTGTACGTGCCCTTCTGCCGCAGTATATCTGCGTGAGGTGGTCGGGAAGCGGTTAATGTAGTATTAACATGATTAACAGACATTCATTTTAAAGAGTTGACATACCCTTTTAGAATTATAAGCTAACTGCATGTGGAGATAGATAAAAAAAACATTTTAAGTATTATTAGCAAGTTTTAATGTAGTATTTAAACCTTTCAAATTCTCTATGCAAACACATGCCGACATCATATACCCAACAATGCAGGGATGCATCAATCAGGAGCTGACCACACTGCATTGTGAGACACAGTGGAGTTGTTCCATTATTGGATAGTGGAAACTTAAAATTAAGTCAAAATCTCATTGGATTTTGACATTCAGCATTGATAATTACCCACAAGTACCCACAATTTTGCATTAGAAGCTATCAACTAAAAAAAAAAAATGTAATTAAATCTTAAATAATAATAGTAATACCTCACCTTGCTTGGGTCATTTAGGCAGCTTGTATCTGATGTGCTATCATTGTCTTTAACTAGTTCCCGTAGCTGAGGAAAATCCAGAGACTGTAGAAAAGCTGAATCCCTCTGTTGTGGGGCTGGGGGCACATTAGTTTGGTAACATTGTCCTTGTCCTCCTGGAGGAACCATCCTGACCTCCATGTATTTTAGGGTTCCATCTGTGTTCAGGAAAAGAGCCGGCTGATACTGATCCATGTATGGTTTGGTGTCAGACCCACTCAGATAACAGCAAGTGCTGCTATAACCATAACTTTCTTTCCTCAGACATTTCACCAGTAATATAATGAAAGTCACAAGGGAAACCAAACTGATAGCCACAAGAGAAACAATTAAATATAAAGTCATATCTGATGGGGGTTTGGAGTTTATGAGGAAATTTCCTGATTTTGGTCTTTCTACTACAACCTCATCTGCTATACTGACAAATACAGTGACAGTAGTAGATAATGGGGGATCCCCATGATCACTGATAGTGACAACAAGTTGCTGTTCTGTATTTTCTGCTTCCTGAAATCCTTGTATAGTCCTGACCTCTCCTGTATGTTTAGACACTTGGAATAGTGAAGAACTGGCAGGATCAATGAGGTTAAAGGCCAACCAGGCATTGTGACCAGAGTCCAGATCTACTGCAGTCAGTTTTGTCACCAGATATCCAGCACTTGTAGATTTTGGGATCCTCTCTTGGACAATTAGATCCTCAGAGTGTTCCGGATACAGCAGGGTGGGAGAGTTGTCATTTGTATCCAATATGAATATAAAGACAGGGACAGTGGAAAATAACTTTGGAGATCCAGAATCCTCTACTTTTATGGTGATTTGTAGAGTCTGAATGTGCTCATAGTCAAAGGAACGCTGAGCATATATATCACCAGTATTAGAATTTATGTAAACAAAAGAGGATACAGAAGATCCATCTATCTGGGTCTCTGCTATAGAGTACACCAGATCAGAGTTAACCCCTTCATCTGCATCAGTAGCAGACACTGTACATAGAAGAGTCCCTGAGTCACTGTTCTCCTTAATGAAGGCATTATAGGTAGATTGTGTAAATGTTGGTGCATTATCATTAACATCAGAAACCCTGAGAATAACAATCGTGTTATTGGACAGAGCTGGAGAGCCTAAATCAGTAGCTGTCAGTTCAATAGTATATTGGGAGTTTTTTTCTCTATCCATATTCCCATCAGTGATCAGTGAATAACGATTTTTAACTGTTCTGATCTTAAATGGTAATTGTGGAGAGATATCCAACTGTATTTCTCCATTTTTCCCAGAATCTTTGTCTTTCACATTAATTAATCCCACAGATGTTCCTATTTGTATATTTTCTGGAATCTCATTTAATAAGGAGGTGAAAGAAATTTCTGGGGAATTATCATTGACATCTTCTATTTCCACCTGAATCAGACAATTCCCTATCAGGCTGGGTAATCCTTTATCTTCTGCTTTAATTGATAATTCATGAAAATATAACTCTTCAAAATCAATATTTCCTTTTATAAAGATTTCTCCACTATGCTGGTTCAAATCAAATAACTGCCTTGAGGATTCAGAAGTGTGACTATCAAAATAATACTGAATTTCTCCATTTGCCCCTTCATCCAGATCTGTTGCATTTAATGTCAATACAATTGTATTTAAAGGGAGATTTTCCTTCAGCTTGATTTTATAAATTGATTGGTTAAAAACTGGTGGATTATCATTAATATCTAACACTGTTATTGTGATATGACAGGATCCTGACTTAGCCGGTTCTCCTCCATCTATAGCAGTGAGAATAAGATTGTGTTCTTGTTTCTCCTCCCTATCTAACACCTTCTCTAATATCAGCTGAGGAATGAGAGTGCCATCCATACGTTTTTTTAGGGATAAAGAAAAGTAAGGATTTGTGTTCAATGTGTACTGGCTAACACCATTAACACCAACATCCAAATCTTTTGCTATTTCTAAAGCAAACTGAATACCAGGACTTGTCAGCAGTTCTGTAATTTTAATATTATGATCATTATTTTGGAAAGTGGGGACATTATCATTAATATCCTGAATCTCTATGTCTATACTAAAAATCTCCAAAGGATTATCAGCAACCACCTCTAAATGCAACACACAGCTCACACTGGATCCACATAGGATCTCTCTATCAATCCTGTCATTAACAGTCAAGCCTCCATTTTCCTTATTTACAGTAAAATATTTTTGGTATTTCTCAGATGATAAATGTAATCTGCGCTGAGCAATCTCTGCACGTTTTATGCCCAGATCCTGAGCTACATTTCCTACCCATGTCCCTGGTTCAGACTCCTCCACAATAGAATAACGAAGCTGCCCAGAGACCCAGCCCCAGCTACAAAGGAGAAGGGAGAAAGCTACTTGCCATTTCCAACACTGACAGCAGTCTCTGATGTCCATATCTTAAGATAGGTCCTTGATATTTGATTGAGCATAGATCCTGTGTAATCCACAATGTCTTTAGCTGTCAAAATGCTCTTCTTAACATTGAAAAAATAATCCATCCATAGAAAAACATCCGCAGAATTATCTTTTCTGTACAGCAGCCCTTCTTTGTGTGTGGGGAAGATGGGAGGGTGAATCACTGAGCCAGGGGGAGGAGAGAGCAGGCTTAGCTAGAACTGATCTAGCTGTAAAATTCTAAATATGCCAAGGCTGCCCTCTTCTGGCCATAATGTGAACTTCATCCACCAATTCAAAGTAAAGAAATCCAGGAAATATCCTATTGCAATTTTATTATTATTATGCTTATTTATTTTAGTAAATAAATTAAATTGGTATTAGATACTCCTCTAGTTTATGACCATTTTTTTAAGTATTCCTCTTTTAAGATGATATTTGTTTGTGAATTTTATTATTTTAAAGATACATGCTGATGATTTGTTTAGAGTAAAACAATGATAGCGAAAAAAACATTACTTTGAAAAGTTAACAAATGTATTGCTAGACATTTACTCAGCTAGAGGTTAATTTTTACACTTTGTGATTTATTTGAATACCTTGAATGTGTAATATTGGGCTTCGTTATCTATATTACTCCTGTTATAAATAATGTGTATAGTGGTTAGTTATTTAAGTAAATTGTGTTACTGTATATTAACCTGTTTTTTTTTTAACCTATTAACATTTATTATAACTATGCATTTATTATAACATCTGTTTGAATGAATCAGATATGTACAGTAGATTTCAAATTTTTTATATAATTTAGCTTGACAATTTCCCTCAATGTGATCACAAACAACAGATTGGCCTGTACAGTGACAGCGTTTTGAAAACACAATATGTAAAAAAAAAAAAAAAAAAAAAAGGTATAAAAAAATGCAGGTAAATGCACAGAAAATGCACCTAAAAGCTGGTGAATGTTCTTGAGTTTTTATTTATGTACACAAGTGTGATCCTGCCCTTAAAAGCCTGCTGCTTTCTGCTTCTAGCAAGTTTTTACTTTCTGTGAACAATGTACAGCACATGCGGCATGTACTGTAGTGTATACTTCAGCTATGTCCGGCCAAGAATGGAGCCAGGTATGATGTAACTCCTGTGAGCATGTCCAGGATGCTGCCAAGTGGGCTGAAGAGGGTGATGGGAAAATAAGCAGCAAACGAGCAAGATAATAGTGGTGGGGGAATAAAGCAGTGACTAACAGCATAGATCAGCGGTCCCCAACCTTTTTGGCACCGGGGACTGGTTGCATGGAAGAAAATTGTGCCAAGGACTGGGGGGGGGGGGGCGCACATGGGATAAACGATATTTTGCAGGCAATGGCTGGTGTTAGCACTTCAATCATCACAGCACTATGCTTGACCTGCAACGTTGCCTGTCACCAGATGCGGATTGTCACTTCCCACGTCACTTGCCATGTTGCCTGTCACCAGATGCGGAATGTCACATGCCACGTTTTCTGCCACCACTGCATTGGTGGCAGCACTGGTCCATTTAGCACAGAGGCAGGCCTCTGTGCTGTGGTGGGTTCAGAATGAAGGCAGGAAAGCGGTGATGTGGGGCGGGCGGTGAGAGATTATGTCATCTCTCTTTTCCCTGCTACACCTCTGACATTGAGGCTGACAGAACACCGGCTGTGAGGGCGGAAGAGCGGTGATGCGGGGGGTGGAGAGAGATGATTTAATCTCTGCTTGCTCCCTTCTTCCATCCACCCGGCTCTCATATGCCGGCCACTTGGCTGTCTCATGCTGCCCACCCGGCTCTCTTATGCCGGCCACCCAACTCTTCAATGCCGCCCGCCCGCCCAGGTGTCTCATGCCTGCTGCCCACACCCATGGCTGCAGAAAGACCATGGCCCAGTAGTGTGCCACGGCACGCTGGTTGACGACCCCTGGCATAGATCATAGATTATTCAGCATTGGAGGAGGACAAACTCGTAAATAATGTGCAAGTTACTGTGCATACTTGCAAATTATGGCAAGACTCACTATATTTACTTCACATTACTTCTGCTCTAAATCAAAGCTGTCACTAAATAAAGTGAATCTAAACCCAAACCCAAAAATGTTATACTGTATATTGTATCTCACCATCATTTGATGTGCTGGCTACATTTTTCTTCTTTTTGCCACGCTTTTTTTTTTTTCTTTTCACCTAGTAATTATGCCAATAACACACTTACAGTCCTAGGATGACTGCACTCACTTAAACTACTGTATCAGGACAACAAAAACAGGATAAGACTATACAATGCCGCCCCTCCCCTCTTCCCCATGATATAGAGTAGGGGTCTCAAACTAGTGGCCCTCCAGCTATTTCAAAACTACAAGTCCCATGATGCATTGCAAGGCTGACAGTTACAAGCATGACTCCAACAGGGAGAGGCATTATGGGATTTGAAGATTCATAATAGCTGGAGGGCCGCCAGTTTGAGACCCCTGATATAGAGGATGTGGTTCTGTATTCCTCAAAGATACCTGTGAAAAATATATTTGATATCATTCAGCACAGGCAGAGAACACAGGAAGTTAAGTTTACGAGAGTTCTGGCAAGATCAACAGGTATTAAACAGATATAACAAAACTCTTTTTCATTGGTACATTTAACAGACCAAAATGAGGCAAAAGCATCAGGCAGACATTAATTTTAAAGAGTTGACATACCCTTATAGTTTTTTAAGCTAACTGCATGTGGAGATAGATAAAAAAAAACATTTTAAGTATTATTAGCAAGTTTTAATGTAGTATTTAAACCTTTCAAAACCTGTATGCAAACATATGCCCACATCATAACCTCAACAATGCAGGGATGCATCAATTAGGAGCTGACCACACTGCATTGTGAGACACAGTGGAGTTGTTCCATTATTGGATAGTGGAAACTTAAAATGAAGTCAAAATCTTATTGGATTTTGACATTCAGCATTGATAATTACCCACAAGTACCCACAATTTTGCATTAGAAGCTATCAACTAAAAAAAAACAAAATCTTAAACTAAATCTTAAATAATAAGCATTCGTAATTACCCACAATTTTGCATTAGAAGCTATGAACTAAAATAAAAACTAAATCTTAAATAATAATAGCAATACCTCACCTTGCTTGGGTCCTTTAAGCAGCTTGTATCTGATGTGCTATCATTGTCTTTAACTAGTTCTCGTAGCTGAGGAAAATCCAGAGACTGTAGAAAAGCTGAATCCCTCTGTTGTGGGGCTGGGGGCACATTAGTTTGGTAACATTGTCCTTGTGCTCCTGGAGGAACCATCCTGACCTCCATGTATTTTAAGGTTCCATCTGTGTTCAGGAAAAGAGCCGGCTTATACTGATCCATGTATGGTTTTGTGTCAGACCCACTCAGATAACAGCAAGTGGTACTATAACCATAACTTTCTTTCCTCAGACACTTTACTAGTAATATAATGAAAGTCACAAGGGAAACCAAACTGATAGCCACAAGAGAAACAATTAAATATAACGTCATATCTGATGGTGGTTTGGAGTTTATGAGGAAATCTCCTGATTTAGGTCTTTCTACTACAACCTCATCTGCTATACTGACAAATACAGTGACAGTAGTAGATAATGGGGGATCCCCATGATCACTGATAATGAGGACAAGTTGCCGTTCTGTATTTTCTGCTTCCTGAAATCCTCGTAAAGTCCTGACTTCTCCTGTATGTTTAGACACCTGGAATAGTGAAAAACTGGCAGGATCAATGAGATTAAAGGCCAACCAGGCATTGTGACCAGAGTCCAGATCCACTGCAGTCAGTTTTGTCACCAGATATCCAGCACTTGTAGATTTTGGGATCCTCTCTTGGACAATGAGATCCTCAGAGTGTTCCGGATACAGCAGGGTGGGGGAGTTGTCATTTGTATCCAATATGAATATAAAGACAGGGACAGTGGAAAATAACTTTGGAGATCCAGAATCCTCTACTTTTATGGTGATTTGTAGAGTCTGAATGTGCTCATAGTCAAAGGAACGCTGAGCATATATATCACCATTATTAGAATTAATGTAAACAAAAGAGGATACAGAGGATCCATCTATCTGGGTCTCTGCTATAGAATAAACCAGATCAGAGTTAACCCCTTCATCTGCATCAGTAGCAGACACTGTACATAGAAGAGCCCCGGGGTCACTGTTCTCCTTAATAAAGGCATTATAGGTAGATTGTGTAAATGTTGGTGCATTATCATTAACATCAGAAACCCTGAGACTAACAATCGTGCTACTGGACAGAGCCGGAGAGCCTAAATCAGTAGCTGTCAGTTCAATAGTATATTGGAATTTTTTTTCTCTATCTAGATTCCCATCAGTGATCAGTGAATAACGATTTTTAACTGCTCTAATCTTGAATGGTAATTGTGGAGAGATATCCAATTGTATTTCTCCATTTTTCCCAGAATCTTTATCTCTCACATTAATTAATCCCACAGTTGTTCCTATCTGTATATTTTCTGGAATCTCATTTAATAAGGAGGTGAAAGAAATTTCTGGGGGATTATCATTGACATCTTCTATTTCCACCTGAATCAGACAATTCCCTATCAGGCTGGGTAATCCTTTATCTTCTGCTTCAATTGATAATTCATGAAGATACAATTCTTCATAATCTACATTTCCTTTTATAAAGATTTCTCCACTATGCTGGTTCAAATCAAATAACTGCTTTGAGGATTCAGAAGTGTGACTATCAAAATAATACTGAATTTCTCCATTTGCCCCCTTATCTAGATCTGTTGCATTTAATGACAATACAACTGTATTTAAAGGGAGATTTTCCTTCAGCTTGATTTTATAAATTGACTGGTTAAAAACTGGTGGATTATCATTAATATCTAACACTGTTATTGTGATATGACAGGATCCTGACTTAGCCGGTTCTCCTCCATCTATAGCAGTGAGAATAAGATTGTGTTCTTGTTTCTCCTCCCTATCTAACACCTTCTCTAATATCAGCTGAGGGATGAGAGTGCCGTCTATACGTTTTTTTAAGGTTAATGAGAAATAAGGATTTGTGTTTAAGGTGTACTGACTAACACCATTAATACCTACATCCAAATCCTTTGCTATCTCTAAGGCAAACTGAGCACCAGGATTGGTAAACACTTCTGTAATTTTAATAACATGATCATTAATTAAGAAAGTGGGGAAATTATCATTGATATCCTGAATCTCTATGTCTAGACTAAAAATCTCCAAAGGATTTTCAGCAACTACCTCTAAATGCAACACACAGCTCACACTGGATCCACACAGGATCTCTCGATCAATCCTGTCATTAACAATCAAGCCTCCATTTTCCTTATTAACAGTAAAACAATTTTTGTATTTCTCAGATGATAAATGTAATCTGCGCTGAGCAATCTCTGCACGTTTTATGCCCAGATCCTGAGCTACATTTCCTACCCATGTCCCTGGATCAGACTCCTCCACAATAGAATAACGAAGCTGCCCAGAGACCCAGCCCCAGCTACAAAGGAGAAGGGAGAAAGCTACTTGCCATTTCCAACACAGACAGGAGTCTCTGATGTCCATATCTTAAGATAGGTCCTTGATATCTGATTGAGCATAGATCCTGTGTAATCCACAATGCCTTTAGATGTCAAAATGCTCTTCTTAACATTGGAAAAATAATCCATCCACAGAAAAACATCCACAGCATTATCTTTTCTGTACAGCAGCTCTTCTTTGTGTGTGGGGAAAGATGGGAGGGTGAATCACTGAGCCAGGGGGAGGAGAGAGCAGGCTTAGCTAGAACTGATCTAGCTGTAAAATTCTAAATATGCCAAGGCTGCCCTCTTCTGGCCATAATGTGAACTTAGTCTACCAATTCAAAGTAAAGAAATCAGGAAAATATTGTATTGCATTTTTAACAAAATTTTCCTGATTTCTTTACTTTGAATTGGTGGATGAAGTTCACATTATGGCACATTTTAAGATAATATTTGTTTGTGAATTATATTTTTTTAAAGATACATGCCGATGATTTGTTGAGAGTAAAAAAATGTTACATAACAAAGTAACATAACTTTGAAAATTAAACAAATGTATTGCTAGACAATTACTTAGCTTAATATTACTTAATAAATTATACCCTTTGTGATTTATTTAAAAAGCTTGAATGTGTAATATTTGGCTTCATTATCTACTGTATATTACTCCTGTTATAAATGGTTTGTTATTTAAGTAAATCTATTTGCTGTATATTAACCTGTAAGAAAACCTTTATTATAACTATGCGTTTATTATAACATCTGCTTGAAAGAATCAGATATGTACAGACAATTTAAATGTTTTTATTAATTTAGCTTGACAATTTATCTCAATATGTAATAGTACACATGTGTGATCACAAACAGGACCATTACAAACTTATCAGGTAAACATATTGGAATTTTTTTTGTATTTGTTTGTTTTGTATGAGAGATCATATACTAAGTTAGCAGCTTTTCAGTACCGATTGATAGTATATAATAACCACTAGCATGATTTCCAACTATTTAAATACACATATTTGAATTGCCAGCCCTGCTTACTGATATTCTATTTTGATATATTATTTTTTATGCAAATAGCAAATATACCCGAGGGTGTTTTCACACCATCCTAAAACACCATGCACAGCAGAACTCATATAGGGAGAGCGAAAGACAACAATCTCCACTAATCAGGGCTCTATTGCTTTGCACAATACTTGTCAGATTAACAACAAGATGTTTGCAAGAGATGACTAGCAATGTACTGCTTATCTTTCTGTACCCAATCACGGGAGGAGAAGTGAATGAGAAAGTAAAATGACAATATCCATTTTTTTTAGTTACCCATCAGATTGATAAATACATTGTTAGTTCTGGTAGAAAATGATTAGGGCCCAATATAACCTATTTATTAAGGGTAAGTACCATTGCCATGAATTTTAAGGGGGTAGGAGTGATGCAGAATTGAGTGGGATGTATAAGTTACAAACATAATTTGGGACATATTTGTTGGATTTATATTTCAAACAATTAGATGATATTTTAACCAGGATTTCCACTCAATAATAAAGATGTAATTTTTTTCATGCCTATAAGACATTTTTAAGTATAACGTTTTTAATATTTGTAAGAAGGGACTGCTGAGTATATTATTGCGGTAGCAATGACCCCAGGTTAATCCAGCATCATTTCTACATGATTTTTCCTAATAAAAGGATTCATAAAGCACTAGCCTGACGCAGTATTACAAAATGCACTCAAGTTCTTTACAGAAGTATAATGTTCCTTACAGAATGTGTAAGTCCCACGCTTATGGAAAAAAATATTTTGAAGGAGGAGAACTGCTGCCTCTACCAATACAGTACATCCACCTGGGTGGAATGTATAAGGTAAGTATGTGAAGGAGGGAGTGTAGAAGTGGTGCTGTTCTGGGGTGTAGTGTCACATACCCCTCTAAAGCTTGCAAGAAATCCAAAATGAGATAACAAATAAAATATATCTCAGATGTAAACAAAGGCAGAAATATATAAAGTGTGAACCAAATATGCAAATGACCTGTGTCCTGGCACAACAATCTGATATGCTCATTCATATATATATATATATATATATATATATATATATATATATATATATATATATATATATATATATATATGTATAACCTCAATGTGGCTCATATGATCAAAATACAAAAGGTAATACCATGAATATGTGCATGTGTTTAAACACCTATGAAAACATGAAGTGACTGGTGCCCTTTACGTATCTAAGGTGATACTCCCATATATCAAATGACAAATTAAGACAATATATGCTATGTGCAAAAATAGTCCATATGCCATATCGATGCAATAACAGAAGAATTAAAAAATAAATAAATATAAAAATAAGAATAAAAATAAAAATAAAGTGACAGGTGCTCTTCATAAACTGTGCTCTGTGCTACTTATAGGTGCCCTATAGGTAATGCACTCATTGGAATCATTCACCCCACATAGGGGTAATGCCCTTTCACAGTATCTGCCACTGTGTAGCAAACAAACAGCTTTTTTCTGTGTCATCTAATTGTTTGCGTGTTTGCAGTATGAGATATGAGGATCTCCTTTAGCTTTACCTTCATAGCTCCTGTCTAGGATCAATAGCTTGCAGCAGCAGAATGAGCTGTCCCATGTGAGGTGAAAGAGTGAAACTACAACCCACAACAGCGCCACTTCTACCCTCCCTCCTTCACATCCTTACAGAATGTAACTGGGTTTATGCATTCATTTAGTGCTTTAGTGAAATAAGATAGTGTTGCCTATCAACAACTTTATCTTTAGCTGAACACAAAACTTTAGACTGGTAAGAGATTAGTTTGTATCAAGAACATATGTGATGTGTACTGTATAAATCAACAAGCTAGAAAGATGCAGTTTTCAATTAGGTTATCTAAATGAACATTAAAGTGCCATTAAACCCAAAAATGTAATACTGTATATAGCAGTTTACCAATCCTTAGATGTATCAACTTTATTCATTTTGTTTTTGGCTTTTTTTCCTGGTAATCTGGCCAGTGACATACCTCTTGTACTATACAGTCACCAATCCTGGATGAAGGAGCAAAGGGGGCAGATTTAGACAGCAGCATTTTTAGTCTGGGGGAGGAGAGTGTTAGAAATACTAGCACTCTAACTCTACTTAAATACACTAAAAAAATGAAGCTGAACTCCAGCTAATACTTTATAAGCAGTCACACAGTTTTTTTTTTTACTTTGGAATAAAGGTTTTACATAACTAAATAAAAGCTGATCTTTGTAAGTACCCCATGCCAGTATTAAATTGTCTGTTTTACCCATGTAACTGCAAGGGAGCTTTTCTATTGAAAATCAACAGACTTATAGGGCGTACACACGGTCGGACTTTGTTCGGACATTCCGACAACAAAATCCTAGGATTTTTTCCGACGGATGTTGGCTCAAACTTGTTTTGTCTACACACGGTCGCACAAAGTTGTCGGAAAATCCGATCGTTCTAAACGCGGTGACGTAAAACATGTACGTCGGGACTATAAACGGGGCAGTGGCCAATAGCTTTCATCTCTTTATTTATTCTGAGCATGCGTGGCACTTTGTCCGTTGGATTTGTGTACACACGATCGGAATTTCCGACAACGGATTTTGTTGTCGGAAAATTTTATCTCCTGCTCTCCAACTTTGTGTGTCAGAAAATCCGATGGAAAATGTCCGATGGAGCCCACACACGGTCGGAATTTCCGACAACACGCTCCGATCGGACATTTTCCATCGGAAAATCCGACCGTGTGTACGGGGCATTACAGGTTGGACCACCAGATGAGGATAGAGGAAAGAAATCCCAAAAAAGGAAACAAATACAGCCACCACACCTAAGAATTAGTAAGCTGCAGTATAATAAATGTTTTCTTTTGGGTTTCATACTACTTTAAGCAACCAAAATCCACAAAGCAAAGAAAAAAAAACCTGCATGTTAAAATTAATGTTATCCCAAATAATTTCAACCTGCAACGTACACTGCATGTAAAGTACAAATATGTTTACATATACATCAGTTGTACAATCGTTTCCTACACTCGATAGAAATGTCTTTAGCTTTTTTTCAGTAAATAAAAAAACAACTAAATGAAAGCTGAAAAAAAAAATAAAATACACAGGACACAAACTAAGCGTAACAGTAGCTAATTACTATGTGATGCAGTCAGAATATCAGCATGATAAACAAGAAAATAGTATAGGGGTCCATTTCTTACATGTCAGGTTCCCGTAAATGTAAGATTGATAAATATACTAATAATACTAATAAGCAATCATGATAGGTAGCGGTACCCATTCTAGCCACAGAGGCTTATAAAATACTGTTTACAGAGAGATGCTTGCAGACAGCTTGAACACAGCCATTGTTCATTCAGTATACACTTGCAGCTTTCATTAGTATAATATACAACAGTTTATTACATCTGAAATAGGAAAAATATTGCTGCAATTAGACAGTCTGTGACACTTATGCCTTTCCTATTATTTTATCTTGGGGGTCTCTTCATAAACACCCTATTTTATGAATAATCATACAATTAACATAAGCCCTCATGCATACAGAATGCTTACTAGCTCCTGTGTGCTGAGGCGTAAAATCCCAAGCACTTTCAGGTGCCTGGAGAGTCACATAAGCCACGTACAGCCACCAATACAATTGAATGGCTGTAAATAGCTGTGCTTGGGTAAACACTCAATAAAAGTGAGCAAAAAAATCTTTCATAAAATGTCTCAGAATATCAAGAAGAATTAACAAAAACAAATGTAAATAATAAAAAAACTAAATATTAAATATTACATGTAATTTTTTTTGACCAGTTTGAAAATTTACTATGATTACTGAATGCAAAAGCATTACAAAAAATAATATGTTCAAAAAGATAAACTAACCACATGGGGTGAAAGCTTTGGAATGCCCTCACGGTATCCTCTCTAACCCCAGCCAGCTCTTAGACTGAGAACTGAGCGATCAAAGACTGCTGATCACTCAGTTCTCAGTGTTCCATGAGCAGAGAGCTGGTGACTGTCACAAAACGAACTGCATTCCTGTGATCCCTAGAAGAAGTATAGCCAAATGAGCTTTGGCTATGATTCTCCTTTAAGATGGCTCTGAATAGGTCACCACATTGCATTATGAGAGGCAGTTAGGTTGTGCTGCCTGTTAACTTCACTAAATAACTGTGTATGTAAAGAAAGGCTGGGAGTTCTTGGTCATACTAGTTAACATTGAAGTTTGCTTTCAGTGTCACAGGAAGTTGGTGCCTGACGTCAGCCCTAGAGGGTAATAATAATAATAACTTAGCTTTAAACGTGAATCTTTTAAATAATAAAAAAGCACAAAACAGGTGGAATGCTATCTCTAACTTTGCATGCATTTATCTAAGAAGGTATAACCATATTTCATTCATTCCAACAAATCTGAAGTCTGCTATATTCCAATGAGTGAAATGTAGATTTAAAGTATAACTCACCTTGCTTGAATTATTCAGACAGCTTGTATCTGATGTGCTATCACTGTCTTTAATGAGTTCCCGTAACTGAGGAAAATCCAGAGATTGCAAAAAAACAGAATCCCTCTGTTGCGGGGTTGGCGGCACATTTGTTTGGTAACATTGTCCCTGTACTCCTGGAGGAACCATCCTTACCTCCATGTATTTTAAAGTTCCATCTGTGTTCAGGAAAAGAGCTGGCTGATATTTATCTGTGTATGGTTTGGACTCACTAAGGAAACAGCAGCTGTTACTATAACCATAACTGTCCCTCCTCAGACATTTCACCAGTAATATAATGAATGTAACAAGAGAAACTAAACTGATTGCCACAAGAGAAACAATTAAATATAAAGTCATATCTGATGGTGGTTTGGAGTTTGAGAGAAAATTTCCAGATGTGGGCCTCTGTATTACAACCTCATCTACTATACTGATAAGTACAGTGACAGTAGTAAATAATGGGGGATCCCCGTGATCAATTATTAAGATGCCAAGTTGCTGCTCTGTGTTTTCTGCCTCTTGAAATCCACGTAGAGTCCTGACCTCTCCTGTATATTTAGACACTTGGAACGGGGAAGAACTGCCAGGGTCAATGAGATTAAAGGCCAACCAAGCATTGTGACCAGAGTCCAGATCCACTGCAGTCAGTTTTGTCACCAGATATCCAGCACTTGTAGATTTTGGGATCCTCTCTTGGACAATGAGATCCTCAGAGTGTTCCGGATACAGCAGAGTGGGAGAGTTGTCATTTGTATCCAATATGAAGATAAAGACAGGGACAGTGGAAAATAGCTTTGGAGATCCAGAATCCTCTACTTTTATGGTGATTTGTAGAGTCTGAATGTGTTCATAGTCAAAGGAACGCTGAGCATATATATCACCAGTATTAGAATTTATGTAAACAAAAGAAGATACAGAGGATCCATCTATCTGGGTCTCTACTATAGAGTACACCAGATCAGAGTTAACCCCTTCATCTGCATCAGTAGCAGACACTGTACATAGAAGAGTCCCTGGGTCACTGTTCTCTTTAATGAAGGCATTATAGGTAGATTGTGTAAATGTTGGTGCATTATCATTAACATCAGAAACCCTGAGAATAACAATCATTGTACTGGACAATGCAGGAGATCCTAAATCATTAGCTGTCACCTCAATTGTGTATTGTGAAATTTGTTCTCGATCCAAAATGCTATCAGTGATCAGTGAATAATGATTTTTTATTGTTCTGATATTAAAAGGCAAATGAGGGGACATATTCAATTGTATCTCACCATTTTTCCCAGAATCCTTATCGCCCACATTAATTATTCCCACCGTTGTTCCTAATGGTACATTTTCTGGAATCTCATTTGTCAAAGAGTTGAAAGAAATTTCTGGGAAATTATCGTTGACATCTTCTATTTCTACCTGAATTAAGCAGTTCCCTATCAGTCTGGGTGATCCTTTATCTTCTGCTTTTATTGATAATTCATGAAAATGTAATTCTTCATAATCCAAATTTCCTTGTAGAAAGATTTCTCCGCTATGCTGGTTTAACTCAAATAACTGTCTTGAGGAGTCAGAAGTGTGACTATCAAAATAATACTGAATTTCTCCATTTGCCCCTTCATCCAGATCTGTTGCATTTAATAGCAATACAACTGTATTGAAAGGGAGATTTTCCTTTAGCTTAATCTTGTAAACTGATTGATCAAAAGATGGTGCATTGTCATTAATATCTAACACTGTTATTTTGATATAACATGTTCCTGATCTAGCCGGTTCTCCACCATCTATAGCAGTGAGAATAAGATTGTGTTCTTGCTTCTCCTCCCTATCTAACACCTTCTCTAATATCAGCTGAGGGATGAGAGTGCCATCCTTACGATTCTTTACAGACAATGAGAAATAAGGATTTGTGTTTAATATGTACTGACTAACACCATTAACACCAACATCCAAATCCTTTGCTATCTCTAAGGCAAACTGAGCACCGGGACTTGTCCAGAATTCAGTAATTTCAACAACATAACTATCAAGCATGAATGTGGGAGAATTATCATTAATATCCTGAATCTCTATGTCTAGCTTGAAAAGCTCTAATGAATTTTTAGTAACCACCTCTAAATGCAGCACACAATTCACACTGGATCCACACAGGATCTCTCTATCAATCCTGTCATTAACAGTCAAGCCTCCATTTTCCTTATTTACAGTAAAACAATTTTGGTATTTCTCAGATGATAAATGTAATCTGCGCTGAGCAATCTCTGCACGTTTTATGCCCAGATCCTGAGCTACATTTCCTACCCATGTCCCTGGATCAGACTCCTCCACAATAGAATAACGAAGCTGCCCAGAGACCCAGCCCCAGCTACAAAGGAGAAGGGAGAAAGCTACTTGCCATTTCCAACACAGACAGCAGTCTCTGATGTCCATATCTTATAGAGTTTCCTTGATATTTGGTGGAACATAGATCTAGTGTAATCCACACTGCCAGTGGCTGGCAAATTCTTCTTTTCACAACTGAAGAAAATATCCATCCATAGAAAAACACATCCACAGCATTTTCTTCTGTATACAGCAGCACTTCTTTGTGTGCGAGGCAAGATGGGAGGGTGAATCACTGAGCCAGGGGGAGGAGAGTGCAGAGCTAGCTTGAATGGATTTAGTATAGAAACTAAATAATCCAAGGCTGCCCTCTACTGGTCAATAAACTAACCTTTACTCTTTTAATGTTATGTATGAATTTTCAGCAGAAAATCACATATTCTGTTATCATTTCTATTTCTATTTTAAAAACATAGTAAAATAATAATAATTGTTCAGTTATCATGACTGTATGATAATTTGAAAGCTGTCAGCAAAATTGTATTATATTTTAATATTTTAATATACATAATTCAGTGCAATTTACAAAATGGCTGTGTCCCCGGTACTAGAAAACAGTATGCTACACTATACAAGATATTCCTACTCAAAAATTGAGTTAAGATTTGAGAAATCATATAAACTACTATTAAATGTATTATTAAGGGTAAAATTATGCATGAAAAGAAACACAATTTTAACCGCTCAGCCCCGGAAGATTTTACCCCCTTCCTGACCAGAGCACTTTTTGCGATTCGGCACTGTGACGCTTTAACTGACAATTGCGAGGTCATACGACGTTGCACCCTTTTCCCCACAAATAGAGCTTTCTTTTTTTTTTTTAAAAGGTTAATAGAGCTTTCTTGTAGTGGTATTTGATCACCTATGTAGTTTTTATTTTTTGCGCTATAAAAAAAAAAAGAGCGACAATTTTGAAAAAAATGCAATATTTTTTACTTTTTGCTATAATAAATATCCCCCCAAAATATATAAAAAAAAAAATAAAAAAAAAAATTTTTTCCTCAGTTTAGGCCAATATGTATTATTCTACAAAACGCAATAAGTACATATTGATTGGTTTGCGCAAAAGTTATAGCATCTACAAAATAGGGGATAGTTTTATGGCATTTTTATTATCATTTTTTTTTTATTAGTAATGGCAGCAATCTGTGATTTTTATCGTAAATGCGACATTATGGCGGACACATCGGACACTTTTGGCACTTTTTTTTGGCATTTTGGCACCATTGTCATTTATACAGCGATTAGTGCTATAAAAATGCACTGATTACTGTGTAAATTACACTGGCAGGGAAGGGATTAAATACTAGGGGGCGATCAAGGAGTTAAGTGTGTCCTAGGGGGTGATTTTAACTGTGGGGGGATGGGCTACCACTCACATGACAGCGATCACTGCTCCCGATGACAGGGAGCAGTGATCTCTGTCATGTCACTAGGCTCCGTGACACGTTCACCGGGAGACCGGCGGACATTGAGTCCGCAGGTCCCACGGGCACGGTCACGCTGTATGCGGCGGGCATGCCTGCTAGCCCCGCCAATTAAAGGGGATGTACAGGTACGCCCATTTGCCCACCGCTACCATTGTGCCGACGTATATCGGCATGCAGCGGTCAGCAAATGGTTAAAGACTACAATCATATTATTGATAGAGTTTAAAAGATAAACATACTACTTGATGCCTTGAAAATTTAATATTACTGAAATAATGGCGTGTCAGTTAAGTAGCCTCTAAAAATGTACACTAATCTGCAAAAAGGTCTTCATTATACTTCAATTTAGTTGCAGACAGTAATCTAACATTCTATAATCTACAACGTCTTATCCCTCCAAACGGAGAACAGTTTTCTGTAAAAGCCTTAACCCTTCTCTTTTCTATTCTGCTACTAATTACTTATTACCTTTGTCCTGCCCAGACCTGGCCACTTTTGTCAAGAACAGCTCGCTCTCAACCTCCCTGGACATACTTTCTCCCCTTGCTACATTAGACCCTAACTGCTACAACTCTGGCAAACAGGCGACACCAGAAGTCTCAAAAGATATAGCCATGCTCTTGAGTAAGTGTGACATAAAGCTAAATCTCTGCATGACTTCACCTTTTGTAAATCTGCTCTCCTAAAATATAAATCATTCTTCCATATTGCCAAACAGACCTGTTTGTTCACGCTCAATAACACTCTCTTACCCAGTCTCATTATTGTCCCCACTGCCTTCACCCACTTATTGATTCATTGCCCAGGATATAGCTAATCATTTAAATAATTTAAAAAACAAGATAAATGCAATTTGTGATGAGATCCCACTGTTTTGATATCTCTCCCCACTTAACATGCAGTGTCCACCTCCACCCTCACTACTTTCCCCTTTTAAATCTGTTATCACAGAAGATACTACTAAACTTTTCTCAGATGCCACCTAACCACCTGTCCCCTTGACTCTATTCCCTCACAGGTACTCGGGTCATCTTCTTGCTCTATCCTTTTTTAGGTGGTATGGTGGTATTCCCTGGTTCTGTGTCCTTTCCTTGGTTTTCTTTGCACAGGACTCACAGACTGTGGTGTTGCACCTGACCATCAGTGTCCTGCCCAATACCATAATATTGGTGTGGGCAGGACTGATATATTTAGTGGGCAGTCTATGTTGCTGACCTCACTGCACAGTTGTAGGTGTGGGCTAGAAGGTGACATCTATCAGCTATGTCATTACACCATGTTGCAGGTGTGTTTCATTGTGGAGCACACCTATGGTTTTTGGCAGGAACATCAGGGAACGTGCACCACTGGGTGCTCCATGCATGGAGGATTTATGGAGTGGATGTGGGGAGTCAGATTTAGTTCTGCTCCCCATTTCAGACTGGAAGGTTTGCTTATCTCTGTGACTGGTGGCCTCTGCTAGATAATTTACCTCTCTCTGACCATGCACCATAAGGGCAGTACCCCTAAACTTGGTCCTGTTCCAACTGATTAGTTTCCTTTCTATGTCTCCTTCCAACAGGTTTCCTCTATATCTTCTTTTCTGGGGGTTTCTCTCTTGGCAATCAGCATTGTTCCTCACTCATATAAATCTAGTTTTTGTAGTCGCTTGTGCAGAATAGTCAATATGTGTCAATATGTAGATATATACCACCTTGTTTTTGGAGGTTTAAGTTATGATAAACAGCATGCAAGTATATAAAGACTTTCATCCGCATAGGGTCCCATCACAAAACAAGAGCTTAGGCCACCTTGAGTTTTATGAGCAGTAAATCCCATGCTTGCCCTTATATTTATAAAAAGTGGCATGAACCAGCATGATAACATCACATGCTTAACCCCTCCCTATTTTGTCGAGTGACCTTATCAGGAGCCTTAAGCTTAGTTTGTCCCCTTACAAATATTATAATTGTAATAATTATTTACATTATTGAGAATTTTTTTAGATGGACATGAAAATCAATATTTACTACCTCATGATATACAGTATATATTCATAGTCCTAAGGCATGGTTCTGAAGATGCAGATGCTGCAAAATGTGTATGTGTCTGTTTTTTATCCTTAGTATGATTAATAAAATGTATATTTTTGTATATTAAAATGTTGGACACCTGCACCTTGGTGATTAGGTGGCGGTATAGTTGAGCAGCTGCTATCAATACTGTCCCCTCAAGAGGGCCAAATTACATAATTAAATTATGGACAGCGCTTGCTCCACCTTATACTAATATAAAGTGCCACTATGTATAGTGTAGGTCGTATAGTGTAATGAATGAAGAGAGAGGTAGGCAGCTTAGGCAGCTTATTTGCAGGCAGTGTATATTTGATATATATATATATATATATATATATATATATATATATATATATATATATATATATATATATATATATACATATATATAGGGTCTATATATATATATATATATATATATATACATATATATAGGGTCTAGTATATATATATGTGTATATATATATATAGATATATATATATTCGTAGATTAGATATTCAGTGTATAATCTATATTCAGTCAGTACAGGCAGTGTATTTATATATACAGTGTATATACAGTCTAGTATATACTCTGCATTTAGTGTAGATTAGATATTCAGTGTAGAATCTCAATTCAGGCAGTGTAGTATAAACAATGTAGTGTATTGAAGTGGTTAACCCTGTGCCAAAATGTAAAAAAATGGCGTGGGAGTCCCCCCCAAAATCCAAAATCCATACCAGGCCCTTCAGGTCTGGTATGGATTTTAAGGGGAACCCTGCGCTAATTTTTTTAAAAAAAATTGTCCCTGAATGGCAGTCTGGAAGTGTGGTCCCCCTACCTGGGGGCAAGGTGTCAATTTTCCTCCAGGCCGCTCTGATGCCCCATACAAAGGCCACACCGCTTCCCTCATATCCATCCCAAACTCAATAAGTATCCATATTGCGCAATTGCGTATGGTTTTATATACTGGTTATGTGCATGTTTTCAAAATTAAAGTGGGCCACTCTGGGTAAAGTCCAGGGCCAAATTTTTGTCCCAATCCAGCCCTGCTGATATCTATAGTACTGTGGAGTTTTATAAATCATCTGGTTTGGCCAAATTTCATATGGTTTTGGCAGAATTTTAAATAGGATACACTGGGCCCTTGGCCAATTGGTCAGATTCAACCATCTCTAATAAAACGTCAAATACTGTATAATAAAATAATGAATATGTATAAATGCTATAATTTTGTCTGAGTATTAAGTCATATTGGCAGACTGAAGTGCAAAGGAGAGAAGAAACCTTTCATAGATTTTGTGAAGACACAAAACCTGTTTCACTATCACAAAAAAAATTACAGGAGCCAATTAACCACTTGAAGTGGAGTTCCACCCAAAAATGGAACTTCCACTTTTTGGAATTCCCCCCCTGGTGTCACATTTGGCACCTTTCAGGGGGAGGAGGGAGCAGATACCTGTCTAATACAGGTATTTGCTCCCACTTCCTGGCATAGATCACCACGGTGATTGCGGGGACCTACGCCACTTCCGGCGCCTACTCTGTCCTCCCCTGCTGTCTTCTGGGAGACACACAGGTCCCAGAAGACAGCGGGGACCAGTGAGGACGTGCAGCGTGACTCCCGCATGCGCAGTAGAGAACCAGGAAGTGAAGCCGCATGGCTTCACTTCCTGATTTCCTTACCAAGCCTACGGACAGAACGGCTTCGGCTGCCGACATCGCGGGCTCCCTGGACAGGTAAGTGTCCATATATTAAAAGTCAGCAGCTGCAGTATTTGTAGCTGCTGGCTTTTAACATTTTTTTTTCGGCGAACCTCTGCTTTAAGGACGGAGCCTCTTTTTGAGATTTATTTTTTACAATTTAAAAACAGGTTTTTTTGCTATATACATATATAGTTGGATGGTTTTCAGAAACAGAACATTACTCCCAGTCCCTGGTATTAGTGAGAAGATTGTGAAAGGGGAGACATGGCTCTCTCAGAGGATAGTGGGATTTTGAAGGGAGATAATGTGTCTATTTGAAGGTGAGCAATACCGACAACGGTTAGTATAAAAATATAAATTTTGATGAGACAAATGGATAAAAGACAATACAGTCTAATTACAATCAAAATACATATTGTGACCTTAGATTACACTTTGGTATATGAAATCAATTTGCGTAAGTATGCAGGGGCAGCCAACATGTTTCGCTTATCACTTCATCAGGGCACTACATGCATTACTGATTTCATCTAGATTACATAAAATATGAAACATACCATTAGTATAATAATGCATATCCCATAATCAATTTAGAAACACCAACAGGTTATTCAGATAAAGAACATTTATGTACAAAAAATATTACACATGCTCACCTGGTCTGATAAAAGAAAGTGAACCACTAAAAGACACCACTTCACAGCCATTCACCCATGATAGCACCACCTGGGGCTGATTTCCCATGGATGTCAGGTCCGATCGGATTAAGCCGGTAAGGAAATTGGACCGTGTTTAAATTGTGGAAAGAATGGTAATCTGACAGTTTAAGAAGACAAAATTATATGAGTAATGACTTACAAAAATACGATTTAAAGTTGATAATCATGCTGGTATTAACCTATGTATAAGCAGCATACATATTATTGGAATCTGTATAGGCAACAGCATATGATGCCTAGTGCCACATGTTATAGAAAGATTCCAATAAGGATTTTAACAATGCCGTCTAAAATCTATAGATAATTAATGTGTTAATTTTGTATATATAATCCTAAATAATTATCTTCGGTTTGTAAATAATTGATATCCTGATTTAATATATATTAATTTTTATTTTTATCATTAAATTTATGTAATAGATGTAATTAATTGATTTTATTAGCCACTATAAAATAAATAAAGGGTGTATGAGGTATAGAGAAGCCACTTGGATTGCTGGGGCTGGCTACTTACATATAAAAAGAAAAAAGTTACTAGTTAGCGAGTGTCGGCTGACCCTTCACTTCCGGTGGGACCGTGTACATTTAAGATGGCGTTGTCGGCTTATTGCCGACACTCGCATCTTAATCTTACAGTGATGTGGTACTTTCCACACCGCTGTCTCACCACCTCCTTAGGATAATCTCACCTATATCATCCACAAGGTAAGAGTTGTTCTCCCAGTTGTGGGTCCTTTCCACTGCTGTTTGCTTTCTGGTTGGGTGGCCGTTGTGCGGTGTGTTTGGTGTATCACCCGCACAGCTTTATTAGTTCATGTAGTAACTTTTTTTTCTTTTCATATGTAAGTAGCCAGCCCCAGCAATCCAAGTGGCTTCTCTATATCTCATACACCCTTTATTTATTTTATAGTAGCTAATAAAATCATTTAATTATATATATTACATAAATTTAATAGTTAATGATAAAAATAAAAATTAATATGTATTAAATCAGGATATTAATTATTTACAAACCGAAGATAATTTGTATCTTCGTAAGTCATTCCTCATATAATTTTGTCTTCTTAAACTGTCAGATTACCATTCTTTCCACAATTTAAACACGGTCCAATTTCCCTACCGGCCTAACCCGATCGGACCTGACATCCAAGGGAAATCAGCCCCAGGTGGTCCTATCATGGGTAAAAAATTCTACAGGTTGCATGTTTTGAGTTACAGAGGAGGTCTAGGGCTAGAATTATTGATCTCGCTCTACTGATCGCAGCAATACTTCACACGTTTTCATATGCGGGTGCTACTCACGTAATGTGTTCGCTTTTCTTATTTATTTTACCTTTTATTTTTTATTTTTACACTGTTCTTTAAAAAAAATGTGTCACTTTTATTCCTATTACAAGGAATGTAAACATCCCTTATAATAGAAAAAAAAGCATGACAGGACCTCTTAAATATGAGATCTGGGGTCAAAAAGACCTCAGATCTCATATTTACACTAAAATGCAATACAAAAAAAATTGTCATTTAAAAAAAAAAAAAGAAGTCCCTTTAAGAGCTATGGACGGAAGTGACGTTTTGACGTCGCTCCCACCCTGCAATGATATAAAGACGGGTGGGGGCCATCTTCCCCTCACTCGTCTCCATGTCACACAAGGGACAGCATCCGATTGCCTCTGCCGCTGCCGACGGCTCTGTTAAGCGGTGGAGGGCACCCGAGCGCGGCGGGAGGGGGGGCCCCTCTCATGCCACCAAAAAAGTGATCTCACAGCGAATCCACCGCAGAGACCACTATTATCGTAAACCAGACTGCCGGCCAAAGAAGAGGATACTGGGGTTATGGCAGCTAGTTGCTGCCATAACAACGATATTCCACTTCAAAGTTAGGACGTATATTGGCGTGCGGTGGTCTGGAAGTAGTTAACCTGCAAAGTATGCAGCTGGTGAATGGTTTCCAACTTGCATACTTTTTCCTGCTTAAGCTAGCCATACATGCATAGATTTATTTTCTTCAACTTAAGGGCTGAATGAAAGAAGTCTAGTAGATTCCACCATCCATCCAGCTGATTGGCTTCTGACAAAATTCTACCCGGCTCTTTCAATCCTTAGATAAAAGTTTGTTGAGCTGGGGGTGCTGGCAGGGACATGCATGAATAGAATGTTTGCTGAATCAACAGGAAACAGACAAAATTCAATTTATGTATGGATAGCTTTAGTAAATCTAGAATCATTTCAAATGATCAGCATGACAGCCAGGAAAGTAATATTAAATATGGTCTCGAAAGAACAGTAGTGGTATTTTATGTGAGGTTCCCTGTAAGATAAAAATGCCAAGTGTACTGGACATAGCAGGTTTAGCTTTGCACATTCTATCCACAGATATATACAATGATCTAGGTGCACAGAAATATATATATATAGACACGCATGATCACAGCCATTTAAATAATGGAAGCTTGAATTGTTCTTCTGTATGATATTATTTAATACATCTTTTTTTAACTGAGATAGAAAAAAGATGACTGGGATTAGATTACCTTCAACACCCCTATGTTGCACTGTAATAAAAATAAACGAATTATTCCATCTTAAAATATTTTTCTTTATTCTTTGCAAAAAAGAGTACCATTTGAAAACCTGCCACGAGTTAGGGTTTATAAAATTAACCTCATGGGCTAACATCATACCTGTAATAACTGCCAGAGAGCATGATCTAAGAGTATAATTTTGTAATTATGGACTCTTTACACAGTCACCCCCCACCCAGACTCACATAATGCAGTAAGGAACCTCTCAGTAGGTCACCATATTATTTGGTGCAAAGCAGTAAGGGTCTAATTGTATGAAGTGGTTTATGCAGTAGGAAGTTCTTAGAACATGCTCGTGCATCACTGAAACATGCTGGCAATGTCTACATGCAGCATGTTTGTTTTAAACAAGAATACCATAAAAAAAGGAAAAAGCATACAAGAGAAATATAAACTCTCATACTGCTTGAACTTTTTAAGCAGTTCTATGTAAGCACTTATTTATGCACCCTCTTTTACTAATTCACCCATGAAGAATAGAAAATCGATAAGATATAAAGTTTGCCATTTTCTACATAAATATTTGCTAAGTAAATCACAGTAGACTGCACTTTTAACTCACCTTGCTTGGGCCATTTAGGCAGCTTGCATCTGATGTGCTATCATTGTCTTTAACTAATTCCCGTAGCTGAGGAAAATCCAGAGACTGCAGAAAAGCTGAATCCCGCTGTTGTGGGGCTGGGGGCACATTCGTTTGGTAACATTGTCCTTGTCCTCCTGGAGGAACCATCCTGACCTCCATGTATTTTAGGGTTCCGTCTGTGTTCAGGAAAAGAGCCGGCTGATACTGATCCATGTATGATTTTGATTCAGATGCACTAAGATAACAGCAGCTACTACTATATCCATAACTTTCCCTCCTCAGACATTTGACCAGTAATATAATGAATGTCACAAGGGACACTAAACTGATAGCCACAAGAGAAACAATTAAATATAAAGTCATATCTGTCGGTGGTTTGGAGTTTGTGAGAAAACCCCCAGATCTGGGTTTCTCTACTACAACATCATCTGCTATACTAATAAGTACTGTAACAGTGATAGATAATGGGGGATCCCCATGATCACTTATAGAGATGGCAAGTTGCTGCTCTGTATTTTCTATCTCCTGAAATCCTTGTACAGTCCTGACCTCTCCTGTATGTTTAGACACTTGGAATAGTGACAAACTACTCTGGTCAATTAGGTTAAAGGCCAACCAGGCATTGTGACCAGAGTCCAGATCCACTGCAGTCAGTTTTGTCACCAGATATCCAGCACTTGAAGATTTTGGGATCCTCTCTTGGACAATGAGATCCTCAGAGTGCTCCGGATACAGCAGGGTGGGGGAGTTGTCATTTGTATCCAATATGAATATAAAGACAGGGACAGTGGAAAATAATTTTGGAAATCCAGAATCCTCTACTTTTATGGTGATTTGTAGAGTCTGAATGTGCTCATAGTCAAAAGAACGCTGAGCATATATATCACCATTATTAGAAGTAATGTAAACAAAAGAAGATACAGAGAAGCCATCAATCTCACTCTCCACTATAGAGTATAACAGATCAGAATTAACTCCCTCATCTGTATCAAGAGCAGCTACAGTGCATAGAAGTGCCCCTGGGTCACTGTTTTCCTTAATGAAGGCAATATAGGTAGATTGTGTAAATGTTGGAGCATTATCATTAACATCAGAAACCCTGAGAATGACAGTTGTCTTACTAGACAGAGTTGGAGACCCTAAATCAGAAGCTGTCAGCTCAACAGTATACTGGGAAATATTTTCTCTATCCAGACTGCCATCAGTGACCAATGAATAACGATTTTTATGAGTTCTAATTTTAAATGGCATGGTGGGGGACAGATCCAGTTTAATCTCTCCATTTTTCCCAGAATCTTTGTCTTGTACATTAATAAATCCCATAACAGTTCCAGTAGGTGCATTTTCTGGAATCTCATTTATCGCTGAAGCAAATGAAATTTCAGGATAATTGTCATTTACATCTTCTATTTTTATATGTACCACACAGTCACCTTCTAATTTAGGAAGTCCTTTGTCTACTGCTTTGATAGATAATTCATGAAAAACAAGTTCTTCATAATCCACAGATCCGTTAACATAAATTTCTCCATTTTGACTATTTAAAACAAATAGTTTCCTTGCAGATTTAGATGTGTGGCTATCAAAAGAATATTCAATTTCTGCATTTGCACCCTCATCCAGATCTGTGGCATTTAATTTTAAGATAACAATATTTAAAGGGATATTTTCCTTAAGGTTAATTCTATAAATCGATTGTTCAAACATCGGTGGATTATCATTAATATCTAGCACTGTAATTGTGATATGACAGGATCCTGATCTAGCTGGTTCTCCACCATCTATAGCAGTGAGAATAAGATTGTGTTGTTGTTTTTCTTCCCTATCTAACACCTTCTCTAATATTAGCTGAGGGATGAGAGTGCCATCTACACGATTCTTCACAGATAATGAGAAAAATGGATCTTTGCTTAATATATACTGACTTACACCATTAACACCTACATCTAGATCTTCTGCAATTTCCAAGGCAAATCTAGCACCTGGACTTGCCAATAATTCTGTGATCTCAATATTATGTTCATTGATTAAAAAAGTGGGTGAATTATCATTAACATCCTGAATTTCTATTTCTAAACTGGAAAGCTCCAAGGGATTTTCAGCAACCACCTCTAAATTCAGCACACAGCTCACACTGGATCCACACAGGATCTCTCTATCAATTCTGTCTTTAACAGTCAAGCCTCCATTTTCCTTATTTACAGTAAAATATTTTTGATATTTCTCAGATGATAAATGCAATCGGCGCTGAGCAATCTCTGCACGTTTTATGCCCAGATCCTGAGCTATATTTCCTACCCATGTCCCTGGATCAGACTCCTCCACAATAGAATAACGAAGCTGCGCAGAGACCCAGCCCCAGCTACAAAGGAGAAGGGAGAAAGCTACTTGCCATTTCCAACACTGACAGCAGTCTCTGATGTCCATATCTTAAGATAGGGTCCTTGATATTTGTTGCACCATAGATCCTTTGTAATCCAAAATGCATGAAGTTTACAGATTTTGCTTTCCAGTCCTAAATAATGATCTATCCATAAATAAATAATCCATGGGATTCTCTTATGAGCACAACAGCAGCTCTTCTTTGTGTTTGACGGAAAATAAGGGAGGGAGAATCACTGAGCCAGGGGGAGGAGAGAGCAGACATGGACTTAGAATAGCCTGTGTTGTAACTGCAGTGATCAAATGGATGGCAATCCTGCCCTCTTCTGGTCATTGGTTCTAATTTCATCCTAAGCAAGATTATCCAAGCTAAAAATTTGTTTAGAGGAATCTCAAAAACTCAATCTCTATTTTTTTTTAACTGAACTAGATAAATAATATTTAGTTTTAAATTGTAGTAGACAACACAGACATCTTAATATTACTTGCGATAAAAATAATTTCCATTATATCTGGAAAAACAAAATAATACTTAAAGAATGTAGGAAAAGAAAGTGGAAGTTTAATTAGTTGTCAGTTAATACACTTTTACCTGGTGAAAGTTCGCGAACCTATATGCATAGTTTACTTTTTTTTTAGGATAACACCAATTTTGTTGATCTATGCATATCAGAAGGATATAAGCAACCTCTGTTGCAGATTCATAATCTTCTCTGTTCTGAAGAAGCATGTGTTAGTTTTGCCCTGTCCTTTCTTTCTCCAAGCAATTTTTTAATTATAGGGTTTGCCGTCATCATAACCATCTGAGAAAATTTCTGTGTGTTAAGAAAAGTGCAATGTTTGCATCCCTTTAGGATTGCACAGGCCTTAGACACTAAATCATCAAAGATACCTAAAACTTCATATGTAAGTTAATGCAGGCATCCAAGAAAACCAGTGAACCAATCACACATGCAGGAGATGACATTTCTGGGACCATTGGGTACAGCAACATTATTGACGCATCTTGGTTTCCCAAGAGCTGGTGATATTATTCTATTGGAATTGGTATTTCAAAGAAAAGAATATGATGGGAATCAGAATCCTTATCTGGCTGAATACAGGAATAAATGAAAAAAATGTTACAACATTATACCAAGTGTATTGGAGCTGCTTATTTTACAAATGTCATATCTTTCTGGTGAGTGGCTTGAGTCATAAGGGTAACGTGTAATTAACGCCAAATATTCTTTTTTATTACTTTGGATACAGTAAAAAAAAAGGTAAAATCGTTTAAAGGAGGTTTCCTTTCACCTCCAGTCCATCTAACATAATTGGAAGTGATAGAAAATCTCTCTAAAGAAAGGGAAGTGCCCTCGTAGACATTTGTCATTGGAGCAAGTGTTCCCATTGGAAGATTTTGTCTCTTTTAAGGTATATAAAGGTTTACAGATAGAAGATGGAGTTTCTGGAGTCAGCAGTGACATATAGAACATTATTTAAACATACAGTGTGCTATTTGTTGGACTTTACTTTAATGTTTTTTCTTGTATCATTCACTGTGTGTGTTTATAATTTATGATTGGATGCACACATTTATGGGGATTTGTGGAAAGTAGATGAACAAAGATAGTACTGCAAAATGTTCACAATGTTTGCCATATTTGCATTGTTTATACCACAGCAGCTGGGCCTGTTAATATGCTTTTATTAATAGTGCACATATTAGCAACATTTAAGGATATTGGTTTAAAACATTCCATGCATATGTTTGGATTGTGAGAGTACAGATTTGATTTTGAAAGAATAGCACAGGAATTGGAATGTTAAATAAACATTAAGAATCTACGGTTTTCAGCTAGACTAAGCAAACAAGTTTGCATTAAACCACAATAACTATATAGCGTTAATAAAAAGGAAGCAAAATCTGTATACCTAAAGGCAAAGGATTTAGGGAGAATGTGGCCCTGACTGATATCTGTTTTTTTTTACTTCAGGACAATTGCGGTTGTATCTGGCCCCCTAAAAATTCACTGGGCCTTAGACTCCTGTCTGGGTTGCCTTGTGGATAATCTGGCTCTGTGCAGGGGCCTTTGTTGGTTGCCTACTCTCTCTCTCTCTATATATACCGTATATATATATATTTATATATATATATGTAAAATAATAGGGTGAGTTACTTCTCTCTTATCTCTTTGTTTTCCTGGAGCAGTGTCACTGTGGGCTCCCAATGGTCCACCAATATTCAATAAAAAAACGATGGGACACGATCTCCACTGCAAAAGTTTAAAATATTTCAGTAAACTTTGGAATTGGAGTGGAGATTGTGTCCCGTTGTTTTATATATATATATATATATATATATATATATATATATATATATATATATATATATATAATGTTGACTTTTTGAATTTCTTTTTGATTGGACGATAATACACTGATGCTGTGTAAGATTACTACTGCGGTACATCAGTCTCAAAAAAAAATTCTACACTTGTCCATAAACTACATGATATAATGCCATGTAAGCACATATATTATTCTTTAAAATATAGAAAAAATAAGAAATTTACCAAATATTCTATTATGTTGCATGACAGGCATGTTTATAAACCCCCCCTACAAACTAAAAGTGGTAGTAGAAAAATAAATTCACCTAAATAAACATAAAAAAAATATGTTTCCTTTTTTCATATAAAAACTAAAGCATATACTACCAATGTAAGGAACAAAATTATTAAATGATAATAGTCAACTTCTTATAACCTCTCTAACTTAATGCAACTTTGTTGAGACTATAACCCAAAGTATAGGAACATACAACTGGCAAGTTTACACTGCTACACACAATAGACATATTGGGGGGGCAGGTATCCAGGCAGCATGCTGGCATTTAACGCTAGTTGTATTTACCAACTAATTCAAGAAAAGGCACATTCAATTGACTACTGGAAATTGTAAACAGCAGTATGAACAACTCCAATGCTTACCTAAAGAGCTGGTTACCTGTATAGAAGACACCTGCGAGCCAGAAATCTTGCTGATTGATAGGGGTCAAATACTTATTTCACTCATTAAAATGCACATCAATTTATAACTTTTTTGAAATGCTGTTAAAATATACCTACCATTAAAATTATAGACTGTTCATTTCTTTGTCAGTGGGCAAACGTACAAAATCAGCAGGGGATCAAATACTTTTTTCCCTCACTGTATAGTGATTTCTTCTTTACAGGGCTAGCTAGGTTAACCTTAGAATGTGGATGCCTGTAGATTTACAGATTTTAATGTTAAGGTGAACTTCTACTTAATCTTTTCCTCACGAAAAAAAACACTTTCAGTACATCTTTGCAATATTTCCCGATGGTTATGGAAGAATAAACAGGTGTTTTCTCTATTCATGGGAAATGCTGTATGAATGTATTGCAAAGATGTACTAAAGATGTTTTTTTTTGTTTTGTTTTTTGGCCGAGCACAGCATTTAAGAAGTGTTATAAATTTGAACTCCACTGTCTCAAACAGCTTTTAAACACTATTGGGCTGATTTACTAAAGGAAACAATAAATCATTTGACGATTCACTACAATTATCCAGTCATGGTAAAGTGGTTCTAAAACTTTCAGTGTGCAGCTCCCCCCTCAGCCCCCCCCCCCCGTATACTTACCTTAGCCCCATCCTGATACAGCAATGTGCACAAGAGTCAGGGCTCTCCTGGGTCTCTCCCTCCTCATTGGCTGAGATGTAGCAGCAGGAGCCATTGGCTCCCACTGCTGCCAATCACAGCCAGTGAGGAGGGAGTGGGGGCAGGGCTGAGCCGTGCTCTCTGTGTTTTATGGATCAATCAGTTACAAGTGCAACAAGAACAACTATAAAAAAAAGAGTAACACATTTTACATTCAGTATTTTTGGTACATAAGGAATGATCTATTATTAAAAATAATGTACTGAATCTTGTTTGGATCCATCAAACCTTTAAAAAGATATCAGTGTCCTTAAAAAAACCTGTTCATTGTCAAAGTTCCTGAAAAAGCATTTCAAATAATCTATAGGTTTAAAAAACAACTCACCTTGCTGGGATCATTCATACAGCTTGTATCAGATGTACTATCATTGTCTTTAACTAGTTCCCGTAGCTGGGGAAAATCCAGATACTGCAGAAAAGCAGAATCCCGCTGTTGTGGGGCAGGGGGTACATTAGTTTGATAACATTGTCCTTGTCCTCCTGGAGGAACCATCCTGACCTCCATGTATTTTAGGGTTCCATCTGTGTTCAGGAAAAGAGCCGGCTGATATTGATCCATGTATGATTTTGATTCAGATCCACTAAGATAACAACAACTGCTACTGTAACCATAACTTTCCTTTCTCAGGCATCTCACTAACAATATAATGAATGTTACAAGGGACACCAAACTGATAGCCACAAGAGAAACGATTAAATATAAAGTCATATCTGACGGTGGCTTGGAAGTTCTGTGGAAATCTCCAGATTTGGGTCTTTCTACTACAATATCATCTGCTATCATGACAAGTACTGTGACAGTGGTAGATAATGGGGGATCCCCATGATCACTGATAAAAATGACTAGTCGCTGCTCTGTATTTTCTGACTCATGAAATCCTTGTACAGTCCTGACCTCTCCTGTATGTTTTGATACTTGGAAGAGAGAAGAACTGCTGATGTCATTGAAGTTAAAGGCCAGCCAGGCATTGTGACCAGAGTCCAGATCCACTGCAGTCAGTTTTGTCACCAGATATCCAGCACTTGTAGATTTTGGAATTCTCTCTTGGACAATGAGATCCTCAGAGTGCTCTGGATACAGTAGGGTGGGAGAGTTGTCATTTGCATCCAATATGAAAATAAAGACAGGAACAGTAGAAAATAAATTTGGAGATCCAGAATCTTCTACTTTTATGGTGATTTGTAGAGTCTGAATGTGTTCATAGTCAAAGGAACGCTGAGCATATATATCACCATTACTAGAACTGATATAAACAAAGGAGGATACAGAGGTTCCATCTATCTGGGTCTCAACTATAGAGTATACAAGATCAGAGTTAACCCCTTCATCTGCATCAGTAGCAGACACTGTACATAGAAGAGTCCCTGGGTCACTGTTTTCCTTAACGAAGGCATTATAGGTAGATTGTGTAAATGTTGGAGCATTATCATTGACATCAGAAACCCTGAGAATAACAGTCATCTTAGCAGACAGTGCTGGAGAGCCTAAATCAGAAGCTGTCAGCTGAATAATGTATTGGGTTATTTTTTCTCTATCCAGATTCCCATCAGTGATGAGTGAAAAATGATTTTTAAGTGCGCTGATCCTAAAAGGTAATTGTGGTGACATATCCAATTGTATTTCACCATTTTTTCCTGAATCTCTATCTTTTACTTTAATTATTCCTACAGTTGTTCCGAGGGGTATATTTTCTGGAATTTCATTCATCAAAGAGGAGAAGGACATTTCTGGGGCATTATCATTGACATCTTCTATTTCTACCTGAACTAGACAATTCCCTATCAGTCTGGGTAATCCTTTATCTTCTGCTTTTATTGATAATTCATGAAAATGTGACTCTTCGTAATCTAGATATCCTTTGGTAATGATTTCTCCACTATTCTGGTTCAAACCAAACAACTGTCTTGCGGATTCTGAAGTGTGACTGCCAAAGGAATACAGAATGTCCCCATTTGCCCCTTCATCCAGATCTGTTGCATTTAATGACAATACAACTGTATTTAAAGGGAGATTTTCCTTAAGGTTGATCTTATACACCTTCTGATCAAAGACAGGTGGATTATCATTAATATCTAACACTGTTATTGTGATATGACAGGATCCTGATCTAGCCGGTTCTCCTCCATCTATAGCAGTGAGAATAAGATTGTGTTCTTGCTTCTCCTCCCTATCTAACACCTTCTCTAATATCAGCTCAGGGATGAGAGTGCCATCCTTACGATTATTTACAGACAATGAGAAATAAGGATTTGTGTTTAATATGTACTGACTAACACCATTAATACCAACATCCAAATCCTTTGCTATTTCTAAGGCAAACTGAGCACCGGGACTTGTCCAGAATTCAGTAATTTCAACAACATAACTATCAAGCATGAATGTGGGAGAATTATCATTAATATCCTGAATCTCTATGTCTAGCTTGAAAAGCTCTAATGGATTTTTAGTAACCACCTCTAAATGCAGCACACAATTCACACTGGATCCACATAGGATCTCTCTATCAATCCTGTCATTAACAATTAAGCCTCCATTTTCCTTATTTACAGTAAAACAATTTTGGTATTTCTCAGATGATAAATGTAATCTGCGCTGAGCAATCTCTGCACGTTTTATGCCCAGATCCTGAGCTACATTTCCTACCCATGTCCCTGGATCAGACTCCTCCACAATAGAATAACGAAGCTGCCCAGAGACCCAGCCCCAGCTACAAAGGAGAAGGGAGAAAGCTACTTGCCATTTCCAACACAGACAGCAGTCTCTGATGTCCATATCTTACAATGCTTCCTTGGTATTTGATGGAACATAGATCCTGTGTAATCCACAATGCTTGTAGCTGACAAAATTGCTTCTTTTATCAACAAAAAAATAATCCATTCACAGACAAACACATCCGCAGCACTGTCTTTTCTGTACAGCAGCCCTTCTTTGTGTGTGATGAAAGATGGGAGGGTGAATCACTGAGCCAGGGGGAGGAGAGTGTAGGCTTAGTCTGAATAGATCTAGCTGTAAACAACACATGTCAAGCCTGCCCTCTTCTGGCCAGTATTATGAACTTTTTATACCAATTTAATGTAAGAAAATCCAAAAAAAAAAAAATCGCATTCTGCTTTTTAAGAAGCTAACAAAAATATTGTATTATACATAGAGTTCTGTCATGCTGACACAATTGACACAATTGCCAGTTGCCCCCAATTAAGTTATGTGTGTTTTAATAAATACAACTATAATATAATGTTTCGAAGAGGATGCACTGTGCATTAAAAGCATAAAGTAAGCCCATAATATATTGCTACAGTTTTTTAATGTGTAAATTATAAGCTTAATAATATGTTTTTTATTCTTTGGGTGTTTAATCAAATATTGCATTTTCCCTGTATGTTATTGGTGCAATAATCATTAATAGTGCACAAATATTTATCTAATATTATATGTAAATATAAAGCAATGACACTGATCAGTGACAATGATGCCTAACAAGTAACTTCATGCCTGACAAGTGACTCTGACTCCTGACAGGTGATGCTGGAATTGATAAATGTTTTCTTGATACTGAAGTTTGAAGAAAGAAATGAACTCACAAAAATATTAAACACACAATTTTACCATGTTGTGTACTAATTTAAAAAAAAATGAATTTACCTACCTGTACATGAAACTATAATATATACATTATCTTTCTATAAGTCTCTTATAATCTACTATTGTAAGAAAGAAGACAGCACTTTCAAAAAATCACAGCTCTATTATTTCTTAAAATACATATTTATAATAAATAAAATGTATATACATTTATAAAATATTTGGAAATTGGATACCCCGATCCCAAAATAAAATCCTAAAATGTTCCTAGTAATAACACTGGTAATAACATTCTGCCACCACAGAGAACCCATTGCCCCAGATAAAGGTTTTCATTGCAATTGGAAATATTCACTGGTGTGAATTCTCTGCAGGTTTTACAGATTCCTCTCAGTGTGATCACTGTCCTTTTTTTGTAGATCAGAGAAATTAAGCCATTACTTGGGTTGAGATAGTTTACACTGATCTAATGCATGTTCCTATGACAAGAAAGAGCAGTGTAGTTCCAGAATATCCTGTTTAATTCTCAGTGAAGATTTATGTAGAGTTGTTTGTGACATGCAGCACATCTAGGTACTCTACTGTACTTGCACAATTTGTATCCATGCTTGCATACTTTACATTTGTTTTTGGTTAAGTACACTAATTTCACTTAGAGGGATCACTGTCCTCCATTTTATTGCACATTGCTTATCCTCATGTTTTTTTTTCATTTCTCCCACCCTTATTGTGTTATGAACTTTATTATTCATATGGGCAACATTTACACAACTTTATCAGCCTAAAACTGAACATGCCTACAGAAAGGAAGAGCACAGTAATGAGCTCATCACTGTTCTTCTGCTGTTTCTTTATCCAATCAGTGGACTAAAGTGGACTAATAGACTGTAGATTATAAGAGACTGACAGCAAGGTAGAGTAAAGTATATACTATAGTTTCATGTAAAGATACATTTAGCGCCACTTCACACCAGAACACATTTTGGAAACCCGCGTTTGGTGCACGTTTCAAAACGTACACTTGTAATCTGTGGTAACTTAACGACATTCCAAACTCAGGTCGCAAACACATTGCGCTTGCCTGGTACTGAAATATTATGCTATGCCTTTTGTAAAGTAGTGCATGCATTACTTTTGGAGCAGTCAAATGAATGGGCTGAAATTGCACTGCACCCAGTTTACATGTGAATCACCGACAGACCTTGTCGTTTTCTGATTCACAGAACACAGATTGTGACTGCTAGCAGGAGGGAGAAGATCCCCCGCTAGCTGTCAGACCAGGGGTTCGGGGGGAGCAGGGGCCGGTGCATCTGTAATAAGTTACACATTACACCCTGAATATGGGTGTAACATGTAACATGTTACAAAAGGTGAACTTATCCTTTAAGGATTGTTTTAAATTAACTAAAAAAATTGGGTGTTTTGTTTTTGTTACTTTGTGAGTAAGTAGTACTACAGCAGCTGTTTTTTCCAATAGTCACCTATCTGATGGGAAAGTACTATGATAACCTGGAGGATTGTGTTTGGATTTTTTATGCTTTGACCTCACGGTCTATCCGTACAGCATGGGTTAATCCACCTAAAGCCATGTCTAGGTCTTGCGCCACAGGTCGAGTAACTGTATACCCTACATAAGCCCAAGGTCAGCGTTTGACAACCAGGTGGTGTGGCCTTGCCTTTGAAATGTGTTCTGATTGTCCAAACACAGTGGTAGGCGGTATCAAGGTTTGACAGCCCTGGAAACACCTCCACGCTGAGAGACCCTGCAGGCATTTTCCCAAGTCTCCTCGAGGCTTCAGCTACCGCTGACACAAGGTGCTCGCTGCAGACATCTCCAGGCTTCAGCACCATACGGCGCTCACTGCTGACTAGGGATGGGCGAACGGTTCGGCCCGAGCATAAGTTCGGGCCAAACTTTGATTGTTTGGATGTTCTGCAAACACCGAACAATATGCGGTGTTCGAGGCAAATTCGAAAGCTGCCGAAACTTCGTTAATGTCTATGGGACATTAACATACTCATTTTAAAGGCTTATATGCAAGTTATTGTCATAAAAAGTGTTTGGGGACCTGGGTCCTGCTCCAGGGGACATGTATCAATGCAAACATTTTTTTTAACCCTTTCATGACTAAACCTATTTCTGACATTTGGTGTTTACAAGTTAAAATCTGCTAAATTGACGCTTTTATTGCTGTCACAAGGAATGTAAACATTCCTTGTGACAGTAATAGGTGGTGACAGGTACTCTTTATGGAGGGATCGGGGGTCTAATCTAAATTCTGAATACTGTATGTTTTTTAAAAACCGGCGCCATTGGCAGCCAAGTAAACAGGAAGTGACGTTTGGACGTCACTTCCGTGCTTACAGAGAGAAGACTGGAACAAAGCAGTTTCCTGCTTTGTGCCAGTCTGTCTCTAGCCGCCGAAAGTGGCGGATCGAGCATCGGGTCTACCGGTGGGACGGGAGGCCCGGTAAGAGCGCCGGAAGGCGGTGGGAGGTCCCCTCCCTCTCCTCCGGGATAACAACCGAGCGGCTTTTAGCCATATCGGTTGTTATCCCTGGATCCCTGGATCCCTTCTAAAAAATGGTACTGGGATGATGCCTGCAGCTGTGGGCATCATCTCGATATAACCCCTAAAGCCGAGGCCACGTATCTGTGTACACTCGGCGGCAAGGGGTTAAAAACTGACATTTTTTCGGGAGCAGTGATTTTTTTCATGCTTAAAGTGAAACAATAAAAATGAAATATTCCTTTAAATATTGTGCCTGGAGGGGTGTCTATAGTGTGCCTGTAAAGTGGTGCATTTTTTCCGTGTTTAGAACAGTACCACAGCAAAATGATATTTCTAAAGGAAAAACTGTCATTTAAAACTGATCGTGGCTGTAATGAATTGTTGGGTCTCAGCAATATAGATAAAACTCATTGAAAAAAAGAGCATGGGATCCCCCCTAGTCCATTACCAGGCCCTTTGGGTCTGGTATGAATATTAAGGGGAACCCCGAACCAAAATTTAAAAAAAATGGCATAGGGGTCCCCCTAAAATCCATACCAGACCCTTATCCAAGCACGCAACCTGGCAGGCCACAGGAAAAGAGGCTGGATGAGAGAGCACCCCCCTCCTGAACCGTACCAGACCACATGCCCTCAACATGGGGAGGGTGCTTTGAGGTAGCCCCCCAAAGCACCTTGTCCCCATGTTGATGGGGACAAGGGCCTCATCCCCACAACCCTTGCCCTGTGGTTGTGGGGGTCTGCAGGCAGGGGGCTTATTGGAATCTGGAAGCCCCCTTTAAGGAGGGGACCCCCAGATCCCAGCCTCCCCCTGTACGAAATGATAACGGAGTACAAGTACCCCTACCATTTCACAAAAAAGTGTCAAAATTTTAAAAACGACAAAACACAGCTTGGTACAAGTCCTTTATTAAAAAATAAAAAAAATTTAAATGTCCCACAATGTCCATTCATCTTCTTCTATCACGCCGCCCGGACCGAAAAAGAAAAACAATCCAGACCGATCTGCCCCATGGCTTCCTCATGGTGTAAGAGGTCCCCGTGGCATCAGAGGGGGGTGGGGTCACCTGGTTACATCACCGGGTGGCCCCGCCCTCAGTTATATAAGAGCTGTCACAAGCGAAGACGGCGGGAGCCTCCCATGCAGGCAGATCGGTCTGGATTTTTTATTCTTTTTCGGTGTGATAGAAGATAGAAGAAGATGAATGGACATCGTGGGACATTTTTATTTTTTAATTTTTTAATAAAGGACTTGTCCCAAGCTGTGTTTTGTTGTTTTTAACATTTTGACACTTTTTTTGTGAAATGGTAGGGGTACTTGTACCCCATTATCATTTCACACAGAGGGGAGGCCAGGATCTGGGGGTCCCCTTGTTAAAGGGGGCTTCCAGATTCTGATAAGCCCCCTGCCTGCAGACCTCCACAACCACCGACTAAGGGTTGTGGGGATGAGGCCTTGTCCCCATCAACATGGGGACAAGGTGCTTTGGGGGGGCTACTACAAAGCACCCTCCCCATGTTGAGGGCATGTGGCCTGGTACAGTTCAGGAGGGAGGGCGCTCTCTCGTCCCCCTCTGTTCCTGCAGCCATGCCAGGTTGCATGCTTGGATAAGGGTCTGGTATGGATTTTGGGGGGACCCCTAGGCCATTTTTTTTTAATTTTGGCGCAGGTTTCCCTTTAAAATTTATACCAGACCTGAAGGGTCTGGTACGGATTGTGGGAGGACCCCTACGCCATTTAAAAAAAAAATTGACACAGGGTTCCCCTTAATTTCAATATCAGACCCAATGGGCCTGGTATGGATTTTAGGGTGACCCCCACGCAATTTTTTTTTTAAATTTTGGTTCGAGGTTCCCCTTAATATTCATACCAGACCCAAAGGGCCTGGTAATGGACTGGGGGGGTCCCATGCTCTTTTTTTCAATTAGTTTTATCTATATTGCCAAGACCCAACAATTCATTACAGCTGCGATCAGTTTTAGGTGAAATTTTTCCTTTAGAAATGTCATTTTGCTGTGGTACTGTTCTAAACACGGGGAAAATGCATCACTTTACAGGCATACTATAGACACCCCCCAGGCACGATATTTAAAGGAATATTTCATTTTAATGGTTTCACTTTAAGCAAATCACTGCTCCCGAAAAAACAACCATTTTTAAAAAAATGTTTTGCATTGATACATGTCAGAACCCGGGTCCCCAAACACTTTTTATGACAATAACTTGCACATAAGCACAGAGAGTAATTTGACAGAGAGGGCTAAGACATATGCACTTTGTTTACAATAGAAATTAGAATAGAAATTAGAAAAGGCTGGCGGGCTGACAGACCACTGCTAGGAGGGGGATCAGGGAGACTGAGCTAAGGAGGGGAAGTGAAAGCTGAGAAGCTTCTGCTGTAACCTTTAAGGATAAATGTGAGGATAAATTGCTCCAAAGGGGCTGCAGCTACACAGGTCAATGATGGCTTGTCTTAAATGGTATTTACTTAAATCATTACTCATAGCCTCTTTACATTTCTCCTTTAAAGATGTAAGTTACAACAGGTTTGCTTTAAATATATTGAAACATGTAAAAATATTGAAGATGCATTTAAACTTTCATATGTTCAAGCAGTAGTTAACTAAAAGCGATCCACCTCTTATTCCCCCATGAAAAAAATAAAATTTTGAAAACATTAATTCTGCCATATTACACATACATAATTGACAGGTAAATTGTTTTAGATTTAAATTATAACTCACCTTGGTTGGATCATTCAGACAGCTTTTATCTGATGTACCATCATTGTCTTTAACTAGTTCCCGTAACTGAGGAAAATCCTGAAAAAAAGTGGAATCACGCTGTTGTGGGGCTGGGGGCACATTAGTTTGGTAACATTGTCCTTGTCCCCCTGGAGGAACCATCCTGACCTCCATGTATTTTAGGGTTCCATCAGTGTTTAGGAAAAGAGCTGGCTGATACTGATCCATGTATGGTTTGGTTTCAGATCCACTAAGATAACAGCAGCTACTGCTATACCCATAACCTTCCTTCCTTAAACATTTCACTAACAATATAATGAATGTGACAAGGGAAACTAAACTGATAGCTACAAGAGAAACAATTAAATATAAAGTCATATCTGATGGTGGTTTGGCGTTTGTGAGAAAATCCCCAGATTTGGGTCTTTCCATTACAACATTATCTGCTATACTGACAAGAACTGTGACAGTTGTAGATAATGGAGGGTCCCCATGATCATTTATAGAGATGACAATTTGCTGCTCTCTGTTTTCTATTTCCTGATATTCTTGCACAGTCCTGACTTCTCCTGTATGTTTAGAAACTTGGAACAGTGATGAACTGTCTGAGTCTATTAGGTTAAAGGCCAACCAGGCATTGTGACCAGAGTCCAGATCCACTGCAGTCAGTTTTGTCACCAGATATCCAGCACTTGTAGATTTTGGGATCCTCTCTTGGACAGTGAGATCCTCAGAGTGTTCTGGATAAACCAGAGTGGGGGAGTTGTCATTTGCATCCAATATGAATATAAAGACAGGAACTGTAGAAAATATCTTTGGAGATCCAGAATCATCTACTTTTATGGTGATTTGTAGAGTCTGAATGTGCTCATAGTCAAAGGAACGTTGAGCATATAAATCACCACTTTTAGAATTTATATAAACAAAAGAGGATACAGAGGATCCATCTATCTGGGTCTCCACTATGGAGTAAACCAGATCAGAGTTAACCCCCTCATCTACATCAGTAGCAGACACTGTACATAGAAGAGTCCCTGGGTCACTGTTTTCCTTTATAAAAGCATTATAAGCAGACTGTAAAAATATTGGTGCATTATCATTCACATCAGAAACCCTGAGAATAACATTTGCCTTACTGGACAGAGCTGGAGACCCTAAATCAGTAGCTATCAGCTCTATAGTATATTCTGATATTTTTTCTCTATCTAAAATCCCATCAGTGACCAGTGAGTAACGGTTCTTAATAGTTCTGATTTTAAACGGAATATTCGGAGATAATTCTAAATGAATCTCTCCATTTTTTCCAGAATCCTTGTCTCCCACATTAATAAATCCCACAGAAGTTCCCAGGGGTACATTTTCAGGTATCTCATTTGCTATAGAAGTAAAAGAAATCTCAGGATAATTGTCATTTAAATCTTCTACTTCTATTTGAACCAGACAGTCACCTTCCAGTTTAGGAAGTCCTTTGTCTACTGCTTTTATAGATAATTCGTGAAAAACAATGTCTTCGTAATCCACTGTCCCATTAATGTAAATTTCTCCATTCAGACCATTCAAAACGAATATTTTTTTAGCAGATTTATATGTGTGACTGTCAAAGAAATATTCAATTTCTCCATTTGCAGCGTCATCTAGATCTGTTGCATTTAATTTTAGTATTACTGTGTTTATAGACAGATTTTCCCTTAGTTTGATTTTATATATTGCTTGATCAAAAACTGGTGGATTATCATTAATATCTAATACTTTTATTATTATATGACAGGATCCTGATCTAGATGGCTCTCCACCATCTATAGCAGTGAGAATAAGATTGTGTTTTTGTTTTTCCTCCCTATCTAACATCTTTTCTAATATCAGCTGGGGGATGAGAGTGCCATCCTTATGATTCTTTACAGATAATGAAAAAAATGGATTTTTACTTAAGGTATACTGACTTACACCATTGATACCTACATCTAAATCCTCTGCGATTTCCAAAGCAAACCTAGCACCAGGGCTTGTTACTAATTCTGTAATTTCAATAATATGTTCATTCATCAAAAATGTAGGTGAATTATCATTGATATCTTGAAGCTCTATGTCTAGATTAAAGAGCTCTAAAGGATTTTCGGCAACAACCTCTAAACGCAACACACAGTTCACACTGGATCCACAAAGGATTTCTCTATCAATCCTGTCATTAACAGTCAAGCCTCCATTTTCCTTATTTACAGTAAAATATTTTTGGTACTTCTCAGATGATAAATGTAATCTGCGTTGAGCAATCTCTGCACGTTTTATGCCCAGATCCTGAGCTACATTTCCTATCCATGTCCCTGGATCAGACTCCTCCACAATAGAATAACGAAGCTGCCCAGAGACCCAGCCCCAGCTACAAAGGAGAAGGGAGAAAGCTACTTGCCATTTCCAAAACAGATAGCAGTCTCTGATGTCCATATCTTAAAATATATCCTTGATATTTGCAGTATCCTGGATCCAATTTAATCCAAAATGCCTTTAGTTTATAGATTTGTATTTCCAGTTCTAAATAATAATATATCCATGAACAAAACATCCATGCAATTCTCTTATGAGAACAGCAGCAACAGAAGCTCTTCTTTGTGTTTGAGGGAAAAGATGGGAGGGAGAATCACTGAGCCAGGGGGAGGAGAGATTCAACACTAGATGTGGAAGATTCTGTGCTGTAACTGCTGTTAACATATGGATGTTAAGCCTGCCCTCTTCTGGCCATTGCTTGTAATTTCCTCCCTACCAGAATGATTTAAGTAGAGATGTTTTCCAGAAAGCTACAAAAAAAAGCAATCTTCCCTTCTTTTCAAATCGGAGCTAAATATTTTTATTTTTTCAGAATTGTTGCATGCATTTATATAAATCCTATATATTAATAATGATAATAAAAATATTAATTAGCAATATTATTATTGCTATTATTATTTAAATTATATCTGGCTACTAGTCATAATAAAAGTGAACATTTGAAAACTATCATTATTAATATATTTTTTTTATAGTGAAGGCTAGGGGGGAAAAAAAAGGGCAACACCTACTGTATATACATCATTTTCATTTTTTAAGTAACTAGAGTTATGTTGAGTATACTGTATGTATTACATTGCAAGGATTTTACCAACCTTTGTTGCAGATTCATCTTTTTTTTTCTCTCTTTTTTGGTGTTTTTTTCACCATGTTCTTTTCCTAACTGGTTTCTGAATAGGAGGGTCTACCTTTTTTTATAATCATTGGAGCAATTCCAATGTTCTTTAAAAAAAAATAGAGTTTACATCCCTTTATGAATCTACAAGCCTTTGGTAGAATTTCACCAAAATGAAACTCCTTTTTCCGAAGATACCTAAAATTTGACTTGCATCTTAATACAATCATATGGGAAAAGCAGTAAACCAATCACACAAACAGAAAATTACATTGCTAGGAGCATACTATACAGCATAAGTTCTCAATGCACTGTGCTTTTCATCCAAAATGTGACTTTCTTAAAAGTTGGTGACAATACTCGATTGGGATGTGTGTTGGCAAATAGGAGATGGCCATGTGAATCCCTATCTAACTGATAACAGAAAAAAGATTTAGGAAAATGGGTATGGACAGAGCAAGAGAGCATAAACATTATACCTAGTGCATTAGTAGTGCTATTTTTATATTCATCATTTCTGGTGAGGGGCTTTAATCCCAGAGTATATCTCACAACAGGAAGTTTGAGAAAATCTCTCAAAAATGAGGGAAGTGGGCTACTACACAGTTGTTGCAGGAACAAGTATGCGTGAAGCTTTTACCTCACCTAAGGTATATAAGAATATACAAATAAGAGGATGAATGTGCACTGTGCTTTTGGTGGACTTTACATATATTATTATTTTATGTACTGTGAGTGCATAATTTATGAGTGGATGTACACTTTTAGGGGGATTTGTGTAAAGTGGAAGGACAAAGATAGCACTGTGTAATCTTCAACATTTTTATCATATTTGCATTATTTATACTACAACAGCTGGGATTAAGAGATAAATACATACATTACTGATTATTGAGCTACTGTTTTCAAACATGGTAAACAGGCAGGATTCCAGGAAACCATAACAACTATATAGCACTACTAAAAGGATGAAAGATTTGTATACATAAGGGCAGAGAATCAGAGTTGGATTGAAGGAGAATGGATCTCCTACAGTGGGGGTGGAAAGTATTCAGATCCCCTTAAATTTTTCACTCTTTGTTATATTGCAGCCAGTTGCTAAAATCATTTAAGTTCATTTTTTTCCTCATTATTGTACACACAGCACTCCATATTGACAGAAAAACACAGAACTGTTGACATTTTTGCAGATTTATTTTAAAAGAAAAACTGAAATATCACATGGTCCTAAGTATTCAGACCCTTTGCTCAGTATTTAGTAGAAGCACCCTTTTGATCTAATACAGCCTTGAATCTGGATTTGGGGATCCTCTGCCATTCCTCCTTGCAGATCCTCTCCAGTTCTGTCAGGTTGGATGGTAAATGTTGGTGGACAGCCATTTTTAGTTCTCTCCAGAGATGCTCAATTGGGTTTAAGTCAGGGCTCTGGCTGGGCCATTCAAGAACGGAGTTGTTGTGAGGCCACTCCTTCATTATTTTAGCTGTGTGCTTAGGGTCATTGTCTTGTTGGAAGGTAAACCTTTGGCCCAGTCTGAGGTCCTGAGCACTCTGGAGAAGGTTTTCGTCCAGGATATCCATGTACTTGGCCGTATTCATCTTTCCCTCGATTGCAACCAGTCGTCCTGTCCCTGCAGCTAAAAACCACCCCCACAGCATGATGCTGCCACCACCATGCTTCACTGTTGGGACTGTATTGGACAGGTGATGAGTAGTGCCTGGTTTTCTCCACACATACCACTTAGAATTAAGGCCAAAAAGTTCTATCTTGGTCTCATCAGACCAGAGAATCTTATTTCTCACCATCTTGGAGTCCTTCAGGTGTTTTTTAGCAAACTCCATGGGGCTTTCATGTGTCTTGCACTGAGGAGAGGCTTCCGTCGGGCCACTCTGCCATAAAGCCCCGACTGGTGGAGGGCTGCAGTGATTGTTGACTTTCTACAACTTTCTCCCATCTCCCGACTGCATCTCTGGAGCTCAGCCACAGTGATCTTTGGGTTCTTCTTTACCTCTCTCACCAAGACTCTTCTTCCCCGATAGCTCAGTTTGGCCGGACGGCCAGCTCTAGGAAGGGTTCTGATCATCCCAAACGTCTTCTATTTAAGGATTTTGGAGGCCACTGAACCTTAAGTGCAGCAGAAATTTTTTTGTAACCTTGGTCAGATCTGTCCCTTGCAACAATTCTGTCTCTGAGCTCTTCAGGCAGTTCCTTTGACCTCATGATTCTCATTTGCTCTGACATGCACTGTGAGCTGTAAGGTCTTATATAGACAGGTGTGTGGCTTTCCTAGTCAAGTCCAATCAGTATAATCAAACACAGCTGGACTCAAACTAAGGTGTAGAACCATCTCAAGGATGATCAGAAGAAATGGACAGCACCTGAGTTAAATATATGAGTGTCACAGCAAAGGGTCTGAATACTTAGGACCATGTGATATTTCAGTTTTTCATTTTTAATAAATCTGCAAAAATGTCAACAATTCTGTGTTTTTCTGTCAATATGGAGTGCTGTGTGTACATTAATGAGGAAAAAAAATAACTTAAATGATTTTAGCAAATGGTTGCACTATAACAAAGAGTGAAAAATTTAAGGGGGTCTGAATACTTTCCATCCCCACTGTATGCAAGGTTGCCCCCATCCCTTCATCTTTTTTTTTTTTTTTCTTATTGCTGGAGAATTAGGATATTATCTGGCCAGCTTGGAATTTACTGGGCCTTAGGCTTCTGCGTAGGTTACCTTGTGGATGATCTGGCACTGTGGAAACACCATAATTGGCTGCCTATCTCATTAAGGCCTTATTCACACCTGTGCATTTTTTGTGCTTTTTGCAATTTGCAGATTTGCACTACAGAACTTGGTCCATAGGAAATCATGTTAAATGTACTATAGTGCAAATTTGCAAAATGCAAAAAGCACTTAAAAGCACTCTAAAGCGGACCTAACAGGTAAAAAACACAAATGTAGGTTGTAAAAACACACAGTCTCCCCAATTAAGCCATGCGATAATAAGGCTTAAAGTGATTCTAAAGGTTTGCAGTTTTTTTTCTTAAATAACAAATATGTTATACGTACCTGCTCTGTGCAATTGTTTTGCACAGAGAAGCCTTGATCCCCTTCTTTTTGAGTCCCCTACTGCTCTCTCCTCATTGGCTTTCTCCTCATTCCCGCTGCTGTGTCAGCCAATGAGGAGAGAAAGACCCGGGAGAGCCGCTGCTCTAATGCACAGCACTGGATTGAGATGGGGCTCAGGTAAGTGGGGGCTGGGGGGGAAGCTGAACCCAGAAGGTTTTTTACCTTACCACATATAATGCATTAAGGTTAAAAGTCTTCCATAACAATGAACAAAAGTCCATAAGTTGGGCCAAAAAAAGGCACACATGTAGGCAGCTCCAGCAAAAGACAGGAATCAATCTCTGGAATACAACAGAAGTACACAAGACGGCACCAACTAAGTGTAGTATTAATAATAACTTTAAATTCAGCAGCCGCATGTAAAGTCACATAAATCCACATGAAAGCACTTTTCAGTATAGTAATAGCTGTAACAGGGAATGTTAATCCAAGACAGACATGTCAGCAGTGGCATTTAGCATGAATGGAGAAGCCATAAAGCCGCTTGTTAGTCGAGGCAGGAAGTCCTCGGGAATCAGATCTGGTTTGACAAAGGAGCCTATTGGGGCTCCAAAACATGTTACCCTGGTTACAGGACATTTCCCAGAGTAATAGCACTTCCAGTTCCGCACTCCACGGTGGTTCCGGATTACTTTTTTTGCCTCAGCTAAAAAGCAGCTACATGGCTTCTCCATCCACACTGAATGCTGCTGCTGACCTGTCTCTCTTGGGTGAATGATCCCTGTAACAGCTATTACTATACCGGCAAGTGTTTTTCTGTGGATTTATGTGTATTCATATTTGGCTGCTGCATTAAAGCCCAGTTCACACCTGAGCGATTTTCTACTTGAAGCTTGTAGCTCTAAAATGCTCAACAAGCTAAATCTCATTCATTTCAATGGGCCCTGTTCACAACTGAGCATTTTTCTGCCCGAAAGCAAAAAACGCCTGTCGCTCAAAAAAAGTACATGAGCTTCTTTCTGGCAGATTACAAGCATTTTTGGCCCCATAGACTTCAATAGAAATGCATGACTTGTGAGTGTTTTACCAGCGTTTTCTGCTCAAATAATAGCTCTTTCCCCTTAATTTTCTCCTCCTCTCCTCCTCCTAGTGCTTTCTATTGGCTAAATAAAAACGCCTAAAGCTGCAAAACCATTGTAATACACTTATAAAATGCTTTAACAATGCTTGTAAAAAGCTGCAAAAATGCTTGAAAAACACAAGTAAATCGCTACGCTCAGGTGTGAATGGAGCCTAAACATTATTATTAATACTACATTTAGTTGGCACCCCCTTGTGGGCATCTATAAAAATTAATTTCTTTAAGGCCTAATTCCTAGACATTTTTTTTTTAGCTGTGGCTATAATATAAAGTGATAGAACCTCTTTCAGATTTGTATTTCCATCTGTTTACCAATGAAGAGATATTCCCATATTTTTTGACAGGCAAATAAGGAACAGTGACAGCATCTTTCTTGTCCTTGTGCCACAGGGATAAAAACATAGCTAAAAATCCTGACAGTTCTTCCTACTCAGCCCAAAGCTCAAAAGACAAGTTTTGGCTGAAGCAGGGCTTTTTAAAATCCAGACTGTTCCTTCTACAACAGGCATGATAGGTTAGCATTCCTTAAATCATTTGTGGATACACATACAATTAAAATTATGGCTTTTCTGCATTGGTGACATTCGCAAGAAAAAACAAAAACAAAAATGTACGCATTGTAAAATGTATATGTACAATATGACAGAAGTACATTTATGTTGTACATACTGAACCCACCGAGAAATGAGAGTGAATGAGAAAGAAAAAAGTGTTAACTTCAGAACACAGGTTGGAACTCATACTTAGGGTTAAGATGCACCTAGTAACATGGGACAAAGTTCTACATATACATAGGGGAGAGAACTGTAGAAATTTATAGGTATACATCTTTTTTAAATCAAACAAATTAAAGTTTAAAACAAACAAAGTCATCGTCGTACAAATGTTCAGGAGCTAATATTTTAATTTGCAAGGGCAATTTCTGCTGGTTTTAAATGTATGCCTGACAAAAAAAAAAAAAACATGTTAAGTACATCATCTTTGCAGTACTGTACCTTCCTGGCTGAATAAAAAAGTTTTTTTTTATATTTGCATGTTATCTAACTTCGTCTGCATATGACTGGATAATTTAAGTGAATAGTCACACAATTAATATAACCTGCAGTAAATAATAATAATAACCCGGCATGTATGTATGTGTATGTGTATATATATCTATAGCTATATATGAAACATAACATGATACCACTTCACCTGAAAATCATCTTGCCACATATTAGAACTTGCACTGTCATATTGCACAGTTCTTCTCCTACATGCCACTTAGCATTCTTTCTATGCAAAAGAAAACAAAAAATTCCTGCCACAAATCACCACAATAATAGAAAAATAAATAAAAACAAATACAAGAGCTGCTGCAAACACCTAAATGTGTTCCCACATTCAAATACCTAACGACATGAATAATAAATAGTGTTGTGCTACTCAAAATCTAATTAAATCTAACTGAATCAGTTTTCTGTTTCTTCAAAACTTATAACATAGGTAAACACACTACAGAGCTATTTCTTGAAAGACTCATAACATACTATAGAGCTCCAACCAAAACTACTAATATAAAGTGTGAATAGTGCAAGATAACCTCAAAATGCAATAACATGAAAAAAATGAATAAAAAAAATTGCTACAAATTTTGCATATAAAAAGTAAACATAAAATGTGTCATGAATTTTAAAGTTCCACCAATAGTAGTCCAAAATGTCAATATCAGTCCACAATATTTAGAAATGCACAAAATAATGTCACAAATCTTAATTGCACATATTTTCCCCTGTGCTGACAAAGCACACAGTTAGGTAATCTTTTCCGTGCTCCACTGACAGGTGCTTGACCACCACACAGACTGCATGATCATCTCAGGGTATGTCCCATAAAATATATAGGTCAACTGCACATGATTCAATAATGCTGGGATCTCTTCCACCTAGAAAATATATCTTGTACCAAGAGGTTTGGTGTGAAGGTCCCTTTAGGAATCTCTTTTTTACTGCCAGTGGTTAGGGGCCATCAGGCTTCGGGTGATGTCACTTCCGGCCACAGTCGAAAACCAGAAATTGCACGTACACACATCCTAAATATATTCTTAACACTGTAGCTGAGTCTTATTGACTCTTAGCTTATGGGAGTGCATCTTCTGTCTGCTTTTTATTATTTTAATTTACTTGTTGCACTATGAGCTATCATTCCTTTGTTTGAGTTTGGCCCCCTACCAGCAGAAGGAGACTCTTAAAGGGACCTGCACACTACACCTCTGAGTACTAGACATCTTATCTGGGTGGGGGAGATCCCAGCATTATTGGATCAAGCGCTATTGACCTATATATTTTATGTGTCATGCCCTGAAGTGATCATGCAATCTGTGGGGTGGTCCAACACCTGTCAGTGGAATGAAGCATGGTCTAGATTACCTAACTGTGTATTTTGTCAGTGCCGGTGGATATTTGTGGAATTAAGATTTGTGACATTATTTGTGCATTTCTGAAGACTTGAAAGCAACTGTGGACTGATATCTACTTTTTGGACTATTATTGGTGGTACTTTGTAATTCATGGCACATTTTATGTTTACTTTTTATATGCAAAATTGTTAGAAACGTTTATTTATTCATTGTAATTGAGGTTATTGCTTAATTGCTTTATTTTGCACTATTTACACTTTATATTAGCACTTTGGGGTTAATCTCTGTATGGTGTTCACTTATGTTATGAGCCTTTGAAGAAAAATCTCTGTAGTGTGTTTACCTATATTATGAGTTTTGAAGAAGCAGAAAGGTGGTTCAGTTAGGTGTAATTAGAATTTGAGTAGCTCAACACTCTTTATTATTTATGTTGTTAGGTATTATTTCTATACACCTAAATTCAGATAAGAACATATCAGAATTCTAATGCCACTTTCTGGGAAAACTATGCTACTTGCCAGTGACCCAAGACCATGGACTTAGGTTAAGTATCTAAGAAAAATAAGACTAAAACCAGAGAAGATGAACATGTTATCGAGGAACGGGGGGGATCCAAATAAATAATATACATTAAATAAGAGCAACTATAAAAAAAAAGGAAACATGAATTTTACCATAAGTACCGGTATGTTGGATAAATAAGGAAAGATCTATTAGTAAAAATAACATATTGTATCCTGAGAATGGATAAGGGAATGGATAAGGGAAATGAGCAGAAAACATGCTATACGTTTAAAAAATAACTCACCTTGCCGAGATCATTCAGACAGTTCGTATCTGATGTGCTATCATTGTCTTTAACTAGTTCACGCAACTGGGGAAAATCCAGAGACTGCAGAAAGACTGAGTCCCTCTGTTGTGGGGCTGGGGGCACATTAGTTTGGTGACATTGTCCTTGTCCTCCCGGAGGAACCATCCTGACCTCCATGTATTTTAAGGTTCCATCTGTGTTCAGGAAAAGAGCCGGCTGATACTGATCCATGTATGATTTTGATTCAGATTCACTTAGATAACAGCAGCTACTAAAACCATAACTTTCCTTCCTCAAACATTTCACTAGCAGTATAATGAATGTCACAAGGGAAACTAAACTGATAGCTACAAGAGAAACAATTAAATATAAAGTCATATCTGATGGTGGTTTGGAATTTCTAAGGAAATCTCCAGATTTGGGTTTTTCTACCACAACATCATCTGCTATACTGACAAGTACAGTGACAGTAGTAAATAATGGGGGATCCCCATGATCACTGATATAAATGATAAATCGCTGCTCTGTATTTTCTATCTCCTGAAATCCTCGTACAGTCCTGACCTCTCCTGTATATTTAGACACTTGGATCAGTGGAGAACTGCCAAGTTCTAAATGGTTAAAGGTCAACCAGGCATTGTGACCAGAGTCCAGATCCACTGCAGTCAGTTTTGTCACCAGATATCCAGCACTTGTAGATTTTGGGATCCTCTCTTGGACAATGAGATCCTCAGAGTGTTCCGGATACAGCAGGGTGGGGGAGTTGTCATTGGTATCCAATATGAATATAAAGACAGGGACAGTAGAAAATAACTTTGGAGATCCAAAATCCTCTACTTTTATGGTGATTTGTAGAGTCTGAATGTGCTCATAGTCAAAAGAACACTGAGCATATATATCACCAGTATTAGAATTTATATAAACAAAAGAAGATACAGACAATCCATCTATCTGGGTTTCGACTATAGAGTACGACAGATCAGAGTTAACCCGCTCATCTGCATCAGTAGCAGACACTGTACATAGTAGAGTCCCTGGGTCACTGTTTTCCTTAATAAAAGCATTATAGGTAGATTGTGTAAATGCTGGTGCATTATCATTCACATCAGAAACACTGAGAATAACAGTTATTTTACTGGACAGAGCAGGAGATCCTAAATCAGAAGCTGTCAGTTCTATAGTGTATTGGGATATTTTTTCTCTATCAAAAATCCCATCAGTGACCAGTGAATAATGGTTTTTGATAGTTCCAATTCTAAATGGAATATTGGGGGATAATTCCAATTGTATATCTCCATTTTTCCCAGAATCCTTGTCTACTACATTAATAAATCCCACAGCAGTTCCCACAGGAGCATTTTCTGGAATCTCATTTGCCATAGAAGTAAAAGAAATCTCAGGATAATTGTCATTTACATCTTCTACTTCTATATGAACCACACAGTCACCTTCCAGTTTTGGAAGTCCTTTGTCTACTGCTTTGATGGAAATTTCATAAAAATTTGCTTCTTCAAAATCAACAGATCCAATAATACAAATCTGACCATTGTGTTCATGTAAAGAGAATTTTTCTCGGGCAGATTCAGATGTGTGTTCATCAGTATAATACAAAATTTCACCATTGGCTCCCTCATCAAGATCTGAAGCATTTAAAGTTAATATAACTGTATAGAGAGGGATATTTTCTTTCAGATTGAGTTTATAAACTGGCTGATCAAAGACAGGTGGATTATCATTAATATCTAACACTGTTATTGTGATATGACAGGATCCTGATCTAGCTGGTTCTCCTCCATCTATAGCAGTGAGAATAAGATTGTGTTCTTGTTTCTCCTCCCTATCTAACACCTTCTCTAATATCAGCTGAGGGATGAGAGTGCCATCCTTACGATTCTTTACAGACAATGAGAAATAAGGATTTGTGCTCAATATGTACTGACTAACACCATTAACATCAACATCCAAATCCTTTGCAATCTCTAAGGAAAACTTAGCACCAGGACTTGTCCAGAACTCTGTAACTTCTATAATCCGATTATTAAATACAAATGTAGGAGAATTATCATTAATATCCTGAATATCTATGTCTAGACTAAAAAGCTCTAAAGGGTTTTCAGCATTCACCTCTAAATTCAGCACACAATTCACACTGGATCCACAAAGGATCTCTCGATCAATCCTGTCATTAACAATCAAACCTCCATTTTCCTTATTTGCAATAAAATATCTTTGGTATTTCTCAGATGATAAATGTAATCTGCGCTGAGCAATCTCTGCACGTTTTATACCCAGATCCTGAGCTACATTTCCTACCCATGTCCCTGGATCAGACTCCTCCACAATAGAATAACGAAGCTGCCCAGAGACCCAGCCCCAGCTACAAAGGAGAAGGTAGAAAGCTACTTGCCATTTCCAACACAGACAACAGTCTCTGATGTCCATATCTTACAATGTTTCCTTGGTATTTGCTGTATCATAGATCCTTTATATTCCACACTGCCTGTTGTTTATAAATTCATATGTGTTTTATAGCAAAAATAATCCATCTGTAGCAAAAACATCCTCAGGATCCCTAACGAAGCAGTCCTTTGTGTGTGAGAGGAGAGATGGGAGGGTGAATCACTGAGCCAGGGGGAGGAGAGTGCAGGGCTAGTTTGAGCAGATATATTTCTGTAACTAAATAAAATCTTCAGGTGACAAGTCTGCCCTCTTGTGGCCTTTAGATATAACTGCAACCTTATACAATACACCCAGGAGTTATCATGTTGATGAAAAGGAAGATGGAAACAACTCCCTGATAAATACTTGAGCTGTGCAAAATAAAAAATAAAAAACAATTGCTGCCAGAGATGGATACATAGTTATAACCTGATGCATTAATGTTTTTTAAAGTGATTGTAAAGTCTTGTTTATAAACAAACATGTTATACTTACCTGCTTTATTGAAGTGGATTTGCACAGAGCAGCCCAAATCCTCCTCTGTGCTCCTGACCCCTCCCTCCGGTTGAGTACTGAGCTGCAGCTCCGTATGTCCATTCCGACTTTACAACCCCTTTAATATCTATCTATGAAAATGTTTTTTTTCCATAAATATTGGAACTGAATCAAATCAATATTAGTTAAACTGAGAACATAATTGTAAACAATTATGGTTTCTAGCAACTTTCTCTCTCTCTCTCTCTCTCTCTCTCTCTCTTTCTCTCTCTCTCTCTCTCTCTCTCTCTCTCTCTCTCTCTCTCTCTCCTCTCTCTCTCTCTCTCTCTCTCTCTCTCTCTCTCTCTCTCTCTCTCTCTCTCTCTCTATATATATATATATATATATATATATATATATATATATATGTGTGCACCATGTTGTTTTCATTTATTGTAGTACAAATTCAATCTTAATGTTAATCTCTGGGCTGAGTCCTGTATAATACTTTGTATCCAATGTATACAAATATAAATTTAGAAATGTATGTTCTGGTGGGTTATAGACATGCAAAGCCATAATGTGATTGATTGTGATGCCATTAGACTTACGTTTGGGACTTAGTTTTCCTAATATGGATCAGGAGCTTTCGCACAGGTTGATGTTCAAGAGAAGAATCCAGTGGGATTGGTTTACTAAAACTGGAAAGTGCAAAATCTGGTGCAGCTGTGCATGGTTGCCAGACAACTTCTAACTTCAGCTTGCTCAATTAAGCTTGGCAATAAAACCTGAAAGCTGATTCTATGCAGAGCTGCAACAAATTTTGCAATCTCCAATTTTAGTAAATCAACCCCAGTGTGTACTTCCTACCGTGAAGCTCATTAAAGCAAGACCTAAGACTAAGTTTCAATTTTTTACTCTTCTAAACCATATTAATTGTGCCATCACTAAAACTACACATCTTTGGTTGTACATAATCCTCTATATTAACTATAGAAAATAAATATATGTACTCCCAAAGGTAACTCATTATGAGATTCCTGGTTTATTTCTTATTTTATTACAGGTATTTATATATTGCCTAAAAAAATAAAAAATATATAGCACTTTACATACTGTACATTCAAATAGTCCCTGCCCTCAAATAGCTTACAATCTAGAATAAACACAGAAAATATAAATTTGATGCCCCGTACACACGGTCGGATTTTCCAACGGAAAATGTGTGATAGGACCCTGACGTCGGAAATTCCGACCGTGTGTAGGCTCCATCACACATTTTCAATCGGATTTTCCGACACACAAAGTTTGAGAGCAGGCTATAAAATTTACCGACAACAAAATCCGTTGTCGGAAATTCCGATCGTGTGTACACAAATCCAACGCACAAAGTGCCACGCATGCTCAGAATAAATAAAGAGATGAGCTATGAGTAAGCACTCAGTCCTGAGTGCGAAACGCGTCAGCTTACCTGTACTTTCTGCATGACAGTCTTGTTATTTTGATGATCCCATTTTTTCAATAAAGTGAAGTTTTTTGACTACATCCGGTGTGCGGCATCCAAATCTTCTCCTCCATTCAAGCCTGAAAGCTATTGGCTACTGCCCCGTTTATAGTTCCGACGTACGTGTTTTACGTCACCGTGTTCAGAATGATCGGATTTTCCGACAACTTTGTGTGACCGTGTGTATGCAAGACAAGTTTGAGCCAACATCCGTCAGAAAAAATCCTAGGATTTTGTTGTCGGAATGTCCGATCAATGTCCGACCATGTGTACGGGGCATAAGAAGAAGATGCTGATAAGCTAGCTTGTCTTTTCCACAAGTGCTGCAAAATGGGACTATAGGGCATTTGCAGATTCTGGCTCTTTTAACCACAAAAATAATAAGTTGTGTCCCTCAACACCCAATAGCACATAAGAAGCAGCGTGTATAGAGAGTTTGATTTACCCTTTTGCATTTGAGGCAGAATATCGATATAAAACTGCATCTAAATACATAAACTATATGTAACGTTCATAGTACCATTCTCATCATAAGCACTTTTCTGTGTGATGCCCTATTTTAAGAATTTAGCTGCAGTTTCTAGTAAGCACATATTCCCTACAAAAGAACAGCACTGCTTATTAGACATGTTGCCTATGGTGTATATACACTTTAGAGCCTTACATATAGACAATGCATGCTAAGACAAGACATACTCAAAACACAACACCCTTAAATGCATAATAAAAAAGACACATATGTTATGTACAACAGTAACAGTAACACTAATGCCGCGTACAGACGATCGGACATTCCGACAACAAAACTGTGGATTTTTTTCCGACGGATGTTGACTCAAACTTGTCTTGCATACACACGGTCACACAAATGTTGTCGGAAATTCTGAACGTCAAGAACGCGGTGACGTACAAGGCGTACGACGAGCCGAGAAAAATGAAGTTCAATAGCCAGTGCGGCTCTTCTGCTTGATTCCGAGCATGCATGGAATCTTGTGTGTCGGAAATGTGTACACACGCTCGGAATTTCCGACAACAAGTTTTGTTGTTTGAAAATTTGAGAACCAGCTCTCAAACATTTGTTGTCAGAAATTCCGACAGCAAATGTCCGATGGAGCATACACACTTTCGGATTTTCTGACAACAAGCTCACATCGAACATTTGTTGTCGGAAATTCTGTCTGCGTGTACGTGGCATAACAGAACACAAAACTAAAAACAGCCAAATATGTAATAAACATACAATTAAGCTCACTAATAAATTGACAGAATTAGTGTTACAACAGCACATTCTATGAGTCTATAGATGCCTAGCAGGATATAGCATAGAAAATGTTACTAAGAATTTCTAAGCACAGATTACTCCAAATACATGATTACCTCACTAGCTGACAAGTTTAAAACTTTCCATAAGTTTTGTTAGATAAAATAATTTACAGGCTTACAGAATAACTCACCTTATTTGGATCATTCAGGCAACTTACATCCGAACAGTTATCACTGTCTTTAACAAGTTCCCGTAGCTGAGGAAAATCCAGAGACTGCAAAAAAGCAGAATCCCTCTGTTGGGGGGCTGGGGGCACATTAGTTTGGTAACATTGTCCTTGTCCTCCTGGAACCATCCTGACTTCCATATATTTTAGAGTTCCATCTGTGTTCAGGAAAAGAGCCGGCTGATACTGATCCATGTATGATTTAGATTCAGATCCACTAAGATTACAGCAGCTACTACTATAACCATAACTTTCCTTCCTCAGACATTTCACCAGTAAAATAATGAAAGTCACAAGGGAAACTAAACTAATAGCCACAAGAGAAACAATTAAATATAATGTTATATCTGTTGGTGGTTTGGAATTTCTGTGAAAATATCCAGATTTCGGTCTTTCCACTACAACATCATCTGCTATACTGACAACTATAGTGACAGTAGCAGATAATGGGGGATCCCCATGATCACTGATAGAAATGACAAGTTGCTGTTCTGTATTTTCTATCACCTGAAATCCTTGTACAGTCCTGACCTCTCCTGTATGTTTAGACACTTGGAAAAGTGCAGAGCTGCCAGGGTCAATAAGGTTAAAGGCCAACCAGGCATTGTGACCAGAGTCCAGATCCACTGCAGTCAGTTTTGTCACCAGATATCCAGCACTTGAAGATTTAGGGACCCTCTGTTGAACAACAAGATCCTCAGAGTGTTCCGGATACAGCAAGGTAGGGAAGTTGTCATTTGTATCCAATATGAATATAAAGACAGGAACAGTAGAAAATAACTTTGGAGATCCAGAATCCTCTACTTTCACCATGATTTGCAGAGTCTGAACATGCTCATAGTCAAATGAACGCTGCGTATATATATCACCATTATTAGAATTAATGTAAACAAAAGAGGACACAGATGATCCATCTATCTGGGTCTCCACTATAGAGTAAACCAGCTCAGAGTTAACCCCCTCATCTACATCAGTAGCAGACACTGTACATAGAAGAGTCCCCGGGGAACTATTTTCCTTTATAAAAGCATTGTAACTAGACTGTAAGAATAGTGGTGTGTTATCATTAACATCAGAAACCTTGAGAATAACAGTAATTTTACTGGATAGAGCTGGAGAACCTAAATCAGAAGCTGTCAGCTCAATAATGTATTGAGATTTTTTTTCTCTATCCAGAATCGCTACACTGACCAGTGAGTAATGGTTTTTATTAGTTTTGATTTTAAATGGAATATTGGGAGATAATTCCAATTGAATCTCTCCATTTTTCCCAGAATCCTTGTCTATCACATTAATAAATCCAACATCAGTTCCCAGAGGAGCATTTTCTGCAATCTCATTTGGTATAGAAGAAAAAGAAATCTCAGGATAATTGTCATTTAAATCTTCTACTTCTATATGAACCACACAGTCACCCTCAAGTTTAGGAAGTCCTTTGTCGACTGCTTTGATAGATAGTTCATAAAAATTTACTTCCTCAAAATCTACAGATCCATTAATATAAATCTGACCATTCCATTCATTCAGAGCAAATTTTTCTCTGGCAGATTCGGATGTATGCTCCTCAATATAATATAGGATTTGACCATTTGCTCCCCCATCAAGGTCTGTTGCATTTAAAGTTAATATAACTGTATTTAGAGGTACATTTTCCTTTAGATTGATCTTATACACTGACTGATCAAAGACTGGTGGATTATCATTAATATCTAACACTGTTATTGTGATATGACAGGATCCTGATCTAGGCGGTTCTCCGCCATCAATAGCAGTGAGAATAAGATTGTGTTCTTGTTTCTCCTCCCTATCTAACACCTTCTCTAATATCAGCTGAGGGATGAGAGTGCCATCCTTACGATTCTTTACAGACAATGAGAAATAAGGATTTGTGTTTAATATGTACTGACTAACATCATTACCACCAACATCTAAATCCTTAGCAATATCTAAGGTAAACCTAGCACCAGGACTTGCAAGTAACTCCGTAATCTCTATAAAGCGTCTGTTAGATAAAAATATGGGGGAATTATCATTAATATCTTGAATCTCTATGTTTAAACTAGAAAGCTCTAAAGGATTTTCAGCAACCACTTCTAAAAGCAGTACACAGTTCACATTGGATCCACACAGGACCTCCCTATCAATCCTGTCATTAATAGTCAAACCTCCATTTTCCTTGTTTATAGTAAAATATCTTTGGTATTTCTCAGATGATAAATGTAATCTGCGCTGAGCAATCTCTGCACGTTTTATGCCCAGATCCTGAGCTACATTTCCTACCCATGTCCCTGGATCAGACTCCTCCACAATAGAATAACGAAGCTGCCCAGAGACCCAGCCCCAGCTACAAAGGAGAAGGAAGAAAGCTACTTGCCATTTCCAACACAGACCACAGCCTCTGATGTCCATATCTTACAATATTTTCTTGATATTTGCTGTATCATAGATCCTTTATAATCCACAAAGTCTGTTATTTATAAATTCATATGTGTTTTATAGTAAGAATAATCCATCTGTAGCAAAGACATCCTAGACATCCTCAGGATCCATAATGAAACAGTCCTTTGTGTGTGAAAGAAGAGATGGGAGGGTGCATCACTGAGCCAGGGGGAGGAGAGTGCAGGGCTAGTTTGAGCAGATATATTTCTGTAACTAAATAAAATGTTCAGATGACACGTCTGCCCTCCTGTGGCCTTTAGATATAACTGCAGCCGTATTTAATACACACACAAGTTATGTTTAAAATAAACATATTATTTTCCAAAAGGCATGATTGTTTTGCTCTTTTTTTTAACATGTATCCAGGTCATGGAAACAATTGGAAACATCTGGAAAACACATCTGGAAACAATTTTCATGCTTTGCTAATTTTCCAAGTGCCTGGTCAGTCCACCTATTGAGCCAGTGGAATATCCGGTTTTTCTGGTGTGCAATCCTGTGATTTAGAGCCTGAGATGATGATTTGGCCCCACTACTGGCTCATCACAAAAATGGGGCATTGTTTTGATTTGAAAATAATTTTCTTGCTGTGTTATATTTCTAGGTGTTATCAGAACTGATCAGTATTTCTGTTCAGCCACCAGAATCCAAGGTTGTTCTGGTATACAGATTTCTACCAAATCCTGTGAATGAAAGTCTGTCATGGTTTTGGGCCCCACTATTGGCTCATCACAAGGATGGGTCATTGGAAGAGCAAACAAGGCATAAGTGGGTGGGTTGAAATCTGCATATCAGAGCTTACATCGTTTTATAATGAAGTGTCTGGTATCTCATATTGCTGGATATTTAAAAAGATTGGCTGACTACAGAGTAGGCCGTTAAATTTAAGAAAATTTGTCAAGAGCATGTACACACAATTTATTTTTAAAAAAGGAAAATAAAAAGGCAGGTGAGAAAAAAAAAACTCCCTAATAAGTATTTGAGCTGCACAAACTGTAATAAAACCAATTGCTGACAGACATAGATACATAGGCATGACCTGATGTCATAATAGTTTGCCGGTGCTTACACCACAGATTTTTCATATCTGGCAGTTTAAAAAACAATATACCAACAGGTGTATACTGTAAAGGTCAGCCTGAATTAATGCATTATTTAGATTCCTGAGGAAGTCCATTGAACAAAATGTGTTGAGGGTTGGATACATCTGACGTCAGATGCCACCGTGGAAACCCAGACGCAGTCATGTTGGCTGGGGGACTCTAACGACACGTTACACTAAATAGACAGTATTTTGTATTATTTACAGGTCACTCGCTGTATTTCAAAATCGAGCTTTTTCAAAATAAGGTCACTGTTTTTTCTCAAAACCTTTATAAATGTTAATTTTACAAGGTTATATGTTTAAGAAAAACATGTTAATAAGACACATAATAGACCCTAATAGAACACAAACTAAAAAAGTCAAATATGTAATATATGCACCATCAGGCTTACTAATACATGTACAAAATTAGACCTAGAACTGCAAATGTGTCTAAAAAGAAATGTACTGCAGGGTATAGCATTTCAAATGAGTCTAAGACATTTTTTAAGCACAGATGGCATCAAAAACATGATTACTCCATTAGCTGAAAACTTTAAAACCCTCCATACATCATGTTAGATGATCAGGAGATAAAACATTGCAGGTTAACAGAAAAAACTCACCTTGCTTGGATCATTCAGACAACTTGTATCTGATGTGCTATCACTGTTTTTAACTAGTTCCTGTAACTGAGGAAAATCCAAAGACTGAAGAAAAACAGAATCCCTCTGTTGTGGGGCTGGGGGTACATTAGTTTGGTAACATTGTCCTTGTCCCCCTGGAGGAACCATCCTGACCTCCATGTATTTTAGAGTTCCATCTGTGTTCAGGAAAAGAGCCGGCTGATACTGATCCATGTATGATTTAGATTCAGATCCACTAAGATTACAGCAGCTACTACTATAACCATAACTTTCCTTCCTCAGACATTTCACCAGTAATATGATGAAAGTCACAAGGGAAACTAAACTAATTGCCACAAGAGAAACAATTAAATATAAAGTCATATCTGATGGTGGTTTTGAATTTTTATAAAAATTTCCGGATTTGGGTATTTCTTTCACAGCCTCATCTGCTATCGTGACAAGTATTGTGACAGTAGTAGATAATGGAGGATCCCCATGATCACTGATAGTGACAACAAGTTGCTGCTCTGTATTTTCTATTTCCTGAAATCCTTGTAGAGTCCTGACCTCTCCTGTATGTTTGGAGATTTGGAATAATGAAGAACTGCCAGGATCAATGAGGTTAAAGGACAACCAGGCATTGTGACCAGAGTCCAGATCCACTGCAGTCAGTTTTGTCACCAGATATCCAGCACTTGTAGATTTGGGGGTTCTCTGTTGGAGAACAAGATCCTCGGTGTGTTCCGGATACAGCAGGGTGGGAGAGTTGTCATTTGTATCCAATATGAATATAAAGACAGGGACAGTGGAAAATAACTTTGGAGATCCCAAATCCTCTACTTTTATGGTGATTTGTAGAGTCTGAATGTGTTCATAATCAAAGGAACGCTGAGCGTATATATCACCAGTATTAGAATTTATGTAAACAAAAGAGGACACAGATGATCCATCTATCTGTGTTTCCACTATAGAGTAAACCAGCTCAGAGTTTACCCCCTCATCTGCATCAGTAGCAGACACTGTACATAGAAGAGCCCCCGGGTCACTGTTTTCCTTTATGAAAGCATTATAAGGAGAGTGTAAAAATATTGGTGCATTATCATTATCATCAGAAACCCTAAAAATAACAGTAATTTTACTGGACAGAGCTGGAGACCCTAAATCAGAAGCTGTCAGCTCTACAGTGTATTGGGGTATTTTTTCTCTATCCAAAATCCCATCAGTGACAAGTGAAAAATGGTCTTTATTAGTTCTGATTTTAAATGGAATATTGGGGGATAAATTCAATTGAATCTCTCCATTTTCCCCAGAATCCTTGTCTATCACATTAATAAATCCAACAGCAGTTCCCAGAGGAGCATTTTCTGCAATCTCATTTGCCACAGAAGCAAAAGAAATCTCAGGATAATTGTCATTTAAATCTTCTACTTCTATATGAACCAGACAGTCACCTTCCCGTTTAGGAAGTCCTTTGTCTACTGCTTTGATAGATAGTTCATAAAAGTTTACTTCTTCAAAATCTACAGATCCATTAATATAAATCTGACCATTCTGTTCATTCAGAGCAAATTTTTCTCGGGCAGATTCTGATGTATGCTCTTCAATATAATATAGGATTTGACCATTTGCTCCCTCATCAAGATCTGTTGCATTTAAAGTTAATATTACTGTATGTAAAGGTAAATGTTCCTTTAGATTTATCTTATATACTGATTGATCAAAGACTGGCCGATTATCATTAATATCTAACACTTTTATTGTGATATAACAGGATCCTGATCTAGCCGGTTCTCCTCCATCTATAGCAGTGAGAATAAGATTGTGTTCTTTTTTCTCCTCCCTATCTAACACCTTCTCTAATATCAGCTGAGGGATGAGAGTGCCATCCTTACGATTCTTTACAGACAATGAGAAATAAGGATTTGTGTTCAATATGTACTGACTAACACCATTAATACCAATATCTAAATCCTTCGCAGTATCCAAAGTAAACCTATCACCAGGACTTGTCCAATATTCTGTAACTTCTATAATGCGATTATTAGATACAAATGTGGGAGAATTATCATTAATATCCTTAATCTCTATGTTTAGACTAAAAAGCTCTAAAGGATTTTCAGCAACCACCTCTAAGCGTAGCACACAGCTGACACTGGATCCACATAGGATCTCTCTATCAATCCTGTCATTAATAGCCAAGCCTCCACTTTCCTTATTTACAGTGAAATATTTTTGGTATTTCTCAGATGATAAATGTAATCTGCGCTGAGCAATCTCTGCACGTTTTATACCCAGATCCTGAGCTACATTTCCTACCCATGTCCCTGGATCAGACTCCTCCACAATAGAATAACGAAGCTGCCCAGAGACCCAGCCCCAGCTACAAAGGAGAAGGGAGAAAGCTACTTGCCATTTCCAACACAGACAGCAGTCTCTGATGTCCATATCTTACAATATTGTCTTGATATTTGCTGTATCATAGATCCTTTATAATCCACACTGCCTGTTGTTTATAAATGCATAGGTGTTTTTATAGCCAAAATAATCCATCTGTAGCAAAAAAACATCCTCAGGATCCCTTTACGAAGCAGTCCTTTGTGTGTGAGAGGAGAGATGGGAGGGTGAATCACTGAGCCAGGGGGAGGAGAGTGCAGCTCTACTTTGAGCAGATATATTTCTGTAGCTTAATAAAATGTGTGGATGACAAGTCTGCCCTCCTGTGGCCTTAACAAATAACTGCAATCTTATGTAAAACACAGCAGTTATGTTTTAACAGTAAATTGGGCTATTTTTTCCAAAAGGTAGGACTGTTTTGCTCTTTCAACACATATTTTTGCTGAGCAATAATGTATATATTATGATCAGGGTATGGTTTAGATTTGAAAGTAGTTTTCATGCTTTGTTGTTTCTAGGTTCCATAATGCCTGATCATTCTTTCTGTTTAGTCACTAGAAGTTATGCTGGTATGCAAATTTCTACCAAGCACTTTTGCATTAAAAAACTATCAAGGGTGAGTACAGTGGAACCTTGGATTATGAGCATAATCTGTTCAGGAGAATGCTTGTAATCCAAAGTGATCGCATATCAAAGTAAGTTTCCCCATAGAAGTCAATGGAAACGAAGATAATTCGTTCCACATTGACTTCTATTATATGCAGTACCGCATGTGGCCAGAGGTGGAGGGGGCGCCAGAGAGAATCGGAAATACTAGGAGACCGCTCGGATACACTCTGAGACCCTTGCAAAGGCTCCGAAACACGGGAACAAAGTATTTCCTAGTGTTTCTGAGTATTTCTGATTGTTTCCGAGCAGCTCCGAATGGCTCTGAGTGTCACCAGCGCCCCTGCACCTCTGGCCAAATGCGGTACTGCACACTGCAGTGGCTTGAATCCTGCTTGTTTTGCAAGACAACACTTGCAAACCGAATCAGCATTTTTAAAAAAAGAATAGCTCATATTGCAAAACGCTCATTAACCGTGTTACTTGGCATCCGAGGTATTACTGTATACACAATACATTTTAAAAGGGAAGACCTAAAGGTTGGCAGAAACAAACTCTCTAACACGTTTCATAAGTAATAACGCTTTTACTTATGACCCAAACAGTAAAATAGCGAACAAAAAGTACCATATCAACTATTTTACTGCTAAGCAAAACTAAATAATTTGTCAGAACATTGTGCGTCACATGGAAGAGAGTATTTATCTGTCCAGAACAGACAAATGCCTACAATTTACTTTTTTTAAATGCAGGCTAAATATGAAGGAAGGACTTTGACTAGAAATAGTAGGAAGGACTTTTTCTTCTAAAAACGTGCTATATAAAAGGGGAAAATAATAATCAAGTCAAAGAAACTGCAGTCCTGCATTGCAAGTGAGGAAATGAAGGGCCTGGTAACAGTGTCAGGGGGAAGAGGGGGTGAGGGGTCAGGTAAGTAAAACTGCTTCTTAACAATACCCTATACAAAAACGAGCATTTAACCCTTGCACTGTGTGTGGTAGCCTGGTATTCAGCTTTAAATCATTGCTAGATCCCAATTCTAACAAAAATTACAGAATGTCCCATTAACTCTATTGTAGGTACAGGAGGTTTCTTTACCCTGTTGCATTTCAGAATATGCCATATAAAACTGAAAGTGTAAATACACTTTAGAGCTTCACATAAAAAAAAGGTGCCCCTAGAAATTCCATATTGAACACCCACATGCTTATTTTTGGTTTCTGTTATTTCAATCATGGAGGCTCTGCATCATGAGGATTCCCTTGGGACAGTCTGCCCAGGAGCACGCATTACTCCACACTGACATCCATACGACAAGGCATATATTTGCATAGCTCCCCTCTGGAGAGAGCCTGCTGCTTGCACCAGGACTAAACACTGTTTTGAGGAGCCATGATCTACCTTAATTACACTGGGTCTAAAAAAGGTATGTCATAAAAACAGAGCTTTTATTTATCAATTGTATTAGCATGTTGATAAGGGGAGAAAGGAGGAACCATGGGAGGTAAATATAAGCATAAAATAGCAAAAAGAACGCAGCGATGTGCAATAATAGCCTTAATGATAAAAAAGTACTATTACAATATCATCAATACTAAAAAAGAGAATTGAATATAAAATATGGTGCAACAAAAATTTGTATCACGCTCACAGTGAAAATCAAGCAAGTTCACAGTGAAAAAAATCTAGCAAGTTCACAGTTAAAAATATGCTTCTATCATTGCAATACCATCAATACTAAGTATAAAAAAGAGAAATGAATATAAAATATGGTGCTAGGAAAATTGGTTAATCAAGCAAGTTCATAGTGAAAATCAAGGAAGTTCACAGTGAAAAAAATCCTTCCATTGAATAAAATGTGTCCAAAAAAACTATGTCCTCAGTAATCTTCAAATCCTCAGATATTAAAGTATATAGTGCAATAATACTCCAAAAAGTGACTCTTGTGAAGAAAAAATCCTGTTCAATAAGAAGTGTGACTGCACTTGAACCACTCCTGGGCTCCGAGTTAAGAAGTTTTCAGCAGGATCCCACAGTTACATCCACAGAGGATATCCTAAATGTTAAAATAAGAAAGAGGCTGGATAGTGTATTATCATTTGTTTGTAAGTTTAATTCAAAAAAGAACATCAGGGTACTCTCATCCCCCTGAGGAAGACACGTGATTTGCCCTGTGTCATCACATGTAGAGGAGGGGCCAGGACGGCGGAGGAGACAGTTTCATGCTTGTTTGAGCTGACTACTGGCACACATACGATTTGAATCTACCTGGAAGAGGTTTTTTGCTACGTTATGCTTTGTATAGTTGGGTGCGCTGGAAGCACCATTAAAATGTGAGTACCCTGATGTTCTTTTTTAAATTAAACTTACAAACAAACGATAATACACTATCCAGCCTCTTTCTTATTTTAACATTGAGGATATCCTCTGTGGATGTAACCGTGGGATCCTGCTGAAAACTTCTCAACTCAGAGCCCAGGAGTGGTTCAACAGCTTATGTGGACCAAACTTAGTTGTGCAAAGTCACCTTCTTATTGAACAGGATTTTTTCTTCACAAGCGTCACTTTTTGGAGTATTATTGCACGGATGCACTTTAATATCTGAGAATTTGAAGATTACTGAGGACATTGTTTTTTTGGACACATTTTATTCAATGGAAGGATTTTTTTCACTGTAAACTTGCTTGATTTTCACTGTGAACTTACTTGATTAACCAATTTTCATAGCACCATATTTTATATTAATTTCTCTTTTTGTATACTTAGTATTGATGGTATTGCAAGGATGGAAGGATATTTTGCACTGTGAACTTGCTTAATTTTCACTGTGAACTTGCTTGATTTACTAATATTCATTGCACTATATTTTATATTCAATTATTTTTTTTAATATTGATGATATTGTAATATTACTTTTATCATTAAGGCTATTATTGCACAGCGTTGCATTCTTTTTGCTATTTTATACAGGTTTTTTTACACATTATGAGATTGTGATTGATGCATAGCAGCTGTTTATAGGCACTTGATTCACCTTCATTGCTTTAATCACACCTGAAGCTAATTGTAGCTTAGGGTTTGTTTAGGGTAGCTTGCAAGATTTTGTATTATTTATAAGGTAAATATAAGCAGTCTAAGCTTCAAAAGGAACAGCAGAGGACACATTTAAATGCCGTAAAAAAAAAAAACAACCCACATTTATTGATAAAAACAACAATTGGCAACTCACAGTAAAGCGCCTGCCATATGAACTTTATTCACTTGGGACTGTCATCCTAACCACAACAGCACATAGCAGAGGTAATCCGGTAGAGAAACTCTGTGCTTCCAATGGCCAGGAAAGACTCAGGGAGACATGTGAGCCAGTCAGACAGCAGGCTTAACATCCTGTGTGAGGTCAGATGCTAGTAAGCGTGAAGGAGGTATGGCTACATTTTGCAAGGTCACTCTGCCTCTTTCTCAAGCCTTTCTCAAATGTGAGTTGCCAATTATTATTATTATTTTTATTGTTAAATGTGAGGTTTTTTTACTGCACACCAGGACTTTATGAGCTCTTTGCTGAGCATCCATTTTAGAGGAGTTACTGTTTCACAACTTGCGTCACGATATAGTATGTTTATAAACGTCAAGAGGACCTGCCACCTAAATGTCAAATATTATTTCAAAACACTCCAATAAAGGCTTATGTATTATAATAAAAAACAAAAACTACTATATATTAGACCATGAAGTACAGTGATGTCTTCCTCCCAGCCAACATTTTCCTTGTGCTTCTGTTATGCCATGCTGTCAGCTTGAATCCATCAGGACTTGATAGTTACTTCCAGACTTTCAAAGCTGCCCCCTACCCAGTCATGATAATGTGCCTCTGTATCTCATGCTGATGCATGTTTAAATTTCACTAGCAATCTTTGAATATAATAGTTGATGATCAACATCAGCACCAGTTCACTCTATGGCAACCAGTAAGAAAGCAATATCCTTAAAGAAACAACGTGGGCATGAAATCTTTCCATACTTCAACAATCTCTCAATAATTCTGAACTTACTACCTGCAGCCCTCTGGGATGTGTGATGTGCATATCACAGAAGGCTGTAGGTGATCCAAGGATACTTTACACTTATCTGGGGGAAAACCAAGAAAGTGGGAGGATGAATCCAACCAAAACAACTATATTCGAAAACACAAAAAATGAAAATTGGATTTGATTGTGTATGAGACAGGAAAAAGGAAGGGAATGCCAGAAAGTGCAATTACTGGTGAAGAGTCCTCATTAAACTTTACGTGCTTTGCTTATTAAAAAATAATTTGTTTTGTGTACCAGAGTGTAAGTGTATACTAATAGAACACAAAACTAGATCAGGCAAATATGTCATATATATATATATATATATATATATATATATATATATATATATATATATATATATATATATATATATATATATATTACATGAGTGAACAAAGCAAGGTCCATAAGGACATAGATGAGGAAGATCGGGGTGGAGGAAATTGACTGGCCTGCACCTCACCCAAAAGAACACCTTTGGGATGAATTAGAATGGAGACTGACCTCACAAATGCGAATCTGCACAGCCTTCCCAGAAGAATTGATGCTGTTATAGTTGCAAAGGGTGGGCCAACTCAATATTGAACCCTATAGATTAAGACTGAGATGCCATTAAAGTTCATGTGTGTGCAAAGGCAGGCATCTCAATATTTTTGACAATATAATATATATACACACACACATTTATACATGCAATGATTTTTTCTAATAAATTGACAAAACCAGTGTTCTGGGAAAAAACCTTCAATGGATATCTCACAGGATATAGTTTAAAATGTTAATAAAGAAATATGTTAGCATTGACTGCACCAACTACATAATCATCCAGCTGCCAAATCTAAAACCTTTGAAATATAATGTTAAAAAATTAGGAGATAAGAAGCTGCAGGTTTAAGGAATAACTTACCTTGTTTGAATCACTCAGACAGCTTGTATCCAAACAGGTATCACTGTCTTTAACTAGATCCCGTAGCTGGGGAAAATCCAAAGCCTGCAGAAAAGCAGAATCCCTCTGTTGTGGGGCTGGGGGTACATTAGCTTGATAACATTGTCCTTGTCCCCCTGGAGGAACCATTCTGACTTCCATGTATTTTAGGGTTCCATCTGTGTTCAGGAAAAGAGCTGGCTGATACTGATCCATGTATGATTTAGATTCAGATCCACTAAGATAACAGCAACTGCTGTTATAACTATAACTTTCCTTTCTCAGACATTTCACTAACAATATAATGAATGTTACAAGGGAAACTAAACTGATAGCCACAAGAGAAACAATTAAATATAACGTCATATCTGATGGCGGTTTGGAATTTCTGAGGAAATCTCCAGATTTCGGTCTTTCTACAACAAAATCATCTGCTATGTTTACAAGTACAGTAACAGTAGCAGATAATGGGGGATCCCCATGATCACTAATAAAGATGACAATTTGCTGCTCTGTATCCTCTATTTCTTGAAATCCTCGTACAGTCCTGACTTCTCCTGTATGTTTAGACACCTGGAACGGTGAAGAGCTGCCAGTATCTATTAGGTTAAAGGCCAACCAGGCATTGTGACCAGAGTCCAGATCCACTGCAGTCAGTTTTGTCACAAGATATCCAGCACTTGTAGATTTTGGGATCCTCTCTTGGACAATGAGATCCTCAGAGTGCTCCGGATACAGAAGTGTGGGGAAATTGTCATTTGTATCCAATATGAATATGAAGACAGGGACAGTAGAAAATAACTTTGGATATCCAGAATCCTCTACTTTTATGGTGATTTGTAGAGTCTGAATGTGCTCATAGTCAAAGGAACGCTGAGCATATATATCACCAGTATTAGAATTTATATAAACATATGATGATACAGATGATCCATCTATCTGGGTCTCCACTATAGAGTACACCAGGTCAGAGTTAACACCCTCATCTGCATCAGTAGCGGACACTGTACATAGAAGGGTCCCTGGGTCACTGTTTTCCTTTATCAAAGCATTATAAGTAGACTGTAAAAATATTGGTGCATTATCATTAACATCAGAAATCCTGAGAATAACAGTTGTTTTATTGGACAGAACTGGAGATCCTAAATCAGAAGCTGTCAGCTCTATATTGTATTTGGATATTTTTTCTCTATCCAAAGTCCCATCAGTGACCAATGAGTAATGGTCTTTAGTAGTTCTGATTTTAAATGGAATATTGGGAGATAATTTTAATTGTATCTCTCCATTTTTCCCAGAATCCTTGTCTTTCACATTAATAAATCCCACAGCAATTCCCTGAGGAGCATTTTCTGGAATTTCATTTGCAATAGAGACAAAAGAAATCTCAGGATAATTGTCATTTAGATCTTCTACTTCTATATGAACCAGACAGTCACCTTCTAGTTTAGGATGTCCTTTGTCTACTGCTTTGATTGCCAGTTCATACAAATTTACTTCTTCAAAATCTACAGATCCATTAATATAAATCTGACCATTCTGTTCATTCAGAGCAAATATTTTTCTAGCAGATTCTGATGTGTGTTTGTCAACATAATACAGGATTTCACTATTAGCCCCGTTATCAAGATCTGTTGCATTTAAACTTAATATAACTGTATTTAAAGGGAGATTTTCCCTTAGATTGATCTTATATACCGGCCGATCAAAGACTGGCCTATTATCATTAATATCTAACACTGTTATTGTGATATGACAGGATCCTGATCTAGCCGGTTCTCCTCCATCTATAGCAGTGAGAATAAGATTGTGTTCTTGTTTCTCCTCCCTATCTAACACCTTCTCTAATATCAGCTGAGGGATGAGAGTGCCATCCTTAAGATTCTTTACAGACAATGAGAAATAAGGATTTGTGTTCAATATGTACTGACTAACACCATTAATACCAACATCTAAATCCTTAGCGAGATCCAAAGTAAACCTATCACCAGGACTTGCAATTAACTCTGAAATCTCAATAATGTTTTTATTAGATAAAAATATTGGGGAATTATCATTAATATCCTGAATCTCTATGTCTAACCTGAAATGCTCTAAAGGATTTTCAGCAACCACCTCTAAATTCAGCACACAGGTCACAATTGATCCACACAGGATCTCTCTATCAATCCTGTCATTAAAAATTAAGCCTCCATTTTCCTTATTTACAGTAAAATATCTTTGGTATTTCTCAGATGATAAATGTAATCTGCGCTGAGCAATCTCTGCACGTTTAATGCCCAGATCCTGAGCTACATTTCCTACCCATGTCCCTGGATCAGACTCCTCCACAATAGAATAACGAAGCTGCCCAGAGACCCAGCCCCAGCTACAAAGGAGAAGGGAGAAAGCTACTTGCCATTTCCAACACAGACAGCAGTCTCTGATGTCCATATCTTACAATGTTTCCTTGATATTTCCTGTATCATAGATCCTTTATATCCCACACTGCCTGTTGTTTATAAATTCATATGTGTTTTATAGCAAAAATAATCCATCTGTAGCAAAAACATCCTCAGGGTCCCTAACGAAACAGTCCTTTGTGTGTGAGAGGAGAGATGGGAGGGTGAATCACTGAGCCAGGGGGAGGAGAGTGCAGCTCTACTTTGAACAGATATATTTTTGTAGCTAAATAAAATGTGTGGATGACAAGTCTGCCCTCCTGTGGCCTTTAAAAATAACTGCAATCCCACATAATACACACAGGAGTTATAATGTTTTAAAAGTAAATAGAGCTATTGTTTTTCCAAAAGCAGGATTGTTTTGCTTTTTTTCAACACCTATCTTTGCTGAGCAGTAATTTATATATTATGATCATTACAAATATGTAACATTTTCTAAGCAAAACATAGGTGTAAACTTTGTGGTTTTGAACCCCTTAATCAATTAAAGTTTATCATTATTATTACTACATTCAGGCCATGGTTTTGTTTTGGAAACAGTTTTCATACTTTTTTATATTTCTAGGTGGTCAGTCTTTCCATTTTCCACCATAATTCCATGTTTAGCTGGTATACACATTTCTGTTTCAATCGTTTTTTATTGAAATTTTTAAAGAGTATAAGCAATATGAACATTGTGCAGAGCAGCAAACAATCATTGTATGCTCTGTATAAACAGGAAGAGATGGTACATGAGTAGGGGGAAAACAAGGTTACAGAATCTCTCGGTAATTGAGTGATGTCTTCTCTAAACTCACAGGTGAGCATTTAGTCACCAATTATAAAAGAAGCAATAATATGTTTTCTGCTATAACATGGATCTAGAAACGACCAGAACCTTATAAACACTGTGGGGTATTGTATTCAAAAAAGGAAAAAATTTTGGAACTTTAAATGAGGCTAGCACCAAAGGGATGCTCGCCTCCATCCCGGTCATTGGTTAAAATGAAAAAGAGAGAGAAGTGGGACTTTAAATGAAGCACACAGCAGCACAACGCAGGTCAAGTGACCAACATTCATTTATTTGGTATAATCCATGGTATGTAAAAAACATTTTGGGCATCCAACCTCTAAAATGCTGTGGGCATCAGACCTCTATATGATAAACCATGGATTGATTATACATTAAATACATATAAATTACACAATAGGTCATGATCCATTGTCACACAGACAGCACAGATAACAATCAATATGCATGTGTACATTTGTTACTATGATTAGACCCAAAAAGAGCCATGAAAATTAGGACAAAAAATTATAATAATAAAAGAGATTTAATGCCATGACAGATACTTATGGAGGTAGGTGGAATCATTGAAATCTTGGTATTCCATGATATGGGAAGATTGGTAATAATCAAAACTCTATGTGTTTCGCGGTATAGCAACCGCTCATCAGGAGCATACGTCATGGAATGATTGTCTGCATCAGCGATCCAGTGAAACAGTATCCAGAATCGCAGAGAGCTGCAAAGCAAAGCCGCCCGACGCCAGGGTGATCTGCGGGAATGGGAACAACGGCCATAGGCAAAACCATTGCTGGTGGGTGCAATGAGTGTAGGATGCGGACCTCCATGTGGGAAACCTGGTGTGCACAGAGTGGACAATTCCAAGCATGTGTGTGTGATGCTGAACAGCATCACACACACATGCTTGGAATATGCAGTAAAAACAGTCAACAAAAAGCACCATATAAACTAATTTATTGTAATACAAAAACAATGCACTTTAGAATGCAAATAATTCCCAAAAACGAATTTATTACAAAGAAAAACAAAATAATTTGTGAGAACGAATATGTACCGATACAGGCTAAGTATGATGGAAAGACTTTTACCAGAAACAGGAAGAAGATTTTTTTCTTTAGAAATACTTGTCATATACAGTACCTGTGCAAATAAGAATCAAGTCAAGGAAGATTAACTAAATCATGTATGTCACTTTTAAGCAATTAAGTCCAATCCTGATTTCCCACCCGGTAGCCATAATTGTCTTTTTTAGGCACAGACAAAATTTCCATACTGCTCATACACTGCCTACAGGCAGGCCTAGTCAACATCTACTCTCCTTTGAAAGCAGATTGTGAGGTACAATGGCTCCCTTTCTGGACATATCTACAGATATATAGCTATTTTACTAGTCACCAGAGGAAACATTGCTTCACCAGAGTTTCAAAAATATGAACACTCCCAAAATGTGTTGACCAATGTATTATAATATAATACAGTAACATAATATAGTGTCCTTAACAGAAAAAAACACAACTAAATGAAAACTTTACACCTGAATCAATTCAAATTCATTTGCTGTTGATTCATATTTAGTAAAGTGAGTTTTGATTATTTTCTATGTAAAAAATAAAGGAAGAAATTGTGCTCGAAGGTGTCTATTGCAGCTGACACATCCATTGACATAGATTGATATAACTTAAATACAAAAATAGTGCAGTGCTTGGTGTAGACTGAAGTGAAAACAAATATCAGTGCAAAAAGTGAGAAAAATAGTTCAATATATAGTCTCAAATGTTAACACCACTGTGATCATCCAAAGGCACTGTGAAAATCACCATGCAACAGTCCCTGAGACACCCTATTCTCCCATGATCCACTGCTGTGAAGAGGAAAATACAGGCTTTCCAAATTGATTCGACTCCCGTACCGTAGGAACAGAGTCAATCCTGCTTGTATGGATGTGACAACCACAACAGTAATATGGACACCTCTCCACTAGGAATGGTCAAGTTAGTGGTGTATTGCATATAATTCTCAAGATGGGTCATTAATGTAAAACCTGTGGTTGGTCACAGGTCAGATGACAGTCCATTCAGCACCTAGATGTAGAGGTCCAGCCTCAGCCCCATCCTCTTCCTGCAGCTCTGATCATCCCCTGCTGTGGGCGTAACAAGGAATGCCCACAGCTGGGGATGATCAGGGCTGCAGAAAGAGGACTGGGCTGATGCTAAACTTCTACATCTAGATGCTGCATGGACTGCCATTGGACCTGTGACCGACCCCCGAGTCTTACATCTATCACCCATCTGGAGAGTTATATGCTCTAAACCACTAACTTGACCCCTCCTAGAGGAGAGATGTCTATATTACCATTTTGGATGTCACATCCATACAAGCGTGATCGACTCCGTGCCATGCGGTATGGGAGTCCACTCATTCTGCTAAGATGATATGCCCCTCTTCACAGCGGTGGATCATTGGAGAATTGGGTGACTCACAGACTGTTGCATGGTGATTTTCACATAGAAGGAGGCTTTTGGTTGATCACAGTGGTGTTAACAATTCGGACTATATAGTGAACTATTTTTTCTCACTTTTTGCACTGATATTTGTTTTCACTTCAGTCTACACCAAGCGCTGCACTATTTTTGCATTTAGATTATTTACTATAGGCTGCAATATTATTAATGCATAACCAATTTCCATAATATATTTCAATTGTTTCATATAAGCACAGCTTTTATTCATAAATGCTAAGTAGTCAGACAAAAAATTGGTTTTAAACAGGAATTATTTGTTTTTTTTTTATATTATTTTAAATAGGTTTAATGAGAACAAAGATGCAAACACTAAACAGGCTACTCACAAATAACTAAACTTACCAATGCCAAAACTATATAATTCCCACTTTACAGTAAATACTAGGCCTGCTAAATGCATTGGTACTGAATTGGAAAAAGAATCAAGGTTTACACATTTAGCGTGGCCTTTATTAAAGGTAAAACTTTTTCATTTCGGATATAGTAAGGGGGGGTGTTAACCATCTGTGTCACATTGGAGAGATTTCCCTTCACTTGCCATAGCCAAGACTAGAAATAAGAGGAAATCCTTGCAAAGTGAGTGTCACCAGGGTCACCAGAACTAGTGTCCCCATTGGAAGATTTCCCCTTTTAATATTGTTCTGGTGTCAATCTTAAATTTGGGATTTTCCTTACTTTTACTTTTGGTGATAACAGTAAACAGGACAAATAGAGAGGGTGATCCCCCTAACAGGGGCACAGACAGTGATAAGACCTGACAGGTGTTCTAATCTTTTCTCTACTCGATCCAAAACCAAAAGAAAAAAAATTGCCTCTTGTTATACTTTACCTGTTATTATTTTATATGATACCACATTTGTCAAACAGGAACATTTGAAAAATCATAAATAGCTTTCAGAAATGTAACTGTCCAAGAGGGTCCTGGGCAAGCTCATTCCTAACTGTGACATAAGTAAATTTAACTTTACTTTTTCTCATGTCAACCAGAAGCCTTAATGCATGGCCCTGTGTGAAGGCATTTTAGCATAACGCAATCTCTTGCTTTGCTGTACTGTAAGCAAAGCAATAACCAAGACCCGATCTTCACTTTGTATTTGCTTAGACCTCTTCCATAAGGCTGCCTTGATTACTCTTATTTGTGTACTGCAGAGTATATGGTAACACACATGCGTACCTGTGAATGGGCCCATATAGCTTCTCTTTCACACTTAACTCATTCACACTTAACTCATAGATATGAACCAGTCTCAAAGCACATGATCAGGTTTTTCTTGAAATGCATTTCTTGAAATGCATTTTTATGTATTAAAATGCATGAATTTTGTTGCATGATAACAAATGTGAATAGGTTATCTCCATGACCATCCACAACCATGTCTGAGCACATGCATTCTTCAACTTGGAAAAACTTGTAAACTGTGATGAAATATTACATTGTAAGTGACTTTTGCAGGAAAAACCATTAAAAAACCCCAAGACTCTATACCGGACTCCCAAATTTAATCCCTACAAAATTCTGGTGTTCTAGGTTTCAGGGATCTCCACAATTTGAGCCTTGCATCACCAGGAAAAAAAAGTCGAGACCCGCAATCCTAATAATATTTTCACAAGTCAAGTGTTTTTTTTCTACTGTAAGCCTCAATCACCCAGGGTATATACATTTGTAGACTGTGTGAGGGCTTTACTTACACATAGGAGCAACTGGCCTTCTAGCATGGACATCTGTGCAGTAGTGAGTGCACAGAACCAAACACACCCTGATTGTATTCGGGGCCATGCACCCATACCCACACCCACACCCACAGGGATCTCACATAGATAGCAGTGGCTGTGTCCATGCAACCACTGTGTCCCAATTGACAACAATAGGGTTGCCTGCATGGGGATGCATGGAACACTTGAAAACACGGCCCTCATAAGGGGCATGAATTCATGTACCTCCTGTGAATGAGGTGTTATTGTCTCAAATCTGGTGTATATTCCTTGTCAGAACTGTCAGTCGGTCAGTGTTTCCCCTCACTGGTTTCCAATGTGGTCTGTGTTTGTGGTTACTTATCTATTGCTGTTACACATGTCTGTTTTAAATAACCCAATCTGACCTATATTGGCTTAAAGCATTATTAAAACCAAAACCAAAACCAAAAATGTAATATATTGCAGCTTACCAATCATTAGCTGTAGTGGCTGTATTCATTTTAGGCTTTTTTCCCCTCTGTTTTCCCCTGGTGATCTAGCCAGTAACATACCTCCTACATTAGAGTGCCCCCGCACTGGATGAAGGAGTACAGGGGCACCATTGCACAGCAGCATTGTCAGCCTGGAGGGAGGGGAATGTTAGATAGACTAGCAGATTTAAATACAGTAACAACTTGAAGCCATGCTCCAGCTAATACTTTATACGCAGTTACAGCACACAGTTTTTTAAACTTTGGGATAAAGGTTTTACATAAACAAATAAAAGCTAATCAGTTTAAGCACCCCATCAGTGTTAAATGGTCTGTCTCATCCCTGTAACTGCAAGAGAGCTTTTTTTTTAAAAAGCAACAGACTTACTGGCTGGTTCACCAGATGAAAATAAAAGAGATGAAGCCTTAAAAAGAAAACTAAGAAATAATAAGCTGCTATATAATACATTTTTGCTCTTGTGTTTAATAATTCTTTCAGTTTATGATAATGTTTGTCTGCATTGGATTTGACTTCCAATCATGTCTGTCTGTTCTGCTGTCTGTGTTTGTCCAGCTAGGCTATTCTTTGGGTCTTGTTGCCTCTGTATCTTCAGGAAGAAGACCAGTTACTTCTGTTCCCTGCAACTATCAGCTGCCGATATGCTTTACTACTGTTTGTCTATCCAGATGCTGTACTTGCTCTCCTGCGTGTGTATATTCAGATTCTGTTCTTATCTGACCTTGATTTACCACTATGCTTCTGCTAACAGGTCCCTTCATCACAACAGCTCCCAAACCCCCAGAAAATTGAACATCAGTTCCCTGCTACAAGTAAAAAAATATACAGGGAGTACAATATCCTCCCATGTGAACAAGAAAACACTTACAGCACCTACAGAACTGGAAAAAATATTAAGTAAACAAGTGAACTGCCTACTTCCCCTTTAGTAAATCAACTCCATTGTCTTCAATGGCAAAACCTTCATCAATCTGTTATTGTATGGTATTTTTTTTTAATCCTGCATTTTGCAGTTTAGCTGCAATATTCAACAAGCACATTTTCCTAAACAATTCTTTCTATGGTTAAATCAAACTATATGGGGAATATTTATAAAGCAATGAATGCAATATTTTACCGAATATCCACTCTGGGTGTATCTTCTTGGTGAATGTGCACTCACAAGATATTTAAAATAAAATTGCTTAAGATTTTTCAAACACTAACACAAATGTGTAATGAAAATGTGTTAAGTACAGAATTGTTAAAAAAAACTAAGTTTTTTTAAAACTTGAAATATGAAACATAAGATTTATAACCAAATGAAAAAACGTTAACCTTCCATATTTCCGATTAAACAAAAGGGAGATGAAGTGTGTTAGATTTAAACTTCAACTCACCTTGTTTGGACCACTCAAACAGTCTGTATCTGAAGAGGTATCATTGTCTTTAACTAATTCCCGTAACTGGGGAAAATCCAGAGCCTGAAGAAAAGCTGAATCCCGCTGCTGTGCGGCTGGGGGCACAGTAGTTTGATAGCATTGTCCTTGTCCTCCTGGAGGAACCATCCTGACCTCCATGTATTTTAGGGTTCCGTCTGTGTTCAGGAAAAGAGCTGGCTGATACTGATCCATGTATGATTTGGACTCAGATCCACTAAGATAACAGCAACTTCTGCTGTAATCATAATTTTCCCTTCGCAGGCATCTCACTAGCAATATAATAAATGTCACAAGGGAAACTAAACTGATAGCTACAAGAGAAACAATTAAATATAAAGTCATATCTGATGATGTTTTAGGATGTGTAAATACATCACCAGATTTTCGTCTCTCTACTAAAATATCATCTGCTATACTTACAAATATAGTGACAGTAGTAGATAATGGGGGATCCCCATGGTCATTGATAGAAATGATAAGTTGCTGCTCTGTATTTTCTGTTTCTTGAAAACCTTGTAGAGTCCTGACCTCTCCTGTATGTTTAGACACTTGGAATAGGGAAGCACTGGTAGGATCAATGAGGGTAAAGGCCAACCAGGCATTGTGACCAGAGTCCAGATCCACTGCAGTCAATTTTGTCACCAAATATCCAGCACTTGTAGATTTTGGGATCCTCTCCTGCACAATGAGATCCTCAGAATGCTCTGGATACAGCAGGGTGGGGGAGTTGTCATTTGTATCCAATATAAATATAAAGACAGGGACAGCAGAAAATAACTTTGGAGATCCAGAATCCTCTACTTTTATGGTGATTTGTAAAGTCTGAATGTGTTCATAGTCAAAAGAACGCTGAGCAAATATATCACCATTATTAGAATTAATGTAAACAAAAGAGGATACAGATGATCCATCTATCTGTGTCTCCACTATGGAGTAAACTAGTTCAGCATTCACCCCCTCATCTGCATCAGTAGCAGACACTGTACATAGAAGAGTCCCTGGGTCACTGTTCTCCTTAATGAAGGCATTATAGGTAGATTCTGTAAATGTTGGAGCATTATCATTAACATCAGAAACCCTGAGAATAACAATTGTTGTACTGGACAGAGCTGGAGAGCCTAAATCAGTAGCTGTTAGCTCTATAGTGTATTGGGATATTTTTTCTCTATCCAAAATCCCATTAGTGATCAATGAATAACGATCTTTAATAGTACTGGTTTTAAATGGACTATCTGGGGATAGTTCAAACTGTATTTCCCCATTTTTCCCAGAGTCCCTATCTTCTATATAAATATAACCCACAACAGTTCCCAAGGGCACATTTTCTGGAATCTCATTTGCCATTGAAGCAAAAGAAATCTCAGGATAGTTGTCATTTACATCTTCTATTTCTACATGAACCACACAGTCACCTTCTAGCTTAGGAAATCCCTTGTCTACTGCTTTGATAGAAAATTCATAAAAATTGTTATCCTCATAATCTACAGATCCATTAATATAAATCTGACCACTCTGTTCATTTAAAGCAAATTTGTCTTTGATGGAATCTGCTGTGTGATCAACAATATAATACAGGATTTCACCATTTGCTCCCCCATCAAGATCTGTTGCATTTAACATTAATATAACAGTATTTAAAGGGAGATTTTCTTTAAGGTTGATTTTATATACTGGCTGATCAAAGACTGGTGGATTATCATTAATATCTAAAACTGTTATTGTGATATGACAGGATCCCGATCTAGGCGGTTCTCCTCCATCTATAGCAGTGAGAATAAGATTGTTTTCCTGTTTCTCCTCCCTATCTAACACCTTCTCTAATACCAGCTGAGGGATGAGAGTGCCATCCTTACGATTCTTTACAGACAATGAGAAATAAGGATTTGTGTTTAATATGTACTGACTAACACCATTAACACCAACATCTAAATCTTTAGCAATATCTAAGGTAAACCTAGCACCAGGACCTAATAATTCTGTGATCTCAATGATGCGCTTACTAGATAAGAAAGTGGGAGAATTATCATTAATATCCTGAATCTCTATGTCTAAAGTAAAATGTTCTACAGGGTTTTCAGTAATCACCTCTAAGTGCAACACACAGCTCACACTTGATCCACACAGGATCTCTCTATCAATCCGATCATTTACAGTCAAGCCTCCATTTTCCTTATTTACAGTAAAATATTTTTGATATTTCCCAGATGATAAATGTAATCTGCGCAGAGAAACTGCACTTTTAATGCCCAGATTCTGAGCTACATTTCCTACCCATGTCCCTGGATCAGACTCCTCCACAATAGAATAACGAAGCTGCCCAGAGACCCAGCCCCAGCTACAAAGGAGAAGGGAGAAAGCTACTTGCCATTTCCAACACAGACAGCAGTCTCTGATGTCCATATCTTACAATGTTTCCTCAAAATGTGTTGTACCATAGATCCTCTGTAATCCAAAATGCCTGCTTATAAAATTGCACTAATGGTTTAGCAAAAATAATCCAAGCGTTGCAATAACATCTTTGGGATCGTTAACTGAGCAGCTCTTTGTGTGTGAGAGAGGAGATGGGAGGGTGAATCACTGAGCCAGGGGGAGGAGAGAGCTGAGCTAACTTGAGCAGATATATTGCTGAAGCTAAATAAAATGTGTGGATGACAAGTCTGCCCTCTTCTGGTCATAAGATATAACTTCTACCTTACCAAACAAGTAATGCCTACATTTTACTAGAGCAAATTAATATTGCTTTTAATTGAAAAGAATGATCTACAAATGTGATAACTGTTTATCTCCTGTTCTTTTAATGATAAACAGTGCTTTACATATCATTTATGTAAAAGAAAATGTTATGTTTCTTACATAGAACACATATGCGAACACATAACTGGCATCTTTTTTATGTAATTGTATATCCCTACTAATCAGACTCAGTTTAATTTAGGAAAAATCTGTAATGCTTGATTTAAGTGCTATGAAAACCAAAACCAAAAATGTTTATTTCAGCTAAGTTAACAATTGTTAGATGTGGTGGCTGCATTCGTTTTCTTTTTTAAAGCTTTTTCCCCTCTGTTTTTACATGGGGATCTAGCCAGTAACACACTTCTATTAGAGTGCCTACACTCTGCATGAAGGAGCAACAGAGACACTTTTGGAAAGCAGCATTGTCAGTCTGGGGGTAGGGTATTTTTAGATGAACTAGCAAATTTAGATACACTACACATTGAAGCCAAACTCCAGCTATCACTTTATCAGTAGTTATAGCAAACAGTTCTGTTCCTTATGGGATAAAGGATTTACATAATAATTTTCAAAATAATTTACATAAAAGCTGATCACTGTAATCACCCTTGTTAGTGGTAAATAATTTGTCTCAACCCTCTGTCACATCTGCAGGACAGCTTGTTCTGTCGAATAACAAACTTACTGGCAAAATCACCAGTTAAAAAAATAAAATAAAATTAATGCAGCCATAACATCTAATAGGGCGTACACACGGTCGGACTTTGTTCGGACATTCCGACAACAAAATCCTAGGATTTTTTCCAACGGATGTTGGCTCAAACTTGTTTTGTCTACACACGGTCGCACAAAGTTGTCGGAAAATCCGATCGTTCTAAACGCGGTGACGTAAAACATGTACGTCGGGACTATAAATGGGGCAGTGGCCAATAGCTTTCATCTCTTTATTTATTCTGAGCATGCGTGGCACTTTGTCCGTCGGATTTGTGTACACACGATCGGAATTTCCGACAACGGATTTTGTTGTCGGAAAATTTTATCTCCTGCTCTCCAACTTTGTGTGTCGGAAAATCCGATGGAAAATGTCCGATGGAGCCCACACACGGTCGGAATTTCCGACAACACGCTCCGATCGGACATTTTCCATCGGAAAATCCGACTGTGTGTACGGGGCATAAGACCTGGAAAGCTGCAATATAATAAATGTTTGCTTTTAGGTTTAATACTGCTTTTAGTCTCAAACCTCATTATTGTTGATTTGTTGAATTTAGTTAAATTATAAATACATTTTTGATATGGTGGTGATAATACTAAAATATTGTAAAATTAAATAAATAGCTAAAAAAATTGCCAATCCACCTCTTTGTTGTGCTGCAACTGTAAAGCCTCGTACACATGATCAGATTTTCCGACAGGCTGTTGGCGGAAAATCTGACCGCTCCATCAGACAATTATTGTCGGATTTTCCACGGACAAATGTTGGATAGCAGGTTTTAGAATTCCCCGTGGACAAATGTCTGTTGTCAGATTTTCCAAGCGTGTGTACAAAAGTCCATCGGACAAAAGTCCAAAGTACAAACATGCATGCTCGTAAGCAAGGATGAGCCAGAAGCGGTCGGTCCTGTAAACTAGCGCTCGTATTGGAGAATTAACATTCGTGACGTCGCAAATTATGAAATCTCGAAATGCAGCGCACATTCTCTTCTCCTTTAATGGGATAATAATGAAGCTGCTTTGCTGGTTATACTGATGGAGTTATTACAAACAAATTTTCAAAGGCTTTTTTTTGTAGTGATATCAAGAATAATATTATTATTATGTTTTTTTCTTTTTTTATTTGGGCAAGTTACCACAAAACCATTATCCCGTAGTTTTTAAGATCAAAGATACAACTATGTTGGTGTCCCTTGTCAATTTTACATTGTATTTTTTAAAATATAACTGCCTACTCCCAAAATGTCAGTATTATTCTACACAATTTTTTTATTGTGCATTAAAAAAAGGAAACCAAATAAAATTAGACATGCTATTTGCCAATAGAACTTAACCAAAAAGTGCATTCTATGTATCTAAAAATATAGAAAACATACCAAATTAAATCATTATTCAACCAGAAAAATAATGTCAAAGCAATAACTCCAAGGCCAATAATAAATAACACGTTATCTCCTCCAATTCGGCAACATGTCTGGTTGACGAACAGCCGTTCAGAAATGAACTGAAAAGCACGAAACGAAAAGCGCAAAAAGAAAAGCGCTAATAAACACTCACCAAACTTCTACTAACACGAATTTAGCAGAAGGAGCCCAAGGGGTGGCGCTAAAGAACTGAAAAACCATGTAGTACTTCACTATGTTCGTGATTGTTGGCCAACAATTGTGTGCCGTATGCAAGACAAGTTTGGGGCAACGCCCTTCAGACAAAAGTCCACGGATTTGTTGGCCAACGAGGCTTTAGGAAAAAGCAAGTAAGGGCATTTCATACCTTTTCACTTGCAAGAGCTCTGCCTGGGTCCAATTGATGTGTTAATTCCAACTATATCTGTGTAGAGTTGGGCGAACAGTTCGAGCCGAGAAACAATTTGGTCAAACAACTCCTGTTCACCTATTTGGGGAACATCCAAATTTGAGGGGCGCCTGCTGAGTGCCCCACAATGTATGCTGCATGATGCATTATAAGCCCTTAATGGTTAAAACTTTGCCTAATCAGAGCACAGTGAATAGCTGGTTGTTAAAGAGCAGGCCACTGTCCTTAACAACGAATGACTAACCAGCTGTCAATGGGCTTTCCCACTGACAGCTGAATGGAAATAAAACATTGCTGGCAATAGAAAAATTTAAAAAAAAACAACGTGGGGGTCCCCCCAATCCATACCAGGCCTTTTGGGTCTGGTGTGGATTTTAAGGGAGACTCCACACCAAAATTTAAAAAAAAACAGCATTGTGTCCCCCCAGAATCCATACCAGACCCTTAGGGGATGATCAAGTGCCCCCCCTCCTGAACCATACTAGGCCACGTGTCTTCAACATGGGGGGTGCTGTGGGGCAGGGGGCCTCTGTGTCAAAAAGAAATAAAGCACACACACAGTTTTTGACAATTTCTTTATTAAAAAAACAATGTCCCCCGATGTAGATCCATCATCAATCAAGACGCTCGGTGATGTCACAAGGGAGCGATGCCACCAGGTGATGTCACCAGGTGGCCCAGCACCTTACCTATATAAGAACTGTCAAATGGCAGAGCAGGTAGTGGGTGTTAGCCTTCACCGTGGGTGGAGCATTTTTTTTCTCTTTGATCAGAACCGGCAGAACCCCCTGGACCAAAAGTACCCCCATATGTTGAGGGCATGTGGCAAAGTATGGTTTAAGAGGGGGTGCCCGCTTGTCACCCCTCTTTCCTGACCTGCCAGGCTGCATGCTCAGATAAGGGTCTGGTAAGGATTTTGGGGGGACCCCATGCCACTTTTTTTATTTTGGCATGGGGTTCCCCTTAAAATCCATACCAGATGCAAAGGGCCTGATATGGATTGGGGGAGACTGCTGACAGTTTAAATGTTTTTTTTTCTTTGTAAATGTCAGTTTTGCTGCAGCAGGTTCTATACATGGTACAGATGTGTCACTTTACAGGCAGACTAAGGGGACCCACCAGGCAATGTATTTAAAGGAACTTTTCTTTTTATTGTTTCACTTTAAGGATCATTAAAATCACTGCTCTTTTAAAAATAATCTTTTTTAAAAAGTTTTTTTGCATTGATACATGTCCCCGGGGCAGTACTCGGACCCCCATACCCTTTGTATGCCCAATAACTTGCATATAGGCCTTCACAATGGGCGATGTTCAAGAGTTCTGGCGTGAACCAAACTGGGGGGTGTTTTGCCCACCTCTATATTTGGGTTTCATTGCACTATATGAGGCAGAGCATTTGACAGACTGTGTTTTCCATAAGCAGTCAGTCAGTGCTTTACCCGTAACCTGGCCTTGCCAGTGTCAGAAAGTCAGTAATAGCAGCTAACCAATTAAAAATAGAAGGACACCTTTACTGGCTGATAAGTAACAAAAGAAAGCTGGACTTTAGGTCCAGTTTATAAACCATGTTTAATTAATTCTGTTTAAGGTAAACCATAAAACAATCAGTATTTGAACTAAACAAAGGTCTATTGATCTGTGCTGAATCGTTTTATTCAATGATTTCATTAATATGACTTATTCCTAAAAGCATTTATGAACAGAAAGATGTTAATAAAAGTTATTTATTTATTTATTTATTTTATTTTTAATCAAAAAGAGTAGCTACCGTATATACTCGAGTATAAGTCAACCCGAGTATAAGTGGAGGCCCCTAATTTACCACAAAAAACTGGGAAAAACTTATTGACCCGAGTATAAGACGAGGGTGAGAAATGCAGCAGCTACTGTAAGTGGAAAAAGAGGGTCAACAGTGCCCATTTGCAGCTGCATGCCTCCCTGTGTCCTGTGCAGCCTACCTTTAATCTGTGCATGTGCATGTGTCCTGTGCATGCGCATGTGTCCTGTGTCCCTGTGTCCTGTACATGTGCATGTGTCCTGTGTCCCTGTGTCCTGTACATGTGCATGTGTCCTGTGTCCTGTACACGTGTCCTATGTCCTGTACATGTGCATGTGTCCTGTGTCCTGTGAATGTGTCCTGTGTCCTGTACATGTGTCCTGTGTCCTGTACATGTGCATGTGTCCTGTGTCCAGTGCATGTGTCCTGTGTATGTGCATGTGTCCTGTACATGTGTATGTGTCATGTGTCCTGTGTCCTGTGTCCCTGTGCAGCCTACCTGTGTCCTGTGCTTCCTTCCTGTGGTGATCTCCATCCTCCCTGTGGCGATCTCCATCCTCCCTGTGGCGATCTCCATCCTCCGATCAGCGTGTAATAATACAGTTCGGCAGCCATTCCACTGTTCAAAAGCCGCGCCTCCTCCTTGTCTGTGATAGGCAGAACACTCAGCAGTCAGCGGTCAGCCTATCACGGACGACGATGAGAGAATGTCCGTGATAGGCTGTACACACACTGCTGGGAAATGGAGTGTTCAGCCTATCACAGATGAGGAGGAGGCGCGGCTTTTGAAAGCTGGAATAGCCTCCGAACTTTATTATCACATGCTGGCCGCCGTCTGCCTGCATGACACGCTGATCATGTAGACAGACGGCGGTGACTCGAGTATATGTCGAGGGGGCACTTTCAGCCTAAAAAAAAGGGCTGAAAATCTCGACTTATACTCGAGTATATATGGTATATATATTTTTCTAGGTCTTATTTTCTACATGCCTATATGTGTGAGCACTGGTATATAGAATACAGCCACTAGATGGCGCTGTCATATATTTTAAACAAAAAATTATCTTTTATCTAGTAATCAGTATACTAACTGTTCAGTTATTATTTAATAAATTAGCCCATTTGGTAATATGCTATATGTAAAATGAAAATTATGGGTTTATTTCAAGATAGGGGGTTTTTTGCACCCAGATCTCTTAGTCGCTATTTGGGGTTTATATTCATGCTGTCTGTTTTAATATCAAATAAATTTGTTCACATACGGTTTATTAATTGTTAAACTCAGCTCGGATGAGACAGAGGCTTGTCTTTTTTTGTGTTATTTAGAGCTTGTGGATATGGATATGTTCCATTTCATGTATGATTGCCACTGACCAATGGCGTTGATTTGTTTAGCATATAGACTACGGTATCATGGCGGTGGCTCCATTTTCCTGATGACGCGTGCCTAAGCGCGTAATGCATCGAAATTGAGGCTTGACACGCATGATACAGGAGCTCTCCGCTTCCACTTTCAGCTGAGACGCATGCCACGCCTCCAGCATCACATATCGAAGTGACGGACCGGCCTTTGCCTCATCCCCCAGCTGCACTGCTATCTGCTGTGTTTTTGATATATGCATGTAAGTGCTTTTAATTAAAGAGAGTATTACTCTATTATTGCCTTTCTGTGGCTCGTTTATGGGGGGCTTAACTTCACAGATTTAATGAAAACTGAGTTGTGGTTATACATCTAATAGTGTAACAGATTGAGGAATTTACCATTCATGATTGGATTGAAGTCTGATTAACTCTGGAAACAGCTGATTGGAGCTGCATGTGACTTGGAATATTCTAGCCAAAGGAGGAAGGATCCCCTTTATTATATGCCTGGTGGTCATTCTGTGGCCAAAGATATCTGGTGAGCACATTTATATGTCACTTCGGGTGAAGCACTTTTGCTTCTTCAAGATTTAAAGCACACTGCACTTTAGGAGGCACGGTGTTGGAGTAAGCACATATAGAAGATTGTTTTTGTTATTGTTTTTATCCATAATTTATCATTTTGCTGGACTTTGTTGACACTAAATTTATGGCCCATTTGTTGTCATAATACATTAAATATTCACGTCATATTGGGTGACTCTATGTCAATTTGCGCCCTTTTTTATTACGTCATGCTTTATTAGTTTTTACAAATTTTTGGTGCTGCATTAGAACAAAAAAATTTTTTTTAATTGGTGCCGTTTCTCATTTTCCATTTTCACTATTAAAAGTTATTGTCTGTCATCACTGATTATCAACATACTATTATTTTATTTTAAAAAATACACTCTCATTAGATGTAATATTATGCTTATTAAATATCTTTAATACATTTAAATTGTGCAAAGCAAATAGACAATCCTAATATCTCTGTATATACATTCACATATTTAAACACAGCCTTCAAAGTTTAATATGGTCTTTATTTTGAATAAAAAAGTGAAGGATTAAGATAAGTACTAATAGGTCAACTAAGATACAGTTGATTTTAGCAAGACATTGTAATAGAAACTAGAACAAGTCCTGAAACACACAAGGACAATACAATAAAGCTGAATTTTAGGTATGGAAATGTTTACACGCAGTAGTTACATTGGTCTAGCTCGGGACGATGTATTTGTGTGAGATGACCGCTAAACGGTAATTGCCATTGGCTTATGTGTACTGGGCTAAGTGACTGCCCTGCTATTTACTAAACACAGAAGGTGAACACTTTACATTTTTTTAATGAATGCAAAGTGTTATTTAATTGGATGAGGTGGAGATCTTGACATCACTGCCTTGCCTTTCCACCTTGTCCTATTAGATAACATTCTGCATTCATTGAAAAGATGCAGTGTTCTCTGAATAGGCCCCATGCCAAGTGATTGACCCCCTGTGTTCACAGTGCAGCTGGGCAGCTGTTTGGCATGGACCCCATTAGCCTAGTGGAGATCACTGTAGTAGCAAATACCTCAGGTATGGAACATACATTCTGACATCTAAGCTGAATCAATGTAACTATGTAAAAATTGTCATACTTAAACTTCAATTTAACTAGACACAGTGAGATTTTTGAATGGGAAAGTTGATATCTGCAGAGCACTGCAAGCAGCTTCCATCTGAAGTTTTCCAAATTTGGGCTAAAACTTGAAGGAAACAATTTTTCTTTACATCAGTTTCTTAACATAATCTCACCAGTTTCTGTATAGAAGAGACTTCTGATGACACTTTCTCAATGTTAGATTCTTTAAAAAGCCATAACCAATACCAAGATTAAAGCCCCGAACACAATAGAAACCGGCCAACATTTGGCCCATGTGTATGACAGCTGGTCCAACAGAAGCCGGCCGAACGTTCAGCTTCTGTCGAAGGAGCATGACCAAAGAAGGACTGATGATCGCCATCTGATCAGCACTCTCAGCCAATGGCGGGGCCAACCCCCTTTCAGAACACAATAACTCAGTAGGGAGAACGCTGTACTAACATTGGATTGTTAGCACAGGATATCCTCCCGAGCTCTTCAGTTTTTTTTTGTTCAGTCCACTGGGTTGAATAAAAAAAACCTTATAGTGTGTACTAGGCTTAAGCTTAAGCTTTAGTTTCATGATCACAGATCTTTGTTTTGACACACTGTTTGATAAACACTGTAGATGCAAGTACCTGATCTAATGGCTTACTTTTTTCTAATGAACAAATAGATGAATCAATCAACCAATCGATCAGAAAACATGATTGGACAATGAAAAGCTACTATTCTAGGCTCAAGTCTGTATAACATTTTCACAGTCTGGTTAACATTAGGATTAGGGTTATGCCTGCAAATATGAATGCCTTTTGGAAAAGTGTAGGAGCCCAATACTAATTTTCAATATGCTAATTAAATTCACACTCCTCCCTACTGCTATATTTGATAAATACAACATGCAATATCTACCTGAATGTAAGTAGGAGGACTTATTCACATTTTAGTTACTTAAAATAAAAACACACCAGGTACATTTAAACTAAAGTTCAGGGACTTGTAAAACTGTCAACAATGATTTAGCTTTCACCTTTGTATATTTGCGTGCAGTGTTTATAAAAATATAATCTGCTTTCTGCAATGTAGTACATCTTCCTTAGGAATGATGAATAAATTATATATATGCACTTTAGTACAGTAAATACAACACCGGGAAATATATGCAAATAAGCAAAAAAAAAAATACTCATGAATACACCTTGTATGATCAATGTGACCTCTATGCTTTTAGAATAAGTAAAATATTACAACTTGCTAAAGAAAATGAAATAACAACTCACCTTACTTGGATCATTTAAACAGCTTGTATCTGATGCAGTATCACTGTCTTTTACTAATTCCCGTAACTGGGGGAAATCCAAAGACTGCAGAAAAGCAGAATCCCGCTGTTGAGGGGCTGGGGGCACGTTAGTTTGGTAACATTGTCCTTGTCCTGGAGGAACCATCCTGACCTCCATGTATTTTAATGTTCCATCTGTGTTTAGGAAAAGAGTCGGCTGATACTGATCCATGTATTGTTTTGTGTCAGTTTCACTAACATAACAGCAGCTACTGCTATAACCATAACTTTCCTTCTTTAGGCATTTCAGCAGTAATATAATGAATGTCACAAGAGACACTAAACTGATAGCCACAAGAGAAACAATTAAATATAACGTCATATCTGATGGTGGTTTTGTATTAGTTAATAAATCACCAAATTTAGGTCTTTCTACTACAGCCTCATTAGCCATACTGACAATTACAGTGACAGTAGTAGATAATGGAGGATCCCCGTGATCACTGATAGAGATGCAGAGTTGCTGCTCTGTATTTTCTATTTCCTGAAATCCTCGCACAGTTCTGATCTCTCCTGTATGTTTTGAAACTTGGAACAGTAGAGAACTGCTGGGTTCAATAAGGTCAAAGGCCAACCAGGCATTGTGACCAGAGTCAAGATCCACTGCAGTCAGTTTTGTCACCAGAAATCCGGCGCTTGTAGATTTTGGGATCCTCTCTTGGACAATGAAATCCTCAGAGTGTTCTGGATAAAGTAGAGTGGGGGAGTTGTCATTTGTATCCAATATGAATATAAAGACAGGGACAGTAGAAAATAACTTTGGAGATCCAGAATCCTCTACTTTCACTGTGATTTGTAGAGTCTGAATGTGCTCATAGTCAAAGGAACGCTGAGCATATATATCACCAGTATTAGAATTGATGTAAACAAAAGAGGATACAGAAGATCCATCTATTTGAGTCTCTACTATAGAGTACACCAGATCAGTGTTAATGCCCTCATCTGCATCAGTAGCAGACACTGTGCATAGGAGAGTCCCCGGGTTACTGTTTTCCTTTATTAAAGCATCGTAGGTAAGTTGTAAAAATATTGGTGCATTATCATTAACATCAGAAATCCTGAGGATAACAGTCGTTTTACTAGACAAATTTGGAGATCCTAAATCAGAAGCTGTCAGCTCTATAGTGTATTGGGATATTTTTTCTCTATCCAAAATCCCATCTGTGGCCAGTGAGTAATAGTTTTTAATAGTTCTGATTTTAAATGGAAGATTGGGAGATAATTTCAGTTGAATCTCTCCATTTTTCCCAGAATCCTTGTCTACCACATTAATAAATCCCACAGAAGTTCCCACAGGAGCATTTTCTGGAATTTCATTTGCCATAGAAGCAAAAGAAATCTCAGGATAATTGTCATTTACATCTTCTACTTCTATTTGAACCAGACAGTCACCTTCCAGTTTTGGAAGCCCCTTGTCTACTGCTATGATAGACAATTCATAAAAATTCAACTCCTCATAATCAATTGTTCCAATAATATAGATTTCCCCATTCTGAACATTCAAAGCAAATATTTTTCTTGCAGATTTAGATGTGTGACTATCAAAATAGTATTCAATTTCACCACTTGCACGGTCATCCAGATCTGTTGCATTTAATGTTAATACAACAGTAGTTAAAGAGAGATTTTCCTTCAGTTTAATCTTATAAACCGATTGATTAAATATTGGTGGATTGTCATTAATATCTAACACTGTTACTGTGATATGACAGGATCCTGATCTAGCCGGTTCTCCACCATCTATAGCAGTGAGAATAAGATTGTGTTCTTGTTTCTCCTCCCTATCTAACACCTTCTCTAATATTAGCTGAGGGATGAGAGTGCCATCCTTACGATTTTTCACAGATAAAGAGAAATAAGGATTTGTATTCAATGTGTATCGGCTAACACCATTACCCCCAACATCCAGATCTTCAGCTATTTCTAAAGCAAACCGAGCACCTGGATTTGTAAACACTTCTGTAATCTCAATGTTACGATAATTCACTAGGAATGTGGGAGAATTATCATTAATATCCTGAATTTCTACGTCCAGACTAAAAAGCTCTAAAGGATTTTCAGAAACCACGTCTAAATGCAACACACAGCCTACAGAGGATCCACAAAGGATCTCTCTATCAATCCTGTCATTTACAATCAAGCCTCCATTTTCCTTATTTACATTAAAAAAAATTTGGTATTTCTCAGATGATAAATGTAAGCTGCGCTGAGCAAGCTCTACATTTTTTATCCCCAGATCATGGGCTATATTTCCCACAATGGTCCCTGGGTCTGATTCCTCTGCAACAGAATAACGAAGCTGTCCAGAGACCCAGCCCCAGCTACAAAGGAGAAGGGAGAAAGCTACTTGCCATTTCCAGCACAGACAGCAGTCTCTGATGTCCATATCTTACAATGTTTCCTTGGTTTTTGATGCAACATAGATCCTTTGTATTTAAAATTGCCTGTAGTTTAGGATTTGAAGTCTTTACCATCCCAGAAATCATCCATCCACAGAAATTAAAAGCAGAAATTAATACCATAGCAATTAAAATCCACAGCATTCACAACTCAGGGTAACAGCTCTTCTTTGTGTGTGAAAAGTGGGAGGGTGAATCACTGAGCCAGGGGGAGGAGAGCACCGAGCTATGCAGAGCAGATACTGCTTTATCTAAACAGCATGACAAGAGTGCCCTCTTATGGTAATTGTTTGGAACTTCACTGTTAAACAAGTGAATTATGCTTTTCAACAAGAAGGTGACTACAGGGGAATTCAATCTGGAAAATAGTTAATTAAAAAAGTCTTAGGTAACAGACTGATAACACTTATGATTAGTTTTCATTCATTATAATGCAAAATAATAAGCAGACTTTTTTTAACAGTAGCATAGCAATTTTATTTTCTCTGTAGCAAAATTAAATGCCTTGTTTTTTTTTTTTTTAAGAATATTAATCTTGCAGATAGATGCGATATGTGCTTAATTGGAAACAGAATTATTTGGTATTTGTTAGTATATATGTCAAAGATAAATTACTGACTAGAAGATAATAAGGTTACATGGTGGGTAAAGGTAGTTTTACTTTATTTTAAATTAGTCCACCTACTTAGTATTTCTTAAAGTCATCCATTACACTAAGGTGAATCTCAGTGTTGTTCTTTGTAATCTTACTAAAGTAAAAAAATATATAATTGTTGGATGTATCTTCAAAATCATTGCTTGCATGTATTGAGTCTTAAAGCATCCTGACGACATTTACTGTGCGAAAATGTAAATTCTAGTTTTGGAATATCAGGAAAATTTGTTTGAGAACTCATATATATATATATATATATATGCATATATATATTCCGCTTTATACAAAGCATTTGATAAATGGGAAAAGACAGGATACTGTTCACTAAGGGACTTTCTGAATAAAAAAAGGTGATCTTACCCCATTTGGGATTCTTAGAAAAATCTGGGGCATCACTGACATTATATGTTATGATTAAGTAGGAGTCAAGGTAAATTAAGTTGTAGTTTGAAAAATCTCCCCATTAGATTAATATACAAAGAAAACCTTCCTTTGATAATCAAATTGTTATAGACCTTTATATTAAAAAATGGGGGAAGACTTTTCCTAAAATTGGGGATATAAGGGGATTTATGGAGAAGGTCTTAAAAAAGCAAATGAGTTATATGTTGGAAGCAATTTTAGATAAATATTCTTTAATTGATCAATAGAGCTTACAGTCTAGTTTTCACCCTTGGCTTTTTACCTATTTTGTTACATTACAGCCTTTAGTTCAATGTTTTTTTAATCTGAATTATATGTGATGGATCAAAGCACAATAGTCTAAGTTGGTGAAGTAAAATTATAAAAACATATACATACAACTTTTTTCAGAAATAAAAAAACTGATAATTGGCATGTGCGTATGTATTCACCCCCTTTGTTATGAATTTGAGTTACCAATTACCTTCAGAAGTCACATAATTAGTGAAATGATGTCCACCTGTGTGCAATCTAAGTGTCACATGATCTGTCATTACATATACACACCTTTTTTTAAAGGCTCCAGAGGCTGCAACACCTAAGCAAGAGGCACCACTAACCAAACATTGCCATGAAGACCAAGGACCTCTCCAAACAAGTAAGGGACAATGTTGTTGAGAAGTACAAGTCAGGGTTAGGTTTTAAAAAAATATCCAAATCTTTGATGATCCCTAGGAGCACCATGAAATCTATCATAACCAAATGGAAAGAACATGGCACAACAGCAAACCTGCCAGGAGATGGCCGCACATCAAAACTCACAGACCGGGCAAGGAGGGCATTAATCAGAGAGGCAGCACAGAGACCTAAGGTAACCCTGGAGGAGCTGCAGAGTTTCACAGCAGAGACTGGAGTATCTGTACATAGGGCAACAATAAGCCGTACGCTCCATAGAGTTGGGCTTTATGGCAGAGTGGCCAGAAGAAAGCCATTACTTTCAGCAAAAAAACAAAATGGCACGTTTTGAATTTGCGAAAAGGCATGTGGGAGATTCCCAAAATGTATGGAGGAAGGTGTTCTGGTCTGATGAAACTAAAATTGAACTTTTTGGTCATCAAAGAAAACGTTATGTCTGGCGCAAACCCAACACATCACATCACCCAAAGAACACCATCCCCACAGTGAAAGATGATGGTGGCAGCATCATGCTGTGCAGATGTTTTTCAGCAGTCTGGACTGGGAAATTGGTTAGAGTTGAGGGAAAGATGGATGGTGCTAAATACAGGGATATTGTTGAGCAAAACCTGTACCACTCTGTGTGTGATTTGAGGCTAGGACGGAGGTTTACCTTCCAGCAGGACAATGACCCCAAACACACTACTAAAGCACTACTTGAGTGGTTTAAGGGGAATCATGTAAATGTGTTGGAATGGCCTAGTCAAAGCCCAGACCTCAATCCAATAGAAAATCTGTGGTCAGACTTAAAGTTTGCTGTTCATAAGCGCAAACCATCCAACTTGAAGGAGCTGGAGCAGTTTTGCAAGGAGGAATGGGCAAAAATCCCAGTGATAAGATGTGGCAAGCTCATAGAGACTTTTCTAAAGCGACTTGGAGCCGTAAAAGCAGCAAAAGGTGGCTCTAAAAAGTATTGACTTTAGGGGGGTGAATAGTTATGCACATTGACTTTTTCTGTTATTTTGTCCTATTTTTTATTTGCTTCACAATAAAAAAAAAAACATCTTCAAATTTGTGGGCATGTTCTGTAAATTAAATGATGCAAATCCTCAAACAATCCATGGTAGTTCCAGGTTGTGAGGCAACAAAACACAAAAAATGCCAAGGGGGGTGAATATTTTTGCAAGGCACTGTATATGATAAGTGGAGGTGAGAAACTCTGAAATGTGAATCTCCTGGTCCACATCTAAATCATATGTCATTCTACAGTATGAAGGTTAAGCGAATGTGGACAGACTGGTGTAATGGTTAAGTGGCTTGTTGAAGAGATGTATTATGACGTTTGGATTGATACTTTTTCTATCAAACTCCAGGGAAAGAGGTGATAGTTAATCATTGGTTATATTGATTACATTAAAGGAGCTGTTTAAACCTTGAATGGAGAAAATATCGCCCCGCACTAACTAATATTCTATTTAAAATTTCCGGCTTTTTTATAGGGGAATGAGAATCAAGCAAAAAAATAAATCAATAAAAAAAAGAGTTACGGTATATTTAAAGCTGATGGGCCAAATACAGAAATACATTTAAGTGCTTTCTGTTACTTAGATAGGGTACTGTCTTTAACCCCTTGAAAGACCTGTCAATGGACAGCCAATGGGAAGGGTTCATGTCAATTGGCACCCAAAGAAGCACCTTCTCACTCTGCAGAATCCAGAATTGAGAAGACTTAGGATGTAGTGTGTTATGAAACGGCTGATTAGCATAAGCACGTTGAGCATTTTGTCTTTAGAGAAGGTTTGAGGTATTGTTTGTGGTAAGAGAATGATCACTGGCCAGGCATCAAGGTTAAAGAAATTTGATTTAGTTTGGAATTTACTGTTAATTAGTCATAATCTATTTAGTTTCTTATGTACAAAAAAAAATGTCACTGGTATAATAATTTACTTCCCTTGGTTGTCAAGAAATGTGTTTTTAACTGTGAGAAATTAGATAGCAACATGCCACTCTTATAAATAGACATGGAAATTGTTTTTAAACTATAGATATTGCACATTGTAGCCAAGTATAAAATACACTTACATTTTCTAACCATGACTGCTGCAATGTTGAAATAAGGTTAGCTGGTATATGTACATACCACTATTCTGTTATTTGTTTTTGGCCCGTTAACACCGCTACATATACACCCAAACTTTAGAAAAGGTAACATAAGTATCCTTTTATCTAAGAAACCCCCAGTAATTGTTTGCTTTGCCTTTAAAACATTGGCCCTGATGTACATTTTAGTAATTAGGGCAAACCTTAAATCTACTTCCGCCTTCATTCCCCTTTAAATTTTACATATTCTAAAGTGTATGTATTTTATTGGTGTCTCCTGGACAGGAGGTGAGAGGCAATTCTCCAATGAGGAAGCCTCCTCTTGTGTCTTGAGCACAGGAAGTGAAGGAAAATCTTCCCCACATGATGCCAAAAAAATAAACTGTCAGAGGTTTTACCTATTCACTAATGGGTCCAAAACAAAAACAAATGCACATGAATACCATTATTTTGGGTATTGGGTTTAGATACAGTTTAAGATCTGGTTTAGCACAAGTCAGTTTGTATTGTAAAATAATTCACAAATAACTAAACTCTGTACTCAAACATCTTTGTCTCTTAAGACATCACCACCAGTTCCAGTAGATGCATTGGGGTTGATTTAATAAAGGCAAATACACTGTTTACTTTGTAAGGAAACTTTCTCTTTACAAGACCATTTCCCCAAGAGCTCAATGGATGTGTAGCTTGGCTGATTTCAGTGTAGCTTGGCTGATTTCCATCATCCATTTAGCAGGCAAAAAAAAAAAATGTCTTTATTTTTCTTGCATGTGTATTCTTTGCAAAGTGCAACTACACATTCACTAAGCTCTGTGGACAATTCCCTTGCAAAGTGTAACTTTCCATGAAAAGTGTGTGATGTATGAACACTGAACGATATGTGGATGCATTTTAACGGGATGGGTGGTTTTTGGTCCTAGAGGTTGCTCACCAGCAACTGTGGGGTCTTACTGGACCCCCAGAGGAGTGTGTTAAAGTTTTGAAAGGATGGGAGCACTACACCAACTTGTACAGACTTTTTAAAAGATTTTTATTTTGTAACAGCCAATGCAATTTGAGGGCTCAGCACTCCCCTTCTTCAGGGCTAAAAACAGGATGATGCAGGCACTTGGATAAGGGTCTTGAAATGTGAACAGCCTATTTGCCTTTAGTAAGTCACCCCACCGAAATAGGTGGAACAGAATAAATCAAAAAAGCATTATCTTCACTTTATATTTGACACACCTGTACATTCACATCAGACTCTGCCCTCAAGGAGTTTACAGTCTAAGGTCTGGTTAATAGTCAATTAATCTACCAGCATGTTTTTGGCAGTGTGGAAGGAAATCAAAAGTAAACCCACACAAGCACAAGAACATGCAAATTCCATGCATATATTGCCCTGGCTTGGACTTTAACCGAGGACTTCAGTGCTACAAGGCAGAAGTGCTTACCACTAAACCACTGTCCTATTAAGACTGTGGCGTGTTTAACAGCAAAGATCAGACAGTGAAAGTAGCATGAAATATCACATTATATTAAAGCAGAAGTAATGAGCTTGTGAAAAAGACTGAAAGGATGCAGTCCAGGAAATATCATCTAGGCTCACATTGGGGAGGTACCTGAGCCTGTATGGGTGGATTTTTTTGCTGTGGCACAGATGCCTCCCCTTTCTTACCACATCCTTGTGACGCTGGGCAGGACACGCTGTATCAGCTGGGAGCATTTAAATTCGCCTCACTTGGTGTCTATGTGACTCTTTGGCAACGCCTCATACGCAGGCATTCACTTGTGATTTTGGTTCCCAATTACCATGTGAACCAACAAGGTAAATCACCATAGGTTTCACCTATACTTTTAACACTTTGTTCATCTTTCTCTTTGGTTCCTTCACTATCTCACCCAGGATATAATTTTATTTTATTTTATTTCCTTTGTTTTCTTTTCCATTCTTTTCTTTCTTCCTCTTTCATATTTGGTGTTTTTTTGAGTATCTGTTTTTTTCATCTATGCTCAGTTCTTCCCTTCATCTGATCTGGTGTATGGTCTTTTCACACTTCTCATCAATAATATTATACATTCAATATATACTACTGATCTCAATCCACAGAAGTGTTGGCTCACTGTCACCTACATTTGCACATTGACCTTGGGGAATCCACAGTGCTCCCTGCTTGTCTACATGCCTCTACCTCAGCTCCCATGCCAGATCTTTCTAACAGATTTGATCCTCTGTTCACATCTATACAGTTGTCATGAGTATTTATAGGGATGTCCATCCTGTCCCTTACACCCATTACTTATTCCTATTATTAAGCTAGAATATTATATCATATGGTTATGTTTCTTTATAGATCACCGTTGCATTCGCCCCTGAAGAGTTGGTATACCCCAACGAAATGCGTCAGGCTTACATAGATGCATGATGTCCATACAGATGATTTTATGTCTCTTATATTGTTTTTCTCTAGATTTTCCAACACCATCCAGCCCCTCCAGTGGCCCATGTTGTGCAGGACTTGTCTTTACCCCATGATATGCCAAGTACCATGGCGTTAATATTTATATTTGGTTTTTAGCATGCCCTGTGTTTATGCGATTCTGTGTATGCCTTTTTTTTGTGTCATTAAGTATGCTGTACATGATTTCACAAGGTATAATAAAATGATCTTTGCCTAAGACTGCTCTTTGGTACACATCTCTCATTCAAAGTCCCCAAAAAACTCCCATCTTTTTGTTGGAACCCATAAAAGCAATACTGTGGTTTATATCCCACATGCTTACTCTATATAGTGATTGGCCTCATTCAAAGTCCCGCCGACCAAACTTTTTCTCTTTCAGTCCAGGAAATAGATTTTTCTTGACCCACTGCCCGGTCACAACAGTCAATAAAATTGCCAATGATTTTTTGTTAGAATATTAACACAGCAAATTGCATTTGTTTTAACACAAGTTTTAAGGGACAATGCTGAAACGATCACATAGGCAGTTACTTTAAAGAACTGACTTGGTTTAAATACCCTATAAAATTGATATATGTAGTGTAACGGTGCAAAGCCAATGTTATTTAAACCTTTAAAAAAAGAACCAGCTTAACACACACACAAATATGCTTTTAAAATACAAATATAATATGCAGTAGAGTCCATGGCTGATAGAAATTCACATTATACTATAATACATTTTTGTCTGTAAGATGTGAACAGGCCCATGTGTTTACAGCTAACAGTGGCCACTCATACGTCAAATTTGTATTTTTTTTTATATAATCATAATTGTCATTAGTATATGAGAATATTCTGTTTTTCAAAAGTACCACACACAAGAATTATATTTTTTGCATTTAATGCAAGTCATAATAAAACAAAAAAAATACTGAATCTTTTATCTGACCAATTTCTTTGCATGCTTTAAACATTTATATTGTACATATCTATTTGGTTATGCATAAAAAATCTTTACAATCTTACAAGAATATAAGATATGTGGGTTTGATCTGTAATTACTATATCACATCTGATATTCTCACACATTAATTAACAGTTAGAGAAAATCCAATAGATTTTAGCCATAACTCACCTTATTTGGATTATTATTGCAGGCTGCATCTGAGGACAAGTCAGTATCTTTAACTAGTTCCCGTAGCTGGGGAAAATCCAGAGACTGCAAAAAAGTGGAATCTCGCTGTTGTTGGGCTGCGGGCCCATTCGTTTGGTAACATTGTCCCTGTCTCCCTGGAGGAACCATTCTGACCTCCATGTGTTTTAAGGTTCCATCTGTGTTCAGGAAAAGAACCAGCTGATAGTGATTTGTAAATGATTTGGATTCAGAGCCACTGAGGTAACAGCAATTGTTGCTATAACCAAAGCTTTTCTTCCTCAGATATTTTACTAGTAATATAATCAATGTGACAAAAGTAACTAAACTGATAGCAACAAGAGAAACGATTAAATATAAAGTCATGTCTGATGTTGGTTTGGAATTTTTGATAAAATCCCCAGATTTGGGTCTTTGTATTACAACCTCATCTGCTATACTGACAAATACAGTGACAGTGGTAGGTAATGGGGGATCCCCATGATCAGTGATAGAGATGATAAGTTGCTGCTCTGTATTTTCTAATTCATGAAATCCTTGAACAGTCCTGACCTCTCCTGTTTGTATAGACACCTGGAACATTAAAGGAATGACAGGATCAATAAAGTCAAAACCAACCAGGCATTGTGGCCAGAGTTCAGATCCATTGCACCAAGTTTTGTCACCAGATATCCAGCACTTGTAAATTTTAGAAGGCCTCTCTTGAACAATGAGATCCTCAGAGTGGTCTGGATACAGCAAGGTGGGGAAGTTGTCATTTGTATCCAATATGAATATAAAGACAGGGGCAGTAGAAAATAACTTTGGGGAGCCAGAATCCTCTACCTTTAAGGTGATTTGTAGAGTCTGAATGAGCTCATAGTCAAAGGAACACTGAGCATATATAACACCAGTGTTAGAATTGGATCCATCTATCTGGTTCTCTGTTATAGAGTAAGCCAAATCAGAGTTAACACCTTCATCTGGATCAGTGGCGAACACTGTACACAGAAGAGTTCCTGGGTCACTGTTCTCCTTAATGAAGGCATTATAGGTAGATTGTGTAAATGTTGACTCATTATCATTATTATTAGTTATTTTATTGGACAATGCAGGAGAGCCTAAATCATTAGCTGTCACCTCAATAGTGTAGTAGGATACATTTTCTCTATCCAAAATCCCATCAGTAACTAATGAATAATGCCTTTTAATATTTCTTATTTTAAATGGAATATTGGGAGATATATGAAGCTGTATTTCCCCATTTTCCCCAGAATCCTTGTCTACCACATTAATAATTCCCAAAACTGTTCCTAGTGGTACATTTTCTGGAATCTTATTTGTCATTGATGTAAAATCTATTTCAGGATAATTGTCATTGACATCTTCTATTTCAATATGAACCAAACAGTCACCTTCCAGTTTAAAAAACAGCAAGAAGCGCCAATCTAAGTGCAGTATCATGAAACTTTAATGAGATAATTATAAACGGACAAACAGCCAAATGGCTACTCACAAAGATGAAATAGGTTAAGGCAAGGACAAGTAATGGGTCCAGGGACGTCCTCCTCAGATGTTGGCAAAGTGCATGGTGCAGGTTCTCCTGGAAGCACTGTCCACGTTGGGATGTGCAAGTAGTCACCGGGGTCACCGCTGGGCGCTAGGCTGCAAAACGATGGAGGTGTCCGCAAAGACAGCCAGCGTCTAAGCGGACATGGAGAGCCAGAGCCGTCGCAGTAGACGGGAACCGGAAGACGAGCGTGGAATGCAAGGCACTAGTCCAGGAACCAACAAAGCGGAAGTGACGTATGGACGTGTCGGATGACGCGTTTCAATGCTTCCGTATTTTCTTCAGATCCGATAGGCTAATACAACAGGTGTCCTTTTATGGGAGCTATGGAGTCAGTAACTAGGCAACAGCGTTTTGAAGGCAGCATCTTGTTCCTCTCTCCAGTCATGTGATAACACCGACACGTCCATACGTCACTTCCGCTTTGTTGGTTCCTGGACTAGTGACACCTCCATCGTTTTGCAGCCTAGCGCCCAGCGGTGACCCCGGTGACTACTTGCACATCCTAACGTGGACAGCGCTTCCAGGAGAACCTACACCATGCACTTTGCCCACATCTGAGGAGGACGTCCCTGGACCCATTACTTGTCCTTGCCTTAACCTATTTCATCTTTGTGAGTAGCCATTTGGCTGTTTGTCCGTTTATAATTATCTCATTAAAGTTTCATGATACTGCACTTAGATTGGCGCTTCTTGCTGTTTTTTACATTGTTTTTTCAGAGTTGCCTGCTTCCACTCTCAAGTGAGCTGCCGCTGGTGCTTTTTATTAGATCTTTAATTTCAGTGACTATATATATATATATACATATATATAACTTTTTTATATATATATATAATTTTATTGACTATCACACCCTGGATGTTTTTTCACATTTACTTTGGACTCTTTATATGCATGTTTGTATGTTCTAGCGCCATTTATCCTTTTTGTATCACCTTCCAGTTTAGGAAGTCCTTTGTCTACTGCTTTGATAGATAGTTCATAAAAATTCAGCTCTTCGTAATCTACAGATCCATTAATATAAATCTCATCATTTTGTTAATTTAAAGTAAATAATCTTCTTGCAGATTTAGATGTATGATCATCAAAATAATACTCTATTTCACCATTTGCTCTTTCATCTGGATCTGTTGCATTTAGCTTTAATGTAACAGTATTTAGGAGGATATTCTCTTTTAGACCGATTTTTTAAACTGGCTGATCAAAGGCTGGTAGATTATCATTAATATCTAACACTTTTATTGTGATATTACAGGATCCAGATCTATCTGGTTTTCCTCCATCTATAGCAGTGAGAATAAGATTGTGTTCTTGTTTCTCTTCCCTATCTAACACCTTCTCAGCTGAGGTATAAGAGTGCCGTCTATACGTTTTTTTCACGGATAAGGAGAAATAAGGATTTGCATTTAACATATACTGACTAACACTATTAACACCAATATCTATATCCTCTGCTACTTCTAAGGCAAATTTGGTTCCTGGACTTGTCCAGTATTCTGTAATCTCTATAATGCGATCGTTAAATGAGAAAATAGGGGAATTATCATTAATATCCAAAATCTCTGTTTCTATACTATAAAACTCTAAAGGATTTTCAGCTACCACCCTTAAACGCAAAACACAGTTCACACTGGTTCCACATAGGGTCTCTCTATCAATCCTGTCATTCACAGTCAAGCCTCCATTTTTCTTATATACAGTAAAATATTTTTCATATTTTTCAGATGATAAGTGTAATCTGCGCTGGTCAATCTCTGCAAGTCTTATGCCCAGATCCTGAGCTATATTTCCTACCCATGTCCTTGGCTCAGACTCCTCCACAATAGAATAACGAAGCTGCCCAGAGACCCAGCCCCAGCTACAAAGGAGAAGGGAGAAAGCTACTTGCCATTTTCAACAATGAGAGCAACATCCAATGTCCATATCTTAGATAATTACCAGTGTATTTTCTGTAACAGATTCTTAGTAATTCCTAAATGCCTTGAGTTTATCAATTTATCCTTCCAACCTAAAAAATCATTCATTCCATAAAAAGGGAAACACCCATGAGAATCTCATCTCGGAGCTGCAGCTTTTCTTTGTGTGTGAGAGAAAAGATGGGAGGGTGAATCACTGAGCCAGGGGGAGGAGAGAGAGCAGACCAAGTCTGAGCAAATAAATACTATATCTCAGTTATGTGAATGAATGGCGAGAGTGACCTCTTTTGGTAAATCTTAATAAATAACAGTATTTTTCTTCATGTATTTACAGCAAATGCATGCATTTAATGCATGTAGGTGTTCGGGTGAAATATACTATATTGTTCTGATATAAAGGCAATAGTTCTTTGGTTGCTTTTGACTCCCAATAACTATGCAATATGTTTTAATAACAAAAAATACATTAGTTCTTTCAAACACCTAATTAATAAGATCCTATTATTATACCTATTTTGCTAAAATTTATATTTTGAAATAAAAACAATAACAAAAATCATATTATTGGAAGCTGATGGGGTTGTTTGGTTAGGATGTGGTATGTATCAGTTTTAATATACCAACAATTCCCCATAATATGATTTTTTGTTTTTTTCTCTCCCTTTCACACCCCCTTTTTTTCTTCCTAGTGGTGTGGTTGGTGGTGCCCAGGTCCCTGATCCCATGATAGGTGATAGTATTATAAAGGTATTTATTATTAACAAAAATATGAATTGATGTTCTATAAAATATTTCTTCAATGAAGACTGATTGTCTTTTAATAGTTTCACAGAACCAATAACCCACATAAGTGGGATATTTGTGACCCACTAAACACTTAATGACTAAACCCCCCCTGCCAGAGCCATTTTTTTGTTTCATTAGTTGTTATTGAAATATAAGTATAGCATTACATGATACAACAAGTATTTGAGTATGTAGAACCCCAAGGGGTTGATCACAACATGAAACATCATGGAACCAGGAATTGGCACGTGTTGCACAGGGCATATAAACTAACAAGAAAACCCAGGAAAAAGGTGCCACGGGGATGAAACAGACCTTACAAAGACTAAAACACTAAAGCAAGAAAACAAAAACAATAAGACAATAGAATATTAAAGCACTGAAACAGTATGTTGGTAGCGAAGTGGTCTCCCAGAGTCATTTTGAACCTACAAACTACTCAATTCTAACAACAATAAAGGAAAAAAATTGTATACAATAAAGTGCGGTGAACAATGATAAGCTGTAAAACGAACTTTTAAAATGTTTTGCCCATGTTGGGCAAAGTCATTTTTAATGTTTTATATGAATTGAATAAATGAATGTAATTTTAACAGTAACGTATATGTATTGCATTATCAAGTACTGTTAAAGTCCCTTAATTTGTGAATTTTCCTGTTGCTTACTTTTTTTGTTTTGTTTTGAGTGAGTCAGATATTCGTTACTATTAGAGGTTCCATTTGATAGATTTCCCTCATGTCCTGTCTTGGTGACAATGTTTTTTTTTTTTTTTTTACTAAACAGAAGGTGAGGGAAACTCTTTAAAGTTCCTGTAAAAAAAAAATCTTTTTTATTTCTGTCTGTTTCCCTATCACTGATTTTCCCTTGCTTCCTGTCTAATAAAAGTGTTCTTAGAGACACAGTAGGTAGGGGAGAATCTCTCTAATAGAATCCTATACAGCACTAAAAAACTGACATTGATTCTAACTATCTCTCACTCTAATCCAAAACTAAAAAAAAAATACTGCTACAGTAGGTATACACTTTAAATATTCCTAAATGAGCAGAGATTTAAGAGATTTCACCAATGAGCTGCTCTTCTTTACTGAGCAGCAGGCGTGGAAGAGTCCAGGACCAGGCTGTATACAGAGAGACAAGTGTGCCTAAGTTACAAGACCAGCTCAATAGAGATGTAAACTCCTTTGCAGGAAACACTTTAAATATATGAAGTTCAATTGTTCATTTAGACGTTTTCTTTGAGTTCATCTTGACTGTAGAAGGCCATAAAGTAATGATTATCTCTAAGATAATGATAGTTGGAAAGAAACTAACCCATCCCCTGTAAAAATATAACTCCACATAACTTCTTGTATTTGACCAAAACATTATGGCCAGGTTGCACAAGGCTTGTATGACAAGCTGGAAAACCTGAGTGGGCAGTTGAAAATTTTTGCAACCATATCTTATTAGGGTATGCTTATTTTTGCCTTAGCATTGTATAAAGTGTCATTTATGCCCACCCATAAATCCAAGAAAATGCACTGTTGGTGGGGATAAAAACATTACTGAAATTGTTCTAATTATTATGCTTTATTTATGAACACCTAGAATGTTACATTGTGCTTTACATTACATTGTAGAACATCACTTTAAATTGTAATAGTCTTAAAGGGGTTGTAAACGTTAGTTTAAAAAAATAAGAATAAAATAACAAAATTGCCTATACTTACCTGCTTTGTGCTAGGGATGGGCTTTATGTTTGGGCGAACATGAGTTTGTCTCGAACATTGGCTGTTCGCCGAATAGCGAATAATTTGGGGTGTTCGTGGCAAATTCGAAAGCCATGGAACACCCTTTAAAAGTGTTAAAAGGGTCAAGTGCTAATTTTACAGGTTAATATGCAAGTTATTGTCATAAAAAGTATTTGGGGACCTGGGTCCTGCCCCAGGGGACATGTATCAATGCAAAATTTTTTTTTAAAAAGGCAGTTTTTTCGGGAGCAGTGATTTTAATAATGCTTAAAGTGAAACAATAAAAGTGTAATATTCCTTTAAATTTCGTACCTGGGGGGTGTCTATAGTATGCATGTAAAGTGGCGCATGTTTCCCGTGTTTAAAACAGTCTGACAGCAAAATGACATTTCTAAAGGAAAAAAAAGTAATTTAAAACTACTCGCGGCTATAATGAATTGTCGGTCCGTCGATACACATAAGAGTTCATTGATAAAAACGGCATGGGATTCCCCCACAGGGGAACCCCGAACCAAGTTTTAAAAAAAAAATGCTTCAGGTCTGGTATGGATATTAAGGGGAATCCCGCACCAAAATTTAAAAAAGAAAATGGCGTGGGGTCCCCCCAAAAATCCATATCAGACCCTTATCCGAGCACGCAACCTTGCAGGCCGCTGGAAAAGAGGTGGGACGAGAGAGCGCCCCCCCTCCTGAACCGTACCAGGCCACATGCCCTCAACATTGGGAGGGTTCTCTGGGGTAGCCCCATAAAGCACCATGTCCCCATGTTTATGGGGAGAAGGGCCTCATCCCCACAACCCTTGCCCGGTGTCTGTGGGGGTCTGCGGGCTTATCGGAGTCTGGAAGCCCCCTTTAACAAGGGGTCCCCCAGATCCCGGCCTCCCCTGTTTGAAATGGTAATGGGTACATTGTACCCATACCATTTCACAAAAAAAGTGTGAAAATGGTAAAAAAAACAACACACACCATGGGAGAAGCCCTTTATTAAAAAATAAAAAAATAAAACTGTCCCACGTAGTCCATTCACCTCCGCCGACGGACCGAAAAAAAAAATAAAGAAGATCTGCCTCCATGGGAGGCACACGCCATATGACGCGTCCTCCCAGGTGACAGCTCTTTTACAACTGTGGGTGGGGCCACACGGTGTCGTCGCCAGACCAATTTTCAGCTTTTAGCGCTGTCACTCTTTGACTGACAATTGCGCGGTCATACAACACTGTACCCAAATGAAATTTGTATCATTTTTTTCCCCACAAATAGAGCTTTCCTTTGGTGGTAATTGATCACCTCTGTTTTTTTATATTTTGTTAAAAAAATAAAAAAAGTAGATTAAAAAAAAAATACAAAACCGTTTTATATTTTGTTAATAAATTTTGCAAACAGGTAGTTTTTCTCCTTCATTGATGTATGCTGATGAGGCTACACTGATGGGCACCGATAGGCTTCATTGATGGGCACTGATAAGGTGGCACTGATGGGCCCTAATAGGCAGCACTGGTGGGCACTGATGAGGTGGCACTGGTAGGCACTGATATGTGGGATTGGTGGGCACTGAGAGGTGGCACTGATGGGTGGCTCTAATAGGTGGCACTAATGGGCATTGATAGGTGGCACTGAATGGCACAAATAGGTGGCACTGATAGCTGGCACTGATAGCTGGCACTGATGGGCACTGATGGGTGGCAGTGATGGGCACTGATGGGTGGCAGTGATGGGCACTGATTGGCACTGGTAAGTGACACTGGAAGACAGCATTGCTAGGTGGCACTGATTGGCACCACTGGTGGGCATTGATAGGTGGCACTTGTGGGCACTGTTAGATGGCACTGATTGCTGGCACTTACGTACTGTGGGCACTGTGTGGTGGGCACTGTGGGCACTGATTGTGGCACTGGCAGGTGGTACTGGTGGGCACATATGAGGCTCTTCCTCTTCGGGACTGATGTCCCTTCAAACAGAAGCTGGTGATCAGCTTTTTTTCTCGTAACGCTGTCAGCGTGAGATGGAAAAAAAATGATTACCGATTCTCTGTTTACATCACGTGATCAGCTGTCATTGGCTGACAGCTGATCACATGGTAAGGGGCCGTGCGCGTATATATATATATATATATATATATATATATATATATATATATATATATATACTGGGACTTGTGAGATTCATAGTGATTGGCAAATAGCGGGGAGTATAGTACAATTGTACTTAACAGTAATTTAGTTTGATTGTTCCTGAAGCCACAAGTAATTGGTGACATCACACTTATCCATATTCTGAAATCAAGTTACTCTTGTCTGCTTAGTCGACACTGCCTAATCTGCACTGAGACCTCTTAAAGTGATGACCTCTTCCGTAGCCTGCTAAAGGCAGGACTCGTACAGTAGCTACACACGGTAGCAAAGCACAGAGATATATGCACAAATGTTTGGCACCAGCCAAGGTTTTAGCCCATCAGGGTTGGTATAACTGAACACAGTTTCAGTGAAAGGAGTTAGGGGTGAGTTGCGATGGCAACAAGATCCCCCTGGACACTTGAAGGGTCATACACACACACAGGGGTATTCAGCAGAAGGCGGGGCAGAGTTACTTGAAGGCATATGACATTGGATGAAGAAAGATAGGTGATGAAAATCAGACAACCTGGCTGAAGGGCATAATCATTCAAATTGTTACACGTGTCACTGGGAAAGGGTCTCATTATTTTGTCGCAGTATATCTATAACAATTCTAATCAAAGGTCCTTAATACTCAGAATGACAATATAAGCATGCACTTGAATGCATATGTCTTAAAAGCACTTGTGTTTTTCTTTCTCTACATTTGTCCACATAATAAAGTATAATCTCAAAAAGCCAGAAAAGCTGGTCCAAAGGCCATTACTGTATGCTGTATCCAATTGGAATCACCATGGAAAGCTGTCCCAGAAGCAAGGGCAACATGGCTAGATTGTCATTATGGACTTTCGTACTATTATTATTGGACTGTTGAGAACAAGGATCCTCATGTTTTTTTTGGTGTTTTGGCTCTTATGATTTTATTATTGACTTTTTACATCCAGAACAAGTGATGACTACTGATACTGGGATCCAGAAATGTGGACTGTAGAGATGGAGAGTTTAAAAGGTTTTTTTTCTCAGAGTTTCTTTTTATTTCAGAAGGCAAAGCCAAAAGTTCCAAGGATTAAAGGAGATAACACATAAACCATTATTTTAGGTGTGGCCGAGTCTTATATTCTCAACTGGCCACAAGGGGCCATCTGTTTCCTTATGAGTTTATGTGAAATCTACATTAATAGCTGTAAAATATTGCAATTATGAATATATTTCAGTTAGCTTTGTATCTATGTCCCAGAAGTCTATGTTAGACAGACAAGTCGGGGGCCTAGGCTTATGTATCTAAACAATGGGACCCAACCCTCTTTGTTGTATACATATTCACTTCAAAGGATCCCTTGTTTAGATATGCAATGAGGGTGGTCAGCCCGTCATCAATACTTAACTTTCATGAAGATCATGTACCTACAAGTTAAGTCTCCCACCCAAAGATTTGCATTAAAGGGGCTGACTCCTGAACCAGGAATAGGGAAGCACACCAATCAGAGCCACGCCATGCCAATCATTGAGGCATCAGCCTGTAATGAAATACACAGACTAGATGGGAGGGAAACACACACTCTCTGGTAGAGCAGTCACCCAAATGGAACCTTTGTGGGTCAAAGCCTGGTAATTATGGGAAATCTCTGCCTTGTACTAACTAAATATGTTTGTCTTATGTCTTTTATGTCCTACTGTTTGTACTGTAGATTAATGTTTTAAGGAATATACTCTATGTTCCTTCATGTAACCCATGATTTCTACCCTTTCCCTGTACAAACAGATAGATTGTGTGTAATAGTCTAGGCCTCTTTACTATATGCCAATACATTTTTGTTATTGTGTTAAAGCTTTCACTCAAAGAACTCTCATTTAACCCAAATCATATCTGAGAGATATTAAATCTCAAATATAGTAAATGGGTAACAGCATAGAATGCATTAAGGTGAAAAACCTTGAGGCTTTACAACCACTGTGATCCTAATGCTGTTTCTAGGTACACATAATGCTAATAATAATAATAATAATAAACATATCCTGCTTTTGAAAGAGGATATAGTAAAGATGAGTGGTATATTCTCCTTTACTTTAAAGAAAGTACATGTAGTATGCAGGTATCTGGTCCCATTTAAAAAAGTGTAACAATTACCTATTTTCCAGCAGTAAAAAAATCTTTATAACTTTCATTGTTTAAGTAGGTTGTAAAATAATACATGTTTTCCGACCTCTAATATGGTGCAGAGACTACAGAGATGTAAACATACATATTTGCAAACATCTCCCATCTCCTTTATGAGTTCAGTTAAACCATAAGATTACTAGTAAATGGCATCATAATTATTGTTTTATCAAAAGTGGTATTATATGTGTGCATTATTTTATAATGCATGCATGGTTTATTCTTTCTACTGATATAAATGCACTCCTGCTGGGTAAAACTCTGCCAAAAAAGTAGAAAGCAATTAAATTAAGATGAAAGATTAGTTGGGATGATCCTTGTTGGGATCATTCAGGCAACTTGTTTCAGATGATGTGTCTGCATTGCTAACCAAATCTTTTAACTGGGGAAAACCAAGTGACTGCAGAAAAGTGGAACCCCTTTGTTGTAGGTCTGGGGGCAAATTTGTTTGGTAGCATTAACCCTGTAATCCTGGAGGAACCCTACTAATTTCCTTGTATTTTAGAGTCCCATCTGATTTCAGAAAAATAGCTGGCTGATACTAGTATATGTATGGCTTGGACTCGCATCCACTAAGATACCAACAACTGTTGCTATAGCCATAATTTTCCTTCCTCATACATTTCACTAGTAATATAATAAATGTCACATGGAAAACTAAACTGATAGCCACAAGGGAAACAATTAAATATAATGTCATATCTGATGGTGATTTGGCATTTGTCTGGAAATCTCCAATTTTGGGTCTCTCTACCTATCATCTGCTATGCTGACAAGAACAGTAACAGTAGCAGATAATGGAGGATCTCCATGATCACAAATAGAGATCATAAGATGCTCCTCTGTATTTTCTATTATATGGAGCCGTTGCACAGTCCTAATATCTCCTGTATGTTTGGACACTTGAAAAAATAAGGAACAATCAGAGTCAATGAGGTTAAAGGCCAACCAGGCATTGTGACCAGAATTCAGATCCACTGCAGTCAGTTTTGTCACCAGTAAGGATGAGCCAAACACAACCCGATTCGGTCCGCACCAGAACATGCGAACAGGCAAAAAATTTGGTCGAACACGCAAACACCATTAAAGTCTATGGGACACGAATGTGAAAAATCAAAAGCGCTCATTTTAAAGGCTTATATGCAAGTTATTGTCATAAAAATGGGGACCCGGGTCCTGCCCCAGGGGACATGTATCAATGCAAAAAAAAGTTTTAAAAACGGCTGTTTTTTCGGGAGCAGTGATTTTAATAATGCTTAAAGTGAAACAATAAAAATGAAATTATCAAGTAAGTATTCCCGCGCTGTATCAAAGCGAAAAACTACAACGAAATAACTGCATTCATTTATTGTTAATAGAAAAGAAATATTCCTTTAAATATCGTGCCTGGGGGTGTCCTTAGTATGCCTGTAAAGTAGCATATTTTTCCCGTGTTTAGAACAATACCACAGCAAAATTACATTTCTAATAGAAAAAATGTAATTTAAAACTACTCGCGGCTGTAATGTATTGTCGGGTCCCGGCAATATAGATGAAAGCCATTGAAAAAAATGGCATGGCCCTTTGGGTCTGGTATGGATATTAAGGGGAACCTGCACCCAAATTTTAAAAAAATGGCGTGGGGGCCCCCAGGCACTATATACTCTGAACAGCAGTATACAGTATCTCACAAAAGTGAGTACACCCCTCACATTTTTGTAAATATTTCATTTTATCTTTTCATGTGACAACACTGAAGAAATTATACTTTCCTACAATGTAAAGTAGTGAGTGTACAGCTTGTATACCAGTGTAAATGTGCTGTCCCCTCAAAATAACTCAACACACAGCCGTTAATGTCTAAACCTCTGGCAACAAAAGTGAGTACACCGCTAAGTGAAAATTTCCAAATTGGGCCCAAAGTGTCAATATTTTGTGTGGCCACCATTATTTTCCAGCACTGCCTTACCTCTCTTGGGCATGGAGTTCTCCAGAGCTTCACAGGTTGCCACTGGAGTCCTTTTCCACTCCTCCATGGCGACATCACGGAGCTGGTGGATGTTAGAGAACTTGCGTTCCTCCACCTTCCCTTTGAGGATGCCCCACAGATGCTCAATAGGGTTTAGGTCTGGAGACATGCTTGGCCAGTCCATCACCTTTACTCTCAGCTTCATTATCAAGGCAGTTGCAGTCTTGGAGGTGTGTTTGGGGTTGTTATCATGTTGGAATACTGCCCTGCGGCCCAGTCTCTGAAAGGAGGGGATCAAGCTCTGCTTCAATATGTCACAGTACATGTTGGCATTCATGGTTCCCTCAATGAACTGTAGCTCCTTAGTGCCAGCAGCACTCATGCAGCCCCAGACCTTGACACTCCCACCGCCATGCTTGACTGCAAGATACACTTGTCTTTGTACTCCTCACCTGGTTGCCGCCACACACGTTTGATACCATCTGAACCAAATAAGTTTATCTTGGTCTCATCAGACCACAGGACATGGTTCCAGTAATCCATGTCCTTAGTCTGCTTGTCTTCAGCAAACTGTTTGCGGGCTTTCTTGTGCATCATCTTTAGAAGAGGCTTCCTTCTGGGACGACAGTTATGCAGACCAATTTGCAGAGTGCAGCATATGGTCTGAGCACTGACAGACTGTCCCCTCCACCTCTTCAACCTCTGCAGCAATGCTGGCAGCACTCATACGTCTATTTCCCAAAGACAACCTCTGGATATGACGCTGAGCACTCAACTTCATTGGTCAATCATGTCGAGGCCTGTTCTGAGTGGAACCTGTCCTGTTAAACCATTGTATGGTCTTGGCCACCATGCTGCAGCTTAGTTTCAGGGTCTTAGCAATCTTCTTATAGCCTAGGCCATCTTCATGTAGAGCAGCAATTCTTTTTTTCAGATCCTCAGAGAGTTCTTTGTCATCAGGTGCCATGTAGAACTTCCAGTGACCAGTATGAGAGAATGAGAGCGATAACACCAAATTTAACACACCTGCTCCCCATTCACACCTGAGATCTTGTAACACTAACGAGTCACATGACACCAGGGAGGGGAGATTTCTAATTGTGCCCAATTTTGACATTTTCACTTAGGGGTGTACTCACTTTTGTTGCCAGCGGTTTAGACATTAATGGCTGTGTGTTGAGTTATTTTAGGGGGACAGCAAATTTACACTGTTATACAAGCTGTATACTCACTACTTTACATTGCAGCAAAGAGTCGTTTCTTCAGTGTTGTCTCATGAAAAGATATAATAAAATATTTACAAAAATGTGAGGGGTGTACTCACTTTTGTGATATACTGCATATACTATATGGCCTGCCCTATATACTCTGCAGAAAATTGGGCCTTAGGTGTTGGTGGTACCAGAACACTGTAAGCCCTCACAGCTACTCGGTGGGCGCAGGTGGGCACAGGAACGGGCCCTGCTATGAAATACTATATAAAAAATTGTAATTACATGCCTGCCCCTGTTAAACAGGGGCAGAAAAACTGGGCCTTTGGTGGTTGTGGTGGTGGTGGTGGTGGTGATGGTACAGAACACTGTAAGCCCTCACAGTTACTCTTGGTGGGTGCCCTGCTGTGAAATATTAGATCAAAAATTGTAATTACATGCCCCTGTTAAACAGGGGCAGGAAAATTGGGCCTTTGGTGGTGGTGGTGCCACAACACTGTAAGCCCTCACAGTAACTCTTGTTGGGCTCAGGAACGGGCCCTGCTGTGAAATATTATATCAAGAATTGTAATTATATGCCCCTGTTAAACAGGGGCAGAGAAATTGGGTCTTTGGTGGTGGTGGTGGTGCCACAACACTGTAAGCCCTCACAGTTACTCTTGGTGGGCACAGGAACGGGTCCTGCTGTGAAAATATTTGATCAAAAATTGTAATTACATGCCCCTGTTAAACAGAGAAAAATTGGGCCTTTGGTGGTGGTGGCGCCACAACACTGTAAGCCCTCACAGTAACTCTTGTTGGGCGCAGGAACGGGCCCTGCTGTGAAATATTATATTAAGAATTGTAATTACATGCCCCTGTTAAACATTTGGGCCTTAGATGTTGGTGGTGTCCTAAATCAAAAATATTGTTGGAAGCTAGCATCATCAAGATTGAGGAGGAATAGGATAGTCAGCATAGGCAGTCTTCAAGGGATCCCACATCCATAGCAAATTCAATCAGTTACATCAGGTGCTTGATAGCTGCTGATCCAAGACTGATTCATTTTTATGTATATGAGCCTATCAATGGAGTCTGTGGACAGGCGCACTCTTTGATCCGTTACAAACGGCAGCACTGAATGTGCGTTCAGAAAGCACGCTGGATGCAGGACAGGACAGTAGCTCAATTGCATATTTAGCAAGTTCTGACCAGTGGTTAATCCTCAAGACCCAGTAACCCAGTGGATGCTTTGTTGGAAAGGTCTCCAAGTCTGGTCTTGCCCCTAGATATTCCTGTACCATGTAATGCAGACGCTGGCGATGGTTGCTTGAACCAATCAGACCTTGGCGCTGAGGACCGAAAAATTGTTCAAAGGCATGGGTCAGCCGTCCACCTTTTCCACCACTCTTCCTCTGACTGAACAAAGCCTCAGCAACATGTTGTCCAGCACCAGGAAATTGTAACCTCCCAGGGTCTGGAAATGCATTGCACAAACCTTTCTTCGAGGCCTCCTGAAGATGTTTCATCCTCTGCTCCCTCTGCGAAGGCAGGATGAGTTCTGGAACCTTACCCTTGTAACGTGGATCAAGAAGGGTTGCCAGCCAGTAATGATCCCTCTCCTTGATATCATGAATCCTAAGGTCATTTCGCAGGCTTTGCAGAATCAGGGAGGCCATGCAGTGTAAGTTTGCAGAGGCATTCAATTCTGAGTCCTCTGGGTCACTAAGGTCACATGATCCGTAACTACCTCCTCCCAGTCATGTACAACTCCTTGGGTTTCTGGGGACTGAAAACCATCCCTTGAAGACTGCTGCTGAGTGTTATCATCTACATCCAAGCTGACACAATCTGCCTCCTCCTCCTCCTTCTTTTTTTCCTGTGTGTTTGGTGGGCCAGCAGGAATGCTATCTGGATAAAGGGGACCTTGAGAGGTAAGGAAGTCCTCCTCTTCCTCCCACTGTTCTGCCTCAAGTGCCCTGTCCATGATTCCAAGTGTGTGCTCCAACAGGAAGACTAGAGAGACAGTGTCACTGATGCATGCATTGTTGCGGATCACCATTCTTGTGGCCTCCTCAAATGGTGACAGGACAGTGCATGCATCCTTGATCAGTAGCCACTGGCATGGCTAAAAAAAGCCAAGCTCCGCTGACCCTGTCCTGGTGCCATACTCACACAACCACTCATTGATTGCCCTCTGATGAGTGTGCAGCTGCTGCAGCATTGCCAATGTTGGGTTCCACCTGGTGGGCATGTCACAAATAAGGCGGTTGGTGGGCAGGTTGCATGCCCTTTGAATGTCAGCCAGCTAAGCACTGGCATTGTATGACCAGCGGAAATGACCACAGACTTTTCTGGCCTGCCTCAGGAGATTCTGTAAGCCTGAGTACCTGCTCAAAAACCGCTGCACCACCAAATTCAGGACGTGTGGCAAACATGAAACATGGGTCAAGTGTCCCTGTCAGAGGGCAGAGAGAAGGTTTGTGCCATTGTCGCATACAACCATTCCTGGCTAAAGCTGGCGTGGCTTCAACCACATCTTAGCCGGCCCCTGCAGAGCTGACAGAATCTTTGCCCTAACATAGCTCTTGTCCCCTAAGCTGACCAACTCAAGCACCGCATGGAATCTTTTAGCCTGACTGCTTGCGTAGCCGCTTATTGAGCACTGCTGGTTCAGAGGACAAATCTGCAAAATAGGCCATAGAGGAAGAAGAAGAGGAGGGGGTGGAGGAGAAAGCTGTGGCAGAATCACCACTAGCATTTTGAAGGCGTGGTGGCGAAACAAGCTCCAACAACACTGAACCCTGTCCTGCATCCTTCCCAGCTGCCAGCAGAGTTACCCAGTGCGCAGTGAAGGAAAGGTAAAGTCCCTGCCCATGCCTGCTGGACTATGAGTCAGCAGATTTTACGATCAGTAAGATGGCGCTGGCGCACAATAGCCGATGGAAGAAATTTTTCTGTCAGATTGTGCCTTGAGCTGCCGATGCGTGTTCATGCCGGTGAGGGGTGGATTTGTAAATGTTGGGGGGGGATTGTAAAATTATGGGTGGTAAGACAAAGATGGGGCAGATTTTTAAATGATGCCTCATGCAGTAAGGGGCGAACTTGTACATGTTGGGTGCAGATTTTAAAAGATGGGCACGCTCCGCAAGCGTCCAGGAAAAATAGCAGAATAAAATTTATGTGATCAGTAAAGTAATTTAGTGGGACTTTGTGGGTGCCAAGCAAATAGAATTAGACAAACATCAAAGTAAAAAAATATAAATCCAAATACTTTCAACAAAGTAGGCACCTTGAACACGTCACATTCTGATCCCAAATTGGCTCCTATTTTTGTGGGGAAGGCACAGGAGGTGGACCATTGTCCATCTCCGGATGCCGCGCCTCAACAGATGGGAGAATAGCTCAATTTGAAATAGTTAACCTGTCTTCGCACTGGTTGTCCGAGACGGAGAGCCAGGTCCTTCAGTTGGGACTGACTTTCTGTCCAGACTCCGATGCGGACAGGTTTACAATCATCAAAGACATTCATTTATTTGCACGTAGACTTATGTTCAAAACTTTGTATGATAAACCCACTCAACTATCTTACTGAATCTGAGGATTTTTCCTCGGACAGTTTGGGAGCTACAGCCTTCCCCCCTTCCTCCTCGTTCAAGTTAAAATCACGCAATTTTCCACTACTGAATAATAATCCCAATATATGGGCTTTCGTACAACAAACCACACAGGAGATCGAAAAGATCAAATGGCATGAAACTAAATCTCATAACCTTTCACTTCAACAAAAACCTGCACTATCCTCCTTACAAAGTAATTCATCAATAATAATAAAACCAGCCGACAAGGGTGGAAATCTGGTAATAATGGATGTCGAATTTTATGAAGCTATGTGCTTAGAGATTTTGCAAAATAAAGATTGGTACAGACCAATTACCAAAACCGTGATTTATTACTATAATAATGAATACTATAGCATCATCACTATAGCATCATCGCAAAAGCCCACCGTCAAGGCATTATTGATGTTAATACTCGGAATTTCCTCCATGTTAGGAACCCAAAAATCCCTAAATCCTTAACATCACCACCGGGCAGACCCATTGTGTCCGGTTGTGAGTGTTTAACCAAAAATGCAAGCAGTTGTGCCCCATCGTATGCCAACCTGTACCTGGGGGGGTGGGAGAAGGAACTAGTTGCCAGGGATGACGTGCCCACCTTGTTTGGGCATGTCGCCGCCTGGCACCGATATATTGAGGATATATTGATGTTTTGGACTGGCACTAGGGACGAATTGGACCTATTTATGACCACCATCGGAAACAATCAATACAACCTCAAGTTCACCATGAATTGTAATCTCACTAAAGTCAATTTCCTAAATCTCGAAATTTTTCTTTAGGCACCTCTCTCTTTTGAAAACCGTCAGCTGTAAATACCATCTTGCACGCAACTAGTTCTCACCCTGTTCCATTAAAGAGAAGTATACCATACAGCCAATACCTTCGTATACGAAGGAACTGTTCCAATGACGAAGACTTTCGTAGAGAAGCTTGTAATCTTTATTCCAGACTGCGTAGCAGAGGATATGGTCACAGTTGTTTAAAAAAAGCCTTTAATAAAACTCGAAAGCAAAATAGAAATTCTTTAATTTACTTTAATCGAAATAGGGAAGCTAATGAATGCATTAGAATCATTACCCCGTATTGTAGGCAGCATCAACAAATCCACATAATCCTAAAAAAGTTCTGGCCTTTGCTTTCAGCAGACCCTGTGATCAATAAGTACATTAAACCACATCCAGTCATTACTTTTAAAAGAGCCAAATCCATAAGAGATCTGGTAGTTCACAGTCATCATAATATAGCACCCACCACAGTTCCTGCTACGACAGGGACCTTCTCCTGTGGTGGTTGCGATGTATGCAGTTTCATCAGCAATAGTACTGTTACACTTCTCCCAAATGGTACAACTCATTTCATTAGACACAAAGTGACGTGCCAAACCCCTGGCGTGGTCAACATTATGCAATGCCGATGTGGGTGTTACTACACTGGCAAAACGAAATGCCCCTTTTCAAGAGGATTCGTGATTATGTAGGCCCTATTGCAAAAAGAAAAATGGTAACAGCCATAAGCACACATGTAGGTCTGTACCATAACTTCAACTCTCAAATTATTTCCTTTTCTGCTCTCGACCATCTACCTCTAAATGCCAGAGGAGGCAGTGTGGATCATGCTCTGGCCTCAACGAAACAGTTAGTTTTTTGTAACCCCACCGTTTATCCTCTCCTAACGGTTGGATTACCTCACCTTTACCCCTCTGCCTCGTTCTCTTTTTCCCTCCCTTTTTCCCTCCCTGCCCATTGCCGTACATCTGCCCTCCTACTTACCAATTCCACCATAGTTGCTTTATTATTTAATTCTTTTATTTCTTAGCAAATATTTCCATTTTACCAGCGGGGTGACTGGTATTGCGCTGCACATATCCATTCTACCCCTTACTCCCCTCCTATCATTACCCTCTATGGTCTAATCCATCACCACCATTCTACCACATTTGTTTGCACTCATGTCACTTTCCCTTTTCCCATTCACTTTGCTTTTACGATCCGTTGAGCGGAGACGGAGGACAGAGGCGCTCCCACTAATTGGGGCATGTCAGCTGCTCGAGCGCCTGCCCCTCCCTATCCGCACACAGCTCGCGGTGCTCTATGGGTAATGTAGTTTTTTACCCCTATTTTTACTGTGTTTTCATGCCGCTCTCTTGCTTCCCCGCCTCATAGGATACAGGCGAACATGTGATCGGCACGCACGTATATTTAAACACTCCCCACCATACACCATGTCAGACAACGGACGGGCTGCCACTTTGATATATCTCTCTGTACAAGGTAATTCTTTGAACCTAACTTGCCTTTGTCACTCCCCTCAATGAGATCTCATTTCAATTACTTTGTTCCATACTCAAACGCCCCTGTTTTTTGACCAGCAATGCTGAGTATGCTGACTATTTACTCATTATAAGCACTTGTTACTGTCTTTAATCATTCCCACTCTCTGTTTTGAAAGTGGGTACAGACTATTTGTATACAGGATTATGGTCCTCTATTGTGTGGATGACCAATATATATACCTTCTTATATTATTTGTAGGTTTAATTTCTCCTGAATTAACCTTATTATGGCAGCGCGCTCTTCCTTTATATATTTCCTTATACCCAGTACCAATTAAAGTAGACATTCATGGTCTTTACTTTCCTAATTAGATAACATCTTTATCTGGCAGCCCTCGCTTTTTCTTAGACCTAGCTGGGTGACCTGTAAGTACATCTCTCATTGGCCCATTCAATCTAGCTATCACTTTTCACCTCACAGTTACTGTTTTTTCTCACATTGGTTTTGTTCATTAATCCAAGGTGGTCTTCACACCACAAAAATATTCTCCTCTCACATTTTTACTCCTGTCCTCCCTCCCTCGTGTCCTCTCCTCCCTTCCCTCCCCCTCCACCCCACACCTCACTCCCAATTCCTCACCTTCTTTCCTCCCCCGCCCTTCCCTTCCCTCCCATTCCTTCCTCCTCTCCCCTCCCCCTCCCCCCTTTACTTCCCCCCCCCTCTTTCCCCCCTCACCTCCACAACCTCACTTTCTTTCCCCTGTTCCCCCATTCATAGTCATCCCACTCATACTCCTCTCTCCTTGGGCAGGCATTGGTCCCACGGCCCTTATCTGGGCCCATCTAGGCCAACTTTCTCCAGTACAGCGCAGTGTCCGTTCTCCTAGCCTGGCTCTACTCCTACTGCAGGTAACTATCTAATAGCTGGCCGATTAATTATTTGGCTTTGGACAGTCGTTGACATCTTTTCTTAAACATACCTTCTTTGTTGTATTCTGTTTTTGATGGCTCTTAATTGTAATTTATCTTATGCAGTGACATATCCATTTGGTCCCTCAACAAACATCCCCTGAGGAAGCCCCAGCGGGCGAAACATGTCGGGATATTAGTGCTGAGTGACCCCCTATTCATTATCTAATCTGATATGTACTGCCGTTTGTCCTATTTATGTACAGCCAGCATAATTTTTAAACTTTGTTTATGTTTAATAAAATGTGATTTATATTTTTTTTACTTCAATGTTTGTCTAATTCTATTTGCTTGGCACCCACAAAATCCCACTTTCCTGATCACATATGTTATTCAGGGATGGTGGTGCCTCCTTTTTGACCCTGTCACCTATCCATACCAATCAGTATAAAATTTGTTTTGCAGCACTGCCCATCATTTAAAAATCCACCCCCAACATGTACAAATCCGCCCCTCACCGACATGAACACGCCTCGTCAGTGCCAGGCACAATCTGACAGAAAAATTTCTTCTGTCGGCTATTGCGCACAGGCGCCGTCTCGCCGTCACAACAGCTGATCGTAAAATCAGCTATTGTGCTGCTAGCTATGGCGCATGCGCCATTAATCCCGGGCACTTCTCGATAGCGGTAGAATACTGGCAGTGAGCCTGAATGGCCTTCTGTGAAATGAAATGGCATCTTGGAATCTGCCACTGAGGTACAGCACATTCCACAAATTCACGAAAGGGGGCAGAGTCTACCAGCTGAAAATGCAGCAGTTTGCAGTGCTAGCAATTTGGCCAAGCTAGCATTTAGACTCTGACATGTGGATGGCTGGGACCAAATTTCTTTTTATGGTTCAGCAACTGGGGTAGGGAAATTTGCCTGCTAAAATCAAATGGTGGTGTACTGCTAACAGATTGGCTGCAAGTACTTGGGACACCTATTGCTATACCTTCATTCCTCTCAGTGTAGGTTTTTGAGAGGACTGGCTGTATAGTAGGGTTGGAGATCCCAGATGAGGAGCAAGGAGAAGTCCGTCTTTTTTTTTTATGTGGGTCTTTTAAGTGCTGTTGCCAACAGGATGCATGACAGGTCATCATATGTCTAGTCAAGCATGTGGTGCCCAAACGACTGCTGTTCTGGCCACGCTTAATCCGCTTCAGACAGTGCTATCTGCTGTACACATGTCGAAAAAGGCCCACACCAATGAACTTTTTAATGGTAAGAAGCAGAGAAGCTGTGCTAAAAAATTGATAAACCTGAAAGGGTGATTGATTTACAGTATGAACTATAAAAACAAAAAAACAAATGAATACATATGTGAAAAAAATAATAAAAAATATGAGCCCAGGCCTTGATGGAAAACAGTCACAGTAAGGTGAATCGATAGTAGACTTGAACCACGGGTTAACGTTGATTCCACGTTATAAAATCATCCCGGAAAAAAATTAAATAACATAGCGTAATACTGACACAGAAAAAAAAAATTAAATTAAAGTGGCACTCACATTGTGAAAAAAAGGAAAGTGCATAAAGGACACCCAGTGAAAGAAACGAATCCAATCACCAACACCCCACAGAGAGCCTCCTTACCAGTTCTGTGATATGTAAATTAAAGTCTAAAATAGTAGATGTTCCAATGCTTCAAATAATAACACTCAGTGACTTGACATAACGAATTGTATCCACAACTAATGAATGGCATGCTTACCAGAACGTAAGCCAATTAAACAGGTGGCTTAACCCAGCCCAGGTCTTGATAGCGTAATACTGACACAGAAAAAATGTATTTTATATTTTAAAATAAAGTAACACTCACATTGTGAAAAAAAGGAAAGTGCATAAAGGACACCCAGTGAAGGAAACAAATCCAATCACCAACACCACACAGAGAGCCTCCTTACCAGATGGCAGACCAAAAAATGCAAAAATCCTAACGGATATGTGGAGCATCAGCCAGTGAAGATACCAGATATAGTGCACCAACACCACACAGAGGGCCTCCTTACCAAATGGCAGGCTCAAAAAGGAGATATCCTATCGAACAGATGGATCATCAGCTGGATACGATGAGGCTAATGAATGGATGGACCAGACTCACAACATTAAACCGAAGGCTCCATAACTCACATGGTTTGGATGAGACCTGGAGGTGCTGTTGTGTAACCTCTCCTCATGTGTTCAGACTAAGAACACAGCTTCCCCCTAGAGGACATCCTGCCTCGTTGGAGTTGTGCCTCCTCCTACTCTCTTCTCTCAGGCACCCAAGTACAGTCAGTGACCTCACCATCCCCTCCTTCCTCATCACTGGAGCAAACTTGGTAGTATGTTGCAGCTGGGGGAACATGACTGCCAGTTTCTTGTCCTTCTTGGGCACCCCCTCTCTCTAGGCATCCTCCAGCAGCATGTACCCGACACTGTGGTCAAATAATTCTGGGGACTCCTCCATGCATGATGGTAGGGCTATGGAAGGAGTGACTGTGGACAAGGAGCTGGTGGAATAGGCCGCTTTGGCAGCTGCGTTGGAAGGCAAACTGCTCTGAGTCTGGGTGACAGAGGACAAGGAGGATGAGGACGGCTTTGTTATCCACTCCATCAACTCTTCTGCATGTTCTGGCTCAATAACACGACCAGCAGCAGAGAAAAAGGACAAGCGTGCCCCACGGCTACCTGCAGAGGATGCACCATGTCCACGACCAACGCTGTTGACTGTAGAATCTGCTTGCCCTCTTTTGGTGGCCTGTGAGTGTCTGCCTCTTCTTGGTGGCCTTCCAGTCATGATGTATATTTTGTTTTGCAACACCACACTGCACTTTATTAGATACTGTGTACACCACCAGAAGTGTAGTAGAAACTGTACACACTGTATTAGATACTGTGTACATTGCCTGCACTGTATTAGCAACTGTACTATGGCTGCACTGTATTGTGTACTGTGTACACCACCAGAAGTGTGGTAGAAACTGTACACACTGTATTAGATACTGTGTACACCGCCTGCACTGTATTAGAAGCTGTACAACAGCTACACTGTATTTTAAACTGGGTACACCAACAGAAGTGTAGTAAACACTGTACACACTGTATTAGATACCGTGTACACCGCTTGAAGTGTATTAGAAACAGTACACCACGGAATGCACTGTAGATATAGGCAACACTGGGTGCAGAGTATATATATATATATCTATATATCTATATAATTATAGATAAATAGATATATATATCTATAGATAGATATAGATATATCTATATCTATATGTTAATACACTGCCTCCACTGACTGAATATAGAGTAAACACTGACTGAATATATAGTCTATGCTAAATGCAGAGTATATATATATATATATATATATATATATATATATATATATATATATATATACATATACATATATATACTAGACTGACTGTATATATATATATATATATATATATATCTATATATATATATATATATATATATATATATATATATATATATATATATATATATATATATATATATATCTTACATTGCCACTAACTGAATAACCTGCCTGCTTAATCTAAATCAAGCTATCTCTCTGTCCACACCAACAACACTACACACGGCCACCGTATAAGCAGCCTTATATAGTGTGGGGCGTGGACTTAGTCCCCCTGAGCCATGATTGGCCAAAGGCACCCTTTGACCAATCATGGCTCAGGGGGCTAAGTCCACATCCCACACTATATAAGGCTGCTTACATGGCGGCCATATGTAGTGTGATACGTGGAGGATACACATAACAAAACAGTGTTGCACTTCCTAAATAACTACCAATAAATCCTTAAAAAGAATAGATGATTAACTTGCAATAAAGCAAGATAATGAGTGCACAATCAAATATTCGTGTTCCCTGACTGGGAATAGTGAACAATACACAATAATGAATATACGTGTTCCTTATATGAGAATAATGAACAATAGACAATAAAGATAAATTCCACACACTCAAAAAAAATTGAATAAAAATAAGAGTCCAAATGCACAAAAATAATCCTCAGAGTCTTCTGCACAAAAACACACAACACACCACCAGTGCATAAACGTTGAAAATGCAAGTGCTCTCCTCCATTTCAATATCCTAGCCGCTCACCTCACATTCTGACCCCTGTTTCACCAGAAGGTCAGAAAAAGCAGGTTCCCTCTCAAGGATATAAACAAATCAGCTGGTCATGGAGCTCCTATTCCGTACGTGCTGCCTCCAGCTGATTAGATGGATACCAGCCAGTACATTCCCTCAATGGGGTCCAGTGCACATAGGAACAAAAAAGGCTAAATCTAGTGATCTCTGTATATCAAAATGGTTTATTTCCTCATAAAAACATTAAAACGTTACTCACAAACACAGCACTTGAGCAGTGCAGGCTCAGGATGCATAGAAATGACAAGATGCTCGCGGGATGACGTTGCCACTGTGACTTCTTATAGGGGGATTTTGTCACATCACCTATTATACATATCACTACATATAGATTAAGGTTATTATCCTTTGCGCATTTTCTGTGTGTGCAGCAGCCAGTTGGGGGGGTATTTTTCTTCTTTTTTTTGTGTGTTTTGTGGGGTTTTGTTATATTACCTACTACTCATGTCACAACATAATGCTTAAGGTTATTAATATTTACACTGATAGAAATTTGTTTTATTGTTTGATATGTGGAGGGGATTGAGAGATCTTGAGCTAGATTAGGAAGGTTAGTTAGTGGTGTGCAGGTAGTTTAGTGTATAAATATATATATATATATAGTATCTCACAAAAGTGAGTACACCCCTCACATTTTTGTAAATATTTTATTGTATTTTTTCATGTGACAACACTGAAGAAATGACACTTTGCTACAATGTAAAGTAGTTAGTGTACAGCTTGTATAACAATGTAAATTTGCTGTCCCATCAAAATAACTCAACACACATCTATTAATGTCTAAACCTCAGGCAACAAAAGTGAGTACACCCCTAAGTGAAAATAAACAAATTAGGCCCAAAGTGTCAATATTTTGTGTAGCCATCATTATTTTCCAGCACTGCCTTAACCCTCTTGGGCATGGAGTTCACCAGAGCTTCACAAGTTGCCACTGGGGTCCTCTTCCACTCCCCCATGTCGACATCACGGAGCTGGTGGATGTTAGAGAACTTGCGCTCCTCCACCTTCCATTTGAGGATACCCCACAGATGCTCAATAGGGTTTAGGTCTGGAGACATGTTTGGCCAGTCCATCACCTTTAACCTCAGCTTCTTTAGCAAGGCAGTGTTCGTCTTGGAGGTGTGTTTGAGGGCGTTATCATGTTGAAATACTGCCCTGTGGCCCTGTCACTGAAGGGAGGGGATCATGCTCTGCTTCAGTATGTCACAGTAAATGTTGGCATTCATGATTCCCTCAATGAACTGTAGCTCTCCAGTGCTGGCAGCACTCATGCATCCCCAGACCATGACACTCCCACCACCATGCTTGACTGTAGCCAAGGCATACTTGTCTTTGTACTCCTCACCTGGTTGCCACCACACACGCTTGACACCTCTGAACCAAATAAGTTTATCTTGGTCTCATCAGACCACAGGACATAGTTCCAGTAATCCATGTCCTTAGTCTGCTTGTCTTCAGCAAACTGTTTGCGGGCTTTCTTGTGCATCATCTTTAGACAAGGCTCCCTTCTGGGAAAACAGCCATGCAGACCAATTTGATGCAGTGTGCGGCATATGGTCTGTGCACTGACAGGCTGACCCCCCACCACTTCAACCTTTGCAGCAATGCTGGCAGCACTCTTTTTCCAAAGACAACCTCTGGATATGACGCTGAGCATGTGCACTCAACTTCTTTGGTTGACCATGGAGAGGCCTGTTCTGAGTTGAACCTGTCCTGTTAAACCGCTGTATGGTCTTGGCCACGGTGCTGAAGCTCAGTTTCAGGGTCTTAGCAATCTTCTTATAGGCTAGGCCATCTTTATGTAGAGCAACAATTCTTTTTTTCAGATCCTCAGAGAGTTCTTTGCCATGAGGTGCCATGTAGAACTTCCAGTGACCAGTATGAGAGAGTGAGACCGATAACACCAAATTTTACTCACCTGTTCCCCATTTACACCTGAGACCTTGTAATACTAATGAGTCACATGACACCGGGGAGGGAGAATGGCTAATTGGGCCCAATTTGGACATTTTCACTTAGGGGTGTACTCACTTTTGTTGCCAGTGGTTTAGACATTAATGGCTGTATGTTAAGTTATTTTGAGGGGACAGCAAATTTACACTGTTATACAAGCTGTACACTCACTACTTTACATTGTAGCAAAGTGTCATTTCTTCAGTGTTGACACATGAAAAGATATAATAAAATATTTACAACAATGTGAGGGGTGTACTCACTTTTGTGAGATGTATATACAGTGCAGTCAGTGTACAGTATATAACACAGATTTTAAGGGGAACTTCATGCCAACATTTTTAAAAAAATGGTGTGAGGTCCCCCCCAAAATCCATACCAGACACTTATCCGAGCAAGCAGCCTGGCAGGCCACCAAGGGGGGGTGAGTGAGCGCCCCCCCTCCTGAACCATACCAGGCCACATGCCCTCAAGATAGGGAGCAGGCTTTGGGGTCCCCAAAGCACCATGTCCCCATTATCTCTTCCCAACAGAGATAAGAGCCTCTTCCCATCAACCCTGGCCATTGGTTTTGGGGGTCTGTGGGCGGGGGTCTTATCGGAATCTGGAAGGTTCTGGGAAAAAAGCTCCGCCTCGATGGGAGGCCTCCGGGCGACTGCTGTCTCTTGGCTGGGAAAGCTGTTATATAGGCAAGGGCGGGGTCACCCAGGGAAGTAACTGAGTGACCCCGCCCCTTCTGACATCATGTGACGTCATGTGACATCATAGGGGGGTCATCCGCTTAGGTCAGCGTTTGGCCCCACCCTTGCCTATATAACAGCTGTCAAAGCCAAAGACAGCAGTCACTGGGAGGCCTCTTATGCAGGCAGACTAAGGGGACCCCCCCCAGGCACGATGCAAAGGAATATTTCATTTTTATTGTTTCACTTTAAGCATTACTAAAATCACTGCTCCTGGAAAAAACGGTTGTTTTAAAAACTTTTTTTTGCATTTATACATGTCCCCTGGGGCAGTACCCGGGTCCTCATACACTTTTTATGGCAATAACTTGCATATAAGCCTTTAAAATAAGCACTTTTGATTTTTCATGTTCGTGTCCCATAGACTTTAATTGGGTTTGCATGTTCGCTCAAACTTTTTGCCTGTTCGCATGTTCTGGTGCAAACTGAACCGGGGGTGTTTGGCCTATCCCTATTGCACAGCTATTTTGTAATAGGTTTATTATTTTATACAATTTTTTCCATATACGTTCATGAGGCTGCTTATATCAGCAGACACTTTTCTCTGATTACCAACTGTAAATATTGTGATGTGCTACCCAAGAGAGATGAGATACTATCATCACCCAGCAGAATGAGACCAAGAGAACAACACCATACAATCAGCTACTAGTATTCTAAATAAAAGTACCCATTAAAATCACAAAACTATTTTTCTTTCAGAAAACATAGTAAGGGCTAGGTTATTAATCTATTCACCCAGTATCCTTCACTTTTAATACCCTTGCAGTAGAGTTAGATATTAGTATAAAAATATAATTTGTTTGTAGGTGACACATTTAAATACCAACTTACTTTGAAGCAAGACTACAAAACATTCTGGGATGTTTGCCATACTGTATAAAATCATGGAACATTTTAACATTTTTAAAAGATATTTTCTAAAATCGCATTTTCTTACATATAATTAAAATTAATAAATATAATTGCCATCCCTATCCAACACCCATGAATCTTGGCAGTCACCAATGAGATGTTAATGCCAAAGACATGTCTCATTTGTTCTTCATATCAAATATATATCAAATATGGTATTACAATATAATATTAGTCTAATATTTTTGCAGCAGTATAACAACAATCTATCGCAATTCTTTTTCATTTACATAAACTGTTAAGCTTGGCAGAATTTTAAATGTGAGGTATAAACACAATCCATGTACAGTAAATTCAGGTTTTACAGCCTTTTTCAGAATTCAAACTTTGTCAGTACTACATTTGTCCATAGTCACAAAAATTTACTATGTAATCATTAGTGATGGGCCAAACACCCCCCGTTCGGTTTGCACCAGAACATGCGAACAGGCAAAAAATTTGTTCGAACACGCGAACACTGTTAAAGTCTATGGGACACGAACATGAAAAATCAAAAGTGCTAATTTTAAAGGCTTATATGCATGGTATTGTCTTAAAAAGTGTTTGGGGACCTGGGTCCTGCCCCAGGGGACATGTATCAATGCAAAAAAAAGTTTTAAAAACGCACGTTTTTTCAGGAGCAGTGATTTTAATAATGCTTAAAGTGAAACAATAAAAGTGTAATATTCCTTTAAATTTCATACCTGGGGGGTGTCTATAGTATGCCTGTAAAGGGGCGCATGTTTCCCGTGTTTAGAACAGTCTGACAGCAAAATGACATTTCTAAAGGAAAAAAAATCATTTAAATCTACTCGCGGCTATAATGAATTGTCGGTCCGGCAATATACATAAAAGTTCATTGATAAAAACGGCATGGGATTCTCCCACAGGGGGACCCCGAACCAAAATTTTAAAAAAAAATGCGTGGGGTCCTCCCAAATTCCATACCAGGCGCTTCAGGTCTGGTACGAATATTAAGGGGAACCCCGTGCCAAAATTTAAAAAAAAATGGCGTGGGGGTCCCCCTCAAAATCCATACCAGACCTTTCAGGTCTAGTATGGATTTTAAGGGGAACCCTGCACCAATTTTTTTTTTTAAATGGCGTGGGGTCCCCCCAAAAATCCATACCAGACCCTTATCTGAGCACGCAACATGGCAGGCTGCAGGAAAAGAGGGGGGACGAGAGAGTGCCCCCCTCCTGAACTGTACCAGGCCACATGCCCTCAACATTGGGAGGGTGCTTTGAGGTAGCCCGCCCAAAGCACCTTTACATAACGAGTGATCCCGCCCCCCTCTGACAATACAGGGAAACCATAGGGAAGTCCTCGTGCGTCAGAGGGGGTGGGGTCACCGGGTGGCCCCGCCATCCATTATATAAGAGCTGTCACCTGAACAGAAGTGTTACACAGCAGGAGACTCCCATTGAGGCAGATCGGAGGACGAAGTGGAGAAGGAGCCGGAGGAAGATGGAGGACGAGAAGACCAGAGGTAGAAGTGGATGAAGATAGAAGAAGAAGCGGGGGAAGAACAAGATGGAGGAAGTAGAAGAACACCGAAGGAAGACCAAAAGAAGATGGAAGAAGAAGCGGGGAAAGAAGAAGACATTAACAAAGGAATTGTCCAAAACCATCTATTGTCTTTTTTTTACATTTTTGACACTTTTTTGTGAAATGGTAGGGGTATATTTGTACCCCATTACCAATTCACACAGGGGGGGCCGGGATCTGGGAGTCCCCTTGTTAAAGGGGGCTTCCAGATTTCGATAAGCACCCCGCCTGCAGACCGCCACAACCACCGGGCAAGGGTTGTGGGGATGAGGCCCATCTCCCCATCAAAATGAGGACAAGGTGCTTTGGGGGGGCTACCCCAAAGCACCCTCCCAATGTTGAGGGCATGTGGCCTGGTACGGTTCAGGAGGGAGGGCGCTCTCTCACCCCCCTTTTCCTGCGGCCTGACAGGTTTGCGTGCTCGGATAAGGGTCTGGTATGGATTTTTGGGGGGACCCCACGCTATTTTTTAAAAAAATTTGGTGCGGGGTTCCCCTTAAAATCCATACCCAGGTCTAGTATTGATTTTGAGGGGGACCCCCACGCCATTTAAAAAAAAAATTTGGTGAAGAGTTCCCCTTAATATCCATACCAGACCTTAAGGGCCTGGTATGGAATTTGGGGGGACCCCCACACATTTTTTTTTAAATTTTGGTTCGGAGTTCCCCTGTGGAGGAATCCCATGCCATTTTTATCAATGAACTTTTATGTGTATTGCCGGACCGACAAATTCATTATAGCCGCGAGTTTTATATGACTTTTTTTCCTTTAGAAATGTCATTTTGCTGTCAGACTGTTCTAAACACGGGAAACATAAAATTTAAAGGAATATTACACTTTTATTGTGACACTTTAAGCATTATTAAAATCACTGCTCCTGAAAAAACGTCCGTTTTTGAAACTTTATTTTGCATTGATACATGTCCCCTGGGGCAGGACCCAGGTTCCCAAACACTTTTTATGACAATAACTTGCTATTTGGCAAACGGCGAACAGCCAATGTTTGAGTCTAACTCATGTTCGACCCGAACATAAAGCCCATCCCTAGTCATCATTTTAGAACCAAAGCACATTCACACAACTATATCTAAACAATACCAGTTTTATGGTGGATAATAGAAGTCGAGAGCTTTGCCTTAAAATAAATATATTGTGGGGTGTATGTATATTTTATAAAATATGGCTGCAAGTTCAGTTAAAATATACAAATAATATTTATATTAGCAGTAAATTGATGAACTTTTTGTTTTTCATCTGATTTGATTCATTCAACCTACTTGCAAACTAGATTTGTGCACTTACCCAACTTGTGCATTTATCCAAATTTCTGTAACTAAGATACATTTAGAGGCTTCAAAAATTGCCCAATGGCTTGAGGAATTAAGATCCTGGGTAACCATTTGACTTTCATGTACTTCAACCCTTCCTGAACAGAAGTTTATAAGTCCACACCAAAATCCCAGTAAGCAATAATTAATTTGACAGTAAAAACACTTTGTTTATCTAAATATGTTTACATTGTTTTGTAAGAACATAAAACGTTTTATTTGGCATGCTGTTTTATTGAATACCTTGTTCATGTTTTTATTATGAGCTGATAGCTGGACAAAAATGTGATTAAATACACTTTTGGTATTTTATATAAAACAGTTTTTACTCAAACCTAATTTTTTTCAGTTTATTTTTTTTTTACACACTATACTATTTTCTAACACTGCATGTCTTCCTCTGTGCACTCCCTATGCTCAGAGAGGGAGAGAGAGACACACACACACAAACTATGCAATCTGCAAGCTGGAAAAAGTGATCACCATGCTTGGCTGTCATGATAATCATATGACGAAGAACTGTGGAGATGGTTATTAACTGACAGTCTGAGACCTGCAGCTATCAATGCAAGAGAATTCACAGAACTAAGAAGGCACCCATTTTCAAACTCCTAGTTCACTGCAGCAATGTAGATGGTTCAGATTTACTAACCATATAGCGTTTAGAATAACAGAGGAAGCAGCATCTTCCAACAGTCTTCACTTTTTCACTGTACATTCCATACTCATGATATAACAAAACTTGTATCCACTCCAAATACATAACTGTAATTGATTAAAGAAGGGTCATGCTCAAGTACGCATTTAATCAGCTTATCCTCAGAATTGTTTCCAGGAAGGCTCTACCCGGTGCAGACACTTTGAAATAAGGAGTATCAGAAACTGAAAACAGGTAAAATAAAACCAGGCCTCAAAGCCAGGGATATGAGCCAATACATAAAACTGGGCAACCAAAGTTACAGATCTTGGAATCTTTACTTCTCTATAATTCTCTGGTTATAAGGGACATTTCACATCAGCATGGTCTGCTGTTGTCTGTCAAACTTGTGGGCTGAATGGCCTACCCAATGTACTACAACAGATCAAAAATCATGTATGTAGTATTTCTGTCAGCTTAGAGTACTGCAATGGTTGTTAGTGCTTTGCCACATGTTGCACTACATTACAATGCAATTGTGATTGGAAAGTGCATCAGAGGGCCATTCAGAAGTAATGGCACTGCAGTGCACTAATTACACACCTCACTCATGTGAAAGGGCCCTAATACAGGTGGGCATTCAGAAGAAATACATTGGGTTGACAGCAATAGAGCAAGAACATGTGAGATGCCAGATGAAAGCCTGTGCACTGTAGACACAACTGGTCTTTTAGAATACTGTGGGGAACTGTCATCAGTCTGCAGGGGTATGTAGTAATAAGTTGTAGTATTAAGCAAAAAGCAAGCAGTGAATCCAAATACTTCTCATGTTGAATTATGAATCATTTGCTTTATGTAAACGGGTCATTTGACTCTCTTACCAATCAACTTCTGTAAGGAACACAGTTCCCCAGTTCCCCCGCTACTCTTGAGCTGTACAACCCATTGTCACTGACTGGAAGTAAATGTGAGAATAGTGAAGAGCCCAGTAAAGGGGGAGTATGGCCAAACACTTACAGCATACCCTTACATCACAGAAAAACAATAGCAAATGTACAAAAGAATACAATAAAGCCAATGACTCTTCTGTGCACAGGCAAAGAAAAAGACATTCTATGCTTCTGGGCTGAGAAAAGAAGGCCATCTATTGTCTCATCTGCATATTGCATTGCCATGCTTTCACTTGCACTTTGTTGAATGTACTCTAGTATAGGATGTGTAGTATTTAACATATAGACTGTTTGCGGGTTACTCAAATTGTAATGCTTGTTACTTAAACCCTTGTGTTAGTAATAATTGTTCCACTGATAGATGCTGATTTCTTTTTTTTGCAGTGTGTGCCGAACTTACATATACTATACATGTTCGCAAAAATGCATTCATTCTGTAGGTGCACCAATTTTTACAAATGAGATGAAATGAGTCCATAATGTGCATGGTTTTATTAATGACAACAATTTAATAATTATTTGTAAAAAATAAAGTTTAGACTATAAAGGACAATATTGATTTGGCTAATTTAGGAACCTTAAACATACACTATATTGCCAAAAGTATTGGGAACCTCGCCCTTAGGAACTTTAATGGCATCCCAGTCTTAGTCTGTAGAGTTCATTATTGAGTTTGCTCATGCTTTGCAGCTATAACAGCTTAAACTCTTCCGGGAAGGCTGTCCACAAGATTTAGGAGTGTGTTTATGGGAATGTTTGGCCATTCTTCTAAAAGCGCATTTGTGAAGTCAGGCAATGATGTTCAATGAGGAGGCCTGGCTCACAGTCTCTTCTCTAATTTATCCCAAAGGTGTTCTATTGGGTTGAGGTCAGGACTCTGTACAGACCAGTCAAGTTCCTCCACCTCAAACTCGCTCATCCACACTATATTGCCTAAAGTATTGGGCCACCCCTCCAAATCATTTGGGGGAGGAGGGATTATGATGTGGTGTTGTTTTTCAGGGGTTGGGCTTGGCCCCTCGGTTCCAGTTAAGGGATCTCTTAAGGCATCCACCTACCAAAACGTTTTGGACAATTTCATGCTTCCAACTTTGAGGGAAAAGTTTGTGGATGGCCCCTTCCTGTTCCAATATGACTGTGCACCAGTGCACAAAGCAAGGTCCATAAAGACATGGATGAGCAAGTTTGAGGTGAAGGAACTTGACTGGTCTGCACAGAGTCCTGACCTTAACCCGATAGAACACCTTTGGGACGAATTTGAGCAGAGACTGCGAGTCAGGCCTTCTCATTTAATATCAGTGCCTGACCTCACAATTGTGCTTCTGGAAGAATGGTCAAACATTCCGACTCCTAAACCTTGTGGACAGCCTTTCCAGAAGAGTTGAAGCTGTTATAGCTGCAAAGGGTGAGCCAACTCAATAATGAACCCTACAGACTAAGCCTGGGATGCCATCAAGTTCATGTGTCTGTAAAGCCCGGCAACACAATACTTTTGGGAATATAGCGTAACTTCCAATTAATAGGTTCAGGATAAAGCCTTGTTCTCAAATACTTTAATTGCAATTGGGGATGAGGTTCTGGTTCACTGAAACCATGGGTTCACTTCAGGTACCCAAAATTCCTATCAAATTATGAACTTAGAGCTAAAATTTAAACTTACTTAAAAAAAATAAGGCACTCCCCTGATACAATTCATAGCTTTTGCCCCTAGTAAAAATAGTCACAAAAGCCAATAATCCGAAAGAATTAATAACTCAGCCCCCTTTCTATAAAGGGTGGGCTCTCAGCAGCCATATTGCTAAAAATTGTTGGAGCTGTTTATTCTTTATTTTTGTTTTCTTAGCAGCTTCCTGCACAGCCTATAGTAATATGATGGCTTGGTGGGAGCTCCCTGGTTCCAGGAGGAAGTCATATGGCATCCTCCCAGTCATGTGCCTCAGCTTGATCTGTTATCAGCTGTATCCATTGGACACAGCGAACAACAGATCAGTGTATTAGGCTGGCCTCAGTATCATGTGATTGCTGTGGCCAAGCTCAACGATCACATAACAGTTGTACACAATGAATGGCTTTCATTCATAGCCATTCATTGTGTACTATTGTGTTGATCTCTATGGTGATTGGTCACATTCATCACATGGTACAGACAGGGCCAATCATAGCACACTGTACCATGTGATAGCTGTGGCCAATCACAGTAGATGCCATTTATAAAACATATTGCTTATAACAGTGTTCATCACTGTTTTAAAAAATCATAGTATCGGTGTAGTACTGTGTCACCATGGTAACATTGCACTTCTCTGGTCACAGTATAGTAACAATATATATATATATATATATATATATATATATATATATATATACACTGTATCTCACAAAAGTGAGTACACTCCTCACATTTTTGTAAATATTTTATTATACCTTTTCATGTGACAACACTGAAGAAATGACACTTTGCTACAATGTAAAGTAGTGAGTGTATAGCTTGTGTAATAGTGTAAATTGTGCCGTCCCCTCAAAATAGCTTAATACACAGCCATTAATGTCTAAACCTCTGGAAACAAAAGTTAGTACACCCCTAAGTGAAAATGTCCAAATTGGGCCCAATTAGCCATCCGCCCCCCCCCCCCCCCCCGGTGTCATGTGACTTATTAGTGTTACAAGGTTCCAAGTGTAAATGGGGAGCAGGTGTGTTAAATTTGGTGTTATCACTCTCACTCTCTCATACTGGTCACTGGAAGTTCAACATGGCACCTCATGGCAAAGAACTCTCTGAGGATCTGAAAAAAAATAATTGTTGCTCTATATAAAGATGGCCTAGGCTATAAGAAGATTGCCAAGACCCTGAAACTGAGCTGCAGCACGGTGGCCAAGACCATAAAGCGGTTTAATAGTACAGGTTGCACTCAGAAAAGGCCTCGCCATGGTCGACCAAAGAAGTTGAGTGCACATGCTCCACGTAATATCCAGAATTTGTCTTTGGGAAATAAATGTATGAGTGCTGCCAACATTGCAGCAGAGGTTGAAGAGGTGGGGGGTCAACCTGTCAGTGCTCAGACCATACGCTGAACACTGCATCAAATTGCTCTGCATGGCTGTCATCCCAGAAGGAAACCTTTTCTAAAGACGATGCACAGGAAAGCCTGCAAACAGTTTACTGAAGACAAGCAGACTAAGGACAGAGATTACTGGAACCAGGTCCTGTGGTCTGATGAGACTAAGATAAACTTATTTGGTTCAGATGGTGTCAAGCGTATGTGGAGGCAACCAGGTGAGGAGTACAAAGACAAGTGTGTATTGCCTACAGTGAAGCATGGTGGTGGGAGTGTCATGGTCTGGGGCTGCATAAGTGCTGCTGGGGAGCTACAGTTCATTGAGGGAACCATGAATTCCAACATGTACTGTGACATACTGAACCAGAGCATGACCCCCTCCCTTCATAGACTGGGCCGCAGGGCAGTATTCCAATGACCCCAAGCAGACCTCCAAGATGACCACTGTCTTGCTAAAGAGGTTGAGGGTAAAAGTGATGGACTGGCCAAGCATGTCTTTGAACCTAAACCCAATTGAGCATCTGAGGGGCATCCTCAAATAGAAGTTGGAGGAGTGCAAGGTCTCTAACATCCACCAGCTCCGTGATGTCATTATGGAGGAGTGGAAGAGGACTCCAGTGGCAACCTGTGAAGCTCTGGTGAACTCCATGCCCAAGAGGGTTAAGGCAGTGCTGGAAAATAAAGGTGGCCACACAAAATATTGACACTTTGGGCCCAATTTGGACATTTTCACTTAGGGGTGTACTCACTTTTGTTGCCAGCGGTTTAGACATTAATAGCTGTGTGTTTAGTTATTTTGAGGGGACAGCAAATTTACACTGTTATACAAGCTGTATACTCACTACTTTACATTGTAGCAAAGTGTAATTTCTTCAGTGTTGTTACATGAAAAGATATAATAATATATTTACAAAAATGTGAGGGGTGTACTCACTTTTGTGAGATACTGTGTATATATATATATACTGTATACAAAAGACAAAAAATTGTAAAAAAAATGTTAAAAATGTTTTTCTTTACCAGTCAGTATTTCTGATCACCACCACACCAAACATATGATGACACTGTACTGCTCTGGTGACAGTTTGTAAACAAAAATTGTGAAAGAAAATCTAATTTTATTTATTTTCTTAATTTTTTCAAAAAATTGTGACAAAAAAATTACAACTTCAAAGACTGTACCATGCCAACTAAATACCTCAGACTGTCTACTTTCTGAGGCGTATTTGTACTATCCTGGCATTTTAGGGCCTCAAAAAATTATATAGTCAGTACATCAGAACTGATCAATTTTCATATGTACTGTATGTACCATAGCTTGTATACTCTATAACTTTCACATAGACTAAATAATATGCACTAATGTGGGTTATTTTACCAAAGAAATGTAGCAGTATAAATGTTGGCCTAAATGTATAAAGAAAAATTACTTATTTGCAACATTTTATAACAGAAACTAAGAAAAAAGTGTTTTGTTTTGTTTTTTTAGCGGAAAATAAAAAAAACCCAGCAGTGATTAAATACCACTAAAAGAAAGCTCTTTCTGTCTCGAAAAAAAAAAAAAAAATTATAGTACAGTGTTGCATGGCCCCCTCCCTTCATAGACTGGGCCGCAGGGCAGTATTCCAATGACCCCAAGCAGACCTCCAAGATGACCACTGTCTTGCTAAAGAGGTTGAGGGTAAAAGTGATGGACTGGCCAAGCATGTCTTTGAACCTAAACCCTATTGAGCATCTGAGGGGCATCCTCAAATAGAAGTTGGAGGAGTGCAAGGTCTCTAACATCCACCAGCTCCGTGATGTCATTATGGAGGAGTGGAAGAGGACTCCAGTGGCAACCTGTGAAGCTCTGGTGAACTCCATGCCCAAGAGGGTTAAGGCAGTGCTGGAAAATAAAGGTGGCCACACAAAATATTGACACTTTGGGCCCAATTTGGACATTTTCACTTAGGGGTGTACTCACTTTTGTTGCCAGCGGTTTAGACATTAATAGCTGTGTGTTTAGTTATTTTGAGGGGACAGCAAATTTACACTGTTATACAAGCTGAATACTCACTACTTTACATTGTAGCAAAGTTCAATTTCTTCAGTCTTCTTACATGAAAAGATATAATAATATATTTACAAAAATGTGTGGGGTGTACTCACTTTTGTGAGATACTGTGTATATATAAATATACTGTATACAAAAGACAAAAAATTGTAAAAAAAATGTTAAAAATGTTTTTCTTTACCAGTCAGTATTTCTGATCACCACCACACCAAACATATGATGACACTGTACTGCTCTGGTGACAGTTTGTAAACAAAAATTGTGAAAGAAAATCTAATTTTATTTATTTTCTTAATTTTTTCAAAAAATTGTGACAAAAAAATTACAACTTCAAAGACTGTACCATGCCAACTAAATACCTCAGACTGTCTACTTTCTGAGGCGTATTTGTACTATCCTGGCATTTTAGGGCCTCAAAAAATTATATAGTCAGTACATCAGAACTGATCAATTTTCATATGTACTGTATGTACCATAGCTTGTATACTCTATAACTTTCACATAGACTAAATAATATGCACTAATGTGGGTTATTTTACCAAAGAAATGTAGCAGTATAAATGTTGGCCTAAATGTATAAAGAAAAATTACTTATTTGCAACATTTTATAACAGAAACTAAGAAAAAAGTGTTTTGTTTTGTTTTTTTAGCGGAAAATAAAAAAAACCCAGCAGTGATTAAATACCACTAAAAGAAAGCTCTTTCTGTCTCGAAAAAAAAAAAAAAATTATAGTACAGTGTTGCATGGCCCCCTCCCTTCATAGACTGGGCCGCAGGGCAGTATTCCAATGACCCCAAGCAGACCTCCAAGATGACCACTGTCTTGCTAAAGAGGTTGAGGGTAAAAGTGATGGACTGGCCAAGCATGTCTTTGAACCTAAACCCTATTGAGCATCTGAGGGGCATCCTCAAATAGAAGTTGGAGGAGTGCAAGGTCTCTAACATCCACCAGCTCCGTGATGTTATTATGGAGGAGTGGAAGAGGACTCCAGTGGCAACCTGTGAAGCTCTGGTGAACTCCATGCCCAAGAGGGTTAAGGCAGTGCTGGAAAATAAAGGTGGCCACACAAAATATTGACACTTTGGGCCCAATTTGGTCATTTTCACTTAGGGGTGTACTCACTTTTGTTGCCAGCGGTTTAGACATTAATAGCTGTGTGTTTAGTTATTTTAAGGGGACAGCAAATTTACACTGTTATACAAGCTGTATACTCACTACTTTACATTGTAGCAAAGTGTAATTTCTTCAGTGTTGTTACATGAAAAGATATAATAATATATTTACAAAAATGTGAGGGGTGTACTCACTTTTGTGAGATACTGTATATATATATATATATACTGTATACAAAAGACAAAAAATTGTAAAAAAAATGTTAAAAATGTTTTTCTTTACCAGTCAGTATTTCTGATCACCACCACACCAAACATATGATGACACTGTACTGCTCTGGTGACAGTTTGTAAACAAAAATTGTGAAAAAAATCTAATTTTATTTATTTTCTTAATTTTTTCAAAAAATTGTGACAAAAAAATTACAACTTCAAAGACTGTACCATGCCAACTAAATACCTCAGACTGTCTACTTTCTGAGGCGTATTTGTACTATCCTGGCATTTTAGGGCCTCAAAAAATTATATAGTCAGTACATCAGAACTGATCAATTTTCATATGTACTGTATGTACCATAGCTTGTATACTCTATAACTTTCACATAGACTAAATAATATGCACTAATGTGGGTTATTTTACCAAAGAAATGTAGCAGTATAAATGTTGGCCTAAATGTATAAAGAAAAATTACTTATTTGCAACATTTTATAACAGAAACTAAGAAAAAAGTGTTTTGTTTTGTTTTTTTAGCGGAAAATAAAAAAACCCAGCAGTGATTAAATACCACTAAAAGAAAGCTCTTTCTGTCTCGAAAAAAAAAAAAAAATTATAGTACAGTGTTGCATGGTCGAGTAATTCTCATTCAAAATATGATAGCCCTGAAAGCTGAAAATTGGTCTGGGCAGGAAGGGGGTGAAAGTGTCTGGTATAAACGTGGTTCATTTTGGCACTGATACCTATCCTCATGGCAGCTTCCTTTTGCCTTTTGTTTGACAATAACTTGCTTGTTAACCCTGCAAGTAGTCAGCATTGACAAACAAGATTCACTCCCATAGACTTCATGAACTGTAGCAGCATGATGTTTTCACCTAGGTTTCTCACTCTTCTCATTAGCTTTCGTTATTGCCAGCTGGTCCCAATGTTTAAGGATTCTGAAGATATTGATCTGTTTAGCATAAGATAGAAAGTAGCAGGAAATGTTTGTTTACCCTAATAACAAATGCAGAATTCCCTGTGGTACTCACCTCTCTTTTTCCAGGTTGAATGACATCCGTCACCTTTTAACCCACTTAAGTCAATAAAGCTGCCATCTTAGCCTCTGTTTGATCTGCAACTGCCGAGGTGCTGCACAAGTGATCAGTTATGACACCAGCCATTTTTGGTTTGATAGTTTGGTTGAGAGCAAAGCAAATGTGTCAGTTAGCATTCCTGGCATGCCAAGAATGGAACTGTTTACCACTGCTAGGTGGCTGCATCAACTCTTCTCAATTTCATTGGTTCTGGGTTCTGCAGCTTTACTACTGTATTTTTGTTTTTGCTACCAGAAACTGGAATGTATGGGGTAGGTTTTCTTGTTTTGTTGTTTTTTTTTGCTCAAATTCATAATCATTCCTTTGAACACAATATTTTATTTAATTATAAAGAGAACATATTTCTTTAATTACCAGCGTATCCCTTCAAGACATATTTTCTGTACTGTAACTAGATGTAAAGAGTTCAGCACACATTAAAAACTAAATATTCATTATTTTTTACATGAATAATTAACAGAATGTGTTCTCAGTTGCATTCTATTAAAGTGTTTGCATGTCACCTAATGATTTTTTTTAACTATTCCTGAAACACATTCCTGAACCACAGTATTTTATATTTAATTTTGCTATGCCCCCAACAGTTTACTGGTGCATATTATTAATAATTCCACATTACAAAATTGACAAAATGTTATTATATTTCACAATCACCACTTAGAATGCTATAAATGTACCTTTTCTTGACAACTCTTCTTGCTCAGTAAAAGCTTTCCTGATAAAGTACAATGTGTATGTGCACTTGTGCTGCAGCTTTAAAATAAATTGAAAAATTAAACGAATATCACTACCATACCTGAAGATCAGGCTATCTGAGACCTATCCTTGTTTGCCTGATTCTGATGGCCAAAGTTGACAGATATGGATAGCTCAGGATAGCCCTGATCACCTATATAATGTAGGTTGCTATGAAAAAGGCTGTACAGGAGCTGTACCTTCACCTCAGCAGCTTTTGAACAACAGCCTTTTACATGTCTGGTTGGCAGCACCCCATACATGTGATAGTTGCCATTAGAACAATGTAAAACAAGGCTTCTCTGAAGATTATGTAGTCTTTAAAAAAAAATCCTGTTTACATAGAGACAGTTGAATTTAACATTAGGTGCTTTGAACAGATTTTCTCACCTGGATCACTTCATTGTATTCACTATTCATTGACAAGGAATCTTCATCATTCAAAATATCCTTTAGTTGTGGAAAATCCAAAGGCCTTAAAAAGGTGAAGTCAGTTCGCTCTAATGCTGGTGAAAGGCAAGTAGTATAACACTGGTTTGTAGGTCGAGTCAAAGTCTTAACCTCCATATATTTTAGAGTTCCATCTGAATTAAGCTGTAGAGTTGGTTGGTAGTGACACTGAAAATCATTTATGTCAGACCCAGTGGTGCAACTGCGGACACTTCTGTTATTTTTTGTTCTTACACACTTGACAATTAAAACAATAAAAGTAATGATTGATACAGTACTGACAGCTGATAAAGATATTATCAAGTATAATGTCATATCTGATTGTTCATTATGAGCTGTTTGGAAATCTTGAGATTTTGGAGTTTCATCTTGAATGATATCCTCAAATGATACAAAAATAGTTGCTGTGCTTGATAAAGCTGGTTGTCCATTGTCTTTAACTTCAACCAATATGGTGTAGGTGCTATCATCTGACTCATGTAAAGTTCGCATCATTCGTATCTCACCTGTGTGCGGTGCCACTCTAAACATGGAAGGGTCAGAAGCTTCCAAGATACTGTAAGACAACCATGCATTATAACCAGAATCTGCATCCACTGCTGCTACTTTGGTGACCAAATAACCTGCAGATACAGGACGAGGTATTCTTTGATGCTCAATGGCCTCCCTGGTCAAGAGAGGGTAGAGGATGTTTGGATGATTATCATTTTGGTCCAAAATAAATATGTAAAGAGTGGCATTTGATTTTAATTTTGGAGATCCGCCATCTTCAACAAAAACAGTGGCTTCCAAGAGTTGAATATATTCATAGTTGAAGGACCTCTGAGCATATACATTTCCACTGTATTCATTTATATATATGTATGAAGACACTGGAGAGCCAGCAATATATATTTCTGATAGAGAAAATTTTAGGTGTGAATTCTCTCCTTCATCTGCATCAGTGGCAAATAAAGTGCAAAGAAATATTCCTGGTACATTATTTTCATGTATGTAAGCAGTAAAGGAATGGTGTGAAAAAATTGGAGAATTGTCATTAACGTCTGAAATATTGAGAACAATTGTTCTTTCTGTGTACATCAAAGGAGACCCTAAATCTGCTGCAACTAAGTGGATAACGTATTGAGCTGTAATCTCCCGATCCAAAATACCATCTGTGATCAAAGAATAGTGATTTTCAAAGGATTTAAAAGAAAAAGGTAGCCCTGGTGGTACCTCCAACTGAACTTGACCATTTTCGCCAGAATCTCGATCAATTATATTAAACAGTCCAATCACTGTGCCAATTGGTGTATTTTCTGGTATTGGATTTTCAAGAGACATTACAACAACTTCAGGGGCATTGTCATTGGAATCTTGAATTTCCACTTGTATAACACAATGTCCTTCCATTACTGGAACACCTTTATCTTTTGCTCTTACATAAATTTCAAAGAAACTGCTCTCTTCAAAATCTATATTTCCTTGAACATAAATTTCACCTGTGTGTGGATCTAACTTGAACAGCTTTCCCACTGATTTTAAGCTGTGATCTTCAAAAATATACTCAATTTCACTGTTTGAACCTTCATCTGCATCTGTAGCATTAAGGTTTATTAATAATGTTCCTGGGATAATATTTTCTGATAAACTTGCTTTATAAACAGGTTGATCAAATGTAGGTGGATTGTCATTATTATCTAAAACAAGCACAGATATTCTTGTTTTTCCTGACTTAGGTGGATGGCCACCATCCAGAGCTGTTAGTATAAGGTGATGTTCTGCTATTGCCTCTCTATCTAAGGCATTTTCTAAAACTAATTCAGGTAAAAGTGTTCCATCTTTTAACTGTTTGACATTTAGTGAAAAGTATTGGCTTGGGCTCATTTCATAGGAGCTTACAGCATTAGAACCTACATCCAGGTCAATAGCATTTTCCAAAGGAAACCTCAACCCTGGAGTAGCCAGTTCTGCTATTTTAATTAGTCGAGCATTATTTACAAAGTGAGGTGAATTATCATTTATGTCCTGGATCTCAACAATCAAATGAAACAACTCTAATGGTTTTTCTATTAGTAGTTCTACAGGCAGCAAGCAGCTTGAACTAAAGCCACAGAGACTCTCTCTGTCTATCTTTTCATTCAGTAGCAGCTCTCCGTTTTCAAATCTCAAAACAAAATACCTCCTGCTTTCTTCAGATCCTAGTCTTATACTCCTCTGAGATATTTGTTCAGCATTTAATCCCAGATCATGAGCCACATTTCCAATAAATGTCCCAGGCTCTGATTCCTCCATTATAGTATAATAAAGCTGTCCACAGACCCTTCCCCACAAATCAAGATAAACAAAATATAATACTTGCCATAGCCAAGTATTGAAATGCTTCCTGAAGTCCATTTTAAATATATAATGTAGGTCCCTGAGATGTATAGGCACGAGATGTCAGGTTTCTAGATAAGCTCAAACATCATGATATGGTCTGAAGTAATCCAATAAAGCAAATTAAATCCTTCCTAACTCTTCCTTTTTAGCATCGATTTTGCATAGCTTTGTTCTTCTTACTGATCAAAGTGAGAGAGGGAGGGTGAGTCACTGACGGGGGTGGAGAGAATGAAGACAGTAAAAGCAGATATTATGTGGTAGCACATAAGATTATTGGTTGGGAGTTACTCCCACTCTTCCAATGACTAAAATTGCCTTGGCTTTACAAAACATACTAAAATTATAGCATCTCTTCGTACAAAGCAACCGATGTAATCCACTTCTCATTTAAATATGCTAAACAGAAATTTTGGAATAGACTTGTAATCCAGAAAAAGAAAAGCACACCCAAAGTTAATTTCTAATAATAACATGATATATTTTGACGAGATATTCATTCTGCTAGAGCAGATGGAACCAAGAAAGATACATTAATCTTTTACATACATTGAAATTTGAACATGACGCAACATATTGTAATTATACATAAGTAATTTACCATGGTGATATGCAAATTAATTTGGTTAGAGCATTCTTTATTAAAAAAAGGATTCAAGGAATAAGTAGAATCCTAATGTGTGTGACAATGCAGAATGGATATCTTTTTCTTTTTCTGTATGAGCAATCTATCATAAATCCAAGATTATTTTTGATTCTTTTCCAAGAACACGTGGGTACCGAATGCTCAAGCCCCGTCTGTTGCAATGTTGTTAAAAAGTGCTTGTGTGGGAAGCTATCTAATAAAATCCTACAATTTACCACGCAAAATAATTCTGCATTAAATACATGGTTATATAATTTTTTATTTTCCCTGAGAGCAGATACAATTACTAAAAATGTAAAAACTTTCAGCAACCAAAAAAAAAAAGTTTTCACACCAAACAAACAAAAGATGATGTTTAAAACAAAAAAACAAAACAAGCAGTAACTAACGCTGAGAGCACTGAGTGTAGAAAACAGAGCTTTGTAGTTGTTAACATTTATCTTAACTATTTACTGTAGCTCTGATACTTGACATTGTCATTGATTTTAGGAGTTGACAGGCAATAAGGATACTTTTCTAAGATTAGAGCAATCAGAATCTGAAGAAGCTGTGCATGGCAACCAATGATCTTTTAGGTTTCATTTTCACAGCTTAACTAACCAAGTTGAAGATGGAAGTTGATTGGTTACCATGCACAGCTGCTACAGATTCTGTCTGCTCCAGTTTTATAAAATTCCCCCCAATGTGTTTAAAGAGGGAGTCCACCTGAAAAAGAATTATTAAAAGCCAGCAGCTACAAATACTTCAGCTGCTGACTTTTAATAAATGGACACTTACCTGTCCTGGAGTCCAGCGATGTCGGCAGCCGAGGCCGAGCAATAGCTCGGCTCTCGGCTGCTGCCGCCGCCATTCACGGTGAGGGAATAAGGAAGTGAAGCGTTGCAGCTTCACTACCCGGTTCCCTACTGCACATGCGCGAGTCGCGCTGTGTGGCCTAAGTGGTCCCCGCTATCTCCTGGGACCTGTGTGTTTCCCAGGAGACAGTGGGGCAGTGCGGGAGAGGGCGTGACACCCGTGGGAGTCTATTACCGAAGGGGGTAGGAATAAGATGAGCGGAAGTTCCACTTTTAGGTGGAACTCCGCTTTAAATATGAAGCTGGAGTGGCTCTTGGACAAATAGCTGTTATCCTTGCACCACTTTTAAGTGACACTTGGGACTCAAGTGGTTATGCAAACATTTTTTTCTTGAATGTGTTACAAAGTTTCTTACCTGGAGATCCTGCCAGTAACAGCAATTTCTGTTATATGCTAACAAAGCTAAGCCAATGCCTCGCATCAGCTTGCTCTGTGTACTCGGCTATTTGGCTACCTTTCTGCTAGCTTTATACACACAATGCTACCCCACAACATATATACAGTACAGGGAAACAACATTAATGTGTTACTGGCAAATGATTAGGCAAATATAAAGCATAAAAAGCCTAAAAAAAGAAAACGAATGAGGCCACTGCATCTAACCTACCATGCTTTACCAGTCAGTGCAAAAATAATTATATCTTGTGCCTCCTTCCCCGGGTGGGGGGGTCACGCCTGATGTCACCCACGGCCATCTTCCTGGTTAGAGACCAGTAATCGTGCAATGCTCGTTTGCCTGCACTTGGCTGGAGTGCTATGTTTGTAAGTAGGATTCTTCTTTTTATATTGAAAATAAACCTGTCAAACAGAGAGCACTAGATTATTTTTCTTTGTCCTCATGTCTGGAGAGATCATCGGCTGGATCGTATGTTATCAGTACCCCAGGTGTGGGTCAAAAGCTGTGTGACCTTTACATGTCGAGTCTGTGAGGTGAGAGGCTTGAATATCTGTGGTGGATGGACTGTAAACACCACTTCACCTCTTGTCTGTCATCCATCATTGCACATAAGTAGACTCTCTTTGTTTGCTCTTACACAGGAGCTTTCATCACTGAATGATTTTATATGGACAATTAATTTATTGCGCTGCACTATATTTTGTTTTATTAGTAGGTAGAAGCACTCAAAGGTTTATTAAAAGCAAATCCAGAATGGGGGCATGGTCTGGAGAGCGATGCAGTAGGATGTGGATAGAGTGAGCTCCTCTTGCCGTCTATCCCATCTACTATCCTGCACACAAACCTGCCTACACACAGAGGTGTATTTAGGTTTTGTGCTGCCCTAGGCCTGACTAAACTTGTGCACCCCCTAATTTAAATATGACCCACCCTTTCCTGTCAATGCCAAGCCCCTTCCTGTTTAAGACCCGCCCTGTCATCTGTAAACCACACCCTTTCCTCTTTAGGCCCCACTTTTTCTTTTTAGAGCTCCACCTCTTTCTCTCTGTACATTAACCACCTCCCACCCGGCCACTGCACATAAACAGCCAGGTGGTCATTTCCTTGTCCTGAGTGGACATTCCGGAACGTTTCTCAGAGCGAGTGCTCGCAGCACGGCCACAAGGCGTGCTGCGGCTTGATCCTGTGATCATTATGGTCACAGAATCCAGCTGAGCAGAGATCGGGATATGGGCGCTGTGATCGGCCCTCCCGATCACGTGACGGCTGTATCCAATCACAGCCGTCACAATGTAAACAGAGACGCATGTCTCTGTGACAGTTCTCCCCGCCAAGCTCAGTGCATGGGGGGGGGACTGCAGATCTGTGACAGCTCTCTGTGCGAGAATGATTTTACACAGAGAGCTGTTACAGATCACCCCACAAACAGTACACCAAGCACCCCTGTCCCCATACACATGTCTGTGTCCCCATAAAACATCTGTCTGTCCCCCATCACTGCCAACACCAAATAAACACTGATTTGGGTTATTTTTACCAAAGAAATGTAGCAGCATCATTTTTGGTCAAAATTTATCAAAAGAAAATACTTATTTGCAAAATTTTATAACAGAAACTAAGAAAAATGCTTTTTTTTTTTTTTAAATGTTCACTCTTTTTTTATTTGTAGCGTAAAAAATAAAAATCCCAGCGGTGATTAAATACCACCAAAGAAAAGCTCTATTTGCGTGAAAAAAATGTAATTTGAGTACAGTGTTGCATGACCGCGCAATTGTCATTCAAAATGTGATAGCGCTGAAAGCTAAAAATTGGTCTGGGAAGGAGGGGGGTGAAAGTGCCCAGTATTGAAGTGGTTAAAAGTGGGTACCAAGTGCAGCCTCATCAGTGCCCATCAAAGCAGCCTCGTCAGTGCCCATCAATGCAGCCTCGTCAGTGCCCATCAATGCAGCCTCATCAGTGCCCATCAATGCAGCCTCATCGGTGCCCATCAATGCAGCCTCATCGGTGCCCAGCAATGCAGCCTCATCGGTGCCCAGCAATGCAGCCTCATCGGTGCCCATCAAAGCAGCCTCATTGGTGCCCATCAAAGCTGCCTCGTCAGTGCCCATCAAAGCTGCCTCGTCAGTGCCCATCAAAGCTGCCTCGTCAGTGCCCAGCAAAGCTGCCTCATCAGTGCCCATCAAAGAAGCCTCATCAGTGCCCATCAAAGCTGCCTCATCAATGCCCATCAAAGCTGCCTCATCAGTGCCCATCAAAGCTGCCTCATCAGTGCCCATCAAAGCTGTCTCATTAGTGCTCATCAGTGCAGCTTCGTCTGTGCCTATCAATGCAGCCTCATCAGTGCCCATCAAAGCAGCCTCATCAGTGCTCATCAGTGCAGCCTCGTCAGTGCCCATCAAAGCCAGTGTGAACTGAGCCTAAGCCTAGGTTAACATTGGAGCAGTTTGTCATGCGATTTGAGAGATCAAATCGCATGACAAGTCGCAGGCTATTGGAGGCAATGGCACTGTTCCAATCGGTGATTTTGCAGTGTCGCACCGATTTGCAAAAGTAGTTTCTGTACTACTTTTGCCGATTTCAGGTGCGACTTCAATAGACATCTGTGAATGAAGACACACATATGTCTATTAAGTAGCACCTGAAATCCTGCTGACCTTGCTACTTTGAAATCGCGCTACTTCAAGTGAAATAGTGATTTCAAAGTAGCATCAATGTGAACCGGGGCTTAGAGATACAAATAGCTATAAAAGGTTAACCACATATACAAGCAGACACTAAGGTGTTAAATGCCATTGATTCCAGAAGCACCAGCCTGCAGATATTGGGCTGTAAACCATATATGTAAGCAGCAGTGTACATGTCTCCATTAAAGCAGAGTAGTAAAGCACAGCAAGGACACAGAGGGTTAATTATCAGAGAGTCCCTATTTCAGATCACAGGGAGATGATAGAAGAAACAGTCAAAGCACAGATAAGCCCTGTGTGAGGAGAGACAGTGAAGAGGATCGGGATTTTATTCTCACCCTCTGGGATATGCAGACTGTAGATGAGTCTGCCCACTGAAGACAATCCGACCCTGGAATCACAACACCGGAGAAGACGCTGACAAGTTCTCCCTCCTGTCTATGCAGAGGGGGAGGGGAGGGGGAGGGGGGACTGTGAGCACACGCTGTGTGTGCTCCATGTGAGAGACGCTCGGCCAGCAAAGCAATGGACTGACTTGGGAGGCAGAGGGGGGGCTTTTTTTGTGCAGTGGGGGGCGCGGCCGCCACCCCCCCACAAAGTGCCGCCCTAGGCCTGGGCCTTGTTGGCCTAGGCCAAAATACAGCACTGCCTACACACCTACCTGTATGACTTCCATTGAATCCTTGAACAAGCCGGGATTATGTCTCCACCTAAAAGGACTACCGATGCAATGGATAAGTGGACGAAATATCACCATCAGGAGAAGGACCAGCAGGCCAAAGATGGCGCCGACATATGCCCAGACACGGAGCAACATAAGGCTGACACCACTAAGGTACAGGATGCAATAGCAACACTTCAGGGTACACTCACCGCGAAAATAGACAAGGTGAAAATAGATATATCTCTCCTACGTCAAGATCTGTCTAAAATTAAAGACAGGGTCACAGAGGCAGAAACCCGCATTGGCATGGCAGAAGACATCCTGCATCCTATATGTCACACAACGGAGGATATGCAGAGACAAATACACCGACTGCACGTACATCAGGATGACACGAAGAATCGTCAGAGACGCTGTAACCTCTGGTTCATTGGGCTCCCGGAAAGATCAGAAGGAAATGACCCAGCTGATTACCTGGAGACCCTTCTGATCAAAACCTATGGTAGAGAAGCCTTCTCTGTCATGTTTGTGGTGGAGAGGGCACACAGTATACCGGTGAAACCCCCACCAGCGGGAGCACACCCCCAAACTTTTATTGCCAACGGGGTCGCCCAGCTTAATAGCATGATAGACCGGACACCCCCGTGAGTACAGTTACTTTGAATACCTACCAGGGGGCTTTCTTCTTTCCCTCTCCCCCTCCATATACCCTGCATTTTAATTCCCTAATGCCTCGGGTCCTGTAAGGGATCGAAGACATAAGTTATGCACTATGAGAGGGGGAGTGAAACCCCTATACATCATACCCGTGCCTCATACTGCTGATCTGGGATTATGTTACCTGCACACATTCATTCTTGTCGCTGCATGGAGAATCTTTATTCTTTATGGCTGTCACGGTGTTGACTGTCCTGACAGGTATACCTTATAATAAATCATTCTCCTATCTGCAAGCCTTACCACCCTCTATACAGTGAGAAATCGCCCCCTCACTAATAATACTGTTCTTTCATACAGTTCTTATTGAAAAGACTGATTCAAGATGTGTACCTCCAGCCAGTTTGATCTGCTGGACAATTCTTCACAAATTGGTTAAGGGCACCATATGCTTCCACCAAGTTGGGGAGGTGGGGAACTGGGAGGGATGGAAAATGCTTGATCTCCGGATTGGAGCGTTGGGTTGAAATACACCATTGTTCAAATGGTACTAACTTGGAATGCACGTTTGAAAGCACATGAATATATATGTGTTGGAACCAGAATCTTTACGTTGTGTTGGCACTGCTCTGCTGGTCTATATATACACCAGTTGCCCACAAGCCTCATGACTATAATTAAGTTTATGACATGGAACGTACGGGGAGTGCGGGATAAAATGAAACGCACTGGATGGATCCAGGATCCATCCATGCTTAACCCACAATGGAATAGATTTAAAATGCATGCACGTCAGATCCTTTCCACAAGAATAAATAGGCTCAAGCTGTCATCTAAACTTATAATACAACTGTCGTTAGATACAGGAGTTAGAAATGACATATAACACACATCCCTCTTCTGAAAACCTAAATAAAGTTAAGCTTCAGGTCCACACGGTTACACAACTATATACCGAGAAGGCTAAGCAACATATATTCTTTTGTAAGCAGCGGGTCTATGAACAGGGGGAGAGAGCCGGTAAGCTATTTGCATACCTAGCTCATCTAGACAATAGAACACCAGTGGTAGTCTCCCTAACTGAACCAGATGGAATAAATGTCACGGACCCCTCCCAATTTGCGGCCAAATTCAAACAATTCTATAGTAATCTGTACAAATCACAATGTACATATGCTCAAAGAGACATTCAAAATTATCTACATACCATACAGTTTCCCATCTAAATCCTGAACAAATAAAACAATTAGAAGCACCCATAACTACACATGACATTACCAAGGCAATTTCCCAACTAGCTAAATCTAAAGCACCAGGGTTGGATGGACTGCCATTAGAATTTTATGCAACCTACTCTGATATACTTATCCCAAGCTGAAGACCCTGTACATATCTATATTTGACCTAGACATGCTTCCTGCCCAAATTATAGTACTTCCCAAACCAGGTAAGGACCCCCACTACCCTGAATCATACTGCCATATCTCACTATTACCAGTGGATATTAAAATACTAGCTAAAATACTTGCCTCCCAGCTAAATACGGTTATACTTTCCTTAATTCACCCGGATCAAACCCGATTTTTGCCAGGGCAAAACACTGCTATGAACATCAGATGTTTATATATGAATATTCAGGCTCAACATGACCATTCCGGCTCCAGGGTGGTGGTGGCCTTAGATACGGCCAAAGCCTTCGATTCAGTCAAATGGCTGTATCTCTGGGAGTGCCTTCATAGTTTTGGATTCGGTCCACATTTTATATAGTGGGTACAGCTCCTATACCAGACACCCAAAGCGAGAACATTTGTGAATGGTTGGCTTTCAGATCAATTCCCCCTCGAGAGGGGCACACGTCAGGGCTGCCCCCTCTCCCCCCTACTATATGCACTAGCAGCTGAACCATTAGCAATAGCCATTAGGGCAGACCCTGATATTGTAGGCTTACGACGGGGCCCCACATTGGAGAAAATAGGCTTATATGCAGATGATACCATATTCTATCTAGCAGACCAGGGACCATCGCTTCAAGCTGCATTGACAATTATTGAACAGATGGGAAGTTTTTCAGGACTACGCATAAACTGGGACAAATCCCAGATCCTCCCTATAGACATTTTCCCTCTTCCCTCTGTGGTTCCTATGCTGCCCCTAACCAGAGTGTCAAAGATCAAATACTTGGGAGTGGCGATCCCCAGAAATCTCAGGGATTATATTCCCCTGAATATAGAACCGTTATTTGCGCTGCTTAAAACCAAAACTCAAGCAGACTACCCTTAGGAGTGATGGGGCGCATAAACATAATTAAAATGATCATACTACCTAAAATGCTATATATGGTTTGGCATGCCCCCTTCTATATCCCCCTGAACATTTTTAAATAAATGGAGGCCATCCTAAACTCTTTTATATGGGGATATAGTAGGCATAAATTAGCGTGGCATATTTTGAAAAATCCCGCATCAATGGGAGGAACTTCTCTCCCAGACCTACAGGACTACTATTTAGCATCTCAGCTTTCCCATCTGTATCATTTTAATACAACTGAAACACAGCGCTATAGATCCCTGGTTTGCAATAACCCCGGACATCCGGCATACACCCCTCTCCCCCTTCAAGCTGCATTGACAATTATTGAACAGATGGGAAGTTTTTCAGGACTACGCATAAACTGGGACAAATCTCACATCCTCCCTATAGACATTTTCCCTCCTCCCTCTGTGGTTCCTACGTGGCCCCTAATCAGAGTGTCAAAGATCAAATACTTAGGAGTAGAGATCACCAGGAATCTCAGGGATTATATTCCCCTGAATATAGAACCATTATTTGCGCTGCTTAAAACCAAAACTCATGGTCCAGACTACCCTCAGGAGTGATGGGGCACATACACATAATTAAAATAATCATACTACCTAAAATCCTATATATGCCCCCTTCTATATCACCCTGAACATTTTTAAACAAATGGAGGCCATCCTAAACTCTTTTATATAGGGACATAGTAGACATGAATTAGGGTGGCATATTAGGGTGGCATATTTCGAAAAATCCCGCATCTATGGGAGGAATTCTCTCCCAGACCTACAGGACTACTATTTAACATCTGTATCATTTTAATGCAACTGAAACACAGCGCTATAGATCCCTGATTTGCAATAACCCCGGACACCCGGCATACACCCCTCTCCAAGCTATCCTTCGTGGGAAGTAAACGAATAGCATTTTATCCCGATATAATGCAGGGATGCTACTACATCATCAGAGGGTATGGGAAATCACTCTTAAAAAACAAAACATAGGACAGATACACTCCCACACACCACTATGGCTAAACAGCCATATGCCCGAACTATACTCCATACCGGACTCGACAGTCTGGGCCTTACACGGGATAATATACCTACACCAAGTACTATCGACCTCCGGGCCTAAGAATTCATGCTCCCAAATCACTTATTATTTAGATACCTGCAGCTTCGTCACGCGATACGAGCCCAGCTCGTGAACCTTGATATCATGATAGACCCCCCTCCTGTTTTAAATATAATTATGGGTGAGGATCCCTCTAAGCTTATATCAAATGTTCATTCCATTCTTAGACTTCAGAGGACGATAGCAGTCGCTCCAACAGCTAAAAACGCATGGGAACAAGATGTAGGCCCTACTAATGATACTGATTGGGATGAAATACTTTAGGGAGTCAAGACAGTATCCCCTAAAACATCAAATAGGCTGACGCAACTGTATATCATACTCAAAGCGTACCTGACGCCACTGAGACTGGCCTGGTTCCAACATACAAACAACTCATCATGTCCTCTATGTACAGCTGCCCCTGGTACATTTTATCACCTGATATGGAGCTGCCCCAATATACAAGCTTATTGGCTACAGGTAGTTCACTTCTTCCATGATAATATGGGATCCCCTGTAGTCTTTAATCCTAAGTTGTGTCTGCTGGGTTTACTGCCAGATGCGGAAGTAGACAAATATCAAGCTATATTTATATATGAAACTCTCTTTTTGGCACGTAAAGTAGTGGCCAGGCTCTGGATAAAGGCAGTACCTCCCACGATCCAGATATGGAAGAAAGACATCAATAATACCCTTTCATTTAAAAAATTGGTATATACCCACAGGGGATGCTCACACAAATACTCCAGAGTATGGGATAGATGGCTGGAGGATGGTGAAACATGTACTTGATGGCATCGAGCCCCTAAGGGAACTAAATCACACCCCAGGGTTGTACCCCTGCCCTATAGTGCAGGTATTTGTTATCCTTCATACTTCCATAGAACCTAGGAAAAGAGGCACCAATATCACTGACCACTATATTAGAATAATGCTGTTATCTTTGATACATGTATTGTTTGGGCCACTGAGACAAATGCATAGTAACTTACCTTCTATAATAATTGTACTTAATTGCAATGTACTATGGGCTTTTCACAATAATAAAGTTGTTTTTTTTCAAGTAAAAAAAAAAGCAAATCCAGAATACTCACATTTCCAACAGTAAAAACGAGCGTGTCAGATACACAATGTTTGGTGGAATCTAACCAACAAGATGGTCGCAGTCCGCACATGCAGCAACGTGGCGGGTCGCATCCAGGCTGCACCCTATGCGTTTTGTCCAATCAGACGCCATCCAAACATTATGTATCTGAGACGCTCGTTTTTACTGTTGGAAATGTGAGTATTCTGGATTTGCTTTTAATAAACCTTTGAGTGCTTCTACCTACTACACTATTAGGCGGTGTTTGTTCTCATCTTGGCATATCTGACCTGCTGAAAGACGATTCTCAGAGGGGCCAACTAGTTTGTTATCTTTGATGAACACAGTCGAGTCTGAGGAGTGTTGGAGCGCTGTTAGACCACCTATAATTTAGTGGTCCACATCTAAGGTTAAGAGGCCCGGTGTGCTATGTTGTCGGTGGAGGATTATATCACCTAAAGTTTATATCACAACACACTCTGGGTGTCCCCTAGGATTTGTGGACTTTTATATGCATGGACTTTTAGACGGCTACATTTGTGTTATATATGCTGGGAGTTTCTAGGATTTGTGGTCTTTTTTTATAAATGGACTTTTAGAATGCTGCATTTTTTTTTCTATTTATGTTACAGTGGTGGCTGGTGCTCCATCAGTCGGGGGGGTGGCAGACAGACCTGACCATGGACCCCCCTGTCGCTCCGGTCCACCACCACACCAACACCCCCCCGGTCACCGGCTTTCTTACCATGTGCTGCTATCTCCGGATGGACCATGCCCAGGGGTGCCAGGTTGATGAGGTCGGCATCAGAGGGGGATTGATGTCAGAGAGGTTGCATGGTGTGCGCTGACAAAGGGGTAATCCATGGAGAATGGTGTGCATTAAGCACGGCGGCATCACTGCTGCTCTCTGATACCTACCCCTTCCCTCTATAGGTGTGTGCTCCCCTCTTCTGCAGCCAGCAACCCATCTCTGACAGCCACAGGAGGAGCTGACAGCACTCACCATGGAGGGGCCGGAGGATCGAATTTGGTGGCTGGTGGGTCGATCGGTCCTCGGCATCACCGCAGCCATGCGTCTCCTTCCTCCTCCTCCTAGGCCAATAGGATTGCTTCTCATTTTGGCTAATTGGAAACGGGTCTCAAGACCCGCTTCCTGATTGGTTGGGAGGAGAATCAGTGAGACAATAGCGAATATTAATTCACTATTGTCACACAACTGGGTGGGCTCGGGGGCAGAGCTCACCCTTTTTTGAAGCCTATTAAAAACTCTAGCTCTAATCATGTCCCTAAAAAAAAAAACAATTGTAATCCATGCATCCGGTGCCCCACAGGTAGATTACGGGACCGGACGCACGGATAGGGGGTTGACACCCATGCGCCTCTAATGGACAGGCCGCCACTGATATGTTACAATTGTTACCTACAATTTATGCAATTTGTAGTCCACAATCCAAGCGTAGTGGAAATTCTTTTGTTTAAATGTAAAAGCCTGCTTTTGACAGCACAACTGTGTACACAATTATTTATGATGTGCAGATTACATAAACCCATACCAGTCAGAGATTACATTTAACCACTTGACCTGTGGAATATTTTACCCCCTTCATGGCCATTTTTTGCTATTCAGCACTGTACTACTTTAACTGGCAATTGCACAATCATGCAACACTGTACACAAATTAAATTTATATTGTTATTATTATATTTCAGTGCCTTGAAAAAGTATTCATACCCCTTCATACCCCTTGACATTTTTCACATTTTGTCATGTTGCAACCAAAAATTTAAATGTATTTAACCACTTCCGGACCGCTCACTGTATATATACGTCATTTTTTTAAAGATGGATATCTCGGTAACGGCAGCAGCTGCTGCCACAACCGAGGTATCCATCTTTAGGGCCGGCGGTTCTGTACACGATAATGGTGGTCTCTGCGGCGGGTTCGCCGCGAGATCACTGTTATCGGCGGCGGAAGAGGTGCCACCCCCCCCTCCCACCGCTCTCCCGCACCCTCCGCCGCTTACCGGAGCCGTCGGTAGCGGCGGAGGCGATCGGGTCCTTTCCCTTCCTCAGTATGGAGACGAGTGAGGCCAAGATGGCCCCCACCCGTCTCCATACCATAGGACGGCTGGAGCGACGTCAGCTCCGCCCACTTCTCTTAAAGGCACAATTTTTTTTGTGTCATTTTTTTAAACGACTTTTTTTTTTTTTTGCATTTTAGTCTAAATATGAGATCTGAGGACTTTTTGACCCCAGATCTCATATTTAAGAGGACCTGTCATGCTTTTTTCTATTACAAGGGATGTTTACATTCCTTGTAATAGGAATAAAAGTGATCCAAATTTTTTTTTTTAAAAACAGTGAAAAAAAAAATAAATAAAGTAAAATAAATAATAATAAAAAAATTAATTTTAAAGCGCCCTGACCCGACGAGCTCGCGTGCAGAAGCGAACGCATATGCGAATAGCGCCCGCATATGAAAACGGTGGTCAAACCACACATGTGAGGTATCGCCGCGACCGGCAGAGTGAGAGCAATAATTCTAGCACTAGACCTCCTCTGTAACGCAAAACATGCAATCTGTAGAATTTTTTAAACGTCGCCTATGGAGATTTTTAAGGGTAAAAGTTTGACGCCATTCCACGAGCAGGCCCAATTTTGAAGCGTGACATGATGGGTATCAATTTACTTGGTGTAACATTATATTTCACAATATAAAAAAAAATTGGGCTAACTTTACTGTTGTCTTATTTTTTTAATCAAAAAAGTGAATTTTTTCCAAAAAAAGTGCGCTTAGAAGACCGTTGCGCAAATACGGTGCAAAAAAAAGTATTGCTATGACCGCTATTTTATTCTCTAGGGTGTTAGAAAAAAAACAATATATAATGTTTGGGGGTTCTAAGTAATTTTCTAGCAAAAAAACCTGTTTTAAACTTGTAAACACCTAAAATCCAAAACGAGGCTGGTCTTAAAGTGTTGGGATTTGTGTTGATAGACCAACACAAAGTGTCATATAATTGTGGGAGGAAACTGATAAATGGTTTTCAACATTTTTTTACAAATAAATATCTGAAAAGTGTGGCATGCATTTGTATTCAGTCCCCCTGAATCAATACTTTGTAGAAAGACCTTTTGCTGCAATTACAGCTGCAAGTCTATTTGTTTATGTCTTGGCCAGCTTTGCACATCTAGAGAGTGAAATATTTGCACATTCTTGTTTGCAAAATAGCTCAAGCTCTGTCAGATTGGATGGAGAGCGTCTGTGGACAGCAATTTCCAAGTCTTGCCACAGATATTCAATTGGATTTAGGTCTGGACTTTGACTGGGCCATTATAACACAAGAATATGCTTTCATCTAAACCATTCCATTGTAGCTCTGGCTGTATGTGTAGGGTCGCTGTCCTGCTGAAAGGTTAACCTACACCCCAGGCTCAAATGTTTTGCAGACAGGTTTTCTTCTAATGCCGCGTACACACGACCGGTTCATCCGTCGGAATAAACTCCGAAGGTTTCTCTGATGGAACTCCGATGGAATTCCATTCAAGTGGTCTTGCCTACACACGGTCAATCCAAAGTCCGACCAAAGTCCGACCGTACAGCGGTGACGTACAGCACGTACGATGGGACAAGAAAAAGGAAGTTCAATAGCCAGTAGCCAATAGCTTCCGTCTCGTACTTGCTTCAGAGAAAGCATTGCTTTTGGTCCGTCGGAACAGCATACAGACGAGCGGTTTTCCCGATAGGAATTGGTTCCGTCGGAAATATTTAGAGCATGTTCTATTTCTAGGTCCGTCAGAATTTTTGAAAAAAAAATCAGATGAGGCACACACACGATCAGAATAGATTATGAAAAGCTTCTGTCTGACTTTTTCTGTTGGACATTCCGCTCGTGTGTACACGGCTTTTGATTGCCCTGTATTTGGCTCCATCCATCTTCCTATCAACTCTAACCAGCTTCCCTGTCCCTGCTGAAGAAAAGCAGCCCCACAACATGCTGCTGCCACCAGTATGTTTCATATTCAACCACACAGAGCGTTTTGCTTTTAGGCCAAAAAGTTCAATTTTGGTCTCATCTGACCAGAGCACCTTCTTCCACATGTTTGCTGGGACCCCACATTGCTTATCACAAACTGAAAACAGATTTTCTTATGGCTTCTTTCAACAATGGCTTTCTTATAACAATGGCTTTCTTCTTGCCACTCTTTCATAAAGGCCAGATTTGTGGGGTGCACGACTAATAGTTGTCCTGTGGACAGATTATCCCACATGAGCTGTGGATCTCTGCAGCTCCTCCGGAGTTGCAATGCGCCTCTTGGCTGCTTCTCTGATTAATGCTCTCCTTGCCTGGCCTGTCAGTTTAGGTGGATGGCCATGTCTTGGTAGGTTTTCAGTTGTGCCATACTCTTTTTATTTTCAGATGATGGATTGAACAGTGCTCCGTGAGATGTTTAAAGCGTAGGATATTTTTTAATAACCTAACCCTGCTTTAAACTTTTCCACAACTTTATCCCTGTGGAGTTCACTAAGATTCTCTAGTAAACCTCTGAGGGCTTCACAGAACAGCTGTATTTATACTGAGATTAAATTACACACAGGTGAACTCTATTTACTAATTAGGTGACTTCTGAAGGCTATTGGTTCCACTAGATTTTAGTTAAGGGTACCAAAGTCAAGGGGGCTGAATACAAATGTAAGCCACACTTTTGAGATGTTTATTTGTAAAAAAAAATGGAAAACCATTTATCATTTTCCTTCCACTTCACAATTATGTGCCACTTTGTGTTGGTCTATCACATAAAATCCCAACAAAATACATTTACGTTTTTGGTCGGAAAAAGACAAAATGTGAAAAATTTCAAGGTGAATACTTTTTCAAGGCATTATATATATATATTCTTAAATTGTTCACACAAATAGAGCATTATATGCATTAAGATAAAAAGCCTTCTGCGTGCAGCAGCCCCCTCAGCCCCCCTAATACTTACCTGAGCCCCATCTCTGTCCAGCGATGGGCACGAGTTCCTCAGCCGTCTGGGACTCTCCCTTGGCTGAGACACAGCAACGTTGCCATTAGCTCCTGCTGCTGTCAATCAAAGCCAGTTAGCCAATCAGGAGAGAGAGGGGGCGAGGCTGAACCACAGCTCCATGTCTGAATGGACACAGAGCTGCAGCTTGGCTTGGGTGCCCCCATAGCAAGCTGCTTGCTGTGGGGGCACTCGACAGGAGGGAGGGGCCAGGAGCACCAAAGAGGGACTAGAGAAGAGGGGGATCCAGGCTGCTCTGTGCAAAACTGCTATGGTCACTGCTACCCAGATGTTTGTTTATATGAATATTGGTAATAAGCTCTGCATGGTTTGAGATTACCGTGATAACCGCAGAGCGTCATTGCTAGTCGGGGCCTCAATAAACTGGACCATAAAATTGTCTTATCATAGATTTATACATGTTTGCCCTTTAACTGTTCCAGCAGTGCCATTACTCCAGTCAATTTCCAGGTAGTTAAAATACCCCATTATTATCACTGTCCCAGCCCTTGCAGCCCTTTCTATTTGTGCAAGGAGCTGAGTCTCCACCTCCTCATTAACACTGGGAGGTCTATAACAAACTCCAATGATAACCTTTGTAGTACACACACCCATGTACAGTTCCATCAAAAATGCTTCAGACTCATTACACTCTCCATCAACTAGGTCCTCTTTCACACTCACTTTGAGATCACTTCTCACATAGAGACAGACACCACAACCCTTCCGTTTTAACCTGTCTTTCCGAAAGAGAGCATAGCCAGGAATTTTTAATATCCCAGTCATGTGAAGAACGAAGCCAAGGTTCAGCAATACCAATGCATTAGAGTTTCCAACTCACCAATTTTGTTTGCCAGACTTCTGGCATTGGTGAACAAACACTTTTATTCATTCTCACATTTCACACACTTATTTTGCATATTTTTTATTTTAGTACAATCAGTAACATTTCCAATGGTTGTTTGTAACATGGGAACATTCATATCACCTGCCATTGCCTTCCCCCATCTTTCCCTTTTCCACCCACCAATAGAGTGCTAGTTTACTGTTAGTATAGTGTTTGAGAATAGTGTATCAGTGTAGTGTGTTAGTGTAGTGCAGTGTTTATCACAACATTCCATTACATTTAGTTCTGTATACAGTGCTGTATACCCTTTTTTCTTTTAATGTAAGGCCATTCCAGCTCTGTACTATCAAGTGAAAGGCAATGTTTTGGAATTGTTACCACCTTACCACCTTAATGCTGACTCATGGTCCAGCAAGCATGGTCAGGGACTATATATTAAATTCACAGAACACTGGGTAACTCTGCTTGCAACTAGGAAGGATGCAGGACAAGGCTCAGTGCTGGAGCTTGTTTTTCCACCATATCTCCTTACAGCTGGTGGTGATGATGTAAGATCTGTAAGCTCCACCCCCTCCTCCTTCCGCCCCTCCTCCCCATGTCCTCCTCTGCTGGATTGTCCTATGAACCACTGGTACCCTTAAGCGTTCAAGGGGCAATTCAATGAGGCAGGCTAAAAGATGCCATGCAGTGCTTCAGCTGGTCTGTCTAGGGAAGCAGAGATTCTTTTAGCTCTTTCAGCCCCAGAGGTGATTCACACCAAGGAAGCTTGAGCCAGGAATGGTGGTGTGTGATAATGGCACTAACCTTCTGTCAGCCCTTTGACAGGGAAAGTTGACACATGTGCCATGCCTGACACATGTCCTCAATTTGGTGATGCAGCATTTCTTAAACAGGTGCCCAGGTTTGCAAGATCTTCTAAAGCAGGCCAGAAGAGTCTGTAGCCATTTCAAGCGGTCATACATAGACAGTGTTTGGTTGGGAATTAGGGGAATTCCACCTGCCCCTAAACCACCTGATTTGTGACATGTCCACACCAGGTGGAACTCAATTTTGGCAATGCTGTTGCTGCAGCTCAGCTGCACATGCAGAAGAGGGCCGTCAACGAGTACCTGTTTGTGTATGGTACAACAAAAGGCTCAGGGAGGCTGGGCTTTTTTCCCCCACATCAATGGCTGCTGATAAAGGATGCATGCACTGTACTGTCACCATTTGAGGAGGCAACAAGGATGGTATGTCGTGACAATGCATGCATCAGTGCCCCGACCCTGTTGTGTTTCTGCTGGAGCAGACTCTGTGTGGCATTATGGACAGGGCACTCGAGGCAGAGCAGCGGGAGGAAGAGGACTATTTCCTTTCCTCTCAAGGCCCGCTTCATGCAGACACCATTCTTTCGACGCCACAAGACACACAAGAGGAGAGGGAGGAGGCGTATGGCTGTTTTGGACACATTGAGGCAGAGGAAGACATACGTCAAACCTTAAGAGATGGTTTTCAGTCCCCAGAAACAGTAGTGCATGGCTGGGAGGAGGCAGATACTGTAATCCTCAGTGACCCCAAGGATTCTGCTTCTCATGCCTCCGTAAACTTGCAGGGCTTGGACTCCCTTATTCTTCAAAGCCTGTGAAAGGACCAGAGACTTCATGGCATCAAGGATAGGGATCATTATTGGTTGGCAACCCTCCTTGACCACCGTTACAAGGGGAAAGTCTCGGAACTCATCCCGTCTCCACAGAGGGAGCAGAAGATGAAATATCTTGAGGACACCTTAAAAAGGAGTTTATGTAACACCTTTCCAGACTCTGGTAAGTTACAGTCTCATGGAAAAGCAAGTTTTGAAGCTTCTGTTGGTCAAAGGAGGAGCGGTGGAGAAGGGGACCTCAGTGATGCATTTCAACATTTTTTTAGTCCTCTGAGCCCAGGGCTGTCAGCTTCAACATCTCATCGGCAATATCTGTATTAAATAGTGGAAGATTATCTAGGGGTGAAAACAGACATGGAGAGCTTTCCAGTAGACAATCCACTGGGTTTCTGGGTCATGAGAATAGACCACTGGCCAGAACTTGCCCAGTATGCAATTTAGCTGCTGGGCTGCCCTGCATCCAGCGTGCTTTCCGAATGGGCATTTAGTGCTGCCAGAGGTTTTATGACTGATAAAAGAGCGTGCCTGTCCATACTGTTGACCGGCTGACATTTGTAAAAATGAATCAGTCCTGGATTAGCAGCAGCTATCAAATCCCTGATGCCGATGTCGCTGAATAAGTGTTATTGGGATTGCAAATCTCTGCAAGACTGTCTAGGATGCCTAGCTTTGTGGGTGTTGAATTTATCTTGAAATATTTTTTAGAAATAGGTTTCATGGGCATAATTAACACCCAAGGACCATTTTTTCAACACCTGTTTGACAGGTGCATCAAATACATTTTTTTTACAGCAAGGGCAATTCTTGCTTACCTCAAGACTACCTTTAGAAGGTTACAGGGTTACAGGGTGAGGGCACCAACAACACCCAAAGACCAATTTTTCTGCAACTGTTTGACAGGGGCATCAAATGTATATTTTTAAATCAGGGCCAATTCTTGCTTTCATTAAGACTACCTCTAGAAGGTTACGGGGTGAGGGCACCAACAACACCCAAAGACCAATTTTCCCACAACTGTTTGACAGGGGCATCAAATTAAATTTATTTAACAGCAAGGCCAATTCTTTCTTTTATCAAGACTACCTCTGGAAGGTTACAGGGTGAAGGCACCAACAACACCCAAAGACCATTTTTGATGCAAAGGTTTGATAGGGGCATCATATTACATTTTTTTACAGCAAGGCCAATTCTTGCTTTTATCAAGACTACCTCTGGAGGGTACAGGGTGAAGACACCAACAACACCCAAAGATACATTTTTCCACAGCTGTTTGACAGGGGTGTCAAATACATTTTTTTACAGCAAAGCCAATTCTTGCTTTCATAAAGAGTACCTCTATAGGGTTACGGGATGAAGGCACCAACAACACTAAAAGACCAATTTTTCCACACCTGTTGCTTCTATCTAAGGTCTGTGAAAGAGACACCAGACCTTTTCTAAAAAAATTGTTGATCTTGGCCTGAGTGTACTATAATTTGGCTTCTTCACATAAAGCTTGCTCAATGTGGTGCAAAACACTATTTTCATACAAAGTCTGCCAAAGAGATACTAGGATTTATCCAAAAAATCTCTAATCTTGTTCCGAGTGCACTAAAATGTGGCCTCATCATACAGACTGGCTCCCCAATCTGTTGTTTACTCAATAAAGAAAGCTTTCAGGGAAAAAATCTATTTAAATGTCTTTTTTTTCTTTATAAATGTCATTTGCAGCAGGTTCTATACACGGTACAGATAGGCCACTTTACAGGCAGACTAAGGGGACCCCCCAGGCACTATATTTAAATTCATTTTTCATTTTTATTGTTTTACTTTAAGTATAATTAAAATCACTGCTCCTTTAAAAACAATCTTTTTTAAAGGTTTTTTGCATTGGTACATGTCCCCCAGCAAAGTATCCAGGCCCTCATACAGTTTTTATGGCCAAACAAGCCTTCAAAATGGGGACTTTTGATTTTTTTCTGTTCAGGTCCCTTCAACTTTAAATGGGTTCATTGTTCATGTCTGAACTTTTGTGATGTTTGAGAGTTCTGGTGCAAACCGAACAGGGGGTCATCCGGCCCATCTTTACTGTCTATCAACTAGTTCTTTTTTCACATTCACTTTGAGACCACTTGTCACATAAAGACAGACACCACCACCTTTCCATTTTACCCTGTCTCTCTGAAAGACAGCATAGCCAGGAAGATTAATAGCCCAATCATGTGAAGAATGAAGCCAAAATTCAGCAATATAAATTAAATCACAGTTCACTTCATGCACCAAAGCACTCATCTATTTTGCTTGGCAGACTTCTGACATTGGTGAACAAACACTTTAATTCATTGTCACATTTTGTACATGTATTTTGCATATTTATATTGTAGTACAAATAGTACAATTTCCAGTGGTTGTTTGTAACATGGGAACCTTCTTATCATCTGCCATAGCCCCCCCCCATTTCACCCATTCCACCCACCATAAGGGCCTGGCCCCTGTCTGACCTGGAGTCAATCTTCCAGCCTTCCTATAAACCTCTCCCCTAGCACGGCAGACCCCCCCCTTCCATTTAGGTGCAAATCATCTTTAGCATATAGGTTGTACCCCAAGGAAAGTCAGCCTGGTGCTCTAGAAACCCAAATCCTTCCAAGTTACAACAAGTCTTTAGCTTTGCATTTAGTTCTCTAAAATCCCCCTGTATTTCTTGTGTTGTGCATGTCACAGGTCCTTCCCTTAACTTTCAACCTAGGTCTTTCAATTGATTCTTAAGGAGCCTCCACCTTCCATGTAACCATAGGAAGAGGCAAGTCCTGCATTAGCGTTGTTTCATGGTTCCAGTGTTTCCAGTCTTATGAGGGCAGTAAGGAGAGGCATATCCAGTAAACCAGAATGGGAATATAGACAACTGTCATCTCTGGGCCCATTCCTAAGTGCAGGAGATTATGTGTTTGTTATCTACTTTCCATGAATTCTGTCATTGGTACCAACATGGACCAAGACAGCTTGGTCATGCCCAGCCCCTCCCATTAATTTATCAACCTGGGCCACCACATACCAAACCCTGGCACTATGGAGACAGTAAACCATTTGGTTGAGGTCATCCTGGTGACAAATTATTCTATTAGTCCTCCTGGTTATAGAATCCCCTATTACCACCAACTGTCAGGCCTTCCTGCACTACCCTCACCACCAGCGTTAATTTAGTTGCCGAAAATATTTTCATCCTAATTTTCATCAGCAGCATGTTTCCAGTGATGAAAACAAAATGAAAATTCTCAGAATTTTTGTCAACTGATGAAATATAGGACAAAAATCAATTCCAATTTTCATCAGTGAATAAGAGCAGAATGAAAATGTGTGTTTACCCACATGAACTTCCTCTTTAATCGGAGCTCCACCTGTAAAGCCTGTGAGTGTTTCCCCTCCCAGCAAGCAAGGTAGCAACCGTAGCGTGCTTAGTGCTTAGCACTGTGCAGCATTACAGCTCTCCTCAGATGACCGTTCAAAGCACTGTGCAGCATTTTCAGGCCTCCCGAGAGTCCAGAGCACTGTATTATTGCAGGCCTCCTCAGACAGACGACTGTCCAGAGCACTGTGTGCACCATTACAGGCCTCCTCAGACCACCATCCAGAGCACTGTGTTCATTACAGGCCTCTTCAGACCATCCAGAGCACTGACTGTGCAATACAGGCCTCCTCATATCACCGTTCACAGCACTGTATGCATTACAGGCCTCCACAGGCCATCCAGAGCACTCTCTGTGCAGTACAGTCCTCCTTAGATCGTCCGGAGCACTGTATGCATTACAGGCCTCCTCAGACCATCCAGAGCACTCACTGTGCATTACAGGGCTCCTTAGATCGTCCAGAGCACTGTATGCATTACAGGCCTCCTCAGACTGTCCAGGGCACTCACTGTGCATTAAATGCCTCCGCAGATAATCCAGACCACTCTCTTTCTCTATTCTTGTAACAAAACTTGGTTTTATTTATAAAGACATTATATAATGGCTAAATCTGTGTCTGTTTTTTGTTCAAACATTAGTACCATAAATAATAACATATTACTCCAGGAGTATATAATGACTTTGGAAACCCTAGAGAAATTCCACTTGCTGACTGCCTAAATGTTAACTTACATCATTATTTGATGTTAAATACCAGGGTTATGGCAGTAGCTAGCTGCCATAACTCAGGTATCTTTATTTACAGAAAATGGTCAGCTTTCATATAAAAGTGGTCTCAGTGATGGATTCACCGCAAGATCAATTTATAGGCAGTAGGAGAGGTGTCACCTCCCCTCCCGCAGCTTCCCGATGTCTTCTAAGTTTACTGGAGCCGTCCATAAACCCGGAAGCGACCTGGTCCGATCGGTGGCTGGGCAGGAAACCGAATGAGGACAAGATAGCCCCCACTCAGCTCTATGCCCTTGAAAGACCAGAGTAACGTCTCACGTCACTTCTGCCTCTCAGCCTTAGAGGGTTTTTTTTCTTCTTAAAGTCAAATGTGCTTTTAAAGGTAAATGAGAGATCTTTTTGACCACAGATCTCTCAATAAAGAGGACCTGTCATGCTTATTTCTTTTTCAAGGGATGTTTACATTCATTATAATAGGAATAAAAGTGAAAAAAATGAAAGGAACAGTGTAAAAATAAAAAGTAAAATGAATGAGAAAAAAAAGTTGCCCATGGACATTTTAAACTACCACAGTTTGTCGCCGTTCCATCAGCATGCACAATTTTAAAGCATGAAAAGTTAGGTATCCATTTACTCAGTGTAACATCATCTTTCACATTATACAAAAAAATCGGGCTAACTTCACTGTTTTGTTTTTTTGTTATTCATTAAAGTGTATTTTTTCCCAAAAAATTGCGCAAATACAGTGTGACATATTGTAACAACCACCATTTATTCTCTAGAGTGTCTGCTTAAAAATATTTATATAATGTTTGGGGGTTCTAAGTAATTTTCTAGCAAAAAAACACTTCAGGCGGTGTATTAATATATATGTATACAGTCTAGTCAGAAAAAGGTCTGGTCTTAAAGTGGTTAAATAATGCATTACAATTTAACCAAAACCATTAGATTTTAGTTGCCTAAAGGGATTTTAGTCAACTAAAATGTACTGGAAATTTTAATTGACTAAAATGTAGGAGATTTTAGTCAACTAAAATGTACTGGAGATTTTAGTTGACTAAAATACAGCTAAAACTAAAACAATTCACATGACTAAAACACGACTAAAACAAAAATTGCATTTTAGTCAAAAGACTATGACTAAAACGAAATCAAAATTTGACGGCAAAATAAACACAACTCACTACCTTTACTAGCTGGCTGCTCTCTTGGCTGTTAGGGATATTATTGACATCTAGGGCTGCCACGTCTGAGTTTGCCACCTCCACATCTTCACCCAACTTGCTAAATGTGTTTGGGTGCTCAAAACACAGGGCTGGCCTTCCTTTTCTGGGAGCCCCTACCACTCCATCTGACTACAGTAACCCATCTTTCTACCTGATAATCCTGACTTACATATCAATCTCATTAACCACCTGCTCAGTGAGTAGAAGACCCCTTTCAAGGTTGTCAGTTCTGCCCAGTGTTGCAATTTGCTCCTCCAGATTTCCAATGTGAGCATCCAGAAGGGCAACCACTGACATTTGTCAGAGTGGTGTTCATTTTGGAGCTGTTGCTCCTTTGCTGTATATATGTGACACACTGTGCTCTGCAAAAAACCTTCAGGCTTGCTAGCACTCATTATCCCAGTTACAATATTAAAATTACTTGAAAATTGAAATGTTGCTTACAGGTTAGAAGACTCCTGTTCCAATCTCCTGTTTTAAACTCCTGTATTTAGCTCACCATCTCTCAAATTTCTCACTTTGTCAAAGTTCCAGCAAGCTAAATGTGGGCAAGTTCAATTGAGTTCTACTTCAACAGAAAGTTATATACTACCTTTAGCACCTGTGTTGCATCTGTGGTTGTGCACACTCATCCATTCAATGTTTAAAAAAAAAAAACAAGCTGCCGTGGTTTAATATCTTGCTATTATTTTGAGATGTTTGGCAATTCTGAAGAATGTGCAGGTTCAGTATCGATGCTGAGATACTATATTTAAACAGTGCATCTTCTGCACTGTGGCCGTGGAGCACGATTGTCCTTTTTATCTGCTGCTGGCTGTGTTATTGAGCCACAACATGCAGAAGAGTTGGTGGAGTGAATAACGAAGCTGTCCTCATCCTCCCCATCCTCTGTCACCCAGGCCCAGACTAGTTTGCCTTCCAACACAGCTGCCAAAGGGGCCTATTCCACTGGCTCCTTGTCCACAGTCACTCTTTCTGTAGCCCCTTCATCATGCATGGAAGAGTCCCCAGAATTAAATGACCACAGTTTTGGTTATATGCTGCTGGAGGATGCACAGCGATTTGAAGGCTCCAATGTTGGTTCACAGGTTGAGGAAGGAAGTAACGTGAGCTAAGAGAGAGAGGGTCCCACAGAAGGACAATAAACTGGCAATCATTGTCCTCCAGCTGCAGCATACTGCCAAATTTGCTCCAGTGATGAGGAGAGAGGGGATGATGAGGTCACTGACTGTACTTGGGTGCCTCAGAGAAGAGAGGAGGAGGAGGCACAATTTCAATGAGGCAGGATGTCCTCTAGAGGGCAGCTTAATGGCAGCCACCCTATTGCATCACACCGCAGAGCCCCGCAGGTGCAGGGTGCTGCTGACTCCCTACTGACTTTTAAAAGTTCCTTGGTGTGGGCCTTTTTTCAACACGTTTGCAGCAGATTGCACCGTTGCTGTTTGCAACCTATGTCTGAAGCAGATCAAGCGTGGCCAGAACAGCAGCCGCTTGGGCATCATATGCTTAACAAGACATATGACAACCTGTCATGCAGTCTGTTGGCAATAGCACTTGAAAGACCCACATCATAGAAAAAGGCGGACTTCTTGCTCCTCATCTGGGATTTCTAACCCTACTATACCTCCAGTCCTCTCAAAAACCTGCACTGAGCAGAATGAAGGTATAGCAATAGGTGCCCCAAGTACTTGCATCTGCTAGCAGTACACTACCAATTGATTTTAGCAGGTAAATTTCCCTACCCCAGTTGCTCAACCGTAAAAAGAAATTTGGCCCCAGCCATCCACATGCTCAGCGTCTAAATGCTAGCTCTGACAAATTGATATCTTTTTGATATAATATTTTTGATATAATATTTCACAGCAGGACCTGTTCCTGTTACCCTTACACTGTTCTGGCACCACCAAAACCAAAGACCCAAATTTTCTTCCCCTGTTTAACAGCGGCATGTAATTACAATTTTTGATATTATATTTCACAGCAGGGCCTGTTCCAGTGCCCAACAAGAGTAACTGTGAGGGGTTGCAGTGTTGTGGCACCACCACCACCACCCAAGGCCCATTTTTTCTGCCCCTGCTTAACAGGGGCATGTAATTAAAATTTTTGATAAAATATTTCACAGCAGGGCCCGTTCCTGCACCCAGCAAGAGTAACTGTGAGGGCTTACAGTGTTCTGGTACCACCAAAACCAAAGGCCCAATTTTTCTGCCCCTGTTTAACAGCGGCATGTCATTACAATTTTTGCAATAATAGTTGAGCAGGGCCCATTCCTGCACTCAACAAGAGTAACTGTGAAGGGTTACAGTGTTCTGGCACCACCAACACCTAAGGCCCAATTTTTCTGCAGAGTATATAGGGCATACATGTCCCCTGGGGCAGGACCCGGGTCCCCAAACACATTTTATGGTGATAACCTGCATACAAGCCTTTAAAATTAGCACTTTTGATTTTTCCTGTTCGCTTCCCATAGACTTTAATGGTGTTTGCACAAATTTTTTGCCTGTTCACATGTTCTGCCACAAAACGAACCGGGGGGTGTTCGGTACATCCCTACTTGTGATAATCAAACTTCTATAGTAAAATGACTGAGAAAAAAGTCCATAAAATAAACAAATGTGGCAGTCCTTGTGGATGTTCAAAACTTAAGTGCTTTAAACACCAACTCCCAAAAAAACACTTTATAGTATTATTCCACCTTGTGCTCTTCTGACATGTACTGCATTCACCGGAATCCAATGACCCCCTTACTATACAGCAAGAGAAGTCACAACTGCTTTGTTGGTCACTATGGGACCTATCCAGACCTTCCAAACAGCTCCTGGCTTGGATCCTGTCCCCTCCTTAAGGTGATCCGGATCTTTTTTCCAGTTGAATCAGTAGTCAGGGAGTAAATATTAAAAGGAGAGGAAACCTCTTTAGTGTAAAAACGTTTTCTTATTTACTAAAAAGTTAAGTAAAACATTAAAAAGTGCCATGAAAACACCAAAGAAATCATTCACATCGGTCCGCTATTAAGAAGAAATACGTTTGATTACCACAAGGTTGTTTTTTGGAGGTTTGGCATTAGTGGATCAGCAAAGATTATATGATTAAAAAGCACGTATGGTATATACTGTATATTTGATATGTTTATGCACATTATAGCAAGCCCTGTTTAAATATAGTACCTCACTGTCCAGATCTCTTTTCAGACAGCAGTTGCATATTATATATATATATATATATATATATATATATATATATATAGATTTGCAGCATTTTCTTAAATTGTTTACACGTTTTCTAATTACATATACATTTTTTTAATTTAGTCAAGGTGGCGCGGATGTTTTAATATATTCACATTTCAATATCGATGCTGCATTATCTTATCATTATCATTATCTTAATAACTTTCTTTTTTGTGAGACCTAATGATATACTTTGCCAGCAAGTATTAGCAAATGGTTTTTCGTTTACCACAAGAAAAACTGTATACTTTACAAGTACTGCTCAGAAAGGCCACAAGATCTAAAAAGCTCAAACTTTCTTAAATTTTGTCCTTTTTTGGTTATTTAGTTTTTGCCTGTAAAATTGTCGATATGGGTAAAGCATTTTGCAGACAATTATCCTGGTCATACAAAGGAGTAAAATCGCCACACCATCATATAAGAATAACCAAATCTATGTGAGATAATTTCTCTATTTGGTTGTCCAGTATGGAGGAGCAAAACCTAACTTAAGACTTGAGCTCTACACCAATGCTGCAGGATCATGTGAATATGGGGCCTATTTTCGGGGTGATTAGTCCACTGAATCTTGGTTGGCCTCATTGGTCCAAGTACATTTCATGCATAATCTAACCCTGCTCAAATTATTTCCCATCATTGTGGCTGTAGAACTGTGAGGAGAAAAACTTCCAAAACAAGCCTCTGGTTTTTTTACTGATAATTTAAGTGTAGCACATGTCATAAATTGTTTGTCTTCAGGGTCACCACCTGTTACTTCCCTGGCTTCTAGTATTAAAATATTTACGGACAAACATGTGATTTGTGGCCAAACATGTTCTGGGGGTGATTAATACCATTGCTGATGCCCTTTCATTCTTGGTGGGAACATTTCCAAATGTTGGCATCATGACAAAAGTGACAGGGAGCAGGTCAGACATTCCATTTTTTTGTATTAATGTACTTGCAAAAAAAGGTGCATCTGGTGCCACTGTAGAAAAATGTCTATCCGCCTTGTCCTTTCTATTCCGTCTACAGGGTTGGCTAGATTTCACTTGTGACTATCTGTTCCTCCAAATCATTAAAGTTTGAAAGTGTCTCTACCAGACTGAAGATGCCCGGTATCTATTGATGTATTGAATTGAAAGCAGACCTGGCACAAGCGTATGCCCTCTTTCTTACATCATTATAGTGTGGTCTGAAATCATTACCCAAGTTTGGGCTCAAGGTATTCCTGGTCCTCTCCTTAAACTTAGTAGGAGGAGAGTTAATTGCAGGTTGCAGGTTGTCAAACTTTGGGGGCAGATAATACTAACCTTCTTAGGACTGATGGAATTCACTTGGTTGATAGCTCTCTGTGCATATTTTTTTTAAGTTTAAGTTCTGGCATTGAATGGGAACTGGAATTAGTGGGATGCTACATCAGTAAATGACTGACGTGTGGGTGGTGGATGGTCACCTTGCCAGCTACAAATGATCTGGGTAAAAATAAAAAAAATTAGCTGGAATCCTGAAATAGATGAAATTCACCTTGACTAGTAGTTTTTAGCCCTAAATCCATCAGGTCTGAGGAGAGATAACTATTTAAAGCAATAGCACAGAATCTATAAAAGTTGAAATTACTCAGGCCTATTAAAAAACAATGACATCTGAAAAAGTCCACAATTTCTTTCTGTACACCAGTTTTCAGAAAAAGTTTGCCACCCATTGTCCACCAAATTTATAGGACAAACTAAATCTGATTGGTTGCATAAAATTACATACAAACTTCATAAACTGAAAACACTGAATGTTGACAGCCCTCAGCCGTCAACATTAGTGCACACCAATACAGAAGCAGAGTAATAAAACCGGTGTATTCACCACCATAAATACACACAAAAATCACAATTTATCTACCTTTATAAATGTGCAGAACAATATTTAACATACCAACAATTTGTATAAGTTAATCAGAACATGGCAAATTCCAGAACAGGTGAACTCAACAATATGGACTTTACCAGAAATGTACAAACTTCCCATTATAAATTGGCTGGACAATATAGGACACTGTTGTTTTCCATGGTCTTCCGGGTCTTTTGGTGTTGCTGAGCTCACCGGTCGGTTCTTTCTTTTTAAGGATGTTCCAAACAGTTGATTTGGCTACACCTAATGTTTTTGCTATCTCTCTGATGAGTTTGTTTTGTTTTTTCAGCCTAATGATGGCTTGCTTCACTGATAGTGACAGCTCTTTGGATCTCATATTGAGAGTTGACAGCAACAGATTCCAAATGCAAATAGCACACTTGAAATGAACTCTGGACCTTTTATCTGCTCCTTGTAAATGGGATAATGAGGGAATAACACACACCTGGCCATGGAACAGCTGAGCAGCCAATTGTCCCATTACTTTTAGTCCCTTAAAAAGTGGGAGGCACATATACAAACTGTTGTAATTCCTACACTGTTCACCTGATTTGGATGTAAATACCCTCAAATTAAAGCTGAAAGTCTGCAGTTAAAGCACATCTTGTTCGTTTCATTTCAAATCCATTGTGGTGGTGTATAGAGCCAAAAAGATTAGAATTGTGTCCATGTCCCAAAATGTATGGACCTGACTGTAAGTATACCACTGAACACTACAGATGGGGTGTTTTTATTGTAGCGTCTAAGCCTAGACCTGACCCCCAAAGCCAGGGGAAATTGTAATCACTGCTACTGACCCACTAATGCTGGGGGAGTTTGTATTTCACCCTAAGTAGTTCTTATTACAGTCCAAGCCTGCCACTGATGACCAATGCAGGGGGGGGGGTCTTATTAAAGCCTAAGCCTGCCACTGACTACCAATGCTGGGAATGGAGAGGTTCTTATTACAGCCTAAGGATGGCAAAAAACACCATTGCTTGGAGGGGTATTATTACGGTCTACCACTGAACCCCAATGTTGGGGGGTTTAACAATACTGAAACTAGCCACCTATGAAGGGGGTTTATTGTGCCCACTTACACTAATGCTGGGGAATATCATTTCTGCTGCTGAAACTAAGTATGGGGCTTCTTTTACTCCCACACTTCAAGCCTCACACATAAAGAAACACCCATTGCAACCATAGTTACAGCTGCTGCTGTCCTTCCTCTACCTCCCAATTCTGTTTCCACCCCCAGTGTGCATGACAAGAAATATCATGATTATTACAGAATATAATATTTGTGTATTGGTGATGTTGCAAAATGATCAGGCCCAGGTATCAAATTTTCCTAATACACCACTGATTTTAATATATTCTAGGTCATGTATGAACTTCTATTGTTCCAGAAATTACAGATCTTACAAGGTGTCTCACAAATGACGGTCACAATAAGGTGTCAGAGTTTAGCATGCAGGTTTTACAGGCCAAAAATCAATGAAATATCATGCAAAACCTCATTTGTACCTAGACATCTGTCTCAGTGATACATAGAGTTATGTTAAGCCTTGGTTCTTACAGCTCAGCATTAGTACTTTTGGCACATTGTTTTTGGCACCAATAAAAAGTGTAAACCATGCAGCTCTCCTGACATTCTCTATGTTGTAAAATCTCCATAACAGCGAAATTACTCTCTAAAATTCAACATTATCCCTTCTCATACCCTTTAATAGTTAAACTAAACCTTTAAAGCAATGGTGTAATTCTAATTCCCAATGTTAACTCTTAACACTTATTCTAACTCTTTACTCCAATTCAGGGCAATTGTGCAGCTCCCAGTGCTGCAGCAGTCTGCTCTGGCTGCCCTGCCATCAGATCGACTGGTTGCAGCACTTGTGGATGACAGAAGGGGGTTCTCTCCCAGGCTAGGTCCATTCTGGCAGTCAATCACCATACCTTGCCGCTCTGTCTTGCTTCCTCCCTCCCCTTGGGCGGATGGAGGGGAGTGGACATGGTGGTGGGGCAGTACTGAGGTGTGGCTAGAGTCTGCTGTGTCTGGTGACATCACGCGCCAGACTTGCAGCCAGTAGGGCCACCATATAAGAGGGGGTGGGTGAATAGGGTCGCAAGGTGTTAAGGTGTCAGAGTTTAAAGCCGCATACACACGAGCGGAATGTCCGACAGAAAAAGTCAGACGGAAGCTTTTCATTGTCTATTGCGATCGTGTGTGTGCCTCATCAGACTTTTTTTTTTTCGAAAATTCTGACGGACCTAGAAATAGAACATGCTCTAAATTTTTCAGACGGAACCAATTCCTATCGGTAAATCGCTCGTCTGTATGCTGTTCCGACGGACCAAAAACGACGCTTGCTCTGAAGCAAGTACGAGACAGAAGCTATTGGCTACTGGCTATTGAACTTCCTTTTTCTAGTCCCATCGAACGTGCTATACGTCACCGCGTTTTGGACGGTCGGTCTTTGGTCGGACTTTGGATTGACAGTGTGTAGGCAAGACCGCTTGAATGGAATTCCGTCGGAGTTCCGTCGGAGAAACCTTCGGAGTTTATTCCGACGGCTAAACCGGTCGTCTGTATGCGGCATTACAAGCAGGTTTGATCCCAGTAATAGGAGCATTTTGGGTGAGTTTCAGATACATTTCTATACTTTATACCTCTGCCTTCAGAAGTGAGTGATGTGATACCTTTATGCCACAGAGATGCCATTTAATTTAAGGTACTCAGTGCTTTGGGTCTAAGTGAGGGACATTAATTTCACTTATAATTTTTTATATGTTCATTTTAGGTTGTTGATCAGCTTGGACTTATGCAATAACCCCCCCAGTGATGGCTCTCCCTTATTAATGCATTAATTTACAAGTTCCAAATACTAGAGGCACAACTTTATTTGGAAATTACCAAGAATTAGGGCAGTTTAGATCCTAGTTGTAGCAAACTCATAGATACTTTTCTGTTTTTCCTACCTTTCCCCTAGAATCACCCCTTGCTTGGCTGACTGGTTTCTACATTCGCCTCAGGTTCACGCACCCTGCTGGGTAGCATCCATTGCACTCACCTGGATGTGTGCTGTCGCATATATATGTGTTTGTAAGTGTATACCTTACTGTACCCAATGATGATATATATGACAATGCTTATATGTTTATGATTGTAATAATTTGCTTTTTCATTTGTTTAGAAGTATATACTCAAGCTCCTCAGGAAGCAATATTTATTGCAAAACATGTAGAGCTCCTCATTTACAAGCCCCAATATATCAAGATACCCTGTTATGGGGATAGCCCAATGTTTTTGTGCACAGTTGTTGGGTGGATTAAAAAACACATATTGCAGCAAAAAACGCACTAAATGTTTTCCTGCAGCGCCTTAATTGAAGTCTATTGAACCAAAAACGCACCGTTTTGCTTTTAAAAAAGTCCCTGAACCTTTCCAAAAGTGCAGCAACTGAAAAAAGCATAGATGTGAACATGTCCCACAGCAAACCATATTAAATCGATCTAGTGTGTTTCTGCAAAAGCAATAAAAAACTCATAGGTGTGAACCGAGGTTAGTATACTTATTCTATCTTGTACCAAGAGTGCTGTTCTGTATTCTTAAGCTTGTAGTAACAGCTCTGCATTAAAAAATATCACTGACAAACTAGTTAGCCAGAACAGTGATGTTTTTCTGCACAAAGCTTCATACGAAGTCACAGTGCTTTTACACAAGAGACTGTTTTGTGTTAAAAGTGTTATAATACTACAACATTTTATAGGTAAATTTATAAAGATTTTCTGTTCTGTTGGTGACATCATTTTTTTCATCATTGCCAGAGTTGGTTTTCTTTACTCTCATATCAATCATGAAATATTTAACCTCTTTTTACACTACCCATAACACAATCAAATATTTTGTCGTCAAATGTTATGGTTATTAAAAATTAAATTTAAAGTAGCAGGTACAATGAAATGGTGCTCTAGAGAAAATGTCTTCAACAACCATTACACATAGGTCCCTTAGATTTGCATAGAGAAAAGGGAACATATGTTCTCTGAAGTTCTCATGTAGCGCAGTTGATATACCTTACCTACATAATAAGCAACTATTTACATTGCCTTTGTGTACATATATAATTGAAAAACATATACAAAAGATATTTAATTAGTACGATTACATATAAGAAGCAGATCAAGGTCAAAATTGTCAAATCACAATTGTTTTTAATTGAACAAATGTATGAACCAGTGCACACAAAATTATATATTGGGGGTTCATCTACTAGAAGGAACAATTAATAGCTGGACGATCTATAGCGGGATCAGGAAGTCATCATGCATTGCAAACTAACATATGTGTGTAATTGAGAACCTAAAGGGTAAAATACTAAAAAAGCATCAAATCAAGGGCACTTAAAATGATTACTGTAACTATATAATGATTGTGAAATCTGCAAAGACAAATATTTAAAATCAGTTATTAATATGCAAACAACTGCATCATAAAATCTGGGTATTTGTGGCCAGGTAGAAAATGTCTATGTAATACTAGTGTCTAACATTCTGATAATAAAAAAAATCCTTAAAATACCACAGTCCAAAACAACAACAATTTCACTTAATGTGCAAAATACAATGAGCCTTTCAAACATGTATTTCAGTATATGTGACCATATGCATATTTAATTTATAAAACCCTGAAAGGAAGTTATCTGCATATTGTAGCAAAGGTTATTATGATGTCTCAGACAATTACAGGGCAATGCTGTACTATCCACAACATGTGCCTATTGTAAACCTGTATAATCTGCATGTCACTGCTGTATGCAGAAAGAAAATGTAATACAGAGGAAATAATGTAGCACGCTAATAACACTTGATAACCGCTAATTTATCCACATGTATCTTAAAGCATAAAACCAGACTTAATAATAAAAGTAAGTAGAAATTGAACAGGAGAAAATAAATTAAAATATGGTATCTATACTCACCACTAAGGAATGATTCAATGTATAGCTCCACAGAGTTGGACAGGAGGAGCGGGCAGACTATAATACTAATTATATTGCAAATGCATGATCTGCTTATGGTTAATGCTACTGGTTTAATTACCTAACATACATTTACCTTGTCTATCACCATATCAATGCCCCTCTAACACAGAATTAAATAGTAGACATAGGGATTACTAAGACAGGGAAGAAGTTAGAGTAGTACAGTGGTGTCCAAAACCGCGGCCCGGGGGCCGGATGCAGTCATTTGCTTGCCTTTATCTGACCATTGGGGCACTATTCCTCCCACTGACATTAACAATGGGGCATAATTCTTTCCACTGACACTAATAACAAAGCACTCGACCGCTCGTGGACACCAATGGTGGGGCACTTTTCCTCTCATAGATACCAATGATGGGATATTGTTGCCAGGACATTGTCTACTCCTACTGAACACAGTTCAGCCCCTCTAAAGTCTGAAAGATTGTAAACCAAGACTCTAAAATGAATCTATAAGTGTAAGGGTATGTTTATCCTTGGGAAAAAAATACAATCTTATGGACTAGATTATAAAGTGTGGCAAAAACACAAGCTGTTTTTTTTTTGCCCTTTTCAAATAGGAAATAAATGAGAATTGCAAGGCTGGCTTGCAACCATCATCATTAAATTTATTGAAAGAAGAAGTAGGGGACCCTATGAACATAGTACTTTTCCCCATTAAATTTGGTGCTGTGGTTTCTAAGCAGTGTTATTGAATAACTCGCCCCTCCCACCACTATCTTACAATTCTAGACAAAAGACAAACGTTTAAATGACAGCACATAGAGGAGAGTGGATGGTGTAACACACAGCCCCCCCCCCCCATCTTCCTAATGCTGCAGACAGAACATCTGAAGCTCTCCAGATCCTGCACCCTCCATGTCTCCCTTCCTATATTTTTACAGCTAAAGGACTGAGCCTGCAATCTCCCACAGCCCCCCTCTCTACTCTGTAGCCACACCTCCTCTTCTCTATCTGCTACTTTTGTTGCCAGCTAGTTCTTAGGAGATGGCTACAGTAGTTGATGGCCGATTGTGTTGTGTGAATGACAGCGGCTGAGGAGCTGTGCTGTGATTCACATAAACAAAAGCTAATAACAGCACACACTTGCAGCTACTACACTTGTCTGAGAGATACTACCAATTTAGTTATCTTCTCAGAACTACCTGGCAGCTGTGGGAAGTTGTGTGGGCTAAGTCTTTTAACAGTAGCAGAGGGAGCAGAGGACGGATGAGTGTAGAATGAAGATGGTGTTGTGGGAGGTTGCATGCTCAGTCCATTATCTGTACAAACAGAGCAGGGGAGGCATCAGCTGTAGGGCAAGGAGGGCTGCAAAATAGAGAGGGGACTGTGGCTTCAAAGTTGCCTGTACCTCCCACATAGAAACTGACAGTAACAAACATATTATTTACAAACCACAGCACTGATTTTTACATGGACAAGTGCTATGGCACATGGAGAATTTAAAGTGGAATTCTGGCTATACAACTAACTAGCCTTAAAACTGCCCCTTCCCATCTCCTAACCCATATGCTAACTAACTTGTGTATACCTATTTTCAGCCTGCCCTGGTCAGATGACCCCCTGTATCAGCCAGCAGTGGCTGCAGGGGAAAAGAAAGAGCACTCCAACAATGGCTAATAAAGCCTAGAGTGGTGACATCACCCATAGACTTCAATGGACCATACATTGTCCCCACTCCCTCCTCTACCCTGTAGCTGTGCTGGTTGACACAGGAGAGCTGGATCACATGACTAGACCAGAGTGGACTGAAAATAGATAAGTATAGACATCTTTCTTACACAGGTTGGTTAGCATAAGTGTTAGGAGGAGGTGGTTGGGGAGAGTTTTAAGGCTAATCAGGTGTATAGCCGGATTTCAGCTATAACAAGCCTTTTTAACTTTTAACCTCCCTGGCAGTATGATTAGTTCAGATTTGCGTCTTAGAGCGGTACAATTATTTTGCATAGAAATTTGGCATTTTATATTGTAGGCCTGTAATTCTTAGCAATAACACACTTAAATCTGTCCACCAAGAGTCTAGTAGATATTCCTGGTATGATGAAGTTTGAAACACAAAATCATAAACACAAAATCATAAATTATAAATTATAAATTATAATAAATAAATATAAATAATTATAAAAATAATAATATAATAATAATAAAATAAATTTCTGCACGATTCACTATCGCTCAATTCTGCAAGTGTTCTAATTTACTATTGTTGTTTTCTAGCTGGTCTAAAACCACTTTTGACGTAAAGGGACACTTTTGGGTTGCTATGGACAATCTCCAGTTTCCAGGCAGAAAGAACAGTATATATCATATAAAACTTCATGCAGAGCACTGGACAAAGCACTGGGGACAAAAGGGATGTGAAATGATTTCATACAGTACTGTAATCTGTAAGATTACAGTGTACTGTGTGTGTTATGAATTTTCACTTTCTTGAATTTGCCGCCAGGCTCAGCTCCCATGCGTCGCGACTCTCGCAGGGAACGGAGCCCGGCACAGAGAGGCTTCGGGCGGAGGACAGAGCCCGCAGACACCACGGGGGGACATCGCAGGATCCTGGGGACAAGGTAAGTAACACTGCACCAGGATCCTGCAATGTAATCCTGAGTGTGGCTCGGGGTTACCGCTAACGGTGCTGAAATTTAACCCTGAGCCACACTCGGGAAAACCGCCAGGGAGGCTACTGAGAGATCACCTTTAATATTGTGGTTTTGCCCCTTATTTAAAATATATATTTCAAAACTTTTTGGGGGATTTCACCAATTGAACTGTTTACAGGACACAATTATTGGGGGACTCCATCTTCCAACATTAGCAGTCAGTTTGGTTAATTTACTATGAAATGATAAATTTAATGATTTACTAAGCAATGTAATGATAACTTTTCTTAGTGAATTTGGCGATACTGAGGATGACCAGGAAAAAGTAATGGTGCCCACACCTGTCTTTCCACCACTGCGCCTAGAATAATCGATCTCTAGTGAGCTGCCACTTAAACCAAAAAATAATAATAAAACTGAAAAACACCCTATGGATGACTAGTGGCGCTATATTCCTAATAAATAAAGTGAAATGACCAATCAATACACTCTTAATGAAAAAAACCTGTTCAAACTGGTCCTATAGGATTCAGTACACCCATAAAAATAAGAAAAAATGGTGTATGGTGTGATGAACAAAATTGTATGTGTGAAATACAATTTCCTAGTGTGGTAAATTCCCACACTTAGGGGACTGTATACCTGAAGTAATAAAAGTATATCACATGTATATAAACAGGAAATGTTATAAAGTGAAAATCATTACAGGATACATATCAAAAAATTAACATAGTGAACAAAATGATCTGCCTTAGTGACTAGGCTTCAGCATAATCTTAAAACGAAAAGCCAGATGAAAACAAATAATAGTGAAAAGTCCACAATATATGTGTAATCGTGCCAGAAATGAGAAGAGAAGATATATCCAAAAAGTGAGTGTCTCTATTTCACAATCCTGAAATAGCGCCACTAGTCATCCATAGGGTGTTTTTCAATTTGGCGATACTGTCTTCCCTTCAAATATCCAATCATATCCTAGAATATCCTTTTTTATAATTTACCTTAAACTTTGGTATTCAAAGTGAATCCAAATTCGCCCTCTTTAACTAGTAATTTTCATTAAGCCTGTTGTGTTTCCATATATAGCTATACACACTCTGCCCTAATTAGTAAATATTCAGTACAGTAACCCTTGCAGCCAATAGTAATCCATCTTCTACTGGACTGTTTTAGGCAAAGTAAATTGTGGTTGGTTTCAATTGTTTATTGAACTTACACATAAGAAACCTTTTTAATAAGTCTGTATAAATCTGTTAACAAAAATTTCCACAGTATACTATATATATATTCTATTTGTACTAGCTAGTTATATTCATATGAAAAAGGAAAAGGTAAAGTTCCATCACTGAGCTCAGAGGAGCATCCCAGGGTAAACTGCTGATACACGTTTCTACTGAAAACTCAAACAGAACTCTGCATGTTGTTTCTTCTACACTTAGAAATGAATATAACTATTACTGTAACAATGAATAACAGGGAGATAAGAGCAATGGAAACTATTAGGTAGAATTTTACATTATAATAGGAAGAATCCACATTAATTGACTGGCGCCTTATACCTGGAGAAATTTGTTGAAAGTTTTCAGCAACAACCAAACTCAAAGTAACTGTGGATGACAAGGATGGAACTCTATTGTCTTTTATCAGAACTACAATCTTCTGCTTCAATAAGTCCATGTCTTGTAGGTCCCTTCCCATCCTGATTTCTCCATTGTGTTGGCCAATAGTAAATAGAGATTGTTTAGAAACTTGTAGAAAGTGATATGAAAGCCAGGCATTGTGCCCCGAGTCAGCATCCACTGCAATCACTTTGGTCACTAGTTAACCTTTCTCAGGAGAGCGAGTAAAGGATTTTTGGAGCATTATCATTCTTATCCATGACAAAAAACCCTCACTGTGACATTACTGCTTAGAGGAGGGGATCCACTGTCTTTAACCATCACCTGGAACTGAAACTCCCATAACTGTTCATAGTCAAATGATCTCTGAGCATAAAGAATACCACTCATTGAGTTTATGGAAATATATGATGATACTGGGATGTGATCAATATTTGTGTTAATAATTGAATAAATATTTTCATATGGGCGGAAGAGATGTTATGACGCGGTGTAACCTTCGACGTTTCGGCCTATCAAAAAGCCATCATCAGGACACCGTGTCATTGCGTCTCTTCCACCCATACGAAGATACCCGGGAATCGAGCAAAACGCCGCAAACGGCAGCTTTCCTTATCAGCGCAGATTACCCTTAACAATCACCTGCTACACACGCCGGGTACCAGGACTATAAGGCACTTTTAAATGTGAGTGGAACTATTTAATCTGTGTATTCAATAAACCTGGTTTTATAGCATTGCGCAATGAAGGTTTTCCTTTGACATTTCCTTCTATATTTATGAGGTGCACTCTTGCAAGAGATGTCATTTCAACAGGCTCCCTAGGGGTATCCCCATATGCCTATTAGACCATACTAGCGAAAGTTGGTCAACATCCAGGGTGAGTGTACATCTATGTGGGGCACCCAGTCTGAACACCATTGTACAGATGTCAATTTAAGCACGAGCACTTTATTTCATCACCTAATGGGACTTTATTAACCCTTTGTGTGTTCTGAAATTTTTATGCGTGTTCTGCATTTTTTTGCATGTTCTGCATGTTTTACATGAATTTCAACCCTAAGCGCAGCAAACTGTTTTTACATTCCTACTTTGCTTCTTTGCCATTTGCTTATTAGCGAGTTTTTTTACTGCAGCTGGAGTTTGATGATCAGTTCTTTCATCCAAAGGTGCTAAGGTTTATTTCCCTGGAGAGGGAACACACAGCGTTTCAAGACCAACTGGCGGGAGTTCAGTTCCATGCAGAGGACTTAGAGAACCGGAACCGCCGCAACAATTTGCATATCTGGGGGCTACCTAAGGCCCTGAGAACCTTCAAGCTACTGTTCAGGCAATTTTGCTTAGAGTGTTGTACACGAACACCTCCACCAGCCTGGAATTCGTCCAGGTGCACTGGGCGCTGGGACCTAAGCCGTCTGAGCATGACCGACCCCGACACATGATCTGCCGTCTCCATCGGTACGCCCAGAAAGACCAAATTATCCGGGCTGCATGGTCTAAAGGTTGATTGATTTTGATGGCACTCAGGTCTCCATCTACCCGGATGTTTCCAGGGCGACCCTGCAAAGGCGAGCCATGCTAAAACCCCTGCTGGTGCCGCTACAACGTGCAGCTACTACCTACCAGGGACTCCCACTCTACTCCTCGGGCACCCAGACCGGGCCTACCCCATCACTCCATCAGACGTAGGAGAGGAGACCAGACCAGACGCCGGCTCAGGGACATATTATGCCTTCAACACTGTGTTGTGGGGGGAGGTCTGGTGGCCATACATCCATTGACTCTGTGATCCCCCTTGCCTCTGCCATGTGTTTTACTCCCACCCTCCCCCCCGGAGTTCATGATGCTTTCCCCCCTTGCTGGTTCCCTGAAGAGACTCTGAAGCCCCTTCACAATTCGAAACCGGAGACAGTGCTACAAAATATCCGCAAACCCCTCCAGGACAGGACATCTCCCATTCCAGATGCGGGGAGTATGTAAGGTTATGGCAGGAATAGCCTGCTCAAGGCGGGGGGTGGGTGGGGCCTGGGTCTTGATCTTCTTCGGAGACTGTGTGTGCTGGGCCGGTGGATGGAGGTATGGGACTCTCCATATATTGTATGTATTGCGCTATGGGAGATGCTGGCCAAGCTGCTATCATCCAACTAGCACAAGAAACCAGATCTCCCTGTGATATGTGCTTGGTTCCCCCCTCCCACTGTGTTCTCCTGAATCCCCCTTTTTTTCTTCTCTGCTCTCCGGGCCTCTCCCCCTCCTTCTGCCCCCCTTTTCACCCCCCATCTCCCCCCCATCCCCCTTCTTCTCCCTCCCCTCATGTTCCCCCACCCTCACCCTATTTTCCCTTCATCTTCCCTCACCCCCCTCCGCCTCCCCCCACCCAACCCACCCCTCTCTCCCCCCTCATCTTCCCCCGCCCCCCTTCCCTTCTTCTGCCTCTCCCCCTGTCTCTTCCTCCCTTGCTCTTTCTCTGTCCCATGTATGCAGCCTGCAAACAAGACAGCTCTTGCCCCGTGAAGCGTGGGTCCACCGTCCGGGGCCATGCCTGACAGTGTGCATTGCACCATATTTGTCTCCACTTGCTCCTTTTAGCTCATATTTTAGTACTCTGTTCCTTACATGTTTTGTACTGTTCATTGACACTGATGGTTATGTGTGAAAACAAAAGGTAAACTCAGTTCCTGTTGCCTCTTGCTGCTTGCCAGGATTTGGTTTGAGGGACAGGCCAGGCTGAGTGCTTAGCCATCCACATGTAGGACACTGGTATTGGCAGCTATTCAAAGTTTTTATTTTAGGTTGTTGTAAATAGTGCGGGTGGGGATAGGGAGTTTCTATCCCCCTGCTGTGCACAACCGCTTCCCCCACCCTTTCTCTCTCTTTTTTCTCCTTACTCTTTACTTCCGCTCTTCCTAAAACCCTAATCCCCTTCCCCCATCCCCTCTTTTTTTGGGGGTCCTCATTGACCCCATGCCTCCACCAGCCCCTACCATAACCATGGGTAAAAAGGAGTCAATCCGTTTGGTCTGTATTAATGTGAAGGGGCTAAACAACCCGGAGAAGCGCTAAATGGTGATGGCTAACTTGGCTAATGGCTAATGAAACATATGAAAGCTCACGTCTGTTTTCTCCAGGGGACGCATTTTCATCATGATAAAATACCAAGACTCCGGGACCTTCTTTCTGATGGCACACCACGGGTGCTCCTTAGATTACAAGTCAAAGGGGATGAGTGTTTTGATCCGGGGTACAACCCTGTGGTTGGAGAAGAATCAGTGGAGTGATACGGAGGGCAGGGCACTGTTTGTGAAGGGAACATTAGGGGGCTCCTTGGTCACCTTGTTGAGCCTAAACCTCCCTAACTCAAACCAGATCAATTTCCTAGACCCAATTTTGACCAAACTCAGGGAGTTTGCTGAAGGGTCAGTGATCCTGGGGGGCAACATGAACTTCGTCATGGATCCGGCCCTGGACTCTTCCAGGACGGCCTCCCAGCTCTCTTACACAGCATTGAAACACCTAAACTCTTCCATGACGGCCTCCCAGCTCTCTTACACAGCATTGAAACACCTAAAGAGAAGCTTCTATGCTTTCCACCTAGTGGATGTGTGGCGGATCCTTCACCTGAACCATAAAGACCATACCATCTACTCGCATCCCCAAGACTCCTAAACCCAAATTGATCTTTTTATGATGCCTCAATTCCTCTTGATCAGGGTCACTTCAGCCTTGATTGGCTCCATAACATTCTCTGACCATGTTTTGTACTCTCATCTCCCCTTTTTCTTCTTATTTTTTTTATTTAATATAAAGCAGAGTTTGCTGTGGGTTATGCGGGATGCAGAACCTCCCTAATCCTATGTGGATAGGCGCTACTCCCTACAGATAGAAGACCCTTATTATAATATTGTGGTGTCTGTACCAGTGACTATATTTGGGGGGAGCCCAATGCTACCTTTAAACTTACCATTGGGGAAGTTTCTGTATTTCTGCATGTTTGTCCTTCTTAAATAAAGAATTTATAAAGAATAACATTTGAATAACATTCGCCCTTATTTTTCACTGCAATTTTAAAAGTTTTCAGCACTGGGTACAGATGGTAAAAGCTTGCATGCAAATAATGAAAATTTGGGGTTAATATATATAGAAAAGAGGGGACACTAGAGAGAAGGAAAAGGGATTGCTGCTCACCCCTTGAAAACTAGAAACAAAAAAGAAAAGATTTCCCCAGGGTGGGGTTTTTTGGCAGCACAGTAACGAGTAAAGTCAATAATATATGAAAAGTAGAACAAATTTATTTGTACAAAAATAGTATATCATAAAAGTTAAAACAATGAGCTCCAGTGGGAAGTACCTTAAAACTAAATTGGCTAAACATACATTGGCAGACATATATTCATAACAAGGCTTATTATCATGAACATTAAACTGACGCGTTTCAACCCATATACTCATATTCTTGTTTTACTTATTTTTTATTTTCAAACTTGATGTTGTAGAGCTACCAATGTATGTGATTGAATTCTCCTGTTTTTACTGATGCTTTATATACATATAATATATGCAATGCCTAGTGGGCAATGGCACCACCTCCAAACTGTGAATAGTATATACGTGTGGGGCATTGTGAGGTTTTGGGGATTGGTTCATATAGCACCATTAGTCCCCGCCTCCTCACAAGCTTGCCCTATTGTCATGTTTAAATATCACAACTTATTATTATTTTGCTTTGTGTCCCCCTTTTAAACTGCTTCTCCCCTGACCAGTGGAGCTCTGGCGTTTTCTCTGCTGTCGTTTCCGGGTCGGGGGTGATCTGTGACGTGGCTTCCCGGCAAGGGGGGGAGGAGCTGGCCTTTACAGGCGGCTCCTCCCCCCTTGTTCCCCATTGGACGCTCGGGCGGGTACCAAGCGCCGTGTTGTGGATCTTCACCCCCTTGCCAGCGGTGTTCCGGAACACTCTCGGATGCTCCTCGTCACTGTGCATGTGCGGGGCCCCGCGCGTGCGATGTGACGTCAGGGGCATCGCGAGATTTCGGGGAGAGTGACGTTCCAACTGAGCCTTGGCTTTTCCCGAACGCCGGGGAGGCCACACTCGGCCGCTTGGATGGCGGCCATTTTGCCTGCCATGGGGTGATTAAGGGATTGCACACACCTGTGATGGACTGCAATGAAGTACACACACCCCCATTAAATGGTAGATATAAAAGTGGTATTCGCAATACACCCTCAGTCTTTCCCTGTTTGGTGGACTGGAAGCACTCTTTGTTGTCACATAGTAAGTATACTTTCTAGCGATATGTCTTTGCACCATTTTTTGCCCTATATAATCATGGCTCATGTGGTAACTAATCAATCCCACATTGATCCTTACTCATTTACTTATAATGATATTGTTATTTTATTTTTATTTTTTCTTGTTTATTTTAGACTGGTTGACTCAGGATTGGATACTAATCCACTGAGTCTGATACAGCTTGTGACCAATTCCGGGTTGGCTGACAAGTAACAGTCTAGTTACATGGGGCAATATGGTGCAGTCACATGTGCTACCTAACACTTTTTGAGGTAATGTTTTGCATTCACAGTTGTGTTTTTTTCACTCCTTTATTTGGGTCTTCTTGGGCATAACCCCTCCCCCTCCCTTTTTTCGTTTTTCGTTCACTTGGCTTTTCTCACACATTCTGGCACCCATGTCACTAACTTCCCTATCCCACACACATACACCGCATGGCTTGCTCCACCATTCACTCTCCACCTTTCCCCACTCCCTCCCACTGTCACGGAGGACAAGTCACCTCCGTTCGCCGGGCTGCGGGGCGCATGCACAGGGGGTTGTTGCTGAGACACGCACCCGTGCGCGGCCTGTTGGTGCGGCGTGCGCGGGTGCACGGCGGCCCGCGTGTGCGCGCCGTCGCCCGTGCGGGTGCCCGGTAGCGCGTCAGGCTGACGCGCTCACTGGGAGGTTACTTTAGACGACACCAGCGCCCAGTCGGGTTGCTGGTTTGTCGTCAGCTCCCTCCCCTGTTCCTTGAGCCTGTGTTTCCCTGCTATTGCCTATATCAGTGTACCGAACCTCTGCTGGCTTGTCTAATCACCACTCTTCCGGATCATCCCTATGCTTACTGCCTGACCTGTGTACCAAACCCCTGGCCTGTTTAACCACTTCTCTGCTGGACTATCCTGCCAATAACCTGCCTGATCTGTGTACCGAACTCCTGGCCTGTTTAACCACTTCTCTGCTGGACTATCCTGCCAATAACCTGCCTGATCTGTGTACCGAACTCCTGGCCTGTTTAACCACTTCTCTGCTGGACTATCCTGCCAATAACCTGCCTGATCTGTGTACCAAACCCCTGGCCTGTTTAACTACTACTCTGCTGGACTGCCCTGATTGTAGTTGCCTGACCCGTGCACCGAACCCTGGCCTGTTTAACCATCGCTCTGCTGGGTCTTGTGATATCCTGATTAACACTAGCTTGTTCCCTAACCTCTGCTTGTGTTTCCAGCTCTACTCTCTGCGGATCCCAAGACACCCGCTTTCAGCCTTGGTACTCCCCGTCCTACCGGAAGCCCGTGCCTCCGCGTGCCCCCGGCCTCCTGTATTCATTTCGGGGGTCCGGGTGCGCGTGGTCGTAAGGGCGAGCCGCTCTCGGCATCTCGGCCTCGGTGAGTATTGACCTGACACCCACTCTCCCACTCCCCCCTCACTACCTCATCATTATCTTCACATATGGCACAGACTGAGTGTTTACTAATACCTGATTTATTTCTATGAATTATTTATACTATTTAGAATTTGTTATACAAACATGGTTTTGAATCCCTGGTTTGAGTTATACGCATTATACGTATGATAAATTTTTGGAGACTACAGTCTCCTAGTGGCCTTTTTGTCCACACAACAAACTGGATTAATTTGTTACATGTGTCATGGGCGTTTATTTAGTTCGTCTTTTAATTTTCATCGCAGGTGTGGTTTGTCTTTCGGCCGGTTGCCTGGCCTGGCGGGCGGTGCTTGAGAGTGTGACCTCTCGTAAGTTACGTTACTGTTTTCACTGCCCTGGTCTGGGCTGCGGTGGTGATAGAGGTGCCTGGGTCTCTCCATTGGGGAAGAGGGGAAGACAGTTTTTTAAGGGATCTCCATGTGGGAGGTTTTTCTCCTCTCCTGCTGGACATACATTATTGGGTAATTATACTGTATACTGTATTTGTGTATTGCATGGTGAGTGTAATTGTTGTTATATTAATGGAATCCATATATGTACATCAACTCTATCTGTGTATATTTTCCAGCAGACTGACCCTCTGAAGAAGACCCTGAGTATATGTTTTGAAACGCGTCAGTTTATTGTTCATGATAATAAGCCTTGTTATGAATATATGTCTGCCAATGTATGTTTAGCCAATTTAGTTTTAAGGTACTTCCCACTGGAGCTCATTGTTTTAACTTTTATGATATATTATTTTTGTACAAATAAGTTTGTTCTACTTTTCATACATTATTGACTTTACTCGTTACTGTGCTGCCAAAAAAACCCACCCTGGGGAAATCTTTTCTTTTTTGTTTCTAATATATATAGAAGTTTAACATGGCACCTCATGGCAAAGAACTCTCTGAGGATCTGAAAAAAAGAATTGTTGCTCTACATAAAGATGGCCTAGGCTTTAAGAAGATTGCCAAGACCCTGAAACTGAGCAGAGGTTGAAGGGGTGGGTCTGCATGGCTGTCGTCCCAGAAGGAAGCCTATTCTAAAGATGATGCGCAAGATGGCCCCAAAAAGGTTTGCTGAAGACAAGCAGACCAAGGACATGTTTAGATGAGACCAATATAAAATTATTTGGTTCAGATATTGTCAAGCGTGTGTGATGGCAACCAGGTGAGGAGTACAAAAACAAGTGTGTCTTGCCTATAGTCAAGCATGGTGATGGGAGTGTCATGGTCTGGGGCTGCATGAGTGCTACCGGCACTGGGGAGTTACAGTTCATTGAGGGAACCATGAATGCCAACATGTACTGTGACATACTGAAGTAGAGCATGATCCCCAGCCTTCGGACACTGGGCCACAGGGCAGTATTCGAACATGATAACGACCCAAAAACAGTGGCGGCCCATCCATAGGGGGGGCCTGGGTGCCGCCCCTCCCCCCCTCCAGGCAGTCAAAAAAATGTCAATTTTTTTTTTTTTAAACTGGCCCTTTAAAAAAAAAATACAAAAAACGGTCCTTAAGTGCACTGTGTTCGGACGCCGGACACAGTGCGATGCCGGACATAGTGCACTTATGAGAAGCGCCACGTCTATGCAATCACGAGATTGCAGACGTGACGCTGCATTTGCGGGCGTTTAGCCCACCTTGCGGCACTTTGTGAGCGCCGAGTAGCTACCGCCCGGCCCTAGTATCTATTACTATGGCCTGGCGGTTTGATTGACATCTGAGTATGATGTCACTTCCTGCTTCTATCTCTCTCTCGAGGAAACAGGAAGTATGAGAACAACGGAACTCTCCACAGGAGACATCGCTGGAGAGGACAACACATAGCAAGGTAAGTAACGGGGGAGGAGGGTTTGGTGGTGACACACGCTGCTGCAATTTGGGGACACACACTGCTGCAATTTGGGGACACACACTGATGTATTTTTGGGACACATACTGCTGCAATTTGGGGACACATACTGCTGCAATTTGGGGACACACACTGCTGCAATTTGGTGACACTGCTGCAATTTGGGGACACATACTGCTGCAATTTGGTGACACTGCTGCAATTTGGTGACACTGCTGCAATTTGGGGACACATACTGCTGCAATTTGGTGACACTGCTGCAATTTGGTGACACATACTGCTGCAATTTGGGGATACATACTGCTGCAATTTGGTGACACATACTGCTGCAATTTGGTGACACATACTGCTGCAATTTGGTGACACTGCTGCAATTTGGTGACACTGCTGCGATTTGGGGACACATACTGCTGCAATTTGGTGACACTGCTGCAATTTGGGGACACATACTGCTGCAATTTGGTGACACTGCTTCAATTTGGGGACACATACTGCTGCAATTTGGTGACACATGCTGCTGCAATTTGGTGACACATACTGCTGCAATTTGGTGACACATGCTGCTGCAATTTGGTGACACATGCTGCTCTAATTTGGTGGTGACACGTGCTGCTGCAACTTGGTGGTGACACGTGCTGCTGCAATTTGGTGTTGACACATGCTGCTGCAATTTGGTGGTGACACAGGCTGCTGCAATTTGGTGACACAGGCTGTTGCAATTTGGTGGTGACACATGCTGCTGCAATTTGGTGGTGAAACAGGCTGCATTTTATGTGACACAGGCGGCATGTAGGGAGGGACTCCGCTGGGGGCACCTGATGTAAGGAGGGACTCCGCTGAGGACACCTGATGGCATCTGGTGGCAGGCGACGTGGCTAGTGACACACTCGGGGCTCCCACTGATTCTGCATTATGGTGAGTTGAATGATTTCATTTTATATTACAATGTGATAATAAAAATAATGCGCTTCAATCATCCTGACACCATAACAACCATGGTGCCGGGATGATTGAAGTGCTAACACCAGGTGTTTGGAGTATCTTTATCTGCTGATTGTTAAACTTTCTAGAATACATATATTTCTATTGTTGTGTAGGATCTGGGCCCGCTGTCCCTCCATCCTTCTCTCCCTCCATCCCTTGTTCAACTCAGACACTAACCACACCACCTTAGAGCCACGCCCACTATTTACCTGAAACCACGCCCATTTTCACCAAGTGGGAGGGGTCAAAAATGAAGGGTGGGGCCTGGCGCCCCCCCATCCTAAAACTTTACCAGCCGCCACTGCCCAAAAACACACCTCCAAAACAGCCACTGCCTTGCTAAGGAAGTTGAGGGTAAAGCTTATGGACTGGCCAAGTATGTCCAGGCAGGAAGGCCACCCATGCTAAGGCAGAGCTGGAGTAGGACAGCATGGTGAACATGTAATGTGTATAGGAAAAAGTACAAGGGGAGCATTGCACAGCAGCCTGCAGCACCAGGAATGTAGATTAGGAGATAAGTACAAAAACAGACATGAACCCAGTGTGAAGTCACCAAATAAATGTGCTGAAGATGAAAATAAACAGATTAGTAAACAATTAAAAACAGTTTGCGCTCAGAACAAGGAAAGCACCGAAGGTAAGAGCACTCATAGCAGAGTAGTCCCACTGGTCACAAAAAAGCACATGAGGACAATAAGGAGAAGAAACTCCACAGACCTGTAGTAGGTGTCATCAGAAAGGAGATCACAGGAGAAGGAGGAGGTTGAACTCAGGGCTGAAGGAAAAACTCGAGAGTGGACAGCAAGCAGGAAGAAATGGTTGGAAACAAAGTGTGAGAGCCAGAATGAAAGAGAAAATGTCTGCAAAAAAGTGTACTGCTCACATAGTAAAGGTGCATAAAAAGAGTAACCACAGTTAATCAGTCAACAGTACTCTATAACAATTTAAAAGAACCGCACTATAAATTTTGTATTAAGTGGATTCTCGAATATCTCAAATAATGTGATAAGATCAAGGCAAAATATTATTCTCCGAACCCAAATGTCAACACAATATATATGTGATAAATTAAATAATTAAAAAAATGTGACTGTATTAAAAAAAACTTTATGCAAATAAAATATAAAAAGTGACAAAAAAGATAGAGTCCGTGACTTTAAGAGTGACTTCAGGTACCAACAGTCCTTATTGCAAATAATTCCACCAATAGTGATTGGAGACTTTAGTGAGTGAAAACATCTCGTGAAAAGGATCCATCACCTATGCAGATATATGCTTACCAGAGGTAAGCTTTAATAAAGCTTATGCCAGAAATCCACTCTGTGGGGACACCACCATCGGTCTCAGCATAGAGGGAGGATCGCCCGGAACTCTACGACAAAAAGGCCAAAAAACTCAGCAATGGGAACCCAGGGAAATAAAAAACACATCCTCCATAGTGTGAATCCGCTTAAACAGCTTATTGAAAGAAGTAAAAGTAGCGCACTTACTAGAAATAACAAATAAAACAGCATGTATAATAAATCAGCCGGCCGGCCTGCATGCACCCGTTCACAGTGGGATAGAAACGATGACGTCAGCGCGTCTGCCTTCCGACGTACGTTTCGTCCTATTGGAAGTTGTCATAGGAACGTAGGAATGTATATACAGTACTGTATATACAATCTCTACAAGTAGTGCCAAAGAACAAAATATCTATGTTTCCAAACCACAGTAAAACAAATGTATACATAGGTTCCGGGTTAAGCAGATTGCACAGTGTATAAGGCAAAAGATCAATCAGCATCTGAAGGACAGACCATACACAGTGCAATCAATGCTGCCAATCATCTCCAGAGGATTAATGTAAAAAACAATAGAACAAATTATGATTGTAAAGACTGTACATGATGATGAAGACTGTGTGAGTGAAGGTATGGGGAGATCAAGAGAAGAAAAGGTGAAGATTGATCCACTGATAAAAGTGGGGGAACCTTTTAAGTGGAGATCAAGGTCAGCCTGATCACAAAGTGCATGGGCCAAGAAAAACTCCTGATGAGACAGTCAAACACCCTGAGATCACTACCACCAATCATATCCCAGAAAAGCTGCAAATCAAAAAAGGCAGTCAATCTATCATATGGTGCAGAATCTTGTTGTGATGAGTCAGATCACAGGAAGCAATTGTAACGCAATTGTTCATTGAGGCCTTGTGGTGCCGCGGTTCATAAGTCATAGAACCAGCAACATTCATGTTGCAGTAATAGGCAATGGCGATCTTTATCTCTGGTCAGTGAGGGAGCCTGGTCAATCACCATACATTTGAGGGTGGGTAGTGGATGATGCGCATGCCCAGTGGCCGTGTTGTCCATGGGGCACCCGCGATCACTCGTGACAGAGCAGGAACGGGAATCAGTGTGTGTAAACACACAGATCCACATCCTGTCAGGGGAGAGGAGTCAGATCGTGTGTTCCTAGTATATAGGAACACCAATCGCTCTCCTCCAGTGGATCTGCTTTCCTGAACCACCCAGAGCTCCATCCGCAGCAGTCAGCTGTAGGGTTCACTACCTTATTGGTGCACTCCTGACCCCAATGGTGTGCATCTGTCACCTGGCCTCAGGTGACCCAACAGTTTGATCAGCCATGGACCCGGCTGATGTGCCACTACCTGCAGATGATCTGTTGCAGGGCATAGTCCACAGACCCGGGACTCAGGAATCTTTCAATTCTATTTGGGGTGACGTTCATGATTCCCTCTGGGCGGCTGCTGACAAATTCAAAGGTTTTTCTGACCGTCGCAGGCGTAAACCTCCTTCTCTACAGTCAGGGGAAAAAGTCTGGCTTTCCACCAGAAACATCAAGCTCCGGATTCCTTCTCTGAAGTTTGCCCCAAGATTCATTGGCCTGTACACTATAACTTCTAAGCTGAATCTGGTTTGTTTCAAACTTCAGATTCCTAAAAGCCTCAAGATCTCCAACTCCTTCCATGTTTCCCTTCTGAAGCCTTTAATCCTCAATAAGTTCTATCATCCTCTCCCTACCATAGCCCCAGTTTCTGAGGATAATCAAGAGTAGGAGGTTAGTCAAATTCTGGATTCCCAGCTCTGTAAGGACATTCTTTAGTACCTTGTGCACTGGAAAGGGTTTGGTCCTGAGGAGAGGTCTTGGATCACTGCAACTGATGTCTTTGCACCTTATCTGTTGAGGAGGTTTCATCTCAGGTTTCCCTCCAAGCCTGGGCCCAAGCAGTACTGTCATGAATCTGCAGAAATCTTCCCTCAGGCATGGCTCCACCCCAGCCTCTAACAGGAAACATTATATTAACCTGTGCACTGTAAGCCAAGCCTTGCTGATCAATATTGTGTATTTAGCTTCCTGTGTGCTTCTTGCCGTGTGTTCTACGTCTGATTCTTTGGATTGTATCCTAACTATCCCTTGTTGTCCTGGACTGCTGCTGCCTCTCTATCCTCCAGTAGCCTTCCATGAGCGTGAGCTGGGAAACCCTGGGGGCCGTGACCTGGAGCCAGTTGCAGTGAAGGCCACCCTCTCCATTAGAGGCCCTGTTGAACACCTACTGGCTCTTAGACTCCACACCCTGGGGAATCTCATGCTCTAGCTCCTAGTGTGATCTGTGTTGATGCTCCAGTGGACCTGCTTTTCTGAACCACCCAGAGCTCCATCCGCAGCAGTCAGCCGTAGGGACCACTAACTTAGCGGTGCACTCCTGACCCCAACGGTGTGCATCTGTCACCTGGCCTCAGGTGACCTGACACACCTGTTCCAGTAACAATTGTCTAAGATGGGAATTCTGTTACTTTGGAGAGATTACCTTGTATTACTTGTTGTGTCTGCAGAACAGGAAGTGAAGTGAAATGTTCAGAGCAGTAAAAAAAACTGCAAATATTACATTTAACCTTTCCATATTTAAAGCTAACAAAACGTTTGTTAAAAAAAATTTAATGTTCAAAAACAGTGTGTCATATGATGGTTTGTACTTTGTGATAATTTTATTTTACAAATAAAAAACAGGGAATAGAGCAGAGCAGAGAAAGGAAAGGCTTCCACCTCAATGTGGTCATTGGGGTGCAGTTGGAATGGTAGCTACTCCTGCCTAAGCATCTCTTCACCTGTATTCTGCACTGACAGCTCAGTCTACAGGGGGAAAGGGTGGTTCTTCAGGTGTAATCAGTCCAGTTGATTTTTTTTTAACTGTAGTACATTTTAACCCTAATTAGTTTGTATTAGCACTTTTAACCTCTTCTAGTGAGTTATAAACTACTTTACTGGTAGAACAATGTATCGTTACAATGTGAAAGGTAACCTGGATCACTTTTAATATGCTGATTATGACTAAATCAAACACAACATAGAAACACACCCTCCATCCCGTTTGTTTTCTCTTGAACAAAAGGTGTGAAAATAATTATTTGCAGAAAGTGATGTGTTTCCCATTCTTTCCAATCAAACCATTGAATATTCAAATATATAACCACATTGTGATAAATGTATAATACAGAATGGGGGCTAATTTTATAAAAACAGAATACATTAATACAAAAAATGTTAACATTGTACAATAAAGGTTATATTTTAACATCCAGTATGCTAGATGCACAGAATGTGAAGCACATAAAGCTCCACAGAGAGGTAGCATTTAGATAACTCATGTATATACAGTATATTAAATATTGGGCCAAGAGGTGGTAACCCTGGAGGCAGTAGACAGCAGCTGTCTTTTATGTACCCTCTACTGTATGTATGGCATCTTCAAAACCCATCAATGTCGGCCCAGGATGTCTTTTGCACATCGTGCCACCTTTACCTTAGGTGCCAGATGACCTTTTCCTGGCACTGCAGCCCATACACAGTTGGTGGTCAGATGATCTTGTTATTTGTTTAAAAAAATCTTGGCAAAACTGGTTAGTTTGCATATTTATACACTGATCACACACCCAACATCACCCTTCTAAAAAATCAATTATCACAACAAGCATTAAAAAAATACATGAAAGCCAGGAGTGTTTCAAAAGGCCGCACACCTTTTTTTTCTGATCCAACCATACTTAGTTGAAAATGATCACATCTATAAGTATGATACCTATAAACTAAATAATTTAGTGACTTAAATCAGTATTGCTGCACCCTTTAAGAAGTGTGTCCTTAAGGAAATACAAAAATCTGAGCACAGCTCTATAACTTAAAATAATATCGATTTGTATAGTTACATACTGTAATTACATAGTTACATAGTTAGTCAGGTTGAAAAAACACACCCAAGTCCATCTAGTTCAACCAAAAAAAATATACAATCCATATACAGACTTCTCCACCCATAGTTGATCCAGAAGAAGGCGAAAAACCCAGCAATGCATGCTCCAATTGGCTACAGCAGGAGAAAAGATTCTTTCCTGATCCCCCGAGAGGCAATGGATTTTCCCTGGATCAAATTTACCTATAAATGTCAGTACCCAGCAGGGCCGCCATCAGGGGGGTACAGACATCACAGCTGTAAAGGGCCCTGGGGCTTGTGTATGTGAGTGGCTGCCATATATACAGGTTTGTGTATGTGAGGGGATGGCATATATACAGGTGTGTGTGTGTGTGTGTGTGTGTGTGGGGCTGACATATATAGAGGTGTGTGGGGAGCTGGCATATATACAGGTGTGTGGGGGGGCTGGCATATATACAGGTGTGTAGGGGGGCTGACATATATACAGGTGTGTGTGGGGGCTGACATATATACAGGTGTGTGGGGGGGTGGGGCGCTGACATATATACAGGTGTGTGAGGGGGCCCTGACCTATATACAGGTGTGTGTGGGGGGGCTGACATATATACAGGTGTGTGGGGGGCTAACATATATACAGATGTGTGTGGGGGACTGACATATATACAGGTGTGTGGGGGGGTGGGCCGCTGACATATATACAGGTGTGTGAGGGGGCGCTGACCTATATACAGGTGTGTGTGGGGGGCTGACATTTATACAGGTGTGTGGGGGGCTGACATATATACAGGTGTGTGGGGGGGCTGACATATATACAGGTGTGTGGGGGGGCTGACATATATACAGGTGTGTGGGGGGGCTGACATATATACAGGTGGGAGGGGGCTGACATATATACAGGATTACTGTAGGGGAGGCTGAGTGCGTACAGGTGAGGTGGCCGGTGTGCGGATTCAGTAGGATGGCCCGTGGGCAAGCCCTGGGGAATGTTGGTGGTCAGGCTCAGGGGTGGGCGGGCAGGCCTAAAGCTGTGTAAGGGGTCCAGAAATTTCTGATGGCTGCCCTGGTACCCATTTATATTATGTACATTTAGGAACAAATCCAGGCCTTTTTTAAAGCAATCTACTGAGCTGGCCAGAACCACCTCTGGAGGGAGGCTATTCCACATTTTCACAGCTCTTACTGTGAAGAAACCTTTCCATATTTTGAGATGAAATCTTTTTTCCTCTAGACGTAAAGAGTGATTCAAGTACACACAAGACATTTTCCTGAAATGTTGGATAATACTGTATAACCAATGGTTAGTATTTTGCTTAACATCTATCAGATAAAGGCATCCACACACAACAGATGACTTTGGTGATGTTTTTCATATTGTATCAGTAAAGTCAGCCAGCATGCTGCCTTAAATAGAGTAAAAGTTTTGAGTGCACTATTGAAGGCAGCACAGGGCCTTCTTTATAAAGTATGTAGGACTAGAGCTATACAAACTACTACATAAAATGGCACATTTTTTGCAGAAATATTATAAGCCTTCTGACTCTTACTTAGGTCCCCTGTACTTCCTTGCCCTCAAAGTTGTTAAATTGAACTTACCCTCAATTATCTAGAAATGCCCAAAAGTTGGAAAATATCACATTTTAAAATAAAAAGTTCCATGCCATGTAAGGAAGCAATCGTGAGGATGCAGGGGGCACTCTGGAGGATGTAAGGGGCACTCTGAAAGATTTAAGGTGGCACTCTGGAGGTACTAGGTACTCCAGAGTGGCTCCTTAATGCCTCCAGAGTGCCCCCTTGGTGCCTCCAGAGTGCTAGCTTAAATCCCCCAGACTGACCCCTTAGTGCCTCAAGAGTGCCCCCTCAATTCCTCCAGAGTGCCCCCTTAGTGTCCACTTGGTGCCTCCAGAGTGCTCCTTTACATCCTCCAGAGTGCTCCCTTAGTGCCCACTGTACTAAGGGGATGCTCTGGAGGAGGATTTACACTGGAGGTACTAAGATAGTTCCTCCAGGTTAGGGTAATGATCCATTTTATTACCTTCTGTGATTTTAAATAATTTATTTTTGTTTATTTATTTTTTCTGTTGTATATTTAATGTCTACAGGTATATTGGTTTTATACATCTTACATATGGTATTTGTAAAGCAGGAGTTAAAATTTTTTTGGTTTCCATCTCGCTTTGGTGTTGACATATCCTTTCTGTGGAGGGCAGTCTTGAGCTGTTACTCACCTAAAGCTGTGTTTCTCTCTGTTTAGTTACAGTGGGCCGCCCGTAACCTGCAAGCTGCCGGGAGGGTGTCGGAACGCTGATTGGAAACTGCACATGTGCAAATTCAGCCAATACATGTGCTGTTGAGCTCGGTCTTTACTCATTCAGCGGGGCATGTGAATTTAAGCCACACCCTGTTGTCCGATCGGAGGCCAGGCAGTCTAACACTGCCCCAGACACGTGGCCTTCTTGGGGTCCCTCCACAGTAGTGGATAGCCAGGACTCAGTCGCAAGTGTGACCTGTGCGACCCTGGTAGTTCCGTCACTGACTTAGTTACTGACCCACAAGTACCATTATGGAAAATACAGACCTGACAGATGTTTTTCACCATTTTTACCCATTATTAGTAGCCTGTGTGATCTCTAGTACTGAATGAAATTATAGAAATTGCTTATCCATTAGTAGTCTGATATGCCTTGAAAGTTTTTGTTAATAGAAGGTTAACTATATTATATATATTAAAAATATGAGTAAAGCTTGTGGCAGATATTTTTTTCTAGCTGCTTTATATTTTCTGTGAAAATAACCTAATTATTATTATTATAATTATTATTACTTTTTGATCCTTCTGGGGGTGTAGAGTTATTTTATTAATTTGGCTTTATAACAGACATCTGTATTCATGCTACTTTCATATGTCCCCATTACATTGTAACATTGAGAGCTCAGCATAAGTCAGGTCTAGAAATAGTAGTGTGAATGTCATTTGGTCCAGTTGCTCTCCTGTCCAGTGTTTATTGCTTACGGTCAGTAGGTCAGTGGTTTCTCACATAGGAATACACACAGAGGAATGTGACAAAGAATTGAACAAGAGACAGATAGATATATTTTATAAGGAGAATCATTGGTTATCTATAATACAGTTAATTAGTTAAGTTAGTTATTTAATATAGTTAGCTAATTAGTTAGCGAGTTAGGAATAGTGTGCAATAATATTCTCAATTATAGTTAATTGTGTCTATGCATTTGTAAGTTTTTGTACAGAAATGTGACCCTTTAGCTTGAAAGAAGGTCACACCATGTTTTTTTTTTAGAATACTTTTATATGTTTCTGTCAATCAAAGTAGTTTAAGTGATGTCAGCTTAAAAGCCATGTACATATTTGGAACAATTACTAATATGGTTATTACACATTTAGCTTAAACTGTATTAGGAAATAACTGCATGATAGGCGGTCTTGTAGGTTTGAGAACAGTATAAAAACGGTGCTACACATGCTCTAAAGGACACACCACTTTGCACAAACATACAATTCTCACACTGAAGATAACATACAGAGAGACTATTTACATAAGGCCTACATGTAGGAAGCATGAGGAGCGGACTCCTCCACCGAGATTTTTAAGTACCGTAGTTTGTTGCCATTCCATAAGTGTGCGCAATTTTAAAGCATGTTATGTTAGGTATCCATTTACTCAGCGTAACATCATCTTTCACATTATACAAAAAAATTCGGCTAACTTTACTGTTTTGTTTTTTTGTATTCATGAAAGTGTAAAAAAATATAATGTTTGGGGTTTTAAAGTAACTTTCTAGCAAAAAATACAAATTTTAAGCACCAAGTGTCAGAAAAAGGCTTAGTCTCCTAGGGGTTAAACCCAAAACAAGATAAAAAATTTTGTGATAACATAAGTAAAAGTAAGCACAATGACATTTAACTTCTCAGGCTAACAAATTAATATTACTCAGGAAATTTGTTGTATGTTTTCATATCTTTTACACTGAAATACAGACTTAGATACTACCATATTCTTGCTGCATGATACAAACAATTTTATTATAATTAATCATTTATCTGACCATATCATCAAACACAAAATAAACATGATAATAAACTATCTTTATAGTGTTTGATTTTACTGACTAAATTGTTTTTGTGTGAGATTGGGGCAATTTAGACAAGCAGTTATAATTTCAAGAGTCAAATTTGTTTTAAGTTATGCTTTTTTGTTTTATTTTCTTTGCTTACAAATTACTATAAACACCGCTGCGATATTAGATACAAAAGCCACTATACCTACTGTATATTATGAAGTCATGACTAATGTGATATATCTGTTATGATTATGTTATGTATCTTACCTGTTCTGTCTGATCATTTGCTACTGCTGAATCTTCCATGACAATGAGATTCTCTGTAGGTACATTCTGAAATGGCTTCAGAAAAGCAATTTCATTCTGCTTTGAGTCAAGAGTAACACACACATCATATGAGAATGGAAAAGGTAGACTTGTATCACTGATCTCAGAAGGGCATCCCAGTGTGAACTGAGGGTACACATTCCCACCCAGAGATCCTAAAGATGTTGGACTGTTAATTTTCCTGAATTTAAAAATCAATGTAACTACCACTGTTATGATAAAGAAAAAAGAAATCACAGCAATAAAAACTATTAAATAGAATTTTACATTAGATGAGGATTCTGACGTATTGGGTTGGCGTCTTATCTCTGGTACAATTTGTTGAACATTTTCTGCAACAACTAAGCTTAAGGTCACAGTTGATGATTGGGATGGGACTCCATTATCCTTTACAAGAACCACAATCTTTTGTCTTAAAGACTCTGTGTCTGGAAGGTCCCGCCCTACTTTGATTTCACCAGAATGCTGACCAATTATAAATATTGATGGATCAGGTACTTGTAATAAGTGATAAGAAAGCCAAGCATTGTGTCCAGAGTCAGCATCTACTGCAATCACTTTGGTCACCAGATAGCCTTTCTCAGCAGAATGAGGAATAAATTCAAATAATGCTGAATCTCCAGTGTCTGATGAAGGGTAGAGGATCTTAGGGGCATTATCATTTTTATCAACAATGCATATCTTTACTGTGACATTACTGCTTAGAGGAGGATTTCCATTGTCTTTGGCCATCACTTGAAACTGAAACTCCCGCAACTGTTCATAGTCAAATGATCTCTGAGCATATATAATCCCAGTAATTGAGTTTATAGAAACATAAGATGACACTGGGATACCATCAATGTTATTACTAAGAATGGAGTAGCTGGTTTTAGCGTTTTCATTGATATCACAGTCTGATGCATACATTCTGTGTATAGAAGTTCCCTGTGCATTATTCTCTTGTATATAGACAGTATAACTTGATTTCTCAAAAACAGGAGCATTGTCATTTAGATCTAATACAGTGAGCTGTATGGTTTTGTCGGTGGACAGTTGAGGCAATCCATTATCCATAGCTTTGATTAATATGTTATATTTAGGCATTTTCTCTCTATCAATATTTTCAGCTGTCACAAGTTTATAGTAATTTGCAGATGATGATATTAATTTAAAGGGTAAATTATCAGAGATTTCACAGACAACCTCACCATTCTCACCAATGTCCAAATCCTGTACATGAATTAATGCTACAATTGTATCTGGTGGAGAATTCTCTGGAATTTCAGTTGAGAGTGATGTTATTGTAATTTCAGGGGCATTGTCATTGATATCAACAATTTTTATTAAGACTTTGCAATGGTCAATAAGTCCTCCTCCATCTTTGGCTTCTACAGTTAATTCGTACTTCTCTTTAGCCTCGTAGTCTAAATTTCCAATTAATTTAATCTCTCCGTTTGATGGTTCTATAGTAAAAATTGAGTATAAACTTTCTGGAATATCATGAAATGAATATGTTATTTCTGCATTTGAACCTACATCTTCATCATGAGCAGTAAGCTGAAGAACCAAAGAATTTAAAGATGTGTTTTCATTCAACTGTATTTCATATGTATCTTTTTCGAATTTAGGAAAGTTGTCATTTGCATCATTGACTATAATCTTTATCAGAGCAGTACCAGATTTGGGAACCTGTCCACCATCTAAAGCAGTTAATATTATTTCATGAATATTTTGTTTTTCTCTGTCCAGGAATTTTTCTAGTATAAGCTCTGGAGATTTTATTCCATTGTTGGTCATTTTAATTCCAAGTTTAAAGTATTCATTTTTGCTAATTGTATAATCCTGTACAGAATTGATACCCAAATCAGGATCCTGTGCATGTCCTAAAGGAAGATGTGCTCCAGGTATTGCAGCCTCACTGATCACTATATCAAAGATATTTTTGGAAAAAGATGGAGGATTATCATTTATATCTTCAATTTCCACATTAATTGTGTACAGGTGTAATGGATGTTCAATCACGGCTTCAAAACTTAATACGCAGTTCTGTTTTATTTCACATAGCATCTCTCTGTCTATTCTTTCTGCAATATAAAGGTCTCCATTTTCAAAATTAACAGCGAAGTACTGAATTTTGCCTCTTGGAACAATATGGAAATTTCTAAGTGATAATTCCTTTGCATTGAGCCCCAGATCTTTTGCAATATTTCCTATTACAAATCCTTGTTTCAAATCTTCTTGTATATGGTAGTAAAGCTGAGAAAATATAGGTTTAATTGAAAAGGAAATGATAAAATATACTACCTGCCAGTCCATTGTTATTCTGCATCCTTTAATCTTCATTTCTATATAGTCTGATTTTCTCCAGTGTTTCCTTTAATTGTGTAAAGCGTAAAGATGAAATATGTATATCCCCTTTTGAAGTGAATTGTAAGACAGTGGTTATGGATCCTCTTCTGTTCCATATCTTGAAGGTTTTTGCTGTGACAGCAGTGGAAGAAGTAGAAGGCCGTTGTGCTAAACTGAAATATGTAGGCAACCAGTGCCACTTAGAGCTTTTTTGGGAGAACTGCAGCAACAATGCTTACACAAAATGTATAACGTGTCTTTTAACAGGGCTTAATTATCATATTCTAAAAAACAATCTTCTTTAAGAAATTTTTAATGGTGTATAAAAATGTATTTGATTTATTTTTTTTTATTTTACTTTCCATTTTTGTGAATTTTTTTTCTTTTGTAGTAAAGCTTTGTTGCATGATTTAGTAAAATACATTGTCAAAAGGAATATAAAAATAAATGCTGTAAATGTCTATGAGTGATTTTATTGATGACCTCCGGGGAACTGAAAAAAAAGAACTACCTTTGCGCTCCCCTGCACTACAAGGATTAAATGCTCAGTTTTTCCTAGAGTACCAGTAAAAAGGACCACCAGCCAGAGTTCTGAAGAGAAGAGGCTTTGATGGGACACTCGCATGCAAAAAGAGGAATGCGGAAACAAGGGATATGGTAACACGCAGGCGTATTTAAAAAATGTAAGATAGAATGATAATCCATGTTATAAATATAATATAATGTTATAAAAATCGAAATACAAATATAAATACAAAATACATACAGAATAAATATAGAATATAAAGTCCTGCTGGCAGTTCCATATTTTAATTACATACTTTCGTCAAATCCATCATATTGAGGAGTATTCAGTAATATTGTTCAAATAGCAATGAGGATCAGCAAAGTACAGTAACCCATGCTAACCAATCAGATGTCAGGTTCCTGCAGTCAGATCTCTTAAAGGGTGATTTCTGGTTAGTTACAGAGGTTAAGTGATATTTTCATAGCTTATTCATTCCTGGTATGGTTCATTTACCAAGCCCACTGGTGTAGCTGTAATTTGCAGAACATTTTTTTGTTCTACTAGCCTTAATAGTTTTACAAACAAGATTTAACATATAAGTAGCAAAAACAGGCATAGTGGCTTTGCTAACCTAAGTTGAAATTATTGTCTGCTGTTTCTTGCTTCTTACCTCCTTGCAGCAGTGGTTCTGCTAAGATCTGTGATTCCATTCACATGTGCTTCTTGCTTCTGGCTTCACCTATGGGCATCCCCTGCTCCACTGTAGATTTAAATTTGTTTATTTTCTATCACTTGCTGGCCCACCTCTCAGTTTTCTTCCCTATATAAGACATGCTCAGTGCACCCCAAGTTGTCTGAGCAATGTCCAAGTTTTCTGAGCTCCTGTTTGCCTAGTAGTACTTGTATTCAATGTCTGACCTCCTATGTACTGACCCCTGGCTGTCTCTATCATTTTTACTTGCCTGCCACCTGCCCTGACCTCAGCTTGTTTCCCAGGTTCTCTTCTGTGCCCTGCCATTTGTACTCTGCATACATGAGTTGTCTCCATATCGTCAGCTGGGCGTTCCTGGGGGGGAAGCGATCTGGTTCCAGCTTGCTGCAAGTTAATCTCTGCTATTAGGGGCCCAGGTGAAGAAGCAGGCTAGGGCTCAGGCTCCGTTCACATCTGACCTATTCGAAATTGTGGCAAATTGAGGGACAATTGTGCGATTCCATTACTTCTTAATGACACCCCAATCGCAGTACGCATTGCAGGACTTTTTTCTGAGTGACAGCATCGCACGTTGCGATGTGTCACTTTTGCAGCACAATTTTCATGCAACAATCCCCAGAAAATGACGCCATGATTAGGGTATCATTAAGAAGTGATGGCATCGCACAAGCGTCCTGCGATTTGTACTCGCAGGCAGAATCGTGGTGATTCAGCCTGCAATTCGGATCACTCAGGTGTGAATGGAGCCTTAGACTCCACTCCTTGGGGTTCCCCAAGCTGGTATTCTACAAAGTCACATTACCACAGAAACCTGACACCTGTATTCTGGTAAAATTATATTTTGTCCATAGCTTTGAAAAGAAAATGTGGATGTATAGTGGTGTCCACATAGCAAGTAATTACTTTAACATTTACTCTATATAATTAGAATACAGTTTTACACAAGCTCCCTTTTTCTTTCTTAAAACTATATATCTGTTGATCCTGGATTAGATGTCACTGGTACAAAATAGGCTCTACACAAAGAAAAATGTATGAGCAGCAAGAAACTCAGTTAATCCTCTGTCAAAATTGGCAATTGATGCTGCAAGAAAAACATACCTATTAACACCTTGTGAGCTCTCCATGGACTCTAGTCTATGGCCAAGTAGCACCATGGCAAGAAACCATGTACATGGAAAAAATGACAAGTGTAAAAGGGTGCCCCAAAATTTACTTTGCATACAAGCCCTTTTTCAAACTATTTTATAATGGTAAAAGATTCCCTTGTTATTTTTTGCCTGATTACAGCTGTTACTTGTTCTAGAATATACATGCATCATCACAGACACAAAAGTTGGGTGACTTGGAAACCCCAACAAATGCTCCTTTATACCCAAGATTTCATGATTTTGTAATAAAGCACATGCAGTTTAACCAATTCATTATTGGAAAAAGGCTAAACTATAGACACTGTGTTCCAAAAGAAATATCCCTCCAGAGTAACAATGAAAAAGGAATTTATGTAATATGTTGTTTTACTAGTTCAGCTCTTACACCGGTTATGGCCTTATGTACAAGGTACATTTCCACTATGGGCCTATTGATTCAACAATAACCTTTTCTTTACTTAAAATAAAACAAAATAACAAAAAAATAATATTTTACAATATTCTACAATTTCTTCTTTATAACATGACAATATTTTTTTTTTCAATTTTTCTATTTTTTTTAAAGCTCCATTAAAATCGAAAAACAATTGAAAAAAAGTTAAAAAGATGAAATTTTAACTTACAATTTAAATTGTACTTTTTTTTAAACAAAATCAGCAGAAAAAAAGATTTGTAAGGAATGATGGAGAGGAAGGAGTTAATTAGGGATTAGGGTTACAAAAGGGCTACTGAGGGGTTAAATAGGAAAACGTTTTAATATGTGTTTTAAGCTTGCAAAGTTCTTTTAACTGAATTCACATGCAGATCATAGGTAACCTCCCTGATCTGCTATAAATAAACAAAAAAAGTTATAATGAAGTGATAGCATTTCATCACAGGATCTCCTCTTGTGTTCTGATAGTCTGTTCACACCATTGACACGGTATATAAAACATGCCCAAGCTATTGCCAGTGTAGTGTAGTGTAGGCCTGCAAGGGAAAAGGGGCTGGGCATACTACACACACCTAAATTTCAATTATGTTTTTGGGGGCTTGTGTAGCATGCTTGAGTGGTTAAATATATTATACAAATACGTTATACATTGTCTATATAGCCTACTGAAAGTCTATAAATCACTGTCCTTAAAAAAGGGCGATAAAAAAGAGAAACAAAACAACTTTAGTGCAACTGTAGTGCAAGGGGGTTCATGATTGCATACAAATTGAAATTGTTTAGGTTTGACCTCATATTTCATGATTTTGCTAAATCTTAAGGTAAATTGTATAATGTATGGCCAGCCTCAAAGTTAAATGTGTAAAGTTTTTTTTTTTTAATGCATTTTGTATATATGTTCATATATATGTCAGACTGACATTTAAAATATATATATATATTGATTAAATATAATTGAGCTTAGAATCAGATATAAGAAATGTGCCATGAACAATATATAATGACCTGACACAAAACATCAGCTGTTTTAATGCCTTAAAGCTGTTATTCTCCATGCCAAGAAAATTGAACTATTGTCTCTTTATCTAAATTCACCAACATTTACTATAATTACCCGTTTACATATTTTATTTTGAACTATATATATTTCGTCATGGATACATTTACTACTAAACTGGCTAATCAAATTTCCAAGTAACACTTTATCCATCCACTCTATTTACTAAACCTAGGGAGTGCACATGTGGTGCAGCTGTGCATGGTAGCCAATTAGCTTCTAACTTCAGCTTGTTCATTTAAGCTCTGACTTAAAAACCTGGAAGCTGATTGGTATCTATGCAGAGCTGTGCCAGATTTTGCACTCTCCAGTTTTAGTAAAGCAACTCCCTTTTGCTTAACTTCAGCCCCGGAAGAATTTACCCCCTTCCTGACCGGGCCATTTTTTGCGATACGGCGATACGTCGCTTTCACTGACAATTGCTTGGTCCTGCGATGCTGTACCCAAACAAAATTGACGTCCTTTTTTCACACAAATAGAGCTTTCTTTTGGTGGTATTTGATTACCTCTGCAGTTTTTATTTTTTGCGCTATAAACAAAAAAAGACAGACTGTTTTGAAAAAAAAAAAAAACAATATTTTTTTACTTTTTGCTATAATAAATATCCCCCAAAAATATATAAAAAACGAATTTCTTCCTCAGTTTAGACCGATATGTATTCTTCTACATTTTTTTGGTAAAAATTAAATCGCAATAAGTGTATATCAATTGGTTTGCGCAAAAGTTCTAGGGTCTACAGAATAGGGGATAGATTTATGGCATTTTTATTATTATTTTTTTTTACTAGTAATGGCGGCGATCTGCGATTTTTATCAGGACTGCGACATTATGGCGGACAGATCGGACACTTTTGACACTATTTTGGGACCATTGACATTTATACAGCGATCAGTGGTATAAATAGCAACTGATTACAGTATAAATGTCATAGGCAGGGAAGGGGTTAACACTAGGGGGCGATCATGGGGTTAATTGTGTTACCTGGGGAGTGATTCTAACTGTGGGGGTATGGGACTGCCTGGGTGAGGAGAGCGATCTGTTGTTCCTAGGCATTAGGGATGGGCTATCTGTTCGAGTTGAACATGAGTTTGACTCGAACATTGGCTGCTCGCCCGTTTGCCGAACAACGAACAATTTGGATCCCGGATCCTGCCTCCACCGGAGGCACATAGCCAATGACGCGGCACCAGCTTGACAGCTCTTATGTAGCTGAGGGCAGAGCCACCGGTCACGTGACCCCATACCCCTCTGACAAGGCGAAACACCGGGGTTTCCCAGTGATGTGTACGGGTGACCCCACCCCCCGATGCAATGGGAATCATGCGTTGCATTAGAGGGGGGCGGGGTCACCCGTACACGTCACTGGGAAACCCCAGCGTTTCCCCTTGTCAAAGGGGGATGGGATCATGTGACGGGTGGCCCCGCCCTCAGCTAAATAAGAGCTGTCAAGCTGGTGCTGGCTGGGTGCCCCCGGTGGAGGCAGGATCCTGTGAGCGTTCCTCGCTGGAATCACTTGAGATCATCCATCGCTGGAGATCAAGAATTGGATTACATCGCTGGAGTAGGAGCATGGGTTTATTGGATTAAATCGCTGGAATCTCTTTTTTATTATTTATTTTTTTATTTTTAAAAAAGGACTTGTCCCAAGCCATCTCCTGTGGTTTTTTAACATTCTGACACTTTCTTTTTGTGAAATGGTAGGGGTACAATGTACCCCTTACCAATTCACATGTGGGGGGGCTGGGATCTGGGTGTTCCCTTTGTTAAAGGGGGCTTCCAGATTCCGATAAGCCCCCTGCCCGCAGACCCCCGCAACCACAGGGCAAGGGTTGTGGGGATGAGGCCCTTGTCCCCATTAACATGGGGACATTCTCCCCATGTTGAGGACATGTGGCCTGGTACGGTTCGGGAGGGGGGCACTCTCTTGTTCCCCCCTCTTTTCCTGTGGCCTGCCAGGGTGCGTGCTCGGATAAGGGTCTGGTGTGGATTTTTGGGGAAACCCCACGCCATTTTTTTTAAATTTTGGCGCGGAGTTCCCCTTAATATCCATACCAGATCAGAAGGGCCTGGTAATGGAATTTTGGGGGACCCCCACGCATTTTTTTTTTCAATGACTTTTAATTACTTTTATGTGTATTGTCGGGACTGACAATTCATTAATAGTCGGCATTAGCTCTAGCACTTTTAAATTACTTTTTTCCTTTAGAAATGTCATTTTGCTCTGGGACTGTTATAAACATGGGAAACATGCGCTACTTTACAGGCATACTATAGACACCCCCCAGGTATGAAATTTAGAGGAATATTTAACTTTTATTGTTTCACTATAAGCATTATTAAAATCACCACTGCTCCCGAAAAAATGGCCGTTTTTAAAACCTTTTTTTGCATTGATACATGTCCCCTGGGGCAGGACCCGGGTCCCCAAACACTTTTTATGACAATAACTTGCATATTAACCTTTAAAATTAGCACTTTTGATTTTTTATGTTCGTGTCCCATAGACTTTAATGGTGTTCGCGTGTTCGAACAAATTTTTTGCCTGTTCGCATGTTCTGGATGCGAACCAACAGGGGGGTGTTCGGCCCATCCCTACTAAGCATTAGGAACAACAGATCGCTCTCCTCACCCCTGACAGAATGGAGATCTGTCTTTTTACATTGACAGATCTCCGTTCTCTCCTTCTCAGGGGCAATCACGAGTAGCTGGCGGCCATCGGGGCCGCCGGCCACGTGCACGAGCTCCTACTTCACGCGCTCTATACTCCTTACAGCACCCGCCGTACAGCTATGGCAAATCGCACAGGAGTGCCATTGTGCCGCCGTCAAACGATGGCGGGCGGGCGGTAAGTGGCTAAATAAACCTGAAAAAGACCTGATAGCTGACTACTAAGCTGATGACCAAAAGCAAAGAATCCTGCAAATCATGATTTTCTAGAAACACCAACTCCATTCTATTCTTTCCTTAACAATCCATGAGTCTGAGCACACATACTTTTAGAAAGTTAGTTTAACCCCTTTACTCCCAAATTAAAACAAATCTTAATGCCTAAGCCCAATTTTGCAACTTTGACATGTGTTGGTAAAACTGTACATATAATTACATCTGCTTTGTGCATCCAGGTGGCTTATACCTTGCTATTTTCTGGACAAATAAGGCTTTCATTTGTTGGTAAATGTTAATTGAGATTTCATGATTTTTTTTTTATTTTCAAAGGAAAACTCGCCCAAAATAGTAAAAAAATATATATATTTCTTGCTACTACCATAAGCTACCACGAAAGAACAAGCCAAAATAAATTTTCCTGGTGACCTGGAGTCTCAGTGAGACCCCGGACTCTGTGCTGGGAGCATGCAGTGCAGCACGCTCCCAGTACAAAGGGAGACACTGTACATACAGTTAGGTCCATAAATATTGGGACACCAACACAATTCTAATCTTTTTGGCTCTATACACAACAATGGATTTGAAATAAAACGAACAAGATGTGCTTTAACTGCAGACTTTCAGCTTTAATTTGAGGGTATTTACATTCAAATCAGGTGAACGGTGTAGAAATTACAACAGTTTGTATATGTGCCTCCCACTTTTTAAGGGACCAAAGGTAATGGGACAGATTAACAATCATCCATCAAACTGTCACTTTTTAATACTTGGTTGCAAATCCTTTGCAGTCAATTACAGCCTGTAGTCTGGAACACATAGACATCACCAGACGCTGGGTTTCATCCCTGGCGATGCTCTGCCAGGCCTCTACTGCAGCTGTCTTCAGTTCCTGCTTGTTCTTGGGGCATTTTCCCTTCAGTTTTGTCTTCAGCAAGTGAAATGCATGCTCAATCGGATTCAGGTCAGGTGATTGACTTGGCTATTGCATAACATTCCACTTCTTTCCCTTAAAAAACTCTTTGCTTGCTTTCTCAGTATGCTTCGGTTCATTGTCCATCTGCACTGTGAAGCGCCGTCCAATGAGTTCTAAAGCATTTTGCTGAGTATGAGCAGATAATATTGCCAGAAACACTTCAGAATCCATCCTGCTGCTTTTGTCAGCAGTCACATCATCAATAAATACAAGAGAACCAGTTCCATGGGCAGCCATACATGCCCACGCCATGACACTACCACCACCATGCTTCACTGATAAGGTGGTATGCTTTGGATCATGAGCAGTTCCTTTCCTTCTCCATACTCTTCTCTTCCCATCACTCTGGTACAAGTTGATCTTGGTCTCATCTGTCCATAGGATGTTGTTCCAGAACTGTGAAGGCTTTTTTAGATGTTGTTTGGCAAACTCTAATCTGGTCTTCCTGTTTTTGAGGCTCACCAATGGTTTACATCTTGTGGTGAACCCTCTGTATTCACTCTGGTGAAGTCTTCTCTTGATTGTTGACTTTGACACACATACATCTACCTCCTGGAGAGTGTTCTTGATCTGGCCAACTGTTGTGAAGGGTGTTTTCTTCACCAGGGAAAGAATTCTTCGGTCATCCACCACAGTTGTTTTCCGTGGTCTTCCGGGTCTTTTGGTGTTGCTGAGCTCACCGGTGCGTTCTTTCTTTTTAAGGATGTTCCAAACAGTTGATTTGGCCACATCTAATGTTTTTGCTATCTCTCTGATGGGTTTGTTTTGTTTTTTTCAGCCTAATGATGGCTTGCTTCACTGATAGTGACAGCTCTTTGGATCTGTGCATGGCTATCATTAAAGAAGACTGTTTAGATGTCTGTGTTTTTGAATGCATTTGATCTCCTGTCATATTGTTAGTGCATTTTTAACTAGTTGAATAAAAAAAATTGTATGGTTTTACACTATGCAAAGGCCTGTATTGGAGTCATGTATAAAGAGAAGTGGGAGCCATTGTAACTCTTGTTTGATGGATTGCTGAAGAGTCTGCAAACTGTCCAAAGGGTGAATTATTTGTATCGAAAACCACTGTTTGACCTCCTATTTATATGAGTAGTGGGGTCCACCTCAAAAGGTGAGAGTACATCTGTTGTGGCACGGTGGTGGTGTTACACAAATGTATGCAGACTATAGAAGGCATGGTGGATAACTCTTAAAGATGCAGTCACAGTGTTTTCATCTTCTATATAAAAAAATGTTTGCTTCAAAGGACTGTTTTTTGATGAATGGGACGTTCTCTTTTTAGATATTGAAAGTTTATACTGATTCACTTATCACTTGTATACGGTTTCAAATGCATGACACAGTATTATTTATGGTTGGTTTAGTCATACATTAGTTATATAGTGCTTAAAGAGAGCGCTGTATCATACTCTCTGGTTAATTTTATAATTTATGTGAAGTGATACCACATAATGGTGTTTAGCAGATCTTTTTCAGATTAATCACTGTGTTTTGAGCTATATTTATTTATTGTCATATATTGGTGTAGCACAGGGGTCATATATATATTTTAGTCTTTATACTTATATTGACTGTTGTCAGATTACATCCACAGAAACCCGGTTTCTGTGGATGTATAAATTATTTCAGCAATAAAAGCATTGTTTTGTTTACCTACTTATATATCCATTTTAAAGCTATTACTTTAATACTTTTATATACGTTATTACTTCTATATACTTAAGCTCAGTGTTGCTGTTGTTTCTCCCTGTTGGCAGTAGGTGTCACAGGTACCTCAGGAAATAAATGAGATGCCACAGTAATACTGAGTTATGAATATTTATGTTCCACCTGACCAACCAATTGGAGGGTGGATCTTGTCTCTCTTCTCCCCAGGCTGTGGCCTGGGGAGGGTGTGTGATATACAGCTTTGTGACTATTCCAGGGGAATTTGTATGTACTCAGTACAAATCTTGGTAGCATATGACCTCTGCCAGTATAGTATGGTCATGCTGCTGGAGCCCCTGAACTCAGAGAGCCCCACAGAAGACAGAAGTCTAGTTGGAGAAGAAGTGATAACTGGGATGGAGTACCAGATGGGACTCTGATGCTAAAGATCCTATGGACAAGGAACTTGTGGAGAGGCTGCTGTTGCAAATGGAGGTGCTAATTATAACATACCGGTAAATAAATAATAAATAAATAAATAAATATAACAAGCTCAGTTTTAGAAAGATTAAGTTTGAGGAAGTGGTGTGACATCCATACCGATATGTCATTTAGTAAGTTTGAGATCCGTGAGAAGATCGAGGGGGTGAGTTGAGGAGTGGAGAGATAGATCTGGCTGTCATCGGCATAGAGGTGGTATTGGAAGCCATTGGAAGTTATCAACTGGCCCAGGGAAGAGGTATAGAGTGAGAATAGGAGAGGCCCAAGGACAGAGCCTTGGGGTACCCCAACAGAAAGAGGAAGGGGAGTGGAGGAGATGGAGTTGTAAGTGACACTGAAAGTGCACTGAGATAGGTAGGAGGAGAACCAGGATAATGCAGAATCACGGAGGCCAAGGGAGTGTAGTTTGCTGAGGAGGAGCAGGTGATCAACTGTGTCAAAAGCAGCAGAGAGGTCTAAAAGTATGAGTATGGAGAAGTGGTACTATACAAAATCATTGCACAGAGCAGGTAGATATAGCATATTCGTTATTTTAAAAAAAGTTTAGGTTTGCAATCACTTTAAGGGAATTTCTCAACAAAAAGAAGGTTCATGACGCAATAAATTCCATATTCATACCAAGGATGTATGATACAAAATCCACATTTGTATACTGACCCATCAATTTGAAATTTAAATAATACAATATGAATTATACAAGACACAGAGTTAAGTTGTCCATATACTAGTAGAATTTAGTGTGAGATTTTTAGTTTTAATACTATTCATTTGATTTCTTAATCAATAGTGGGGTCAATTTGACATTCATTTTCAACCACAGTGATGAGAACATTTTAAAGGAGGCACTGAAAAATGTTCACATATGAACTTCTAAGAGTGAATAAGGTTTTTGTTTTTTTTTTAACGTTAAAAGCACATTACATTTTTAGGAACTTTTGAATGGCATTTGTGAAATCTTTGAATGTACAGAGAACTTTTGTGTGCATTTTTATAAGGACGTTGGTTAGAAAAATCTACTAGTGTATGGCCAGCTTAATGAACAGTTTAACCACTTCCTGCCTGGCCTATAGCAGAATGACGGCCGGGCGGTGGTTCAGTTATCAGTCTGACACACCGCTACACTGATCTCGGTAAAGAGCCTCTGACAGAGGCTCTTTACCACGTGATCAGCCGTGTCCAAACACGGCTGATCACGATGTAAACAGGAAGAGCCGTTGATCGGCTTTTCCTCACTCGCGTCTGACAGATACGAGTAGAGGAGAGCTGATCGGTGGCTCCCCTGATGACGGGGGGGTATGCGCTGATTGTTTTTCAGCGCAGCCCCCCCCACTCCGCGGATGCCCACACTGGACCACCAGGGACGCCACCAGGACCACCAGGGATGCCCACAATAGATGGATGACCAGGGATGCCAACCTAGACCACCAGGGATGCCAGTAAGTGCCCAGATAATGCCAATTGGTGCCCAGACACCTTGCCAGTCAGTGCTAGTCAGTCAGTGCCTGCCAGATGTCTCCTCATCAGTGAATGCTGAGCAGTGCCATCTATCAGTGTTCATCAGTGCCGCCCATCAGTGTCCATCAGTGCCACCTATCAGTGCCCATTTGTGCCCATCAGTGCCCACCTATCAGTGCCAATCAGTGCCCATCTGTGCCACCTATCAGTGCCACCCATAAGTACCAATCAGTGCCGCCTATCAGTGCCCATCTTTGCCACCTATCAGTGCCCATCAATGTCCATTAGTGCTGCCTATCAATGCCCATCAGTGGTGCCCATCAATGCTGCCTATCAGTGCCCATAAGTGCTGCCTATAAGTGCCCATCATCAATGCCCATCAGTTCCAACTCATTGGTGCCACCTCATCAGTGCCCATCAGTGCCACCTTATCAGTGCCCATTAGTGCAGCCTCATCAGTGCCCATAAGTGACGGCGAAAACTGATTTATTTACAAAATTTTATAACAGAAACAAAGAAAAACTTTCTTTTCAAAATTTTTGATCTTTTTTATTTGTTGCGCAAAAAAAATGCCAGCAGTGATCAAATACCACCAAAAGAAAGCTCTATTTGTGGGAACAAAATGATAAAAAAAATTTGTTTGGGTACATTGTAGCATGACCGCGCAATTGTCATTCAAAATGCGACAGTGCTGAAAGCTAAAAATTGGCTTGGGCAGGAAGGGACAAAAGTTCCTGGTATTGAAGTGGGTAATCCTTTTATGTCCAAAGATCATTAATTCCAAGATGGTCAGGGCAGATTTAGCACAAACAAGGCTTTCATTGATAAACTTAATACATTTACACCTGTTGGTGTTTTTATTTTTTTCTGTATTTTAGGTTTTTTAATGCATAACACTTTTTTATTTTTAATACTGCTTGAAAGTGGCAGTGTTCATCTGCAGATTACAGGCTTTATTTGCTTTTTTCATTGAACCCTCTAGCTTTCATATGACCATAGTGATTGCATGAACAGGAACCATGCAGACTGGTTACCATATTGACAATGGGGACCGATGGTGTCAGCTAGGATTGAAAGCCCCCAAGTGCAGTGCCAGCTAGAATTTCTGAAATTTTGTAAATGTATACCCAGCATAGCACATGCTGGGGAACATATATACAGTATACAGCTGATGGGTGGGAAGAGGGTTAATGAACAATCATTGCTCTATAATTAAACAACTTAAAAAGATTTCTCAGAGTCAATACCACAGTGGTGAGCTGATAAGGAGTGAATATGGTTAAAACTACAATATATATTTTACTACTAATTGGTAGTGGTCAGAAAAGGAATTTCTATAATAGCCTAATTAGCAGCAGTGTTTACAGTTTTAGACACTGAAGAAAGCAATATTTTTAGGCAAGCATACATGGAGTTAAAGTGACACCACTTAATAGCCAACACAGTAATTTGTTTTTTTCTAGTCAATGCATGTTTGTTGCTTTAACTGCATTTTTCCTCTTTAAGCAGACTGTGCTTCTAAAATTGAATTATTGCTTCTATGCCTTGACTGTTATGGAATCTGAAATAATACTCCCTTACCTGTTGAGCCTGATCAATTGAAATTTCCGAATCTTCTGTATCAATGAGATTCTCTGTGGGTACATTCTGAACTGGCTTCAGGTAAGCAATTTCATTCCGCTTTGAGTCAAGAGTCACACACACATCATATGAGAATGGAAAAGGTAGACTTGTATCACTGATCTCAGAAGGACATCCCAGTGTGAATTGAGGGTACACATTCCCACCAAGAGATCTTAATGATGTTGGACTGTTTGCTTTTCTAAATTTAAAAATCAAAGTAATCACCACTGTTATGATGAAAAAAAGAGAAATAACAGCAATGAAAACTATTAGATAGAATGTTACATTAGTTGAGGATTCTGAAGTACTTGGTTGCCGTCTTATCTCTGGTACAACTTGCTGAAAATGTTCTGCAACAACTAAGCTTAAGGTCACAGTTGATGTTTGGGATGGAACCCCATTGTCCTTTACAAGGACCACAATCTTTTGTCTTAAAGACTCTGTGTCTGGAATGTCTCTTCCTACTTTGATTTCACCAGTATGTTGACCAATTATAAATAGTGATGAATCAGGAATCTGTAATAAGTGATAAGAAAGCCAGGCATTGTGTCCAGAGTCAGCATCAATCGCAATCACTTTGGTCACAAGATAACCTTTCTCAGCAGAATGAGGGACAAATTCAAATAATGCTGATTCTCCAGTGTCTGATGAGGGGTAGAGGATCTTAGGAGCATTATCGTTTTTATCAACTATACATATCTTCACTGTCGCATTACTACTTAGAGAAGGATTTCCACTGTCTTTGGCCATCACCTGGAACTGAAACTCCCGCAACTGTTCATAGTCAAATGATCTCTGAGCATAGATAATTCCAGTAATTGAGTTTATGGAAACATAAGATGATACTGGGATTCCATCAACGTTATTACTAAGGACAGAGTAACTAAGTTTAGCATTTTCATTGATATCACAGTCTGATGCATGGATTCTGTGTATAGAGGTCCCCTGTGCATTATTCTCTTGGATATAGACAGTATAAGTTGATTTCTCAAAAACAGGAGCATTGTCATTTACATCTAAGACAGTGAGCTGAATGGTTTTGTTGGTGGACAGTTGAGGTAATCCATTATCCACAGCATTAATTGTTATGTTGTAGTGGGTATTCTTCTCCCTATCAATATTGGAAGTTGTAATTAGTTTATAATAATTAGCAGAAGATAATATTAACTTAAATGGTATCATGTTGGATACTTCACAGACAATCTCTCCATTCTCTCCACTGTCTACATCATGAACATTAATTAATGCTACAATTGTATCTGGAGGAGAATCCTCTGGAATTGTAGATGAAAGAGAAGTGACCAATATTTCAGGAGCATTGTCATTGATATCAACAACCAGCACTGAGACTTTGCAAAGACCCGCAAGACCTCCACCATCTTTGGCTTCCACAGTTAGTTCATATCTTTTTTTCACCTCATAGTCCAGAGTTCCTATAACTTTAATATCTCCATGCACTGGATCTATTGTAAAGACTGAGTAAATGCTTTGTGGAATATCACGAAATAAATATGTTATTTGTGCATTCGAGCCTTCATCTTCATCTTCAGCCTTTAGCCAGAGAACCGAAGAATTAACTGGTATATTTTCATTTAGGCTGATCTTGTAAGTGGGTTTATTAAATCTTGGGAAGTTGTCATTTATATCAAGAACTATAATTTTTATAAGAGCGGTGCCACTTTTAGGAGGTTGGCCCCCATCTATAGCTGTTAGAACAAGTTCATAAATACTTTGTTTTTCTCTGTCTAGAGGCTTCTCTAGAATGAGTTCTGGCGATTCAATTCCATCATCAGTCATTTTTTGTCCCAGTGTAAAATATTCATTTACACTGATCATATAATTTTGTACAGAATTGGTGCCTAGATCTGGATCTTGTGCATGGCCCAAGGAGATCCTTACACCAGGTAATGCAGCCTCACTAATACCTATGTCAAAAATATTTTTTGAAAAAGTAGGAGGGTTATCATTTATATCCCTAACGTCCACTTTAACTGTGTACAACTGTAAAGGGTTTTCAACCACAGCTTCAAAGCTTATCAAGCAGTCTTCTCTTATCTCACATAGCATTTCTCTGTCTATCCTTTCTGCAGCATACAGTTCCCCATTTTCAAAATTAACACTGAAATACTGTATTTTGCCTCTTGAGACAATATTGAAACGTCTGAAAGATAATTCCTTTGCCTTCAGCCCCAGATCTGTTGCAATGTTCCCTATTGAGGATCCTTGCTTCAATTCTTCAGGTATTGAATAGTAAATCTGTGCAGAAATATGCTCAAATATGAAGCAAAGAAAGAATAGTACCTGCCAGTCCATTGCTTTCTGTCCATTGTTCTTCATATCCATAGTAGCTGATATAGATTTCCTTTAATGATACCAAAATAGTACAGTTGACTTTGAAATTCCAATTTCTTTTCAGTAAATTGATGGGGAGTTAGTAAAAATCCTCTGATGCCTTGTGTTGCAGGCTTTTACTGTGACATGTTAGTAGAAAGCAAGAGCTCCTTGCACTAAGCTACAATATACAGGCACTCAGCACCACTTAGAGCTTTTTTAAGGAATTGCAGAAAAACTGCTTACAGAACATTTATGTGATTTCTTGCATTAGTATTTTAGCAACATTATGAGTATTTACTTATTGGTATTGCCTTTAAAAATGGGGTTTTATTAGAATTCTATTTATCTACAGATAAAAAAGTATCTATGAACTAAAATGGCACAAACCTTTTTATTACATAAAATGCTTAGACATTTAATCATGACATCATGTTAACAGCATAATCTTAGTGGGACTACATGCTTTTAAATGTAATTCGTTTTATAGGAAAATAATGACAATGTTCAGCATATTTATAAAAAATAAACTGAAAAAAATATATTGTAAAAACAAAAATAGATCAGAACACCTGTGCTTTATAAAAAAATAAATAATATTGTATATCCGGGTCATGGCACAACAAAAAAAATATGTTATTTGATATTTTAAACATTTGAGAATCTTTTTTTAAAGATTTACATTCTTAACTGTAAACAGCTATTTCTTGCATAACACTTTGATGATGATAATAATAAATGTGGACACATTGAGAAAGTTAAAGTGACATTAAAGCAGAGCTCCATCCAAAAGCGGAAGTTCTGGTTGTTCTAACTCCCCCATCCACTGCCACATTTGGCACTTTTTTGGGGGGGAGTACCCGCTCCCACTTCTGGGTAAGATCACCACGATGGTCTACATGTATGTCCGGCTCCTCCTTCTCCCCCCACCACTGCCTTCTGGGACACACACACAGGTCCCAGAAGATGGCGGGACCATTCACAAAGCATAGCATGACTTGCGAATGTGCACTAGTAAATTGGCTGTAAAGCCTGAAGGCTTCACTGCAGTTTCCCTTAGTGAAGATGCTGGCGCCTGCACCCAAAGCCGTTTTAAGAATCAGCTCGGGTGCCAATATCGCTGGATCCCTGGACAGGTAAGTGTCCTTATATTAAAAGTCAGCAGCTACAGTATTTGTAGCTGCTGACTTTTAATTTTTTTGGGGGGGAGACTGGAGCTCTGGTTTAAAAAATATATATTGTAGTATTTATTCTTCACTCACATAAGTACCTTCTGTTGCATTCAGGCTCCTCCAAATCTCCATTTTTTGTTGCTGCTGCTGTGATCCAACTTCCTGCAACTAACTTGCATAGCTTGTTTCAAAAAACTGAAGTTAGGGGTTGTTTGGGAGCGCATGAAAGATATTACAAAAAGGCAGAGAAACAAAATAAAAAATGGATATAAGTGAAAAAAGCAGCGCTAGCGACAAATAAACCAAAACCTTATCGCTGCTGTAAAAAAAGTAATAGTACTTTGAAAATATAAAAACAAACAAATACAGCGCTGATAAAACGTGACTATAAAGTGCTAAGTGCTGACAATAAATATAAACAGAGTGATAGATATATGATGGACTACATATCACATGCAGTCTAGAATTATACATACAACTCTTGGATGCAAATAGTGAAATAGGTGATTACACAAAAAAATTATATGCATACCGCATATAATGTGGAAAATAAGAAATAAAATAAACCATAAGTGCTGACCAATTGATGAACAAACGAAAATAAATATTGGCAGCTGGACTGATGGATTTAAACAGTGGTTGCTCACAAGACAGAAATATTGATCCTGAGTCTAGGGGTTAGACTCAGAGAACATGTCAACAGAATCAAGAAAGGCTATAAACATCATGGCCTTTCAAACCATTTCAGACCAGTCCATAATAGGGATCCTAGTCTCCTGACCTTTTGCGGCATTGATAAAGTGGAGGCACATTGGCGGGGCTCGGACCTTAAGAGAGCTATCTCACAAAATGAAACCCAATGGATTCATAGACTTCGCACTTTACAGCCTCAGGGGCTCAATGTTGAGCTAGATCTAAACTGTTTTTTATCTAATTGGTAAATTAATATTACTATTTATTATTTCTGAGACTGGGGAAGAGGGTTTTGGTTACATTCTTTATGTTGTACTATGAATGAATGGGTGGTATATTCCTTTTTAGGATCCTACGAAGTATACATCCTATTCATTCATTTTGTTTATAGTGGAAATTTTTAATCTAATTTTATTCTTTATCTGCATTATTAAATTTATATCCACTTTTACTATTTTTTATTTTTTTATTTTTTATTTTTTATTTTTTATTTTATTTTTATTTTTATTTTTTTCATTTTTCATTTTTATTTTTTATTTTTCATTTAATTTTTTACATATTTTTGTATATTCATTTTTCATTTTTATTTTTTATTTTTATTTTTATTTTTATTTATTTTTTTATTTTTTTACATTTTTCCATTTTATTTTTTTTATTTTTTATTTTTATTTTTTTTTTATTTTTTTTTTATATTTATTTACTTTTTTCTAAATATTATCCACATATTTATGGTCAAACATTCCTATCCATATATTTGTTTTTAATTCTTAATTAGTCATAAGCTGTAAATTTATGAGATTGAGACATTCACATTTATATATCATTTGGTCCTATGTACACTAATTGTATGCTGTTCATCCTTTGTAATAAAGTTGTGGTGGATTGTAACAAGATATGATGATTCAGGACATGTGGAGGCGGGTGCGTCCCACTAGCCGTGATTGGCTGTCACTTATCCCACACATCCTATATATCTTATGGCTGTGGGTTGGATGTTGAGTCCTTTGATGACGCCCTGATGGAGGGGCGAAACGCGTCGACGTAACATCCGGCTTTTTGCACAACCAAGTGACGTTTTCCTTCCTGACTCCGTGGAACGCACGCTGTAAGCGGCGATCGCGGAGACTGTCTGATATGCCTGATTACAACCGGGAGTATGTGAGTAGCGGCTTGTAGCGCTAGTGATTTGCCAACATCCACAGTACTTCACTATATGTTTTTTCCTATGTTTTGGGTGGTCAACTGTATACTTATGGCTTATTTGATCTGAGCATCGGCCATCTCTTCCACTGATCCACGTTAGAGATATACCTTGCATATCACCATTGAGAAAGGCTGTCAGCCTAGGAGGAGGAGCTGCTGTATCATTGCAGGACCGTCCTGCCTGTTAATTTAGTGACAAGTCTTGTTGTTGCTATCCACTTTGGGACTATTGCTAGGATCAATATTTCTGTCTTGTGAGCAACCACTGTTTAAATCCATCAGTCCAGCTGCCAATATTTATTTTCGTTTGTTCATCAATTGGTCAGCACTTATGGTTTATTTTATTTCTTATTTTCCACATTATATGCGGTATGCACATATGTTTATATAATTTTTTTGTGTAATCACCTATTATGCTTCACTATTTGCATCCAAGAGTTGTATGTGTAATTCTAGACTGCATGTGATATGTAGTCCATCATATATCTATCACTCTGTTTATATTTATTGTCAGCACTTAGCACTTTATAGTCACGTTTTATCAGCGCTGTATTTGTTTGTTTTTATATTTTCAAAATAAAAAAATGATTTAATAAAAAAAAATAATTACAGGGCTAGTAAGTGTAAATGGGTATGGATTATTTTTTTAGAAAAAGGGTATTGTTTAGTGTCACTTTAGGGCAACCTCTACAAGTACCCAATTTTGAATTCGGAATATTACACTTGGCAAATGTGAACAAGGAAACAAACCACAAGGTTTCCTTCTCAAGGTCGTTTATATTTACATTTTATAGTATTATATAAGTGTTTGCTAGTGATTACACTTAGTAGCAACGGTATGTTTTTTTTATGTTTTAATCATGTGAAAATGCAATGCATATTAAAAAATATATGGTTTAATTGAGAATAAAAATAATGCAGAATCAAAAATCCTAGATCTAGCATCATTCATATTTAAATGAAGTAAATGTTTATATGTTTTATTATTCTGGTACAATGAATGTCATAGTTATTATTAGACATGTCTTCTTTAAATATATTAGTAATAATAATATCCACTAAATTGTAGCAGTGATACAAGCAGTAATTTAGAAGGAGGAGTTGTTGCCTTATGAGTTTATGTGAAATCTCCATTAATAGCTGTAAAATATTGTAATTATGAATATTTTTAATTTAGCTTGTATCTATGTAGGGCGTAACATATTATCTTCACAGAAGTCTCTGTTAGACCAGACAAGTCGGTGCCTAGGCTTGTGTATCAAACAATGGGACCTAAATCTCATTGTTCTACACATACTCACTTCAAAGGATCCCATGTTTAAATATGTAATGAGGGGCCGTGGCCAGTCCAGCATGTATACTTCATTTCCCTGAAAATGTAATCTACTCACAAGGTTAAGTTTCCTGCTCAAAATAGTCTGGATTTGCATTAAAGGGGGCTGACTTATGCAAAGTATAGGGATTGGAGATGTAGCCAATCCTGAACCAGGAATAGGGAAGCCCACCAATCAGAGCCACGTCATGCCAACCAATGAGGCATCAGCCTGTAATGATATACACAGACTAGATGGGAGGGAAACTCACACTCTTTGGCAGAGCTGTCAGGTGAATGGAACCTCTATGGGAATGGTAAATATGGGAAAGGTCTGCCTTTTACTTGTAACTAAATATGTTGATCTTATGTCTTTTCTGTCTTACTGTTTGTAGGTTAATGTTTTAAGGAATATACTCTGTATTCCTTCATGTAATCCATGATTTTTACCCTTTTCCTGTATAATTAGATCGGTGGCTGTGTATTAGATAGACTTTCAGCTACTCACCAATAAATGTTGTTATTGTGTTAAAGCTTTCACTCATGGTCAAAGAACTCTCATTTAACCCAAATCATATCTGAGAGATATTAAATCTCAAATATAGTATACGGGTAACAGAGTCATGACAAAAATGGGCTGTTTACTCTGCAATGGAATTTTCCCCAATGTTTAGTGAAAGAGGTGAAGCACTGCTGACTTCCATTATCCAATAATGTGCAAGGAAAAATGTTTTTTCTTTCCTTGCACAAGACTGGGTATTCTATGCAAACTGTAAATAAGAACTGGTGGGAGGAGCAAGAGAGAGCTACAATAGATAGTAATGATGAAAAAATAAACAAGAGTTAACAGGGGGAAAAAAGTCACATCTTAATGTAAATATTCATGTTGAAAACATAATTCATGCAGTGAGACGAGATGCTAAGCCACTTTGCCTACAGTATAAGATCCAGTGGACTTGCCTATCAGTGCCAAAAAAAGAAGAAGTGGTATACAAAGTGTACAAGCCTACTTCTACATAATGAATCATACTTTCCAAAGACCGTATGTAGACAGGCCTTATGGCCCCATCTGACAGCACAACCTGCTTCAACTTCAAATCCAAGTGAAGTGTTTATTAAACAGCATGGGTCACTATACACTTTAACCAAACAGGTGCTTCAGAGTAAATGCTGATGAAAATGAACACATACTATTAACTTACATCATTGTTTGGAAGATGCCCTAAACCTGATGGAGCACCCTCTGCTTACTGCTAGCAGATCCTGCAGTAAGTGGAGTTTAGGAGAGCAAGACATGTCCCTAATATGGTCTGTATAGTTCACTTCTACCTCAGTTAAAGTAAAGAATCCCAACTAAAGTTGTATCAAAGGACAGCCTATAGTGCAAAGGGCAACCGTTAAATATTTTATGAAATTCTACTAATTAAGTTCATTCACAAAAGTTTACTCTGCATAGCCCTTTTTTACCAAGAAATTCAAGTTTTCACAATATCATTATTTCTTTCCAAGCATGTACCAGGGTATGGACATAAATGAAGGCATTAAGGTAATTCAGGAACTGGCTTTAACATTGAGTAATTTATTGCATTTTCCAGAAGATTAGAGACAACCATATCATCAGATTTACCTATTCAACTGATAAAACTGTGTGCCTAGATAAATAGAAATGTATGGTTTCTGTATATGAGTGGAATCTCCCATATCGGTCTGTGAAGAGATTCACATCAACTACGGTACTTCCTGACCATTTATAATTATCTTGCATGGCTAATAAATGCATAATAACATTATTCTGAAAACACCAAATTGATGTATGATATATTTTTAATTAGTTATAAAATATGAAGGGGTGTCACTAATATATAGTATATATTGAATTTTCATAACACATAAAAAAATCAAATAAATAAATAACATTTCTCAAATAAATAGCAAACTTAAACAGGACTAGCATCCTGCATGATTTCACTTGATTCCCAAAAAGTACACTAAAATATGAAAGCTTACATTAATGTCAGAAGCAGTCAACAACACATATTTATTAAAAGCTCATGGCTCACTATTAAAGCCTGATTGATGTGATGCTTTATTTCCTATCCGCAAAAATAAGGAAAACTAAAATATTGGATGATACCTTGGGGTGATGAATACACCTAAAATGTTTACAAAAACAATAAAACTCATAAAATATAACATGTCCTAAGAAAACTGGCACTAGTTGATTTAAAATGTTTTTAAAAAAAAAATGAATGTAACCATACAGTAAACATTTTATTTGGCTGACAAAGTCATCCTATATAAAAGGCTTAAGGTAAATAGAAGGAGCAAAAATATAAAAATGAGAAGAAAAACCAGAACTAATGCTTTATAAATTACATATGTAGAGAGAATGTGCATTAAATTACTACTTTTATAATATTTCTTATAATATATGACAAATGCTATGTCATTATGATGATTATGTAAATTAACTTACTTGTTCAGTGTGTTCATGTGGATCTGACAAAACACCAGTCTCAATTAGATTGTCTGTGGGGACATCCTGCACTGGCTTCAGATAAGCAATTTCATTTTGCTTTGAGTCAAGAGTCACGCAAACATCATATGAGAATGGAAAAGGTAGACTTGTATCACTGATCTCAGAAGGACATCCCAGCGTGAACTGTGGGTACACATTTCTGCCAAGAGTTCCTAAAGATGTTGGGATGTTTATTTTTCTGCACTTCAAGATTGCTATGACCACTACTGTTACAGCAAAAAAAATAGAAATCACAACTATGAAAACTATTAGATAGAATGTTACATTAGATGAGGATTCTAAAGGACTTGGTTGCCGTTTTATTTCTGGTACAACTTGTTGAAAGTTTTCTGCAACAACTAAACTCATACTAACAGTTGATGATAAGGATGGGACTCCATTGTCCTTCACAAGAACCACAATCTTTTGTCTTATAGACTCCATGTCTGAAATTTCTCTTCCTATTCTTATTTCACCACTGTATTGTCCAATTATGAATAAAGTTGGATCAGAAACTTGATGTAAGTAATAGGAAAGCCAGGCATTGTGTCCAGAGTCAGCATCCACTGCAATCACTTTGGTCACTAGATATCCCTTTGCAGCAAAACGAGGAATAAATTCAAATAATGCTGAGCCCTCAGAGTCTGGAGATGGGTACAGAATCTTTGGAGCATTATCATTCTTATCAATGATACATATTCTCACTGTAACATTACTGCTTAAAGAAGGAGATCCACAGTCTTTGGCCATCACCTGGAACTGAAATTCCCGCAATTGTTCATAGTCATATGATCTCTGAGCATAAATAATTCCAGTAATTGAGTTTATGGAAATATATGATGATACAGGGATTCCCTCAATGCTATTACTAAGAACAGAGTATGTAATTTTTGCATTTTCATTGATATCATAATCTGATGCATGTATACTATGTATGGAGGTTCCTTGTGGGTTATTTTCATGTATATAGACAACATAGCTTTTTTTGTCAAAAATAGGAAGATTATCATTCACATCTGAGATAGACAGTTGAATGGTTTTGTTGGTGAACAACTGAGGCAATCCATTGTCCATAGCTAAAATTGTTATGTTGTAAAGAGACCTTCTCTCTCTATCAATATTTGTGGCTGTCACCAATTTATAATAATTTTTGGATGATGAGATTAGTTGAAAAGGCAAAGCTTCTGAAATTTCACAGTTAACTTCTCCATTCTGCCCACTGTCCAAATCATGAACATTAATTAGAGCAATTATTGTATCAGGAGGAGAATCCTCTGGAATTTTTTCTGAGAGAGATGTAATTGTTATTTCAGGAGTATTGTCATTGATATCGATAACTTGTATTAAGACCTTACAATGAGCAGCAAGTTCTCCACCATCTTTGGCTTCCACAGTTAGTTCATATCTGTCTGTATCTTCATAATCTATAGGCCCTTTTACTGTAATGCTTCCATTTATAGGATCTATTGCAAACAGATCATACATACTTTGAGGAATGTCACATAATGAATATGTTATTTCTGCATTTGTCCCTTCGTCATCATCCACTGCATTCAGCTGAAGAATCAAAGAACCCACTGGCATATTTTCATTTACGTTTATCTTATAAGTGTCTTTATTGAATTTTGGAAAGTTATCATTTGCATCATGAATTCTAATGTTTATCAGAACAGTGCCAGTTTTAGAAGGTTGTCCACCATCCACAGCTTTAAGAACTAATTCATACATATTTTGCTTTTCTCGATCCAGAGCCTTTTCAAGAATAAGTTCAGGAAATTTGATTCCGTCTGCAGTAATTTTTTCTTCCAACTCAAAAAAATTATTTTCACTTATTGTATAGCTTTGCACAGAATTTGTACCGATATCAGGATCCTGTGCATGTCCCAAAGCAAGATGTACTCCGGGTACTGCAGACTCACTTATCACTATTTCAAATACATTTTTGGAAAAACTAGGTAGATTATCATTCACATCCTGAATTTCAACTTTAATAGTATATAGATGTAAAGGATTTTCAATGACAGCTTCAAAACTTATTAAACAGCTCACTTTTATCCCACATATCATCTCTCTATCTATTCTATCTGCAACATACAGGTCTCCATTTTCCAAATTAATACCAAAGTATTGCATTTTTCCTCTCAAGACTATATGAAAATGTCTTAGTGATAATTCCTTTGCCTTCAATCCCAAATCCTGTGCAAGGTTTCCTATTACAGATCCTTGTTTTAATTCCTCAGGTACAGAATAGTGAAGCTGGGCAGAAATAAAATGATATGTAAAGGAAATGAGGATTAATACTACCTGCCAAGCCATGGCCCTTCGGTTACTTTTTGTCTTCAGGTCCTTTATTAAGCGTTGTAGTAAAAGGAAGCAGAATGCTTTTAGTTCTAAGATGAAATGTGAAATTCTTGAATTTTCCTTTTTTTCAGAATAATATTCAAGAGTTGAAAGATAATGAGTAAGATCCCATAATGTGTACTCCCCTTCAGGTTTATACTGTTATGTTGTAGTACAAAATCCAGTTTTTTATGTACAGAGCTGCAATATACGGTCAAGCAGCGCCACTTAGAGTCTAGTTAAGGTTCTGCAGCAAAAATGCTGCTTGTAGCCCATTTAACTTAATGTTTGTGAACAAATTACAAACTGTTTAAAGAACTATTGGATTTATTTTAGTATTTAAAACTGAAATGTATCTATAATCACAGTGAATATTCATGACATACAAATTGAGTCAATTACGGTATATATTCTTATGAGATCCTTAAAAAACTATTCCCTTTAAAAGTAAATCTTTAAACAACATAAGGTCAGAAAATGAAAAAATGTAAAGCACATAACATTTTATTGTGAACCACACCATGCTGCTGTTGCCTTTATAACTGTTTAATTAAACGTAAAGAGATCGTATAATTTTTAAACTGCTATTTATAGAATACCTAGTATGTCCTTTTTTTCTTTTTGCCACAGACAGAATTCCACAACACCAGTGTAAAAGTTACACAAAAATAAATGTATAATCTGACACTTACAAAGTATTTTTATGGGTATTTATATACACAGGTAAATTTATTTAATATGCACATATTACTTTGAGGTCTCTAATAACATTTCAATTTACATGAAAAGGTAAATAAACATAATACAACACTACAACATATTCTTTTTAACTATTGAGTGCCACTATGTGTTTTTATTTTTTTTTCTCAAAGATATGGTTTGTTTATAAACAAATAACAGAAGAAGCTGTTCACCTGTTCATCATTCTATCTTTCATTGATGTAACCAGATTTCCAAAATGAAATATCTAGGGACTCCCTGTTGACCCTGTCCACTTATAACAACACCCACAGAATCCTAAGTCCCCATCTGTAACCCTACCCATAAAGTCTCATCCCCATTTTTAATACACCCCCAAACAACTGATCACAAACTTTTGGAATAAGAGGCAGATATTCAAAGTTTAAAGAGCAACTAAACAGATTTCAAATGAGAGTAACCAAGATACAAATGACTCAATTATCAAGTGAACCTGTCACAGAACAGAATTAAAGGGGCTGTAAACCCTCGTAGTTTTTCTCCTTAACCGCTTGCTGACCAGCGCACTCTGATTTACTTCAGCAGAATGACGCTGGTAGGCAAAAGGGCGTACAAGTACGTTCCCTTTTAAGAAGCGTTGTCGCGGATGTGCGCCCATGGCCAGCGTGACCATGATCGCGGATCCCGCGGACTCTATGTCCGCCGGGTGCGCGAAATCGTGTCACGGAGAGGAAGAACTGGGAGATGCTTTTGTAAACAAAGCATTTCCCCATTCTGCCTAGTGACAGGACAGTGACCACAGCTCTCTGTCATCGGAAGCAGTAATCACTGTCCTGTGTGTTAAAGCCCAGTCCCCTCACAGTTAGAATCACTCCCTAGGACACACTTAACCCCTTCACTGCCCCTAGTGGTTAACCCCTTCACTGCCAGTGTCATTTACACAGTAATCAATGCATTTTTATAGCATTGATTGCTGTAGAAATGACAATGGTCCCAAAATAGTGTCAAAAATGTCCGATGTGTCCGCCATAATGTCGCAGTCCCAATAAAAATCACAGATCGCTGCCATTACTAATAAGAAAAAATTAAAAATAAAAATGCTATAAAACTATCCCCTATTTTGTAGACGCTATAAATTTTGCGCAAACCAATCAATATACGCTTATTGGAATTTTTTTTACCAAAAATATGTAGAAGAATACATATCGGCCTAAACTGAGGAAAAAAATTGTTTTTTTTATATTTTTGGGGGATATTTATTATAGCAAAAAGTAAAAAATAATGCGTTTTTTTTCAAAATTGTCACTGTTTTTTTGTTTATTGCGCAAAAAATAAAAACCGCAGAGGCGATCAAATACCACCAAAAGAAATCTCTATTTGTGGGGAAAAAAAGGACCTCAATTTTGTTTGGGTACAATGTTGCACGACCGCGCAATTGTCAGTTAAAGCGACGCAGTGCCGAATCGCAAAAAGTGCTCTGGTCAGGAAGGGGGTAAAATCCCCTGAAGTAGTAAATGCATTCTATGCATCAAGGTGAAAAACCTTCTGTCATGCTGCAGTCCCCCAGACCCCCCCGTTTTACTTACCTGAGCCCTGTATTTCTCCCCCCGGGGACAAGCACACCAGCTATCGTGTTCTGATTGGATAGATTAATAGCATCGCAGCCATTGGCTCTTGCTGCTGTCAATCAAATCCAATGACACGGGTGCTGGGGGAGGAGCCGAGTCCTGCTGTCTGTGTGAACAGATGCAGCAGCAGGACACAGGAGCGTGCCCGCACAGGTGTCCCGTCTGAGAGAGCTTCTCTGGCAGGACACTCGAGAAGAAGAGGATCCGGGAGTGCCACGTTATATAACCAACTGCAAAGCGGAGGTAAGTATGACATGTTTGTTTTTTTTTTGTTTTTTAAACGGAATCTTTACATGGGTAAATAGCAGAACATCTCCCATAACACACACACCTAACATTCCTGCAGATCAAAAGGAACTGTTGAATGAATTAGGTTCTCAATCTAAAGCCTGTCATATGTGTACAGCTAGCTAGGTTAACCCCGTACCAACAACAATATTTCATACACACTAATCCTTGTTTCGTATTCTAATATATATATATATATATATATATATATATATATATATATATATATATACAAATATTCCCAGTTGCTAATGGAGATTACTCATAAGGCAACACATACATCTAAATAGTTAGCATTTCTATAATTAGTGCTCTTTTTATATTTTACATTTTAATGTTTTATATTTAAAGATTTGTGATGACTTACTGTATATATATTATATTCAAAAAGGCTACTGAAAGGAATGCTTTTAGCACAATCTGAAGTTCAAATATACAAAATATACATGCTAGTAAGGCTGCTTTCACACTGAGGCGCCTTACAGGCTCTATAGTTCTAAAAATAGTGTCTGCAAAGCACCTGTAAAGCGCCTCTCCTCTCACTCCAGTGTGAAAGACCAAGTGCATTCACACTGGTGTGGTGCGCTGGCAGGACGCTAAAAAAAGTCCTGCATGCAGCATCTTTGAGGCGCTGTAGGGGAGGTGTATACACCGCTCCTAAAGCGCCCCTGCCCATTGAATTTAATAGGCAGCACCGCCGAAGTGCCGGCAAAGCGCCACTACAACGGCGCTTTGCAGGAGCTTTTAATCCTTTTTCGGCCATTAGCAGGGGTTAGAAGTCCCCCACTAGCAGCCGAAAAGCTCAGTAAAAATGGCGGTAAAGCACTTCACCACCCGCCCGCCCCAGTGTGAAAGTGCCCTAAGAGTTTTTACAGTTTTGAGCAAGTCACTAATTTAGCATTTTCACTCGGTAATGTATTCCGCCAGCTGCTGCCTAGTACATTGTGTGTAGGCTGGATAGCACTTTTGTTTACTTCAGTATTCCTCTGCGCTCTTATTTTATGTGCATTTATCAAGAGTATTTGTTTTGGTAAAGGTTTTATATGGTTCAGCTGGTCAATGTAGTCCACTGTTGCTATCCTTGTCAGTATAGAAAATACCAGGCTGCAGTATTGTGACATGTGCCCTAAAGCAATCACAGTATTGCCCTAGGTAGGCTTTACAAGAAAGGAAGTCCTTCGAAATGTGTGTGTCAGGGCTGGGCTCTCAGCCCTTCCTTCTCTGTTCTCTCAGCCCTTCCTTCTCTGTGCTCGGGTTGATCATTTGTCTGTTAATTGCCAGTACTCATCGTTCCACAGTGGCTCACCTGTTAATCATCTCCTGCTCATCAGTCAAGCCCATAGCCAGTCCCTTCTGGCTATTTAAACTGCCTGGTTAATTTTCTCAATGCCTTCACTTCAGTCAACATATCTAGAGACTCTCTGCTGTGTGCCTGTTGAAGCCTAGCTGACGTTCCTTTTACTGTAGTTCCTGATCCTGTCTGCTACCTCTGACTATTCTGATCTCTGGCTTCCTGATTTCCTGGCTTGTTCTGACTACACGATTTGGCTACGGAACCCTGCTATGTTTTGACTACGTTTACCAGTTGTACCATGTTTACCACTTTATTAAAAGGTGTGATTTTTACTGCATTTTCTGTCTCCGTCTGTTTCATGGTTCCTGATAGTGTGTAGCCACATCCAGTGCTTCACTGGAATATGGTGTCATCCAGGAGATTCCCTGCAAGGTCAGAATTGCAATAGCAGATGCTGTGAATGGTGTTCGTTAAGACGCATGGTGGTGGCTACCATGTGTGTGTGCTTAACCAGCAGCATATAATCACCTTTCCAGCACACCCCTGCACCTCTTTATTAGCTGCTAGAAGTGAGGAAAGAAGGCTCTGTGTAAGCTCTGAGTTATTCAAGTTAAAACTTACACAGGGCACTGAACTATCTCCCTGCCCCAATGTGATAGCATTTGGCCAATCTCCAAGCATTATTTCTGTCACATGAGAGGAAAGAAAGTGAGTCACATGCTCCACCTTAACTAGAGTTACTGGGTATTTAACATCACTACTAACAGTTGAATGAAGAAGCCCATAGACAAATAAAAGGTAAGGGCCTCTGTTAAAGATATTTGGGCTTGTGTCAATGGCACCAGTTTGACAAAGGTTTAAGATGCCTCTAAGATCGATCAGAACGCATTGACAGGTACATTTCACCTGCAATTAACCTCTTTCTGACTTGCATTTAACCTGCTTTAGGTGGGATTTGCATTTTCATAGTATGGGAATGCAAAACCCACTTGAAGTGAACAAAAGCCCATCAACATAGGCCCTAAGTATAAACTGCTGGGTGGGGGGGGTAGGGCATTAGAGCAAATCTGTTGTTTTGTGTTGTATAAGCAAAGCAAAGATTTGCTTAAAAGTGGAGCTCCACCCAAAAGGGGAAGCTCCGCTTATCTGCCATCTGCTGCCATTGGCACCTTTTGGGGTGGAGGGGGTATACCTGGTTCAGACCCCTCCTCCTACCTCCGCAGCCGGCCCAGCACACTTTGCGCATGCGTGGTAGAGAACCGACTGTGAAGCCGCATGGGTTCACTGTCTGTTTTCTTTAGTGGAGATAGCGGCGACAGCACCCGATAGCCGATTTACAAAATCGGCCCGGGTGAAGATATCACTGGATTCCTGGTAAGTGTCCTAATATTAAAAGTCAGCAGCTACACTATTTTCAGCTGCTGACTTTTATTTTTTTCTGCAGGAGCCTGGAGCTCCTCTTTAAACTGCAGGTGCCAGAATAATTATAATCATATATAACTGTCTACAGTAAAAAGTTTGAACAAAAATTTTGCTAAAATCAATTAAGCCCAAGAAAAAATTACAAAAACAACTCTTCAAGAAAGAAAAAAATTCAATAATGATAACAGTACCTATGTGATTAAATCAAACAGTGTGGCCTGTTTTGATGGGCTTCAATTGGCCAATACACATGCCTTGATATCTGTTTGAAATGCTTCTGAGATCATTCAGGATTAATTGCAGGTGCGGTTAATATGCATTTGATCTGATTTAGTTGGTTTTGCATTTCTGTAGGCTTGTAGGGGTGAAAAATCAATTCAGAAACAAACAAAACCTTGCTAACATTGAACCCAAAACTGGTTCCCAAGCATGGATGAATAAATATGCACATGTGACAAAGACTATCGAAGCAGAACTAAATTGATTTAGCAGACAGTTTGAAAAATACTATCAGTAAATGGACCAAATCTTTGAATGAGCAGTTATCAACAGTCCTGACCATTTCAAAAGAGTTGCCACTGTTTTAACTCAAAGTAATAAGATATCAGTAATAACAAAAATATTACAATTAATCCAATTCTAGAAATCAACTAATGAACAAAGTGTACTTGGCTTACCACCACCAGCATTAAATTTTTTAAATTGTAGACATCGTTATCAACAACAGTCACAATTATAAAGTCCACATCAAGGTGAAAATCAGCAAAAATGTGATAGAGAAAAAGAATATAGCTATGAAGATTGTTTTTCTTTTGCAAATAAACCAAAAGAAGAGCCACATGCAACAGGCAAAGTCTAGTTATACATATTGTTTTACCAGTTAGTGAATGTTTCTTACCTGTAAGCCATTAGCTTCCTGCAAACCATCTACTTGTTGATTATTTGCCTCCACCAAATCATTTGTATCAATTAGATTGTCTGTGGGGACATTCTGGGCTGGTTTTAGATATGCAATTTCATTCTGTTTAGAATCAAGAGTCACACAAACATCATAGGAGAATGGAAAAGGTAAACTTGCATCACTGATCTCAGAGGGGCATCCCAGGGTGAATTGAGGATACACATTCCTACTATAATTTCCAATAGATGGAGGATTTATGACTGTCCTGCCCTTATAGATTACTATTACTATCAATGTCACAATGAAGAAAACAGAAATAAGCACTATCGAAACAACTAGATAGAATGTCATATTAGAGGAATTTTCTGAGTTGTTGGTCTGAAGTCGTATCTCTGGTGAAACTTGCTGATAATTTTCAGCAACAACCAAACTCAACGTAACAGTCGAAGACAGTGATGGAACTCCATTGTCTTTTACCAGTACAATAATTTTTTGTCTTAAAGAATCCATTTCCCGAAGATCTCTTCCAATTCTGATTTCTCCACTGTACTGATTAATAGTAAATAGTGATGGTTCGGGAGCTTGTAGAAAATGATAGGAAAGCCAGGCATTATGTCCAGAATCAGTATCCACCGCAATCACTTTTGTCACCAAATAACCTTTCTCAGCTGTGTGAGGAATAAATTCAAATGATGCTGAATTCTCAATATCTGGTGATGGGTAGAGAATCTTCGGGACGTTATCATTTTTATCTATGATACATATTCTGACTGTGACATTGCTGCTTAGAGGAGGGGATCCACTGTCTTTAGACATCACCTGGAACTGAAACTCACGTAACTGTTCAAAGTCGAATGCCCTCTGAGCATAGATAACTCCAGTTACTGAGTTTATGGACACATATGATGAAACTGGAATGCCATCTATGTTATTACTCAGGACAGAGTAACTAATTTTGGCATTTTCATCAATATCTTCATCTGAGGCCTTTATCCTACATATGGAGGTTCCCTGGGGATTATTTTCTTGCACGTAGACTGTATAAGCTGATTTCTCAAAAATCGGAGGATTGTCATTTACATCTAAGATGGTAAGTTGAATGGTTTTATTGGAGGAAAGCTGAGGAGACCCATTATCTGTGGCTTTAATCGTTATGTTGTAGTGAGAAGTTCTCTCTCTATCAATATCTCCTTCTGTTATCAATTTATAAAAATTGGTAGATGACACTTCTAGCTGAAAAGGTAATATTTCAGCGATTTCACATACAACTTCTCCATTCTCACCACTGTCTAAATCTTGTACATTAATAAGTGCTATAATTGTACCTAGTGGCGAATCTTCTTTAATAGTAGCAGAGACAGATGATATAGTTATTTCTGGAGCATTATCATTGATATCAACAATATTTATTAACACCTTACAATAAGCTGCAAGGCCTCCACCATCTCTGGCTTTGACAGTTATCTTATACCTATCTCTAACCTCATAATTTAAATCTCCTATTATTTTAATACTCCCACTTACTGCATCTATACTGAAGACAGAATAGAAATTTTCAGGAATTTCATGAAATGAATATGCTATTTGTGCATTTAAACCTTCATCTTCATCTAGAGCACTGAGTTGTAAAACCAAAGAATCAACAGGTGTGTTTTCATTTAAACTTATTTCATATGTATCTCTATTAAATTTAGGAAAGTTATCATTTACATCATGAACTATAATCTTGATAAGTGCAGTTCCCATTTTTAGAGGTTTTCCTCCATCTACAGCAGTTAAAATGAACTCATAAAGACTCTGCATTTCTCTGTCCAATGGTTTTTGCAGTATAAGTTCTGGAGATTTAATTCCATCAGTAGACATTTTGATTCCTAAAGTAAAGAACTCGTTTTCTTCAATCTTATAGTCCTGGACAGAATTGGTGCCTATGTCAGGATCCTCGGCATGTGTCAAAGCAAGGTGTACTCCAGGTAATGCAGATTCACTAATTACTATGTCAAAAACATCTTTTGTGAAACTTGGAGAATTATCATTTACATCCTGAATGTCCACTTTAATTGTGTACAGATGTAACGGATTTTCAATCACAGCTTCAAAGCTTATTATACAGCCTTGTTTCATCCCACATAATACCTCCCTATCTATTCTCTCTACAACATATAAGTCTCCATTTTCTAAATTAACATTGAAATATTGGATTTTACCTCTTGAAAAAATGTGGAAATTTCTAAGTGACAGTTCCTTTGCATTCAGTCCCAGATCCTTTGCAATGGTTCCTATTGTGGATCCTTGTTTTAGTTCCTCAGGTATTGAATAGTGAAGCTGAGCAAATATAAGCTTAAATGTAAAGAAAATAAGGAATGATACTACCTGGAAATCCATTTTTATCCTTGGTTAACAGATCAATTTCTGGTTTGATCTTCCTTTAAAACATCCAATATACAAATTCTGTTAAGCTGAAAAATATTTGCTGCAAGAGCATGAGTTCATATTCTGTATTGTTCCTTGTAGAATTTTGTTGTGACAGTGCACTAAAAAGCAGGATTTTTATGTATGGAGCTACAATATGCAGGCAAATATCGCCACTCAGAGTTTAAAAAAGGAACTGCAACAGCATGCTTTGCAGCACAAAATGTAAATGAAATAGAGAAAAAGGTGTCACAATTATTAGTCTGTCAGTGCTAAATAAAAAACAGCTTCACACTGACAGCACTAAGGATGCAAAAAAAATAAATCTGAAAATTTGAAATAAGCCAAAAATATTTCAGTTTTAGTTTTTATTTCATTCTCTATAATGTAATGGTGTTTTACTTACCCAGGGACAAATATTGGAATATTGGAAATAAGTCCCATTTTTCAAACCTACAAACACATTATTCTTTATGGTATGAAAATTTTAGTGATTATTATAGCTAGGAATGTATGTTCCAAAACACGGAAAGCAAACATAAAAAATAAAAATACTACTGTTAATTTCAATTGATTTCTATCTGTTTTTGAGCTCTACAGGTAAAAATTCTCCCCCTTCCCAACTTATTCACGTATATTTTATTCTTTATGCAATTTTAGACTTTATCAGCCATACACAAGGTACTCTGCCAGTCATATATAAAAACATTTGGTGGACTGGTCCAAAATAATTTGGTAGTGGGGGGGCAGATTATGGTTTGGGGTTGTTTTCAGGGGTTGGGCTTGGCCCGTTAATTCCAATGAAGAGAACTCTTAAGGTGTCAGTATACCAAGACATTTTGGAAATTTTTTTGCTCCCAACTTTGTGGGAACAATCTGGGGATGGCCCCTTCTTGTTTCAACATGACTGCACACCATTGTACAAAGCAAGGTCCATAAAGACATGGATGAGCAAGTTTGGTTTGGAGGAACGTGACTGGCCTGCACAGAGTCCTGACCTCAACTCAATAGAACACCTTTGGGATGAATCAGAGCGGAGACTGCAAGGCAGGCCTTCTCATCCAACATTAGTGCCTGACCTCACAAATGCGCTTCTGGAAGAATGATCAAACATTCCCATAGACACACTCCTAAACCTTGTGGACAACCTTTGTAGAAGAGTAGAAGCAGTTATAGCTGCACAGGGTGGGCCAATGCAATATTGAACCCTATGGACTAAGACTGGGATGCCATTAAAGTTCATGTTCATGGAAAGACAGGCGTCACAATACTTTTATTTATAATAATAGTGTATATATCCTAAGAACCAGTAGCATAAGAGTATTAAAAAATTGTGCAAAATGAAAGAATGGAGAATGAATACCAAAAGTAATAAACTGTCAGCTGTGAATACTGGCTATCATTTATTAAACAAATGCAAGTAAACTGTCAGCCACTTAAAAAAATAAGCCTTCAGTGATACCCATCACCTTTCTAATTCTCTTCTTTCTCCTATTTTAGCAGCATCCCATTATACTATTACTCATCATTTGCCACCTCAAGAAACAATCTATACTAGAAATCCTACAGGTCAGTACTTTTAATTAAAGACCTATTTGTGTTGATTTGCTAAAGTAATTAAAACTGTTAGCTTTGCAAAGAGTTTGAACCTATGAAAAAAGGTGAAGATATGTTCACCCAATCATAAATTAACCTTGGAGTCTTTCCAAAAAATTTAACATTGGGAAGTTAGGGTAAATGAGTTAACAGTACTCTGCATTACTAATTACTTGATTCACTGGCCACCGGATCCAAGGTTCTTCACTGCTGGGACCTCTTGCCAATATTAGTGCATCTCAGGTTCCCTGTGAAATCCTCATAGCCTTACATATGACCTACATGTGGCATAGGAGTAGCACTAAGGTTGGCTATAAGTCCTCGCAATAGAGCTTACTAGGTTATGCAAAAAGTAATTCAGATGCAAAAGGCCATACAATTTAGTATTTTAAACCCCTTCATCTCCCAACTCTTGATTGGTTTATCAGCCAGATCAAGGTATGCAAACTAAATTTAGGCAAGCAATATTCTATATTGATTTGAAAGATCAAACTGCAGAAAAAAGAATGGACAGAAAAAAATTTAACTAGAGAAGAAGTAATTCAAGCCTTGCATCCAAAATGTGAAGCGTAATAAAACCATAAAGTATGTCATCAATTAATGGTGGTTAGGTGATGAAATATTACAAATAAAAGTATCTGAAATGAAAATTCAGATCATAGTTACATAGTTACATAGTAGGTGAGGTTGAAAAAAGACACAAGTCCATCATCTCCAACCTATGTGTGTGATTATATGTCAGTATTACATTGTATATCCCTGTATGTTGCGGTCATTCAGGTGCTTATCTAATAGTTTTTTTAAACTATCGATGCTCCCCGCTGAGACCACCGCCTGTGGAAGGAAATTCCACATCCTTGCCGCTCTTACAGTAAAGAACCCTCTACGTAGTTTACGGTTAAACCTCTTTTTTTCTGATCTTAATGAGTGGTCACGTGTCTTTTTAAACTCCCTTCTGCAAAAACGTTTTATCCCTATTGTGGCGTCACCAGTACGGTATTTATAAATTGAAATCATATCGCCTCTCAAGCGTCTCTTCTCCAGAGAGAATAAGTTCAGTCCTCGCAACCTTTCCTCATAACTAATATCTTCCAGACCCTTTATTAGCTTAGTTACCCTTCTTTGTACTCACTCCATTTCCAGTACATTCTTCCTGAGGACTGGTGCCCATAACTGGACAGCATACTCTAGGTGCAGCCAGACCAGAATCTTGTAGAGCGGGAGAATTATCGTTTTATCTCTGGAGTTGATCCCCTTTTTAATGCATGCCAATATTCTGTTTGCTTTGTTAGCAGCAGCTTGGCTTTGCCTATCATCTACTAGGACCCCCAGGTCCTTTTCCATCCCAGATTCCCCCAGAGGTTCTCCCCCCAGTGTATAGATTACATTCATATTTTTGCCACCCAAATGCATTATTTTACATTTTTCTACATTAAACCTCATTTGCCATGCAGTTGTCCACCCCATTAATTTGTTCAGATCTTTTTGCAAGGTTTCCACATACTGCGGGGAAGTTATTGCCCTGCTTTGCTTAGTATCGTCCACAAATACAGAGATTGAACTGTTTACCCCATCCTACAGGTCGTTTATGAACAAAATAAATAGGATTGGTCCCAGCACAGAACCCTGGGGGACCCACTACCCACCTCTGACCATTTTGAGTACTCCCCATTTATCACCACCCTTTGAACTTGCCTTTGTAGCCAGTTTTCAATCCATGTACTCACCCTATGGTCCATGCCAACGGACCTTTTATTTGTACAGTAAATGTTTATGGGGAACTGTGTCAAATGCTTTTGCATTTACACCACGTCTACGGGCCTTCCTTTATCTAGATGGCAACTCACCTCCTCATTGAAGGTTAATAGATTGGTTTGGCAAGAACAATTCTTCATGAATCCATACTGATTATTGCTAATGATACCGTTCTTGTTACTAAAATCTTGTATATAGACCCTTATCATCCCCTCCAAGAGCTTGCATACTATTGAGGTTAAGCTAACTGGTCTGTAATTCCCAGGGATGTATTTTGGGCCCTTTTTAAATATTGGTACATTGGCTTTTCTCCAATCAATGTTAAGTTTCCCAAGTCTAATTTTAATTCTGTCCCTCGTTAATCATGGAGGTGCTTCCTGTGATGTGTCATAAGGATAAACACTGCAGTTTTGGTTACTGAAGCCCCCCGATTCCCTTGTGAAGACTGAGGAGAAGAATACATTCAATACCTTTGTCATCTCCCCATCCTAATTGGAGTTAAGCCATCAGGACATTTGTTCGCTCTTTTAAATTTATTACCCAATGGGATGATTTGGCTAATGCCCTTATTTAATATGATCTTAAAGCAAACCCATCTCTCGTGTTCTTTGTTCCTAAGATTTTATCCCAATTCATGCCTTCTAACAAGGTTCGTAGTTTAGGGAAGTTGGCTTTTGTTTTTGAAGTTTTGAAATTCAGTGTCTTTGTATTCCACTTATGTTTGCTATTTGTGCGATTTATACTGAAGCCAATTGACCTGTGATCGCTGTTTCCTAAATTGCCCCATATTTCCACATCCATGATCAGGTCTGTATTGGTGGTAATCAGTAGATCCAGTAACGCTTTATTTCTAGTTGGTGTGTCTACCATCTGAACCATGAAATTGTCCTGAAAGACATTTGGGAACTGGTGAGCCTTTGACGAATGCATGGTTCCCTCCACCCAGTCTATGTCTGGATAATTGAAATCCCCCATTATGATAACACTTCCCATGCTTGCTGCTAATCCAACTTGTTGATAGGAGATCCATCTCCCCCTCCTCCCTCAGGTTAGGGGGCCTATAGCATACTCCCAGTAATATTTTCCCCCTAGCTTCATCCCTTTGGAGCTCTACCCATAAGGATTTCACCTCCTCCCTAGCTCCCTTAGTTATGTCATCTCTCACATTCACTTGTACATTATTCTTGATATATAGGTATACTGCTCCCCCTTTTTTACCCTCTCTATCCCTGCGATAAAGGGTATACCCTTGAATGGTTGCCAGCCAATCATGAGAGCTTGTTGAACCAGGTCTCTGAAATTCTCACAATTCACAATTCTCAAAATCCAAATCCTCCTTGTACAACAGTATCTCGAGTTCACCCATCTTTCCACCAGGCTCCTGGCATTGGTGAACATGCCACATAGTTTAGACCGGTCGCATACTATCCTCTTATCGGGTGTTCCGAGATTGCAACTAGGACTTGTTACTATACTTATCTTGGGTTTATGTGCTTTAGTCAACCTACCACTAATGCCTCCAAATACTACCCTCTGGAATATGTTCCGCACTGAATATCTCTACCTCTGCCCCCCGTCGCCTAGTTTAAAAACCCCTGTAACTTTTTGGCCATCTTTGCTCCCAGCTGATCTGCACCCTCCTCATTTAGGTGCAGTCCGTCCCTTCTATAGTACTGGCCCAAACCCCTCCTTACTACACTAGCTCTTCAGCCACTTGTTTACTACCCTAATCACCCTCTGCCTTTCTGGTGTGGCTCGATGTAAGGGTAGTATTCCTGAGATCCTTTTCCTCAATTTAGCTCCCAAGTCCCTAAAATCGTTCTTTAGGACACGCCATCTGCCTCTGACTTTGTCATTGGTGCCAATGTGCACCATAACATCCAAGTATTCTCCAGCCTCTCCCAGTAATCTGTCCACCAGATCCGTGATGTGCCGACCCAAGCGCCCGGTAGACAACATACAGTTCGTCGCTTCAGGTCTTTGTTACAGATTGCCCTCTCTGTCCTTCTAAGAATTAAGTCCCCTACCACCAGAATCTGTGTTTCCTTTCCCTTCGCTTCCCCCCCACTCTCACTGGAGGAGTTCTTCCCCCGGCAGCTAGGAGAGACTTATTGGGACGCTCCAGCCCTGGATCGGCCTCCCTGGCACTTCCCCCTTTACCCTTCCTGACTATCACCCATCTACTCTTTCATAGTGCCTGCACCTCTTTGTCTCCACCCGCCTCTGTGCTGGCCCCTGCTAACACCTGCCGTGTACGTTCCTGGCTCTCCTTTAGTATGGAGGGACTTTTCAGTGCTGACAGTTGCTCCCCCAGATTCAGAACCTGGGCTTCCAGGGAAATAATGTGCTTACATTTTGCACAGCAGTATTCACCCTCGATTGGATGATCAAGGAACACAAAATGTACACCGAGTCACATCTTCACTCCCACCGGGCATCGTACCTACTAATTTAATCAGGATTAGGGAATATACCCAGTTCAAGTTACCTAATAACTACCTTCCTGGCACTAATACTCAACAAGACAATACACAGGTCCTCAACAAGACAATACACAGGTACTCGCTGACCAACGTGCACTCGCAGACACTAGCAGACCCACGTGCACACACACACATTATACAAGTACTAACGATCCACACACACTAATCATAATATATATCAATTCAAAATCCAAAAAGCCATACAAAAAAGCATATTATTTAAAGATACTCTATAAATTTTAGAAATATCTTTTTCATCGTTACACAATAGTAACCAAACACTTTCTTTGTAAACGATATTACTGTATAAAGAAGGTTTGTTGTAAATATAAAGATTTATGAATTTTCATCTACATAAACAAAATGTTTGGACATTTAAATGCCCCGACAAGTCTGCCAATACAACTCTTATTTACATATTTTAACTCAGTCAAGGTGATTCCCAGTTTAATGAATTTAAAAACAAAATGTGTCTATCTGAAAGTAATAAAATGTCTTACCTGTTGGGTTCCTGCTTCTGCAGTACTGTTTGCTACTATTGAATCACCTGTGTCTATGAGATTGTCTATGGGAACATTCTGGGCTGGTTTGAGATATGCAATTTCATTCTGCTTTGAGTCAAGAGTCACACACACATCATATGTGAATGGAAAAGGTAAACTTGTATCACTGATCTCAGAAGGACATCCCAAGGTGAACTGAGGGTACACATTCCTACCTACTGTTCCAAAGGTTGTGGAAATATTAGATTTTCTACACTTATAAATGACCATAATTATCACTGTTACAATAAACAAAAGCGAAATCATAGCTATGGAAACAACAAGATAAAATGTCATATTGGATGAATCAGAATAACTTGGCTGGCGTTTCATCTCTGGTGCAATTTGCTGAAAATGATCAGCAACAACTATATTTAAGGTGACAGTAGATGACAGGGATGGAACTCCATTGTCCTTTACCATAACCACCATTTTCTGTCTAATAGAATCTGTATCTGGAAGGCTTCTTCCTACTTTGATTTCACCATTGTGTTGACCAATTATGAATAAGGTTGGATCAGGAATTTGCAGTAAGTGATAAGAAAGCCATGCATTATGTCCAGAGTCAGCATCCACTGCTATTACTTTAGTCACTAGATAACCTTTCTCAGCAGAGTGAGGGATAAATTCAAATAATGCTGATTCCTCAGTGTCTGGTGATGGGTACAGAATTTTGGGAGTATTATCATTCTTATCAATGATACATATTCTTACTGTGACATTGCTGCTTTGTGGTGGTGATCCGCTGTCTTTAGCCATCGCCTGGAACTGAAACTCACGTAACTGTTCATAGTCAAATGATCTCTGAGCATAAATAATCCCAGTTACTGAATTTATGGAAACATATGATGATACTGGGATACCTTCTATGTTATCGCTAATAATTGAGTAACTAATTTTAGCATTTTCATTGATGTCATAGTCTGATGCATGAAGACTATGTATTGAGGTGCCTTGTAGATTATTTTCTTGGATACATACTATATAACTTGCCTTCCCAAAAATCGGTGGGTTATCATTTACATCTAACACAGTCAAATGAATAGTTTTGTTGGTTGAAAGTTGAGGAGAACCATTATCAAATGCTCTAATCAAAATATTGTATTCCGGTGTTTTTTCTCTGTCCAGATTTATTGAAGTTAAAAGTTTATAGTAACTGGAAGATGATAATATTAGCTTAAAGAACAAGTTGTCAGAAATTTCACATGTGACCTCGCCATTCTCCCCACTATCCAAATCTTGAACACGAATTAATGCTATAACTGTATTGGGTTGAGAGTCTTCTGGAACTGTGGATGAAAGAGATGTGATCAACATTTCAGGAGCATTGTCATTGATATCAGTAATCAGTATTGTTACTTTGCAATGAGCGGCAAGGCCCCCACCATCTTTGGCTTCCACTGTGATCTCGTAACTTTCAGTAACTTCATAGTCCAGATTTCCAGTCAAGGTGATGTTTCCATTTACAGAATCTATAGTAAAGATATGACCTGCATTTTCAGTAATATCACGAAATGAGTATGTAATTTGTGCATTAGAACCTTCATCTTCATCAGCAGCATTTAACTGTAAAACAGGAAATCCAGCTGGAGCATTTTCTTTGATGCTTATTTGATAGGTGTTCTTCGTAAACTTTGGAAAGTTATCATTAACATCATGAACAATAATCTTAATAAGAGCATTCCCTGTCTTTGGAGGTTTTCCACCATCCCAAGCAGTCAAAATCAGTTCATAAAGACCTTGTTTTTCTCTGTCCAGGGATTTTTCTAAAATAAGCTCCAGATCTGAAGCCACTCTTTCTTCTAGTGCAAAATAGTCATTGTTACTTAATGTATATCTTTGCACAGAATTATCTCCAAGGTCAGGATCCTGTGCACGGCCCAAACTAAGACGCACTCCAGGTAATGCAGATTCACTAATCACTATGTCAAAAACATTTTTTGAAAAACTAGGAGGATTGTCATTCACATCCTGTATTTCCACCTTAATTGTGTACAGATGTAAAGGATTTTCTATTACGGCTTCAAAGCTTATTATACAGGTCAGTTTTATCCCACATAGCATTTCTCTGTCAATTTTTTCTGCAATATATAACTCCCCATTGTCCAGATTAACACTAAAATATTGTATTTTACCTTGTGTGATCACATGGAAATGTCTCTGTGATAATTCCTTTGCATTCAATCCCAAATCTTTTGCAATGTTTCCTATAGGAGATCCTTGTTTCAGTTCTTCAGGTATGAAATAGTGAAGCTGAGCATAAATAAGTTTAAATATAAAGAAAGAGAGTATAAATACTACCTGCAATGTCGGTTTCATTTTATCTCTTTTAGCAGTCTTCTTTCTCAGGATTCTGAAATTTTACTGAAGCCAATAAAGGGACCTGATCCAATATTAATTCATTAGCAGTGGTAAAAACTAATATCCATCCTAATACCCATGCATAAGCTAAAAGTCCAGATAAAGAGCAGAGTAGCAAATCCTGCTGTGTCTACTCTTGCAGATCTGCAATGCACTGTATTTTAAATCAGGTGTCTTTTAAAAACTGTACACTGAAGTACAATCTTAGTCCAACAGTGTCACTTAGAGTAAGAATATGGAACTGCACCAATATTCCTAATACACTACATTTCTTTAACTGCAATACCTCAATAACCACAGCTATATTATATAATATTTTACTTTTATTATGCTTCCAAAACTAAACTAACTAAACCGAAATTATCCTGAACTATTTTGTAGAAAATAAAGTTGCTACTTTCTACTAAGGTATTTGTATCTACTAATCATGGTATTCATAGGACTTCTTTAGATGTGTTTTGTGTTTAAAGAGGAATATATCATTTATGCCTCATAGCCTTTCTGTAACCTTTCATAGCTTTGTAACTTACTTGCAGCTCACAATCTGACAAGCAGGAAAAGAAAGATGGACTGTGGGAGACGTGTACATTACAGTTTACAACATAAAGATTACTGCACAGGCAACAGTACTTACATTTGATTTTTTTTATGACTGTAAGTAGATGCTGGCCCTAGACTGTCGACAAATGAAGAAAAAGGAATTCTAAGAAGTCCTCTAAATGTAGTAGTACAGTGTCAGAAGTAAAAAAAAACATTATTTAGCATGCATGTCAAAAATCTTGTGGTTAGCTTTAACTTATGTATCTACACTGCAATGACCAACTGTCTATTTTATAGTTGTGACAGTGAAAAACCATATAAAAAATTAGCTGATGTGTAAGATTTTTTTTTCAGGTTTACTGTATTCCTTTGCTATTCCATTGGTGGCTAATTTAGTCTATGTTAAACTGTATGGTAACCCTAACAATGAACTTCACTTATTTGCTCACTTTAATCCTTTTAAATATACCATTGAAGGAATTGTGTTATATCTAATAACCTCCCTGGCGTTATGATTATTTCGTTTTATGTTGTAGGTCTGTAATTCTTAGCAATAACACACTTAGATCCGTCCACCAAGAGTCTAGTAGATATCCCGGGTATGATGAAGTTTGAAACACAAAATCATAAATTATAATCTAATAAATAAATATAAATATTTCAAAAAAATAATAATATAATAATAATAAAATAAATTTCCCCACAATTCACTATCGCTCAATTCTGCAAGTGTTCTAATTTACTATTGCTGTTTTCTAGCTGGTCTAAAGCCACTTTTGACATAAAGGGACACTTTTTGGTTGCTATGGACAATCTCAAGTTTCCAGGCAGAAAGAACAGTATATATAATATAAAACTGCATGCAGGGCATGGGCCAAAGCACTGGGGACAAAAGGGAAGTGAAATGATTTCATACAGTACTATAATCTGTAACCTGTGCACCTGTGCTCTCTGCCTCTTCTAAACATTGCTAATTGTTTTCCCAGATATCTCTATGGACTACAGGCACCTCATTCCTGTCTTATAGAGAAGAGGAGAGAAGAGGTGTTCTCTAGTCCTTTAATTCCTACATAGCTTCCATTCATTGAGAGAGCCTTTTTACCCATAGAACAGAAAGTTTGTAACTAGCAGGATCAACAGGTGAAAATGGAAAAAAAGAAAACTAATGAAGCTACCACATCTAAGGAATAGTATGTCATAATATATTACATTTTTGTTTTCATGCTTAGAAATATATGAAAGAATTCTATAATGTAGAATTAACTGTTGTAGAGTTGAAGAAAGTACTTCACCCTAAATTGAAATGTGTAAGGCCCCTTTCACACGGGCTTGTCCGTTTTGACGGGCTTGTCCGTTTTGACTGACTCCGCTTGTTCAGCGGCGATTGATCCATTGATCTCTGCTGAGCAGGTGGATGACAGGTCAGACAGACCTGTCAGAGCCCCGCTCTCCTCTATGGGGAGATCCTTAATGTCCATTTTCATCCGACCACTTCCGATCTGATCCTCCAGACGGATGGATAAAAGGATCTCCATTCTTCTGGATTTGGCAGACAGGATCAGATTGGATAGCGGCTGATGTCAGCGGGCATGTCACCGCTGACATTTGTCGCTCCATAGAGGTGAATGAAGTGTCCGATCGGGTCCATCTGAAAAACGGACAGGTGGACCTGATCGGACAGCATGTGTGAAAGGGGCCTAATGCACACTTTGGAACTTTAGGATGACAACTAATAACATATGAATGATGTATTTACTTCTGGTATTTGCAAAATAAAATATGCTGTTATTGAATTACAGAAACATAAAAAAAACTGCCACCACATAATGATTAGGGTCTACAATTTATAATTTATTTTACTTGCTAATGTTTTAGTCTAAGGATATATTTACTGCTGTCCCGTGCGTGTTCTAATGGAAACAATCATTTGTTTGCGGTTAATACCATATTTAAGGAAAGTTTACAGGATTATAAACTGATGTTTCATATTATTTTCTTAATTCTTTTATAAAAAAATTATATTTTACAAAAAGACAGTAGCTACAGAGTGTTTGCCTGATATTATATTTATAAAGGATTCCGCTCTTTCTAATAAGAAAATGAGTGCAACTTTTGTTTCTCTGGCAAACTGGGTTATTTCACTAAGAAATATTATAAAATGAGCAGGAAGGTGTGTCCACATACTCTTATTAAGTCAGGTCTCTGCTTAACACAACATCTGCTCAGCACATTTACATGATATTAATGTTATCAATGTGTGTTAGTATTTTATATATAAAAATGATGTATCTGCTTACTACATGCACAGGCTGTACACCCTGCTTGCAGTGCAGTTTTGTTAAGAAGGAAGGCTGAAATTCATAAGCGAGAGCTCCAAAGAATGTACAGTGCCTTGAAAAAGTGATCATACTCCTTGAAATTTTCCACATTGTGTCATGTTACAACCAAAAGCATAAAAATTTATTTTATTGGGATTTTATGTGATAGACCAACACAAAGTGCCACATAATTGTGAAGTAGAAGGAAAATGATAAATGGTTTTCAAAATGTTTTACAAATAAATATCTGAAAAATGTGACATGCATTTGTATTCAGCCCCCTTTACTCTGATACCCCTAAGGTCTCATGTACACTGCTGCTGGTAAACGGACGTTTAGGAGCAGTTGGGCATTTTTTCAACTGCTCCTGAACTCTCCTCTATGTTATCCTATCAGTACATGTACACAGGATCGTTTATAGTCGTTTCTAGGCAGTTGAGTTTAGAGGCTTTTTTTGGAACACAAAAAATGGGTTCAGAAGCTGAGTTTAGAGGCATTTCAAGTGCCAAACGCTTCTAAATGTGGCTAAACGCATTTTGCCACGTTTCGTTTTCAGGCGTTTTTCATTTTTGATTTTGAAAAAAATATATATATATTTTTTAAAGGCTTCTAAACACAAATGCGGAAAAACGCCACTAAACGCGGCATGTAAACGCAGGAAAACAGACGTTTTAAACGTGGGTTACTATCTGTCAAGTTAAATCGTTCAGGAGAGGTTGGAAAAACGTTCCATGTACATGAAGCCTAACTAAAATCTAGGGAAACCAATTGCCTTCAGAAGTCACCTAATTAGTTAAAAGAGTTCACTTATGTGTAATATAATCATATATATATATATATATATATATATATATATATATATATATATATATATATATATATATATATATATATATGTATATATATATATATTCGTATAAATACAGCTGTTCTGTGAAGCCCTCAGAGGTTTGTTTCAAGCAACTGTAAACATGTTGAAGATACTGCAATAATATTTCAAAATACATGCTAACTGAAAATAGCACATATTGAGATGTTAATGGTCTTTGTGTGCTATAAAGAGATGTGGAGTTTGTTGCCAATCTGTTGAGGATGAAAATAAATATATAGCATGTTAGTTACTGTATCCCCACACCCAACACACTAGCAAAACATTCATGAAATAATGATGGAAATCTGCACAACATGGGCTAGTAATGAAATTTTTTCACATTGTTGCATGACCAGCGCTTCTTTCTGTTAAATATCAATTTTCAGTCTCTCAAGACCACAGCCTAAGAATTCTGTTGGCCCAAATCTTTGTACAATATTGACATCATGATTGTATGTTGTAGGTACGATTAATTTTATGTGCATTTAAAGACTAGTAATGTAATTGTTTTATGTGATGTCCAATGAAACTAATTTATATCAGTATAATCCTTAGAATAGGTCACCAAATGCAATGGAACACATAGCAATATGCCCTAGTTTAGTTAATTTTAAATTTAATATAAGTTACCTTTATAAACTTGACCCTCTCACTTCAAATTAGTAAAACCTGTACTCAACAAAGGTTAGTACTAATTCCTATATTGATCAATCGTTCACAGCTGTATGCCCAATGTAACACATTACCCTTGCTTTTTCACTCTCTATCCTCTTGCCCTACACTCTCGCTCTCTCCTTTTTCCAACTTTCCCTCCACACATTCTCTTTCTTCTGGGTCACCTACATTAATATCACATGGGTAGCCATGGTTCAGCCGATAATATTTTTCATGGACAATATATTTGGCTTCTTATTCTCACTTCCCATATGAACCAAGGAATCCTACAATGGCATATGTCAATCTTGTTGAAAGATGCCCTGTCCCTTCTATACCATCTCACTGGTAATTATATGACTTGCCTGGATTTTGTATCTATTGTTCTTATGTAGAAAGCTGTACCTATTCTGCTCTTATGAAAAAAAAATATTTATAACATTACAAGAAAAAGGACAGAGATACTGTATAAATAGTGTAATTTTATGCTACTGTTATTAGATTATGACTTAAATAACAGTATTCAGACATGGTAGCTCATTACTGACAACATCCAATATCTCACTGATAATAGACTGGAATTGAAGCTTATTGGAGGAGCTGCTGAAAGTCACACCCCTCAAGCTTGAGGTTTGTTTGTCTACATGGGGTAGCTAACAGGGAGAAGAAGCCCCTATCAATCATCCCTGCTAGATCTGCCACGCTATATGGCATGGTAATCACATGAGTCGCAGGGAGGCGACAGTGTGGACATGTCAGTCCAGGTGCTGGAGTCAAAGCTGATGAAAAGTGTCACATGGGGTGCATGCAGAGAATAAAAAGAAGTGAACAGCTTCCTCTGAGTACAATGGCAGAGCATGCACAATGGCAATGCTACAACCAGAGAATTGACTGCTATTGGGTTGCCACCAACAGCTAGTTGATGAAGTGAAGAGAAATAGCAGGGTCGAACAGTTATTTAAAAATGTAGGGACATGCACAAATTAAAGCTGCTGCTATAAGGTATAATACCTCTTTTTACATTTAAATATACAAAGATTTATTTTAGTTTAATGGCCCTCTTTAAATCTTTTGAAAGGCAAGAATTAACAGATGTTCAGTCTCATAACATGAAACATAGCAGAATTTAAAACCATTACATTAAATGCACAATAATGAAGTGAGCAATTATCAGTTAGTAAATATTATTTACCTGGATGACAGAAGCTGCTGTAAGACTGTCCTTTGGAGGTTTAGTCTCAACTGTTAAATCATCAGTATCAATGAGGTTGTCTGTAGGAACATTCTGTACTGGCTTCAGATAAGCAATTTCATTCTGCTTTGAGTCAAGAGTCACACACACATCGTATGAGAAAGGGAAGGGTAAGCTTGCATCACTGATCTCAGAGGGACATCCCAGTGTGAACTGAGGATACACATTTCTATTGAAAGTTTGAAAAGATGTTGGAGTGCTAGATTTTTTGCACTTAAAAATAACTGTTAGAATCACTGTAACCATAAATAGAAAGGAGATGGTACCTATTGAGACTATTAAGTAGAAGGTTGTATTTGAAGATGTTTCAGTACTACTAGGGTGTCGTCTTATTTCGGGTACAACTTGTTGAAAATTTTCTGCAACCACCAAGCTCAATGTAACTGTGGATGACAATGAAGGTTGTCCATTGTCCTTCACTAAAACCACAATCTTTTGGCTTAAAGAATCCATGTCTTTAAGGTCTCTTCCTATTTTTATTTCCCCTGTCCGTTGACTTATCATAAATAAGGATGGATCAGCAGCCTGTAAAAAGTGATAAGAGAGCCAGGCATTGTGTCCAGAGTCATTATCAACTGCAATCACTTTGGTCACTAGATATCCTTTCTCAGCAGAATGAGGAATAAACTCAAACAATGATTCTTCAGTGTCTTGTGATGGGTAGAGAATCTTGGGAGCATTATCATTTTTATCAATAATACAAATCTTTACAGCAGCATTACTGCTAAGAGAAGGAGACCCGCTGTCTTTAGCCATTACTTGAAACTCAAACTCCCGTAACTGTTCATAGTCAAAAGATCTCTGGGCATAAAGAACCCCAGTCACTGAGTTAATTGATATATAGGAAGATACTGGAATGCCATCTATGTTACTAATCAGAATGGAATAACTAATTTTAGAATTGTCATTAATATCATAATCTGAAGCATGAATTCTATATATTGAAATTCCTTGTGGGTTATTTTCCTGAACATAAACAATATAATTTGTTTGATCAAATATGGGCATATTATCATTCACGTCAGACACACCTAGCTGAAAGGTTATGTTGGTGGATAACTGAGGAGATCCATTATCCAGAGCTTTAATTGTTATGTTATAGTGAGATGTTCTCTCTCTGTCAATGTTTTCTGTTGTCACCAATTTATAGTAACTAGCAGATGATAATATTAATTTAAAGGGTAACGTGTCAGATATTTCACAAACAACTTCTCCATTCTCACCGGTGTCCAAGTCATGAACATTAATTAATGCTATAATTGTATCTGGTGGAGAGTCCTCTGGAACTGTAGCTGAGACAGATGTGATAGTTATTTCAGGAGCGTTGTCATTGGTATCTGTAATCTGAATTGATATTTTGCACTGAGTGGCAAGTCCACCACCATCTTTAGCTTCTACAATCATCTTATATTCTTCTGTGACCTCAAAGTCAATATCTCGTATTACTTTTATGCTTCCGTTTTTTGAATCTATTGTAAAAGTGTTGTGAGCATTTTCAGGAACATTGCTGAAGGAATATGTAATTTCTGCATTGGATCCCTCATCTTTATCAGTTGCATTTAACTGCAGAACAACAAAACCTATTGGGACATTTTCATTCAAATAAATTTCATAGGTGTCTTTATCAAATTTTGGAAAGTTATCATTTACATCAAGGACTTTGACATTAATGTAAGCAGTGCCTGTTTTAGAAGGCTGACCTCCATCTGAGGCAGTTAAAGTTAATCTATAAATACTTTGTTTTTCTCTATCCAAAGACTTTTCCAAAATCAGCTCTGGATATTTTATTCCATCAGAAGCAGTAATTTCTCCAAGTGAAAAGTATATGTTTTCATCAATAGTATATCTCTGCACAGAATTAGAACCAATATCAGGATCCTGCGCAGGTCCCAAAGAAAGGCGTACTCCAGGTAGAGCAGATTCACTGATTGCTATGTCAAAAACATCCTTTGAGAAACTTGGTGCATTGTCATTCACATCCTGAATTTCCACTTTCACTGTATACAAGTGTAAAGGATTTTCAATCACAGCTTCAAAGCTTATGAAACAGTTTAGTTTTGTTCCACATAGCCCTTCTCTGTCAATTCTATCCATAACATACAAGTCTCCATTTTCTGAATTAACTAAAAAATGTTGTGTTTTGCCTCTTAAGACAATGTGAAAATTCCGTAGTGACAATTCCTTTGCATTTAACCCTAAATCCGTTGCTATATTTCCTATAGTAGATCCCTTCTTCAATTCTTCAGGTACAGAATAATGGAGCTGAGCAAAAATATTCTTAAATGCAAAATAAATAAAACAATATAGTACCTGCCTTGTCATTGTCTTTCTTCCTCCATAGTACTGCATGGTTGGATATTTTCTTAAAGTCTCCTTCATGCATCCAAATGTTAGTCTAAACTATTTTTCATCTTCATTTTCAGCTGAATTATCCAATATCCAAGAGAACACTCAGAAATGTATTATGGTATGGTACACTGCAGTCTTGATCAGTGAAACTGCACTAAGAATCAAAGACTATTGAAATTTTAGATGGAATAAAAATCTTTGCAGTGCAACAGTGGCACTCAGAGTCTCTACTTGGAACTGCAGGTTCTAAACTAAATGCAGAACCATCGAAATACTCACTAAGTAATGAAAAATATAAATAAATACATATGCTTTAATTAAAAAACATATTCAGAAACTATCACAATATTATTTAACTTTTACAATAAAATGTAAATTAAAGTAGTTGCACAACAATGCAAAACCCATAAAACAAATCATAGTAATAAACAATGGGAAGTTTCAAAATTTATCTGAGATAAGTTAGATGAGCTATAACCTTTATAAACAGGAGTTTTGTACTATGAAAATATGATTTTAATTAAACAAACATATATCATCACTATGAAGAATTTATGCCTAAATGCTGATGTGTATTTTAGCAAAAATATGTATAATAAGTGTTCTCAATATTATGTATAATAATTATGTATAGAATCTATTTTAAAAAAATTCATTACTCTAAATTATTCATAATATTATGATAATTGTGTATATAAATAGAAAAATGTTAGTGAATTGTGTTATGATCTGTGTATCTCTGTTTTCAAAATTTGTAATTGTTAGTAATTGATGCTAAATGCTTAAAAACAAATCAAGCACTTAAAACAATTCTAAACTGTTTAATTTATTTTCACTTACAGCCTTTTTCCAGGACTCAAATATAACTATTCATCCTAAGTATTTTTTTAATTATTAGAATCTCTAATACTGATTTGATAAAGTGTAAGTCTGTCAAGGCTCTCTTATCTTCCTAAACTCGATGCTGATACTCATGCCATCACAAAATCCTGCTGCAGGATTACATGAGAGAACCCTAAAAACCTTATCAATTGATACATGTATTCGTTACTGGTAACCTAAACATTGTGTCAGTTATCATACCTGACCTCAGACAGGTGATAGTAGTTTCTTGTTGCTGCATTACAGCCAGACACTGGGCTGACACATCTACTCTGACAGGACAGAATAAAATGTAACATCAGCACACACACCTATCCCTGAGACAGGGTCATAACCAAAGCAAAATCTCAAAGGGGTGCCCCTGACAATCTCTCTCGCTCTTTCTCCTCCCTGGCAATGTCAACCGAGATAATTCTGCAAACTATCTTAACATAAAGTATGCCTAAAACAAGCACAGGTGAGCTAGAGGGATGTCAGCATAGTCAGAATACTACCAGTGCAGTGGATAAAAGTTGTCAAGGAAGAAGGGAGAGCATTGCAGAGAATTACCTTTTCACCATAATTTTCTATCTAACTGCTTTGTACTAAGTAACTTATTTTTTCAGCAGGCATTATGTGCAGATAGACTTGATCTAGGCATTGGTATAAGTAAGAAAAAAACCCTTTAGATATTTGAAGTAGAAATAATAACAACAATATCATGAAAAATAATTGTTAATGCTCCTGCACACAATTACTCTATAATCCTAAAACTTGTTAAAACAATGGCTTATTCTTTCAGAACTACAATACTCAGATGTGTTATCAGTTTTTAGCTATGTGGACATGCTGGGATTTTTTTTTTTACAGCCAGAGGAACACTGCATTGGACATTCAGGGTTTACTTCAGAGTGAGCGCAATAAAATCACATTTATAAGACAGCTAAACTGTTTAGGGCTAATTGAAAGCAGGAGGGAATTGGGAAATGTTCCTAAAGACTCCTTCTAGGCTGTTGAATTCACAGAAGCTTAGAGGTAGATTTACAAAAACTGCTGCACTCAGAATCGGGTGCAGCTGTGTATGGTAGCCAATCAGCTTCTAACCTCAACTTGTTCAATTAAGCTTTGGCAATAAAACCTGGATGCTGATTGGTTTCTATGCAGAAGTGAGCCTAATTTTGCACTCTCCAGCTTTAGTATATAAACCCCTTAGAGTCTGCATCAACATTAATCTCTCTGTAGTCACCTGAATACAATTTTCCCTGCTACCTGTTCTGATAACTTACAATTTATTTATTTTATTCCGAAAACCAACGTGGCATAATTCATTTTGTATCATTTCACACAGACTGTCTCTCTACCACCAGAAGACAATGTTCTTAGGCAACCTGCAAGCAATGGAGTTCAATTGACTTCAGACTATCTCAAAATGGCTACTACAATTCACCTCTAAGGGGGAGCTACTGAAGAGAGAGACACATTTGTCAGCCTGCACAGTCAATGACATCAGAGAGAGGAACATTCTGTGGAACAGCCTAGAAAAAAAGGCCTGAGAAAGGGCTTTCTTGAGAAAGAGAGCAGACAGGAGATACAATACGATAGACTGTAAGCTAAGCACAAATGATAAATACAGACAATTGCTACATTAGCTTCTGCTGGATAACTTCAGCAGAGAGGTGACTTTCTTCAGAATGGATGATCTTAAAGAAATTGTGCAACCATTGCTTTTTTCAGTCTGTAGTATTTTAAAGGGAAAGTATATCAACTGCTACTTTGTTGTATTGGAAAATAATCTGTTACTTTGCAGTTGCAATGCATTCCTGTGAGCTCACCAATGGACACATTTGGAACTCACATATTAGCTAGCCTAATTAGATAGGAGAAAATGAACAGCTACATAATAGTCTTGTTAACGTTCAAATGGCAATGGTATAATTTGGCAGCTGATCATTGGGCATGTTGCTCTATTTGTACTACCCATTTTCTTATTGTCAGCATGCAGCAACTACTGAATAAAGTGACATATTATTTAAAATTGTCTGTATTTCTGTGTCATAGGATTTTGACTGTGCAGCCAGATTCAGGTAGGAGCTGTACCTGCATACCTATTAAAGCCAAAACTTACAGGTGCACTACATCTGCAACACTTAACAATATAGTACTAGATCTGTATTATCTTTATATGCACAAATTTACTGCAGTAAATTGAGACATAAAGTTGCATTATAACAGTTTATAACAGTTTATAACTGGAGAACAGATCTTTCACAGACAAGATTCCTTGATATATATATTTTTTAAGATGGTATTTATTAATTTTCTAAAATGTACAATGCACAAATACCAGAATAAGAACAATAACCTTTTACATATTTTTACAGAGTTCATGTCCTGTGTAACTCATTTACATATCCATTACAAAGTGATGCCTGGCTATACAATATACATTATCCACTTCAGCCCCGGAAGAATTTACCCCCTTCCTGACCAGAGCACTTTTTGCGATTTGGCACTGCGTCACTTTAACTGACAATTGCGTGGTCGTGCGACATGGCTCCCAAACAAAATTGACGTCTGTTTTTTCCAACAAAGGGGCATCGGACAATTTTGACACATTTTTGGGACCATTGGCATTAAGCGATCAATGTTTAAAAATTGCATTGATTACTGTAAAAATGTCACTGGCAGTGAAGGGGTTAACCACTAGGTGGCGCTGTAGGGGTTAAGTGTGTCCTAGGACGTGATACTAACTGTGGGGGCGGGCTGTGTGTGACACGTCACTGATCAGTGCTCCCGATTACAGGGAATTGTGATCAGTGACAATGTCACTAGGCAGAACGGGGAGGTACTTGTTTACATTAGCATCTCCCCGTTCTTCCTCACTGTGAGACGATCGCGGATATCCCCATAGACATTGGGTCCGTGGGACCCGCGATCGCGGTCACGGAGCTCCCGCAGCGCACTAGCGCCCGCGAGCTGCCTCTTAAAGGGCAACGTACAGGTAGGAAAATCTGCCTGTACGTGCCCTTCTGCCACAGTATATCTGCGTGAAGCAGTCGGGAAGTGGTTAAAATAATAATTTAAAGGTATCTGAGAGGAGTATATGACACATGTTTGTTTTATTTTTCTTTTTTTTCACTGTTACCAATTTGCTATTTTGAGCAAGATAATTCACCACATTGATTTGACTATCGCTGTGGTCACTATTGATAGAGTTTGATATCTTTTAACTGACAGCACACTTTTATTTTACTTTTAGAATAGTTTCCAGATCATTGACACTATGGCTTTTCTGTTCCCTCCTTTTATAGCGAGGGGTCTGGCTTATCCAAAAATCTCTTTATTGGTCCTTTTAATCCTGCTGACCATAGTTAATTCATGTCCAGCATGGTTTTAAAAAAACATTTTCTAGGCAAATCTCTACATAAATTTGCCAGAACTACAAATATTAAACCTGCAAGATTCACCCCAAACCCATATTAGCAGTAAACCCAAACCTCATTGCTAAGAATAGTGGTTGTTCACCTTGCAAAGTAAATGTTAACCTTGGAAAAGCATTCCATTGGAAAATGCCCATGCCCATCCAAAAAGGACAGATTTACATTATTTACTGACATTCATTCTTTATTTACTAACATTTACAAAGTCAACATACATCTTCTAAAGTACACATTCCACCTCTACTTCTTTAATAAACCAACCACAAAATGTTCAACTATATATTATGTGAACCTGTCATGGCTTAAATTAATTTATCATGACCTGGATAGGATGAAAAGCCAGCTTAGAATCCATGAGCTTTTCTAGAGCAAGAGCTCAATTTCTAGACAAATCTATCATCCCAAGTTTGTTTTACATGTGTGAGGAATTCTTGATAGTTAGTATAAAGGTTAGGGAAATATTATGAAACCCTGGTTTACATTTTGCATTATAGCCCAGAAGATTCCTGGTAATCCTGGGTAAGGAACATTTGTATTGGTACTTATTTTACGTAGGTAGCTAAAAATTATGCTATTCGTTTTACACAAGGGCCTGTGTACTCTATACTCTCAGAATATGTCAATGGATATTTGAATGCAATACACATGTACTATGCATGTGAACACAACTGAATAATTTAGGTAAAATAAATTATTGGTTTAAAAAGTTCCTTAAGTGCTCCACTATTGCAGAGCATTTGATTGAATAAAAAATTTGAACATTTCTCCAAAAAAAAGGTATAACCAATGAAGATAATTTTACCTAATTTCATTGTAGTGGAAGCACACATACATACTGTACACTAAAGCAAACTAATATGTACCTCAAATCTGCAAATTTAAAACAGACTTTTTTACTGTGTGTCTTACAATAATAACACAGCAATGGAAATGAAAGGTAATCAATTAAAGCACACTATCCCATATGGTTGTAGTCCATCTAGGCAACAGTGTTTCTTGGTAACGCTGTTGACCCAACAGACTGTCTTAAAGGATGTAATTTCAAGAAAAACAGGGAGCAGGAGGTCTCACAAGAAATTATTTCAGATATGCCAGACTTTATAACATATGCCTGATTGCAAATCCAAACATTAATATTTTTTATTTTATTTATTTCTTTACCTTAATCTTGCAGTAACTGAAATCTGAAGTTATTTTGTTTACAATCACTTAAAAAAGTATTCATTAAATGTATGTTTAAAAAAAAATAATATTGCTAAATAATTCTTACCTATGTAAGGCTAACTCGATTTAAACCATTTTAATTATTAAAAGAAAGGACTTGGCACCAATGGAGACTATTAAGTAGAAGGTTGTATTTGTAGATGTTTTAGTACTACTAGGGTGTAATCTTATTTATGGTATAATTTGTTGAACAATATCTGCAACCAGTAAGCTCAGTGTAACTGTGGATGACAATGAAGGTTGCCCATTGTCCTTCACTAAAAACACAGTCAATAATATCAATAATCCATGTTTTGAAGATCTCTAACTATTTTGATCTCCTTTCTGTTAACTCATGATGAATAGGAATGGATCAGGAGGCTGTTCAAAATGATAGGAGAGCCAGTCACTGTGTTTGGAGTCATTATCCACCGCGATTACTTTGGTTTGGCTAGATAACCTTTTTTAACATAATAAGGACTAAAATCAGTTAATGATCCTCAATGTCTTGTGACTGGTAGAGAATGTTAGGAGCATTATCATTTTTATCAATAATACAAATCTGTTCCATAACATTACTGCTAAAATAAGGGTCTTTAATTATCATTTCAAACTGAAACTCCTATAACTGTTCATAGTCAAAATATCTTTGGGCATAAGGAGCTCCAGTCACCAAGTGAATTCATATAGATGAAGACACTGGAAATCCATCTATATTATTAATGATTCATTATTATTATAAGTATGAACTCTTTATACCGAAGTTCCTTGTGGATTATTTTCCAAAACATAAACTACAGTATTTTTTGCTCCATAATACGCACCTGACCACAAGACCTTAGTCCTGCCGCTGCTTTATTAATCCCCACCCCCACTGTTGACAGAAGAAGGATGAGGAAATAGAATGCACACACAGCCTGCTCTGTGTGTCTTTGATCTCCTGCTCGACTCGTGCTGCTGCCCAGAGAAGGGGGGGACACAGAGAGCCCGCTCTGCCCAGGGAAGGAGGGGGAACAGAGAGCCCGCTCTGCCTCACTCCCTGTCACAGACTCACAGATGCTCCGGTCCTGACAGGGAGAAGCAGGCAGCCCACAGCTGAGGTATTCGGCAGCGGCGGCGGGGGGCTGGTCTATATTTGCTCCATAAGACGCACAGGCATTTCCCCCCATTTTTTTGGGGGGGAGTGTGTCTTATGGTGGGAAAAATATGGTATATAATTTGTTTGCTCAAATATGTTCATATTATCACTTACATCAGAGATACCTATTTAAAGGTTATGTTGGCGGATAATTGAGAAAATCCATTATCCAGAGCTTTAATTGTTATGTTATAGTGAGATGTTCTTTCTCTAGCGATACTTTTTTGTTGTTACCAACAATTTACTTAATTTGCAGATTGTAATATTAATTTTAAGAGTTAGGTGTCAGAAATTTCACAAACATCTTACTCATTCTCACTACTGTCCAAATGATTACTACTAATTAACTCTAGCTGAGACAGATGGGGTAGTTATTTCAGGAGCATTCTATTTGATATCAATTATTTGAACTGATACATTGCATTAAGCTGCAAGTCTACCACCATCTTTAGTTTCTACAACTATTTAAAATTCTTCTGTGACTTCAAAGTCAATATCTTTTGTTATTTTATATGCTTCCGTTACTGTAATGTATGATAAATGTGTTTTCAAGAATACTGATAAATGAATACATAATTTGTGCATTGGATTCTTCATTACCATAGCCTCGGTTCACATTTAGTGCCTTGAAAAAGTATTCACACCCCTTGAAATTTTCCACATTTTGTCCATGTTACAACCAAAGAATTTAGTTTGTTGGTGCCTAGAGGTGGCAATAAGGTAGTCCAACTTTTATGTTTGACGCTATATATGTACTGTAATATTGTGATATATATGTAAATTAATAAATTCATTTTGTTTATATACGTGCTTTTAACCTCCCTGGCGGTATGATTATTTCAGATTTTTGATGCTGAAAGGGGTACAATTATTTTGCATGGAAATTTGGCATTTTATATTGCAGGCCTGTAATTCTTAGGAATAACACACTTAAATCTGTCCAAACAAGAGTCTAGTACACATCTCGGGTATAATAAAGTTTGAAACACAAAATCATAAATTATAATATAATAACTAACTATAAATAATTATAACAAATAATAATATAATAATAATAAAAATTATTCAATAATGTAATCAAATCAAAAACAGTGAAATTTGCTCAGTTGCAGAATTGTCGCTGTCATTACTTTCAGTGTTTGATGACGAATTTCCACACAAATCACTATCGCTCAATTCTGCAAGTGATTCTAATTTACTATCCCTGTTTTCTAGCTGGTCTAAAACCACTTTTGACGTAAAGGGACACTTTTTGGTTGCTATGGACAATCTCCAGTTTCCAGGCAGAAAGAACAGTATTTATAATATAAAAGGGCATGCAGGGCACTGGACAAATCACTAGGGACAAAGGGGACGTGTAATTATTTTATACAATACTGTAATCTCTAATATTACAATGTACTGTATGTATTGTGTGTTTTTAATTTTTTGATTTTGGCACCGAACTCCGTCCTTGTGTGTCGCAATGCTCGCAGGGAACGGAGCTCTGCACTCAGCACTCGGCACTGTGAATCAAGCGAGATAACAGCTCGCAGACACAGCGGGGAGACATCGCAGGATCCAGGGGACAAGGTAAGTTACTTTGCCTGGATACTGCGATGCAATCCCAAGTCTGGCTCGGAGTTACCACTTTTGGTACTGAAATCTCACCCCGAGCCACACTCGGGAATACCGCCAGGGAGGTTAAAGTCCATCTTTTCAAACATTGCAAATGTTACAACCAAAAACATAAATGTATTTTATTGGGATTATATGTGATAGACCAAAACAAAGTGGCACATAATTGTGAAGTGGAAGGAAAATGATAAATGGTTTTCAAAATTTTTTACATATAAATATCTGAAAAGTGTGGCTTACATTTGTATTCAGCCCCCTTTACTCTGATACCCCTAACTAAAATCTAGTGGAACCAATTGCCTTCAGAAGTCACCTAATTAGAAAATAGAATCCACCTGTGTGTATTTATTTGTAAAAACATTTTGAAAACTACTTATCATTTTCCTTCCACTTCACAATTATGTACCACTTTGTGTTGGTCAACCACATAAAATCCGAATAAAATACATTTACATTTTTGGTTGTAACATGACAAAATGTGGAAAATTTCAAGGGGTATGAATACATTTTCGAAGGCAGTGTAAATGCGGTGCGGGAAACGCAGCAAATCCTATGCATTTCCTGCACCGCATTGAAATTGCACGGCATTCATGCAATCTACTGCGGGTGTCAATGTTAAATTAATGGCACCCTGAAACAGCTCTCAAAATGCAGGGCATTTGCCTAAATCGGATCCGAAACACATTCAGTTCCCCACATCGTACCAGTATGAACCTAAGCTAAAACCTATTGGTCATTCAATTGAATTTCATATAGAGCTTCATCAAATATTGGAAAGTTATTTTTGACATCAAGAATGTTAACATTAATGCGGGCACTGTCTGTTTTAGAAGGCTGAACTCCATCTAAAGCAGTGTTAAGTTAATATTCAGACATTTTGTAAATTCATTTAAATGGCCATCAGAATTACCCAATATTTAAAAGAACAGTAGTAATCCAAATCCAGAGCTTATAAAAAGTATTCACCCCCTTGGATGTTTTCATGTCTTATGCTTTAATGTCATGGGGAAAAGAGATTACTCATGTGTAGTCAAGGGGTTTCAGGTGATGTATATGGAAGGTCTAAGTTCAGACGAGTTAGTATCATGGCATAATGTACAATACTGTAATATTAACAATGTCCATTCCATACTGATTATCTATATTTTAATTTGAATTATTTGTCATTGCATTTACCCATGTAAACTGTCAGTAACAGTTGCAGACTTGAAAAAAATACATACTTTAATTCTCTATCATATTGTCCCAGCATAGTTTTACTGTTAAAGTATATCCTCAGAAAGATTCTTGTTCATATCCTACAGCATAGAATAAGTTTCAATTAAGTGTTCTGGATAAACAGAACAAACAGCTCCTCGCACTGCACATATGTCCTCTGAAGTCTATTTTCTACCTGATGTATTGAAGTAGTAGCAGCTAAGTAAACCTAGATACAGTTGTCAACTCTAACCTATACCTAAAAACGTCACTTTCTTTCCCCAGTCATTCATCCAGCTTAAAAAGAACCTGTCATTACCAACAGTGCCTTCAAATTTGGCAAAAGTTGAAGGTGCGAATGTAGCCTGAGAATCCAGGGGCTCCTTTTTTTATCAGTTATGAGGCAACTTCATAGTCATATGTTTTTTTTACATTTTGTGAGGTATTTTTGATGGCATTCATTTATTTGCTAAAATAAGGATAATTGGGAAATATAATGAGGCCCTGGATTGTATTTTGCATTATAGCCCAGAAGCATTTTGGTACCCTTGGGTATGCAAAAATTTTGCACTGCCATTTTTGACAGGGAGAACCAGAACATTTTTTTCAGAATGTGAGGATGGATGTTTATTATCCATCCAATGATTTAAATATAACTGTACTTCTGCTCTGCTCTCCTGTGTAGTACAGAAGTAGAGTTGGCAGAGCTGAAGCAAATTGTGCACATAATATATGGAAGCTAAACTATTTGAATTCAAATTCAGATAATTCAAATCTATTTGAATACGAATTAACTATACATCTCCGAAAACAAATTAAACGGATTAAACAAATTTAACTAAACAAATTTATGTAAATAATGAATCGAAATGAAACAAAACTAAACACATTTTTTCGTTCTGAACGTGTCTACCAGCCATTTAATGGTTTGACACTTTGGTTGAGGACACAATCAAATGTAACAGTTTGCATTTCCAAGATTCCAGGAATGTAACTGTCTAGCTTTATGATTTACTGCTGGTGCTTTGGGCTTTAGCAAAATGGCAGCCTCCAGCAAGAAGGATCAGGAGCAATGCTGGAGGCAATTTACAGCACACACTAATTCTGATACCATAATTATTATTGTAGAATGTATGTTCCTTGCTAAAGAACATTATTTGTTATCAAGTTGTTATGGGTAAAGTTCCGCTTTTGAAGCAGAATCAAACTCAGCGATTTGACGTTTTCTAAAAATGGTTAAATGTGTTGGGAATGTAACTGTCACATTGGTTGTGCTGTCAACCAAACTGTCAAACCATCAAATGGCTGGCGTCATAACTGATCACATGTGCAGCATCCTGGCAGCTGAAGACCAAACAGAGGCCAAGATGGCTGCTTCCTTGTCTGAAAACAATAGGTGGATTTAATTCTGCTTTAAGTTTAAAAAAAATTGAGCCACACATATTATTTATTACTATGCATACCATAGGTAGGAAGGTTATTCTAGGGCCATTATTCATAGTTAACGCTAAATTGATGACCTGTAAGGACTTCTAAAATATCACTGACAGACAACTTTGGGTTCTCTAGTTTCTTCAACATTTGGTATCTATTTATTCAATAAAGCTTTATATTTTATATTTTACAAAATCTGAGGATGATATTATGTTTGTGTGCTCACATTATTTGAGTGTATTTTTACTGAAAACATGATTTAATAAACAGTAGTGCAAATATTGGGTTACATGAGAACTTGCAATTGCCACCATTCCGTTTTACGGAGTTCCTGCTTTCATAAAATATATAAAGCGTGTTTTCACATGAAAAATTTGAAATTTAGCATGTATGCCAAAAAAAAGATGGTTCTGGCAGTAAAAGGGGTAAAGGAAAAGTATAGTGTATTTATAGATAACAGAAATTTTCAGTAAATGTAATGTAGAATTTGAGATAGCTTTTACATTTTGACGTGCTTGTGCTTCTATATTTTTGCTTTTATATTACATATATATTGTATACAGTATATATACGGCAGTCCCTAGACTAAAGAAATACTCAAATTTTTGTCAACTGGACTACAATCCTAGCATCAGCCAAGATAGAATATTTGCAAGTCAGGGAGAAAATTGTGCATAAAGAGTTTATCAGCTCCCAATGGTTGATTTACTAAAGGAATATTGGCTGTTTACTTAGCAAAGTAGATTTTTACTGATGAGGTGAAGTTATGGGGCGTACACACGGTCAGACTTTTCGACCGGACTGGTCAAACGGACGCCGATGGACCAAATCCGGCGAACAATCTGATCGTGTGTGGGCTTCACCGGACCTTCAGTGGACCATTCGCAAATCTGACGGACTTTAGATTTGGAACAAGCTTCAAATCTTTACATCGTAACTCCGCCGGACCCAGAAATCCGCTCGTCTGTATGCTAGTCCGACGGACAAAAACCGACGCTAGGGCAGCTATTAGCTACTGGCTATCAACTTCCTTATTTTAGTCCAGTGTACGTCATCACGTACGAATCCGTCGGACTTTGGTGTGATAGTGTGTAGGCAAGTCCAGTCATTAGAAAATCCGTCGAAAGTCCGCCAAAAGTCAGTCGAAAGTCTGTTGAAAGTCTCCCGGACAGGCTGTCAGACTTTTGTAGCTGAAAAGTCTGACCGTGTGTACATGGCATTATGCTGACACTATGGGGTTGATTTACTAAAACTGGAGAGTGCAAAATCTGGTGCAGCTGTGCATGGTAGCCAATCAGCTGCTAACCTCAGTTTGTTCAATTAACCACTTGCCTACTGGCACTATTACCAACTTCCTAACTAGGCCAATTTTCAGCTTTCAGTGCTGTTGCATTTGGAATGACAATTGCGTGGTCATGCAACACTGTACCCAAATTACATTTATATCATTTTTTTAATACAGATAGAGCTTTCTTTTGGGGGTGTTTAGTGACCAATGTTTTTTTTCGCTAAACAAAAAGTAAATATAGCCCCTATGTACATATACAATGAAAAAACTATGCACATAAACAGCACAAGAGATTAAATGTTTTACTTCAAGGTGATCTCTTTTGCACAATATTTAAAACACCACTGAAAAGACTACACATTCTAGTAAATAATAAAATATGTACAAATCAGTTGGCAAACTTAAGTAAAATTAACTTATGTATTGTGTCTATTTTCTACAGCAGCAACCTACACATTTGCATATTACTGGCTTTAATACATTAGGTGGTTGTAAACCTCAGACATGAAATAGGAACAAATTATATCCCTCTATAGTGTATACTTGTCTCAATCCAGAGCACTAAGTGTTTCCGTCTGCTGCTTCATTCCTCTGCTATCGGCATGAATTACTTCTGACAAGTTTTCCTGACCCCAAGGGAAAAAAGGTGACAGGGAGGGATCTTCAGCTGATTGACAGCCTCAGCTCTGTTCCTGTGTGAAAGGGAGTGTGTCCCTTCCCTCCAATTAGCTCTCAGAGCTCTCCTCACTGTGCTCTGCAGAGGGTAACTTCAGTTCCCTGCCCCCTTTTTTCTGTATGCTTAGACAGCTTCCTAAATTCAGGACTTTGAATGGCTGTAGAGAAGAGAATACTGCAGATAATCAACTGCAACTTATGTAGGATAATTTGTTTCATCTTTTTATATCATCTGAGGCCAGTCATTTTACTGGATATATATACAGGTTTACAACCACTTTAAAGTTTGGTATGGTTGCAGGAATTTCTTAATCATTAAATAAAATGTGCATTCTTTTTTCCCAATATCTCTTCTCATCTCTCTCAAATATAAGAAACTGGATATATTTTTTACAAATATTATAAAAAGAGAGTTTTAATTATAATATCTAAAGAACAAAAAACATAAAGAGATGAATAAAATCAGTTTGAAAATCTAATGTGTTGATCTGATATTGTTTCATTGCAAGCTGCACAAGGTTTTCTATCTTCTTGATAGCAGCACATCTGTATTATACAGAATATTTCTTATATTATATGCTAAATTGCACTACCCAAATGCCAATATTATTTCTCTTAGATGAAGATATTTGAATACTGAGTAGATAAATCTAAAAATACATCAACTGTGTTTGCTGTTCAATGTAAAATAGCTATTGTGACACAAATTAACCATCTTAAAATATGGCATTTCCTGTTACAGAAATGTAATAACAAAAAGTTGTTTGAAGTTGAACTGCTAAACACATTAAAAAATGTTACCAAACAAATAAAGCTACATCAAATATTAGGCAAGAGAGTGGAGGAGCTGAACAGGATGGAAAATTTAGTATTATCAGCTCAAAACATGAACCCTACTCTTAAAACTGGATCCAGTGGAGCATGTTCATTTTTGGACAAGGATAAGGCCATTTTCAGATCTAGCGCCCAGTAATCCAACTTTTTCTGTCCTCCTCCTTCCAGCGAACCCTAACTTCCTTACTTTCCTTTCCCCCTCTTTTTTGTTTTACTCCTCCTCTGTGAAGTCCCTCCCCTCCCCTACCCCCTCTCCCCACAAGCCTGCCTTCCCTCTGTGCACCTTCTATATCAGGGGTCTCAAACTGGTGGCCCTCCAGCTGTTGCGAAACTACAAGTCCCATCATGCCTCTGCCTGTGGGAGTAACTGTTAGCCTTGCAATGCCTCATGAGACTTGTAGATTCGCAACAGCTGGAGGGCCGCCAGTTTGAGACCCCTGTTCTATATGTATGCATCTACCAGTAATTTAAAGAGAAAACACTGTATCCCATGCATTCTCACCATTCTATAAGGTTATGTTAAACATTGGTCCAGTCATAAAACAGCATTGAGGAACCCCCCCTTCTAGTAGATTGTAGGGGATTGACTACACTGACTGGATGCCTTTGTACCTTGTGGTTAATGCACTTTTCTGTTTATCATTATAGTGCTCATGGTATGACATTATATCGCATTGTACCTGTAATATTAGGTGAATATCAAACAACCCAGTACATAATAATGCATATTGATATCTGCAAATTACAATAGGTGTATCTGATAAAACATAGCGTGATTATACACCAAATGTGCAAGTGAAAAAAATAAATATACGGTAAATGGAATGATGATTTGAAATGATACAAAATCAGTCCATAGAAACACAGTCTGTATGAGTAAACATCAGAAATTCCAATAGTGAAGGTGAATCTACAGTGATGAATGGTGAAGGTTCACACCGAAGTGACTAGTGCAATATGAGAGTCTCCTCCACCACTGAGAAATACTGCTGCTTACCAGAAAGTGTTGGTCCCTTGTTACAGCGAATGGCTGCAACCCCAGCCCAGGATCCTACTGGCAAGCCCTGATCTCCAAAGTGTCAGCAAAGATAGTCAGCAGACAGGATCAACAGGAACCGGTATTATACCAAAAAAACAAGAAAACTCCACATAGTGTAAACCTGTTACATTTATTCAAGTATAAAAACAGGTGGCAACTTACATCAAAGGAGAGTTAAAACACATGTAAAAGATTAGCCGGCCGGCTTACACAAAGCCCGTATGCTTCCGGGACTCAGGGGTGACGTCAGGGCGTAGCTCCTCCTCCCTCTGTCCCTCTGTCGTTTTGTCACTAGCGGACGTGGTCACGAGATACGGGCGGCGTCCTGATGCACTGCTTAAATAGCAATCTATCAATCTATCAACCATAAAAACCTAGCAGCCTAGCAACCCCGCCCCACTCTGAGTCACAGGATATGAATCACAGGGCGCCATCCTACTCAAGGGAAAAGCTATGGACAAACCCAACAAATTAGCTGAAGCCGTGAGCCATAGATCCCCATGGGGATAAATCTTAATAGTGTCTTGGAAAAACAACAAAATATATAATGAACATCAAGATATATGGTGAACTAAATAATTATTACGAATGAAAACAATGTGTAGCATAAACTGTGTTCCGTTACTTAAATCGGAGTTACCTGGTGGTAGCATACCTCAACTAATGGATTAAACATTAAAGGCTACAACCGCCAGAGCGAACCAAAACATACCACACACAAGTGGTAGCTCTAGGCAAAGATATACCCAGAAACTCACAAAATAAGTAAAAAAAAAATTTTAAACAAAAAATTTTAAACGAAAAAATAACGGGAATAAAAAATTCATACACGCATTTCTATTGCTAGGAAAGCGCCCCGCCATTCTCCATGGACCCCTCACAATATAAATATAAAAAAATACACCATGTATGGAAATAATATCATACAAATACACATATATAGAAAAAATATAAAATATTTTCACATAAATATGTAATAAATTAACCGTTACCGAATTTGAAACCATAAATTGAATTGGAAGGAAATTAAAAAATATGAAAAAAATTATAAAAAAATATAAATACAAAAAAATACAAAAAATATACTAATGGTAAACTGGCATTGGAAAATACTTATCAAAAGGGCCAACTAACATCCCAATAAATATATAAATATCCCCACTGGTCCGAATCTATGAGTTGTCAATAAAGGAGTTGACATCGACTTCGATGTTAAGACCGAAAGGGGTGTAACATTTCATCTTATGGACCCAGGCCATTTCCAACCCAGAGATACTTCTGACTACCCCACTACCCCTCCAGTGAGGTCTGAATTTGTCAATCCCCCAAAAAATAGTACCAGTAGGGTCTCTCTTATGGGTGGTCAAGTAGTGTTTAGAGACGGAGTGTTTAATGAACCCTCTACGTATATTATTAATATGTTCATTTAATCTTAAATACCTGTAAACTGTGTCTGTTTTAATTTTCAGATCAACTAAGGAGCATTGGAGTTTTGTTCCAACACCATGATATTCAAAACACAATGGCCCTAGAAAGCAGAATGGGGGGATAATCTGGTCCTTCCTAAACAGGGCATAGAGATAAAGTTATTACCCATAATTTTAGAGTGGAGGACAGGAAGAACAGACTGTTGTAGGTTGTAGGCCTCCAACATAGCAAGGGACATTTCACCACAGTTCTTTTTGGAAATATGGTCTTTGGTGAAAGAGAGACCACCAAATGCCATCCTTTGAGTATAATATTTGAAGGCACTAAACCATTTTCTTGCAGGCAAATTTGAATTGATGTTTTGGGCAGATATACTATAAATTCTTGCATTGTGTTATTCCTTTGTAAGTACTGTGTATGCTAGCTATTATTTATGTTTCCTCACTATTTCTCACTTACTATTCCCCTCATTCCTGTACCTAATACATACAACTTATTGATATGCGTAAGTATTTAATAGTATATATCACAGTCAACCCTAGTGCAACCTTATTAAGATGATATGCAGGTTTTACAACATATATATACTTCACAATTTCCCCATGTGGATATTAGGTTCATAGTTTAATAAGGTATATTACTTATTCAGGGACCTTATTTGGAAGAAAGGTCAGGTCAGGAAGTCACTCAGTCCATTACAGCTTCCCAAAAATATGGGTGGTTTAGCAGTTCCTCTCCCTTGGTAATATGCTGCACAAATGCAACATCTGCTGGGTTATGACATTAAAAATTCCAACTCCATTCAGACCATTTTACTTGCCTGTATCCCTCATACTACTGTATATAAAGGTTTAGAGGCAAACTCTTTGCTATGTAGCCCTAGGTGCCTAACGTTAATCCTTATGTCCAAAGTTTGGGAAATATTGTGCTATCTACTGAATTATGAAGGTCTTACCACTTTTACTCCCATGTGGGACAATAACTATCTCTCAGAGCTTCTGAATTTCAAAACGTAAACTCCTGGAAGGAGTTATCTTAAAGAGAGCAATTTTTGTTATTACATAATACATTCTTTCAATAGCTACAGTTATGACACACTCTTTCAGCCTAGTTTAGATTCACCCTTTTGAAATTAACTATGGCTATTTGGCCAGATAGCTCAGACCATCTCCAAAAAAGGCCTAATTTCTACTTTTTATGACTCTATTCTCCCTCTGGCTTTTAGCGCCAGTAGCAATCTTCTATGTAAACAGAAAAAGGTGGAAAACCTGAGTTAATTACCAGAGTAACAACAAACATGCATACTGGGAGCAATCTGTTTGGCATCCCTGTCATCTTCTCTAAAGCTCACTCAACTTTTTTAATTTACATGACATACTGCATGCCACAAAGATGTCAATGTCAACATGGTCATTGGCCAGACTCTGCCTGTGCTAGATGTGGGAAATCTCCAGTGAGTCTCATTCATATACTCTGGAACTGCCCAAAACCTTTTTGCTACTAGTCAGACATGTTAACTACGGTAAATACCATATTTTACATTGCTTTCCCCATGGACCTCAAACTATGCTTGTTTGTCTTGTGAATATAGAACTGATTCCACCCACAGTAAAGAAACCAAGGCGCAGAATCCTATTTCTGCCCCTAAACTTACAGTACAGCACAAAGGTAGACTGCTTCCACTTTTCCAGACCTCCATTCACGGCTACTGTGATCAAGCTGGGGTCTTAGAATGTTTCCTTGATTTGCTCCCCTCTTTTCACTGCTTCAATGACTCATTGTTATGAAGTGAATGCATTATAATATTATTATATAACTACAAGTATCCAATATGTTACTGATGGCAGATGAAGGCATATATGTGTTACCATGCAGACATTTTTGCTTTTTTTCTGCCAATAAGTTTCAGTTTTTTTTTCTTTTTCTTTTTGTTTTGGGTTGGGGAGAGGGAGGTGGAGAGGAGAAAATGTTGGTTTTCTCTGTGAACCTTGAAAAAAGTTGTTTTATAAAAAAATGTAACACAACCATCAATAGAAATAGAGAAAAACTATTAGCGCTCTACCACGCTGCTGAAACAATACGTACAGTAATACCTTGGATTGCGAATAATGCGGTTAACAATACGAGCTATTATTTTAAAAGAATCCTGACTCGGTTTGCGAGCGTTGTCTCGCAAGATGAGCAGGATTCAAGCCTCTGCGGTGTACAGTACCTCATTTGGCCAGAGGTACGGGGGCGCCAGTGACACTTGGAGCCACTCAGAAACACTCAGAAATACTCAGAAACACTCTGTTCCAGAGAGTTTCCAAGCCTCTCCGAATGTTTCCGAGTGCATCCAAGCGGTTTCCGTGTGTTTCCGAGTGTCTCCGGCAGGCCCCACCTCTGGCCACATGCGGTACTGCATACAATAGAAGTCACTGTGGAACGAATTATCTGAGTTTTCATCGACTTCTATGCGGAAACTCAATTTGATACACGAGTGCTTTGGATTACAAGCATTCTTCTGGAACAAATTATGCTCATAATCCAAGGTACCACTATATTAGGATATGTAAAAATACTTTAACCAATTCCTTAAGAAATAAAAACACAGTTATGAAAAAGGCAGGTAAGCCCACTTAAAAAGTATTGGGTCACCATATGCAGCAACAGTAAAGCCTAATCACATATGGCTGTAGCTAAAATTCAAACAGGTAGTCCTATACACTACGCATGAACCACTACTACTGACACTAACTGCAGCCACATGGAGATGAGTTCCTAAAATATGTGAAGACAAACCAAAGAGACAGACCCCATAAGAGCCCATACTGCAAGAAAGTAATAAAAATGTAAAATACTGAGGTATGTACACACAATGATAAAATGTGTGGTGCATGAAAGTGTGGTCCAGAGTGGCCAGTCTCCTGTGGAGGCCCCAAGCTGAAGGCGGGGAGGTCATTCCCAAAACACATTCCCATTACACAAGCCTTGTGTATGATGTCACTTGTGAGTGATGACATGTGGGCAGTACATCACTGGACTAAGCTCAGGCATTGTTCTCTTCTCAGAGAGGCTTCCATACATCAGAGTTGTTCAGCTCCTAAGCTGTCATTCGCAGCCAGGGCCTAGAGTCCCTACAGGAAGGAGACTGGCTGCTCGGGACTCTTTTTTTTTACTTACTGCAGTGTGGACTCTTTTGCACTGTATCTACTGTTGTAGTCTCTTTTTAGAAAACCCATAATACTTTGTGAGACAAGTGTCATGGATGCAACCTAAATTAATTAATTAATCCCTCTCCCCCCTCCCCCCCCTTTTTTCCCCTTTTTTGCCCCCCCGTTTCCCACCATTTTCCCACTCCTCTTATACTTTTTTTACCCCATTTTCTTCTCTTTTCTTTAATGTTGGCTATTTTTAGTCTTTTGAGGCCCTTTTTGACCACTTGGTTTACTACATTCTATCATCTGTACATATAGGGGTCCACCCATTCTCCTTGGTTGAGGTGGGGTGAAGCATTCCCACGGGCTCCCAGGCCTCACATTGTCCCACCAAGCCAGCGTCCTCTGACTACAGTCTTCTGGTGAGTGAAGAATACACGCTAATGAAACACTATGTTTTATATTTGGAAGTTTTAATACAACATATTTAGACAACAAACAGTATGCAACCGACTCTTTGTGTTCAAACTCCCCTTGTAAGAAGCACTGCTATACATTAATAAGTGGAAAATGTGACTCTATTTGTAGGTTCAACGCTTTATAAATATCTAGACTTTAATAATAACTATTTACAGTCTCATGTTACCAATATAAACTCATGTAAAAAATGTATCATGTATCAATATCTGTAACATACCACTCATCTTTTATTTACATAGTCATATAATTATGCAGTACTAATTGATGTTTTATCTGTAGAATTCACACAACGTCATATTGTGCGACCTTCAAGGCCCTGACAAAGCGGTACTATCCGCTAAACGCGTAGGCCACATCTCTGTTAATTGTTGGGGATCTGCACACCCTGAATTCAAATCTAATCGTACAGACTGTAATGTATTTTCAGCTATATTTATAACTACCGGTAATAAAATTGTCTATTTTTCTATAATCATATTATGGTATTTCATTTGTTTACACTTCTCAGAGGCACAATTAAAGTCCCATCCTGTTCCACATTTTTTGAAACATAGTTGTATAAAAACTCAAAAAGTATTTTAATTATTCTTTTAATTAACCAAGAAATTATGTAGAAAAGATCCTACCCACTTCCAGTTTCTTTCTGCAGGTAAAGCTTTTATTTTTGTACACTAATTAGTCTGGTGAAAGCAGACACGGATATGTAAAGTGGGGTTAAATCCTAAGAAGCTCACAAGACTTAGCACTCTTAGGGGCATAAAGCAGAGAATGCGACATTCAACAAACATTCACTGCATGTGAATCAATCGCTGTAACTTAAAAAAACATTTACCAGGAAGAATTACCTGTAGTGATATTTTGTTGTCCGATTCAGTGCTTTATAAATAGACCGCTTAATATTTGACAGTCATATTCACAAATCATTGACAATGTGAATAAGGGACTCTCTGTAAACTACAGGTTACACAATTTTTTTTTGTTGACCCCTGCTGTATTTGGGTCCTTCCCCAAATACCTTGCTAACTATCTACCCACTGCTCTCTGGATTACTGTATTAAAATAACAAGCACAATTGCTAGCTATCTGCATATTATTTATTTATTTTATATTAACTTTGCTCTGTTACAGAGGCTTATTATGAACATTACATGAAGAAATTAAGTGTTTTTAAATGGCATAGGCAGTTTAAAGGAGGGGCGGGAAGATGTTCATGATGATGTGAAGAAGTGTGCTGCCAAAAATGCAAAGGACTGATGCAAATTTGAATAGAGTGTGAACCGTCAGACGCTCATTCTGGTGTGTTCATAGAACATGACCCAAAATTCTGAAAAAGATACAGGAATCTGTTTGGAGGGAAAGACCAGAACTTTGGCCTCGCAAAGTGTATTCTCCACCACGACAATGCTCCTGCACAAACATATTTTATTTTTACAGTCCATTCCCGGGAATTAAGTTGTTACACCTCATATATACAGTAAATGTAAATGGATCTATCCACTACAACTATCAAATAGTAAATCTGTATTATACATCTACTAGAAGCGAGTAAAGTAAGGAATAGGAAAACACAAATAAATTGTCATATTGCAACCTTGGCATATTGTCCAGCACATACACACTAGCCTAGCCTTTAAGCACTACAAACAAAAACTCAAAAAAGTGTGTACTGAAGGATCATGTAGACTGCCTTTGCTGACCTCTAATTCAATAAATAGTATTTGCCTGGTTTAAATGCTGGTCCAATTACCTGCTCCATGCTACTTACCTTTACCTGCATTGCAATGCCTCTTCTACATCCATAGCTCAAATTATTGAGGCTGGGAAAAACAGGGTAACCAGTAATTAAGAAAGAGGTCAGCAACAGCAGCCTATAAGTTTCTCTCATAAGAGGTGTACTTTCAATGCATTTAACAGTAGTCTCTTTGGAATATGAATGTTGACAAGATCTGTTTTTAGGATTGACAGTGCATATGACCTCAGTTTTTTTACAGTCATCCAAAAAGTGCTAACTGCTCATATAAAAAAGGTAATTTCTAAAAAAAAATCCTTACCTGAGTAAGACTAAATGACTGAGAATTTTCTTTCAGAATTCCAGTTGTGGTAGTTGAATCACCAGTGTCAATGAGATTGTCTGTGGGAACATTCTGTACTGGTTTTAGATAGGCAATTTCATTTTGCTTTGAGTCAAGAGTTACACATACATCATAGGAGAATGGAAAAGGTAAACTTGCATCACTAAACTCAGAAGGACATCCCAGCGTAAACTGAGGATACACATTTCCATTACATGTTCCAAATGTTGCTGATGTAATTGGTTTTCTGCACTTTGAAATCACTATAGTTATCACAGTTACAATAAATAAAAATGAAATAAAGGCTATTGAAACTACCAGATAGAATGTCACATTAGATGAAACATCGGAACTACTAGGCTGGCGTTTGATTTCTGGGGAAACTTGCTGGAAGTTTTCTGCAATTACCAAGTTTAAAGTGACTGTAGAAGAAAGGGATGGAGTTCCATTATCTTTTACTAGAACTACAATTTTTTGTCTTAAGGATTTCAAATCTGGAAGGTCTCTTCCAATACTGATTTCACCAGTTTGTTGGCCTATAATAAATAATGATGGATCAGGAACTTGTAATAAATGATAAGACAGCCAGGCATTGTGTCCAGAGTCAGCATCTACTGCAATCACTTTGGTCACTAGATAACCAATTTCAGCAGAGTGAGGAATAAATTCAAATAATGTTGGTTCTTCTGTGTCTGGAGATGGATAGAGAATCTTTGGGGCATTATCATTCTTGTCAATGATACATATTCTCACTGTGACATTGCTGCATAAGGGAGGAGATCCACCATCTTTAGCCATCACCTGAAATTGAAAGTCCCGTAACTGTTCGTAGTCAAAGGATCTTTGGGCATAAAGAACACCGGAAACTGAATTTATGGAAACATATGATGACACTGGTATATTTTCAATATTGCTACTCAGAATATTGTATGTGATTTTCCCATTCTCATTAAGGTCAGGGTCTGAAGACAATAATTTAAATACAGATAATCCTGGCTGGTTGTTTTCTGAGATATAGATAATATAACTTTTTTTCTCAAAAACAGGAGGATTGTCATTAACATCTGAGATCAATAGTTGGATGGTTTTGTTAGAAGACAGTTGAGGTGTCCCTTTATCAACCGCACTAATGGTGATGTTATAATCTGAAATGTGCTCCCTGTCCAGGTTGGTTGTGGTTTCTATTTTATAGTAGTTAGGGGTGGAGGATGTCAGTTGAAATGGCAGATTTTCAGATATATGACAAAAGACTTCACTGTTTTCTCCAGTATCCAAATCATTTACATTTATAAGCGCTACAGCTGTACCGGGTGGAGAACTCTCTAGGATTGTAGATGAGAAAGATTTAACCTTTATTTCAGGTGGATTGTCATTGACATCGATAATTTGTATTGAGACCTTACAATGAGCTACAAGCCCACCACCATCTTTTGCTTCTACTGTCAACTTGTACTCCTCTGTTATTTCATAATCTAAGTTTCCTCTCACAGTAATATTTCCACTTACAGAGTCCACTACAAACATTTGTTTTACACTTTCAGGAACATTTCCAAATGAATATGTTATTTTTGCATTGGATCCTTCATCTTCATCAACAGCATCCAAATGGAGAACCAGGAAGCCGACTGGTGCATCTTCATTTAAGCGTATGTGGTATTTGTCCTTTTTAAACTTTGGAAAGTTGTCGTTAGCATCATGAACTGAAATTTTAATGAATGCAGTACCTGTTTTAGGTGGTTGCCCACCATCCAATGCCAATAAAATTATTTCATGACTCTTTTGTTTTTCTCTGTCCAGTGCTTTTTCTAAAATAAGCTCTGGATATTTAATGTTATCTATTATTTTTTCTCCTAATGTAAAGAACTCATTATCACTAAGCATGTAACTCTGAACAGAATTGGTACCAAGATCTGGATCCTGAGCATGCTCCAAAGCAAGATGGACTCCAGGTAATGCTGACTCACTAATCACAATGTCAAATGTGTCTTTTAAAAAATTAGGGGAATTGTCATTGATATCAAGAATTTCTGCTTTAATTGTATACAAATTCAAAGGATTTTCAATCACAGCCTCAAAACTAATTAAACATGTCTCTTTTTCTCCACACAGTGTCTCTCTATCTATTCTTTCTATGATGTACAAATTCCCATTTTCTAAATCTACATTAAAGTATTGAACATTGCCTCTTGAGATAACATGGAAATTTCTAAATAATAATTCCTTTGCACTGAATCCAAGATCTTTAGCTATGTTTCCTATTGGAGATCCTTGCTTCAGCTCCTCAAGTATTGAATAATGAAATTGAGCAGAAATATGTACAATTTTAGAAGAAATGATAAACAGCAGTACTTGCCACATCATTGTCTTGCCAGTATATTCAGTTCACAATATATGTGTGGGAATGGAAACTTTAAATCCAAGTCTTCTTTGGAGAATACAAAAATAAGCAATTTACAGTACTATATTTCTTGTCCAGTCGACTAAAAAATGCAGTAGAGTGGGAAAAAATCCTGTGTTGTGTGTTCCTATGCAGCTTTGTGCTGTGACACTATAGTGAATTGAAATCTCTATATACTTAACTGCAAAACCTTTTTCTGATACAACAGCGGCACTTACTGGTATTACATGGAAATGCAAACACTATTTTATCAACCACACATGCAAAGAAGTGCCTAAATGTTTTATAGTGTATTATTTTTAAAAATGTGCATAAGAAACATGTATTAAAAATGTAACATAGTTAAAACTGAAGATATATTAGAAAGCTTTAGCTCTCAGAACATGTAAAAAGTTAATTGCTAAAGTTTTGTATCAAGTTTTTAAAAAATAGATATTTATTTTACAAATTACTGACTCTAAGTAGGTAGGAGTTATAAACGTTTCAGATATGTTAAACAAAATCTAAAACACATTTTTCATTGCCAAAATCTTTTAATTGGTTATTGTTAACCAGATAGCAGGGCTTGCTGCAGGGTGTATGAACAACACAAATAGACTGCTTTTATTCTACTATTCTAAAATACAATTAAAAAGTAAGTAAAATTGATTTCCTATATTTAATATACTGCTTCAATAGAAATGCTTATTTACCTTACCTTAATGGTGTGTAGCGGTGTAGTTGACACTAGTAACAAACATACACCAATTCACCCCGCTGCCAGACTCCCATACATCACTTGCAGAGACAATGAACAGTCGTTTGCAGGTTTTGTTTTTGTTTATTGGGCTGATACAACTTGGTTGGGGAAAAGGGTATATGGGATGCCCATAGGATAGTTCATTTTTGCCATCATACTTTGAAGATTTCACAAATTAGCACATAGTTAGAGCCAGAAGAGATAATGTGCATATTTAATTGCTATGATCTTCTCTTGCACCACCATGCAAACTGTTCCTCCTCCTCTGATTAACTCCTGCAGACTATTGCTTCCAGGACTTCCCCTCCCATTACTGCGTAAGGATGAGGATACCACTCTTGACCGTGTAAGGGTGATGTTCCCAGGACTCCTCTCCTCCTGCACAAAACTTATCCTGTAGTTCTCCTCCTGCACAAACTTATCCTGATGTAAAGTAATGTCACATCTTCTTCTGTAAGCAAGAAGGACCCACTCTGAATAGTTCCTTAAAGCTGGCTCTGGTTTCTTGCTGCTACTAGGCCAGAGGTATGGATCACCTCTCCCTCGAGGCCAAGTAGTTTAAAAGCACATGTTAGACGGTGGACTACTGTTCCCAGCCAGCCCATCTTGCAAATCCTGTGCCCTCAGGCCACATCGATTTAAAACATATCCCCACAGTCTCTCCTCTGTTCCAGGTTTTCTCATCATTGACCGTGTAATGATGAAGACTTTGCTAATGACCGTGTAAAAGCAAAGTTCCCTCACAGACTTCCTGGCACATCCAGCCCTCCACTGTGGTACACTCACCAAACTTTCTCTGTCCTGAGTCCTTAATGGAGAACTTGACTGGACCATACGTTCCGACAGCTTCACCTGCCCCTCTTCTCCAGGAGTTCCTTATCAATGACTATGTGATGATAAGGAAATTGCCAATGACGTTGTAAAGGCAAAGTTCCTTCACATTTCTCCCTGGGCCTCCTCCTGCGATCGGCGCACCCCCCCCCCCCCCAGATGGGGGTACCCTCCTGCTGCTGTCTAGTATTCCATCCTCCACTTCACTCAACCGACAACTCTCCCCAGTGGCATTTTACCTTAGGATATATAGGAGGCCCACCCCCCTGCCAATTCAAATTGGGGATTGGTCAGGGCTCCCACATGAACTGCCTGCCACTCTAGTTCCAGGCCCTGCCCCTCTTCCAGAACATTCTCTCTGGAAGTAGGGGAGGCGCCTCAGAACCAGAGCACAGGTGGCCACACCCACTGCTACTCAAACCACTCCCAGCCCCCAGACAGGCCTAGCTTGCAGCATAGGCCTGCCTAAATTTACCTATGCTGACAGTCTATTTAAACAAAAATCCTATTACTAGCACCTACCTATTAGCAGAGGGTGCTACAGGTGTTATCAATTAGTAAAACATTTATTTCATGTTATCTACTAGAACTCACTATCAAAAATGATTATGTGTCTATGGTTTTATTCTTAGTGATGCATTTGTCCTACGCATAACATATTGTATACTATTGCATGTACATTATCTCACAAAAGTGAGTACACCCCTCACATTTGTGTAAATATTGTATTCCATCTTTTCATGTGACAACACTAAAGAAATGACACTTTGCTACAATGTAAAGTAGTGGGTGTACAGCTTGTATAACAGTGTAAATTTGCTGTCCCCTCAAAATGACTCAACACACAGTCATTAATATCTAAACCGCTGGCAACAAAAGTGAGTACACCCCTAAGTGAAAATGTCCAAATTGAGCCCAATTAGCCATTTTCCCTCCCCAGTGTCATGTGACCCGCTAGTGTTACAAGGTCTCAGGTGTAAATGGGGAGCATATCAGGAGATTAGTAGACCAGACTATGTGGACTGCACAGAGATAACCCAAACGTATGTAAATGAATAAATAATATTTATTAAAAATAAGTGATAACTCAGAAAATACAAACAGTGCAAAACCAACACAACAAACCCACAACAAACAATAGTATATACAGCAAGGGGCAATACCGGAATTACAGATGTCAGCCAGGCCAGGGTCATACACAGCAGGTAAGCAGGAACAAGGGATAAACCAGAAGCATAAACGTTAGCCAAGCCAGGGTCATACACAGGAGGTCAGCAGATGGGTAAGGATGAGAAACCAGCAGGAAGGGGAGAGGATGGATGGTAAAGCTGCAGGGTAGGGATCCAAGGGAATCAGGAGGGACAAGAACAGGATGGGCCTGGGATAGGGATCGGATCGGATCAGAGCAGAGCAGAGCAGAGTGGGACAGAGCAGGTTCACAAACAGGATACAGGCAGCAAGGTCAAGGCACAGGGAGAAAGATACCAAGGCGAGCATGTGAGGGCTTGCCGGGTATTAATAGGGCTGACTATAATTGGCTTCAAGTCACACCTAAACGCAGGGAGTGTTGTCTGCTCCATACTGCCAGGATCCATCCGCTGGTGGACATCAGTACTGCGGCCAAAAGATGAAATGACACCAGCAGGGAAATATTCTCCTGACAGTTCAACACTGCCAGGAGACACCTGCTGGTGGACCCCAGTACTGCATGCCAAATGATATATCTTACCAGCGGATGGACCCTTTCCTGACACAGCAGTTGTGTTAAATTTGGTGTTATGGCTCTCACTCTCTCATACTGGTCACTGGAAGTTCAACTTTGCACCTCATGGCAAAGAACTCTCTGAAGATCTGAACAAAAGAATTGTTGCTCTACATAAAGATGGCCTGGGCTATAAGAAGTTTGCCAAGACCCTGAAACTGAGCTGCAACATGGTGGCCAAGACCACACAGCGGTTTAACAGGACAGGGTCCACTCAAAACAGGCCTAGCCATGGTCAACCAAAGAGGTTGAGTGCACGTGCTTAGCATCATATCCAGAGGTTGTCTTTGGAAAATAGACATATGAGTGCTGCCAGCATTGCTGCAGATGGCTGTCATACCAGAAGGAAGACTCTTCTAAAGATGATGCACAAGAAAGACCACAATCAGTTTTCTTAAGACAAGCAGTCTAAGGACAAGGATTACTGGAACCATGTCCTGTGGTCTGATGAGACCAAGATAAACTTATTTGGTTCAGATGGTGTCAAGCATGTGTGGTGGCAACCAGGTGAGGAGTACATAGACAAGTGTGTCTTGTCTACAGGCAAGCATGGTGGTGGAAGTGTCATGGTCTGGGGCTGCATATGTGCTGTCGGCACTGGGGAGCTACAGTTTACTGAAGGAACCATGAATGCCAATATGTACTGTGACATACTGAAGCAGAGCATGATCCCATCTCTTCGGAGACTGGGCCGCAGGGCAGTATTCCATCATGATAACGACCCCAATCACACCTCCAAGACGACCACTGCCTTGCTAAAGATGCTGAGGGTAAAGGTGATGGGCTGACCAAGAATGTCTCCAGACCTAAACCCTATTGAGCATCTGTGGGCATCCTCAAACGGAAGGTGGAGGAGCGCAAGGTCTCTAACATCCACCAGCTCTGTGATGTCGTCATGGAGGAGTGGAAGAGGACTCCACTGGCACCCTGTGAAGCTCTGGTGAACTCCATGCCCAAGAGGGTTAAGGCAGTCCTGGAAAATAATGGTGGCCACACAAAATGTTGACACTTTGGGCCCAATTTGGACATTTTCACTTAGGGGTGTACTCAGTTTTGTTGCCAGCGGTTTAGACATTAATGGCTGTGTGTTGAGTTATTTTGAGGGGATGGCAAATTTACACTGTTATACAAGCTGTACACTCACTACTTTACATTGTATCAAAGTGTCATTTATTCAGTGCTATCACATGAAAAGATAGAAGAAAATATTTACACAAATCTGGGGGGGCGTATTCACTTTTGTGAGATACTGTATAACATTGCAAAAAAAACAAACACAGGATAATGGGTTCTTGAAGGCTGCATCCTTAATTTGTTCAATGATTTGTTAGGTTACAAGTCAGATAGCATGATGTCAAGGCTTACATCACATAGGGCAAATTAAAGTAACTACACAACCTTTTACCAGACATCCTATGCTCCACACTCCAAAGACATGCTGGTAGGTAAATTGTTCCTAGTACGTGCTTGTGTGCATGTGAAAGGTTGCAAGTTCCTTGAGGGACTGATGTGAATGTACAATATACTGTGTGTAAAGCTCTACATCTACCTGTAATATATAAATAAATAAACAAACAATTACAGCAGCACACAGAAACAAGTAAATTAACTAAAATATCTTTAGATGAAGGTGACCGCTCAGAAAGGTTGTGTTGTTCTTTTTGTTATATAAATAAAGGGGTAATGCCCACATGAATACAGTCAAGCTGCAAGATTCAGAATACTGATTATAGCATAGCAACTAATAAGTGTAGCACCCTTGTCTTAAACAGGGGCTACCGGTAAATTTAGCTGTGCTAGGTTGTACTTAACCTGGCTGATTTGTTGTCTTTGTAATCATTTGGGTTTTCTCTTAAGCCTGGTGTAGCTGTGGTTCCCCCCTTCTGTCAGTAGGGGATGCCGTTACCTTTGGCATTAATATGATGAGCTACAGTAAAGGTAGCTTATGAATATGCATACTTCTCTCAGCCAATCAGTTGGAGTTTCATGGCCACTGAACATGTTGGGAGAGAGTATAAATATTTGGGGAAGTCAAGTGATCAGGGTCTGGTCTGGATATGCAAGGAACAGCTACGTCGGGTGAGCCCTGAAGCCTAGGGCCTAGCCATGTGCTTGAGGCTCTGACAGAAAGAGCCTGTTTGTTGCCTGGAGGCATGAGGAAAGAGATAGCTTTCTGCGATGAAGTACCAGAAGTTTATGTTCCATGAGTTGAGGGCTGTGGAGAGCCTGGGAAAGCGTCAAGATGGACTCATCCAAGGAAAACCTGCATGGTGCTGTGAGTTTATGGTTGCTATAGGAGACAAATGTTGCTACATAGATACAGAACATGGGATGCAGACCTAAGGCCCTTGCTCTGTATTGCTTTCTTACCTGGCTATTTTGTCTTTGGAGTCTGCGGATCTGTTTGCCTACTGTCCTTGGGTGTCCTGTGCTCTAACCCTCTCCTCCTCATTTTTTTTGCAACCATCCATGCCCACCATGCCTAAGAACCAGCACCCTGAGTTGAAATGTCAGCCCACCCTGGTGTGGGGGGTCAGGGGGGCACTACATAAACAATAATCTCCTAAATAAACAGTCTACAATCATTTCAAATCTGATTGCATAAAATGGTTATTCCACTTGCCTGTCCTTACAGCTCTTTGCAATGCCTCAAGATAAGTTGAAATTATATTTATGCATAGTAGTATATGTAATTTGTAAGTAGTTTATATGCTGTGCATACTGTTGTTTAGCACTACTAAACTACAATACATTTCTAAACTTTTTTTTTCTTTAAATAGAAACTCCAAGCAGCAGCTACTGTAAACACACAGTTGACATTCATATATGTTTGCTGTTTTATCTGGATTTGGAATGTGGCCATTGTAATATACACAACTATTCTATTTATTTATTTGAGGCATTTACTGTATATAGCACAGCCAATTTTTACATACTACTCATTTACCTCAGTGTCTGCTCTCAAATATTTTACAATCTAAGGTCTATAGCTTACATACTGTAAACACATACTAGGGCCAGTTTTTCATGCAGATAGTATCTGGGTCGGGATTGAAACAGAGGACTCTAATAAACAATTAACATAATGATTTCAACTACAGTGCTGTGAAAAAGAATTTGCCCCCTTCCTGATCTTTTTTTGCATATTTCTCACACTTAAATAATTCAGATCATCAAACAAATTTTAATATGACACAAAGAAAACTCGAGTAAATCCAAGATGCAGTTTTTAAAATATTATTTCATTTATCAAGGGAAAAAAGCTGTTCAAACCTGCCTGGCCCTATGTGAAAAAGTAATTGCCCCCTCTCATACTGAATCATGAACGAACTGTGATTAACCACAGTTTTTTGGAAAGCTGAGTTAAATTTCACTTGCCACACCCAGGCCTGATTACTGCCAGGCCTGTTGAATTAGGAAATCACATAAATAGAAGCTGTCTGACAAAGTGAAGCATGCCAACAGATCACAAAAGCCACACATCATGCCACAATCTAAAAAAATTCAAGAACAGATTAGAAACAAAGTAATTTACATGTCTAGGAAGGGTTTCAAAGACATTTCTAAGGCTTTGGAACTCCAGTGAACCATGGGGAGAGCCATTATCCACAAATGGAGCTAACTTGGAACAGTGGTGAACCTTCCCAGGTGTGGCCAGCTAACAAAAATTACTCCAAGAGCATGACGACTCATCCAGGAGGTCATAAAAGAACCCAGAACAACATCTAAAGAACTGCAGGCCTCACTTGCCTCAGGTAAGATCAGTGTTCATGATTCAAAAATAAGAAAGAGACTGGGCAAAAATGGCATCCATGGGAGAGTTCCACGGCCAAAGCCACTGCTGACCAAAAATAACTCAAATGCTCATCTCACATTTACCAAAAAAATCTTGATTATCCCCAAGACTTTTAGGCAAATATTCTGTTGACTGATGAGACAAAAATTAAACTTTTTGAAAGGTGTGCGTCCCATTACATCTGGCATAAAACTAATACAGCATTTCATAACAAGAACAATATACCAACAGTCAGACATGGTGGTGGTAGTGTGATGGTCTGGGGCTGCTTTGCAGCTTCAGGACCTGGATGACTTACCATAATTGATGGAACCATGAATTCTGAGCTCTACCAGAAAATCCTAAAGGAGAATGTCCAGCCATCAGTTTGTGAACTCAAGCTCAAATGCACTTGGGTTATGCAGCAGGACAATGATCCGAAACAAACCAGCAAGTCCACCTCCTAATGGTTCAAACAAAGCAAAATTTAGGTTTTGGAGTGGCCTAGTCAAAGCCCGGACTTAAATCCAATTGAGATGCTGTATCATGACCTTACATAGGCCATTCATGCTGGAAAACCCTCCAATGTGGCTGAATTAAAACAATTCTGCAAAGAAGAGTGGGCCAAAATTGCTCCACAGCAATGTGAAAGACTCATTGCCAGTTTTGCAAACGCTTGATTGCAGTTGTTGCCGCCAAGGGTGGCACAACCAGTTATTAGGTTTAGAGGGCAATTACTTTTTCACATAAAGCCAGGCAGGTTTGGTCAGCTTTTTTGCCTTAATAAATGAAACCATCATTTAAAAACTGCATTTTGTATATTCCATAGGGGATAACGCATTCTTCATAATAAAAATGATTTGACTCAAAAAAATAAAATGACATGCACCCCAATATTGTGGTAATATTATACTCATACAAGTTATACAGTGACATGCTTAATATATCATTGAAACAGCCTTCCTCTAAGCAACAAATCAGTGTGCATGTTTGTGAGTTTAGTAAACTGTAGTTTACATGTGCAAATGTGATGTGCTTAAAGTGGTATTAAAATAAAAAATTTGACTTTACCCTACAGGTAAGACTATAAAACGTCTTACCTTTAGGTGCCTTTCAAATGGCTTTAACTTGTACAGTTTCGTATATAGTGGTATCAGCCTAAGCCGATGATGTAACTGGCCCATGCCCAGTACTCTCTGCATGCACAAAACACTGAGTATGCCTTGGATGCAGAGAGTGCTGAGCCGCTATGCCAAGTCCCATGTACAGAAGTGACATCGCTGCGGCCTGAGAGCATTAACCTGAAAGGAAGACTAGGCAAAGATGGAAGCACCTGCAGCAGTGACAGCATGCCACTGGAGGGCTCCATTTGTAAGGTAAGTCTGACAAAATGTGCTAGCATGTGGTACATTATAGCACATTATGGCATTAACCTGCAAGGAGCCATTTATTTTTTTTTAAAGTTTACTACTGCTTTAGCATTTACATTTCACATAAAACAAACTTCTTTTTAGGACTTTTAGTTATGAAATTAACCAGATAACAGGTGCTCTGGAGGAACACCACAAGGAAACAATTCCTCTAAAAGCACTTAATATTTACTTCAATATTATTTTCAGTTTTAATGTTAAAGTGGACATCAACATGAGATGGCAGTTTTTCAAAACAGGCGTTTAGACTTAGTCATATGACTGCAGATTTTCCCTTACTTTCTGTCTAGTGATGTCAGCAGGACAGGAAGTGAGGGTATATCTCTCCTACAGAGCTCTAAATAGCAATAAAAAATGGAAAGATACATATATGAGAGTCAACAAAGCTGCTCACCCCAGAAGTATACAGAAAGTGGAAAAGTTTCCCCAAGGGGGTTTTTTAGCAGCAAAAATGTTTTTATAAAAAAGTGATTGGTTAAAAATCTTTTATTCTGGCAAAGAATGAATACAACTATACAGTAAATTTAAGATATAGGTTCGGGTTAGCGATACAAACAACAACATAAGCCATCAACAATTGCAAACAATACATCAAGGAGACCATGGTTTGTCAATTACATTATAACATTACTATCCACAGGAATACCCCAATGCATTTCGACCTTTCATTTCTGGTCTTCTTCAGGGAGATTTTTAATTCTAGGAAATATATCAGAAAATTCTAATTTAGACAACATTCTTAACATTTTGCAGTATACAAAGCATAGTTGGACCTTTCATATTATTCAAAAATACATCTCCATGTATGCGGTGATATATTTACCATTAAGAGGATGGAAAGGTGAGAGTGTATCGTACAACCAGGATTACTAAAAACAAGGCCGTATAGCAGTACTGCATACTTATAGAATACTTGCTTATTACTTATGGAGATTTCTAAACACCAAATTGCAGGTGCCTTGCCCTATATCTTCCTCTCAAGGTCCATAAGCATGTAATTGACAAACCATGATCTCCTTGATGTATTGTTTGCTATTGGTGATGGCTTATGTTGTTGTTTGTGTCGCTAACCAGAACCTATATCTTAAATTTACTGTATAATTGTATTCGTTCTTTGCCAGAATAAAAGATTTTTAACCAATCACTTTTTTATAAAAAAATTTTGCTGCTAAAAAACCCCCTTGGGGAAACTTTTCCACTTTCTGAATAGCAATAAAAACCCATGAGAAGTTCCAATCCATTCCCACTCTATCCAAATCAAGAAAAAAAGTTTTAGACATGCATTTCAAGCATTTATTATGATAATTATATCACTGATATTTTACTGGATGTTGAGAAATGTTTTTTAACTCAATGATGATTTTCAAATAAAAGTATGGAGTTTCATTATAATCCTGAGCCTTAAATTCATAAAGAAGTTAGATTTTACAAGATAGCATCAAGAAAAGCTTGATATTACTTGAGACAACCCTAAATTCTATGTCAAGTATCTACAATGTTATGCAAAGACATCAAGTATTAAAATGTACCAGAAAACATAATACATTATTGGAAAGGCAATACCACAGTGGTATCCCAAGTATATACATTAAACCAAAAATAGGTTCACAACTTGAATTTTCACTATATTGCCAATTAGTAACAGTAATTTCTAGTTTATCAAAATTAAGCAATATTGTGTGAACACAGTATTTTCTATCAATATAGATGTATATTTTAATGGTTATGTCCATTTCTCTTACCTTTGGAGCCTGATCACTACCAATCCCTGAATCACCGGTGTCAATAAGATTGTCTGTGGGGACATTCTGGACTGATTTCAGATAAGCAATTTCATTCTGCTTTGAGTCTAAGGTCACACACACATCATATGAGAATGGAAAAGGTAAACTTGTATCACTGATCTCAGAAGGGCATCCCAGGGTGAACTGAGGAGCGAACTGAGGATAAACATCTCTACCAAGAGTTCTAGTGGATGTTGGGTTATTCATTTTTCTGCATTTAAAAATCACTATGATCAATACAGTTCCAATAAATAAAAATGAAATTAATGCTATGGCTACTACTAGATAGAATGTGGCATTAGTTGAAGTTTCTTTATTACTTGGTTGACGTTTTATCTCGGGAGAAACCTGATGAAAATTTTCTGCAACAACCAAGTTCAAAGTGACTGTAGATGATAGGGATGGGACTCCATTGTCCTTTACCATAACTACAACTTTTTGCCTTAATGAATCCATGTTTGGCAAGTCTTTTCCAAGTCTGATTTCCCCAGTGTGTTGACCAATGGAGAACAAAGAGGGATCAGGAATTTGCAGCAAGTGATAAGAGAGCCAGGCATTGTGTCCTGAGTCAGCATCGACAGCAATCACTTTGGTCACCAGATAATCTTTCTCAGCAAAGTGAGGAATAAATTCAAACAAAGATGATCCCTCATTCTCTGGTGATGGATAGAGAATTTTAGGTGCATTATCATTCTTATCAATGATACATATCTTCACAGTGGCATTGCTACTCAAAGGAGGTTTTCCACTATCTTTAGCCATAACGTGAAAATGAAATTCCCTTAACTGTTCAAAGTCAAATGATCTCTGTGCATAAATAACTCCTGTCATTGAGTTCATGGAAACATATGAAGATACTGGAATTTCTTCTATGTTGCTACTTAAAATGCTGTAAGATACTTTTCCATTCTCATCACAATCAAGGTCTACAGCATGTACATGATGCACAGATGTTCCTGGTTGATTATTCTCTAGAATGTAGACAACATATGTGTTTTTTTCAAAAATAGGTGAATTATCATTTACATCTGAAACAGTCAATGGAATGGTTTTATTGCTGGATAATGGGGGAGATCCGTTATCCACACAGGAAACTGTAATGTCATACACAGAGTTTTTTTCCCTATCCATGCTCACTGCAGTTACAAGTTTATAGTAACTAATTGATGATGGTATTAATTGAAATGGTAACGTATTAGAGATCTGACATGCAACCTCCCCATTAAGTCCAGAATCTAAATCATGAACATTAACTAATGCTATGACAGTACCCGGAGGTGCATCTTCTTGAACTGTTGCAGAGAGGGATGTAACAATTATTTCTGGGACATTATCATTCATGTCAAATACTTGTATTGTTATCTTGCAACGCGCAACATGTCCGCCACCATCTTTAGCTTCTACGGTAATCTCATAAGAATCTGCAGCCTCATAGTCTAAATTTCCTATTATTTTAATATCACCAGTTAAGGGATCCACACTAAAAAGCTGATGTGCATCTTTAGAAATATGACTAAACGCATAGGTTATAAAAGCATTAGAACCTTCATCTTTATCAGTTGCATTCAAATGGACAACCAGAAAACCAATAGGTACATTCTCCATTATATTTATTTGATATGTATCTTTTGTAAAAACAGGAAAGTTATCATTAACATCTTGTACTGTTATTTTAATATGTGCAGTGCCAGTTTTAGGTGGTTTGCTTCCATCTGAGGCTATTAAAACTAATTCATAGTAACTTTGTTTTTCTCTGTCCAAAGATTTTTCTAGTGTAAGTTCAGGGTACCAGATTCCGTCTCTCATAGTTTTTTCTCCCAAGCAGAAATAGCTAGTATCACTGAGTGCGTAGTGGTCTACTGTATTTGTTCCTAGATCTGGATCATTTGCATTTCCTAATGCAAAGCGGGCTCCAGGTAAAGTAAGTTCACTTATTTCTATATCAAAATGACTGGTTGGAAAGGTAGGTGTATTGTCATTCACATCTTGTATTTCAACAGTTATTGTGTAAAAATTCAGAGGGTTTTCTATAACAGCCTCAAGGTTTAAAAAGCAGCTCTGTTTAGCCCCGCATAATGTTTCTCTATCAATTCTATCTGAGATAACCAAATTTCCATCTTGTAAATTAACAGTGAAATATTGTTTTTTTCCATGAGATACAATCTGGAATTTTCTTAGTGCTACTTCTTTTACATTTAATCCAAGATCCTTTGCCACATTCCCAACCACAGAGCCTTGCTTTAATTCTTCAGGTATAGAGTACTGCAGCTGACAAAACACATGTTCAAAGAAAATCAAAATCAAACACAATAATTCCTGCCATTCAAGCATCCAATATTTATACCTGCATCTTGTAAAATCTTTCATGTTTGCGAGAAAGTATATCCTTCTTCAATAAATCCAGGAGAATAATGATTCAAATTTGTAATATCCAAGATTTATCTTGTTGACAGGATCCAGGTGAAAGATATAGCAGTGTGTGCAGAGAAAGTGCAACGTTTACTACATACAGCCTTGTACCATGAGATGTATTCATTCTCCACTCTTAGCCTGAATTCTCAAATCTGTGGTACAATAGCGGCACTCAGAGTTCAAAGTAAGGTACTACAGCTTACCAGCTTAAATCCTCAATTTATAGTGTACGATTTAGCAGTAACTACATATATTATTAATTCAGGATCACTTTTCAAGCTTGTTATCAAATTTAAAAAACTGGCCTGGTCCTGAATTTTGTGATTTTATGTAGCTTTACTTTCCCAGCCTACTGAAAAATGTAATCTCATAATCAATCAATCTACATATAGCAACAACGCACAAAATGATCTGTCCACAAATATTGCAAGATTAGTAGCAGTATTTTTTTTACCACTAAATAATTGATGTATGCATGATATTTTTATAATTCAAAGAATTCACAAACGGGTTACATTTGCCTTGCTTAAATCCTGCATTTGGTTAATTATTTTTTTTATCAGCTCAAGGGAGAATACTTACATTCAACACGTGTCCCTTGTGCTGGTGACAGCTGTCCTGGATGAAATCTTCCATCCTTTTATCACCCCCATACCCCTGCAGTGGATGATGGAAGCTATAGCACAGCTTCTATGAATGGAGAAGGGGGACAGAATGGGTGAGCACTTGAGGTGCCAGATGTTGTGGTGGGCGTGGCAGGAAAACACTGTGGAACACAGAAGATGTGGAGATTAATGAGCAAAGGGAGGGAGGGCAAGTTGTTGCCAACTTGTTTGCCAAAATGCCAGTGGCAGGTGCTGTCAACAGCAGATGCTTTAAAAAGGACAACACTTCAGAGCTCCGTGGGCCAGCCCTAGGGATAGCAGTGGCCTGTATCTGTGGCGTATTGCAGCCAGATGGATTTTATGCAAGCTGCTGCTGCCCCTGAACAAAATCCTGCCTTGTTGCTGTTCTGCCTCTCCCTCAAAACTTTCCTCCTCTCCAATCGGTGATACCCATGGATGATCTGCCACCTCATCTCATTGCTGGCGCCTATTTTCTGCAATATGCTGCAGCTGCTGGAATATCACTGCCTCTTGTTACTCCCTTCTTGGTGTCCCCCTCACTATGGTCATGGTGCTATCTTCATCATACTCAATATCTGAAAGGAGTAATGCTTGCTTATGGTCAAGATCATTCTCCTGCAGAAAGTCAGTGATTGTGTGATCTGCCTTTGAAGAGGAGGGCGAGTATTCCTTTCAGCCACTCAAATTCCTCATGTGCCACTCTGAGGTAGAAATGGCAAATGTGACCTGACTCTAGATGGTGCAGCCCAACCACAGCTTTTTTCTGCAAAACGAGCAACTCTCAGGACACCAACAGTAGGAGAAGGGCTCTAGGATCCAGCATCTTACCAGAACTTCACATGGGCCTATATAAACAAGCCTGCCAGTGACTTCAGTTGGTGGTTGAACTTCAGCTCCTCCAGTGTGTTATCTCTGTAATATTCCTGTGTATCCTGTTATCGACCCGGCTTGTCCTTACTTGCTTCCTGTGTTTGACCTCGGCTATCTATCTGACCACGTCTGATTTGATACCCACCTGACTCCTGACCTCGGCTATCCATCTGACCACGTCTGCTCTGATACCCACCTGGCTCCTAACCAAGGCTTCCTTCTGACTACGCTCCAGTCTCTGCATTGTCAGAGTCCTGCAACCATACACGGGTGCCACCTGTCTGCCAGCACACCAGCTGTACTCTGGAGTCTCCTGCACACAGTCCAGCAGGCGACCTGTGCTACTTTGGGCCTGACCTCTCCTGTTTTCACTCCCAGGGGGGTCTGGAACTTAGCCACAAGGGAAGCCCTCTCTCTCCATTGGCTTCCAGCACCAGGTACGTGATAGTATCAACCAGCCAAAATGTCTGAGGCCGAGAGAGGTGCTTCCGCATTGGAGGCCCTATGTTAGCAGACGACGGCTCTTACACAAGCAGTCCAGAGCTTACAAGATGGCTAGGATTCAGCTGGAAGGACACCTTCACTCCCTCACTGCCTCCATGACTCCTGCAGATCCTATCCAAGCTACTAGCTCCACTGTCTCCACTCCAATGGCAAGTCTTCCTCCTACAGCTGCACCCCCTGTGGGATTGCCTCCTCCGGAGCCCAGAGTCCCCACTCCTGAGCACTTCTCAGGTGACTGATGGAAATTCAGGGCCTTCAAAAATGCCTGTGAACTTTACTTTTCCCTGCAACCAAGGACTTTTTCTCTTGAGACCATCAAGGTGGGTTTCATTATCTCACTTTTGTCAGATGAACCACAGTCCTAGGTTCATAACCTCCTTGAGCAAAAAGAACTTAGTACTGGATTCAGTTGCCACTTTCTTTGAAGCTATGGCCCTATATGATGATGCACAGTGGAATGCCACCACTGAGTCTGCCCTTCATGCTCTAGTACAAGGCAGATGACCAGTGGAGGATTGTATTGTGGACTTTCGCAGGTGGTCAGCTGATACCTGGTGGAATGATGCCGCCCTAAAATACCAGTTCCGGCAAGGCTTATCCGAGACTCTCAAGGACAAGTTGGCTAGGATTGTGCCTTCCACATCATTAGAGAATCTCATCCAAGTCTCTATCCAATAAAAAATAGAATTAGACCGTGCTGAGGTTATAGTAGTTAATTAATCCTGTCTAGCTGCTGTCTAATTGAGAAATCTCAACATGAAAAAAATAAATGAAGAACAACGGCGCTTAGCCAAATGTGTATCAAGGTAATCTATCCTAAGAGAAGTGTGTATGTGATATATGCAGTTGTGCTCATAAGTTTACATAACCTGGCAGAATTTATGATACCTTGGCCATTTTTCAGAGAATATGAATGATAACACAAAAACTTTTCTTTCACTCATGGTTAGTGTTTGGCTGAAGTAATTTATTATCAATCAACTGTGTTTACCCTTTTTAAATCAGAATGACAAACATAAACTACCAAAATTACCCTGATCAAAAGTTTACATACCCTGGTGATTTTGGCCTGATAACAAGTTGACACAAAGGGGTTTGAATGGCTATTAAAGGTAACAATCCTAACCTGTGACCTGTTTGCTTGTAATTACTGTGTGTGTATAAAAGGTCAAAGAGTTTCTGGACTCCTGACGGACTCTTGCATTTTTCATCCAGTGCTGCACTAACATTTCTGGATTCTGAGTCATGGGGAAAGCAAAAGAATTGTCAAAGGATCTGCGGGAAAAGGTAGCTGAATTGTATAAAACAGGAAAGGGATATTAAAAGATATACAAGGAATTGAAAATGCCAATCAGTAGTGTTCAAACTCTAATCAAGAAGTGGAAAATGAGGGGTTCTGTTGAAACCAAACCACGGTCAGGTAGACCAATGAGAATTTCAGCCACAACTGCCAGGAAAATTGTTCGGGATGCAAAGAAAAACCTACAAATAACTTCACGTGAAATACAGGATTCTCTGAAAACATGTGGTGTGGCTGTTTCAAGATGCACAATAAGGAAGCACTTGAAGAAAGATGGGCTGCATGGTCGAGTCGCCAGAAGAAAGCCATTACTGCGCAAATGCCACAAAGTATCTCGCTTACAACATGCCAAACAACACAGAGACAAGCCTCAAACCTTATGGCACAAAGTCATTTGGAGTAATGAGACCAAAATTTAGCTTTTTGGCCACAACCATATACGCTACATTTGTAGAGGAGTCGACAAGGCCTATGATAAAAGATACACCATTCCTACTGTGAAACACGGAGGTGGATCGCTGATGTTTTGATGATGTGTGAGCTAGAAAGGCACAGGAAATTTGGTCAAAATTTATGGTAAGATGAATGCAGTATGTTATCAAAAAATGCTGGAGGAACATTTGCATTCATCAGCTAGGAAGCTGCGCATGGGACGTACTTGGACATTCCAACGTGACAATGATCCAAAACACAAGGCCAAGTCAACCTATCATTGGCTACAGCAGAATAAAGTGAAGGTTCTGGAGTGACCCTCCCATTCTCCTGACCTCTATATCATTGAGCCACTCTGGGGAGATCTCAAATGTGCAGTTCATGCAAGACAGCCCAAGAATTTACAGGAACTGGAGGCTTTTTGCCAAGAGGAATGGGCAGCTTTACCATCTGAGAAGATAAAGAGCCTCATCTACAAATACCACAAAAGACTTCAAGCTGTCATTGATGTTAAAGTTGGCAATACACGGTATTAAGAACTGCGGTATGTAAACTTTTGATCAGGGTCATTTAGTTTGTTTCTATTGTGATTATTATTTAAAAAGAGTAAACACAGTTGATTGACAATAAATGGCTTCAGCCAAACACTAACCATGAGTGAAAGAAACGTTTTAGAATTTAGAATAGCGGAATTACTCCGCTTTGACATCATCAGGTTTCCTATATTCCCAGCCATCCTAGGGATACCCTGGCTGCAGGCCACCAAACCCAAAAATCGACTGACCCAAGGGAGAAATCATCTTCTAATCTTCCTACTGTCACCATCGCTGTGGCATCCCCGTGCCTGTCAATCCTTCAGTATGTCTCTCCGTTCAACCCACACCGGATCCCTGTCATGACATCCCTTTGGCCTACCTCGATTTCCTTCATGTTTTTGACAAGAAAGCCGATCCCCTGCCCCAGAATTGGTCCTTCAACTGCCCTATTGAGTTGCCACCTAGAGCAGAAGTACCCTTCAGGCGTATTATTCCTTTATCTGAGCTGGAGCTGGAGGCCCTCTGACAATATATGGATGAAAACCTAGCCATCTGCCCCTCCTCTTCACCTACTGGAGCCAACATCTTTCTCGTCGAGAAGAAGGATCATTCTCTCAGACCATGCATCGGTTATAGGGACCTTAATAAAAATTACCATCAGGAACAGATACCCACTTCCTCTCGTTTCTAAGTTATTCCAAAGGTTCCGAACAGCTCGGGTTTTCACAAAGTTGGACTTATGGGGGGCCTACAACCTGGTTCATATTAGGGAAGGTGACAAGTGGAAGACTGCCTTCCGAACATGCTTTGGTCACTTTGAATACCTTGTGATGCTCTTCGGGCTATGTAATGCCCCCCGCGACATTCCAGCATTATGTGAATGATATCTTCAGGGAATACCTTGACCTGTTCTTAATCGTCTATCTGGACAACATACAAATTTTCTCAGCTTCACTTGAACTTTTTTCGAGAACACGTCAGAAAAGTGTTAAGAACCGTAAGAAGCCATGGCTTATACCCCAAAGCGTAGAAGTGCGAGTTCAAGAAACAATCTATCCAGTTCTTAGGACTCATCATTTTCACTGACGGGATTTCCATTGATCCTCAGAAGGTCTCAGGAATCTTGGAATGGCATGTGCCTTCTGACGGGAAAGGAGTCCAGAGGTTCGTGGGCTTCACTAATTTTTAGAGGATCACCCAGCTCACTCGCCTGCACTCACGCTTCTCCTGGAACCAGGATTCTCAAATGGCCTTTAAACAACTGAAGGCTCTATTCACCTCTGCTCCCATGTTGCAACACCTAGACCCAGCTTCCCTTTGTCCTCGAGGTGGACACATCCGAAGTAGCTACGGGAGCTGTGCTCTCTCAGCGTCAGGGCTCAAAGGCTCTGCTTTACCCAGTAGCCTTTTGCTCCAGGAAGCTGAATCAGGCTGAGAGAAACTACAATGTGGGTAACAGAGAACTCCTGGCAATTAAAGTCACCCTTCGAAGAATAGAGGTACCTGCTCGAGGGTGCTAACCACCCAATTATGATTTTCACAGATCACAAAAATCTGGAATATCTAAGATCTACAAAAAGCCTAAGACCTTGACAAGCCAGATGGGCCTTATTCTTTTCTAGATTTAATTTCCACTTGACATACCGCCCGGGTTCCAAAAACCGGGAAAGCCGATGCCCTGTCCAGGATGTTCTCTGAATCCACTGAATGAAGCACCATCTTATCCGCCCAAAATATTTTGGTGATTGCCAGCCTAAAGGAATCCATTGAACAAGCTTCTGCATTTTGCCCTGAATCCAAAAATGACTCATTAAGGAGACTGGATGGATTACTTTGCCACCAGGACAAAGTCTTCGTACCTCAGGAAGCAAGGTTTCAGGTTCTCAGGACATTTCATGACCACCAACTTGCAGGGAACTTTGGGGCCTGTAAAACTAACGTGCTCATTTAGATGTCCTTTTGGTGGCCTAACCTCAGTAGGGACTGTAGATCCTACATCAAGTCATGCACGATATGTTCCAGAGTACAGCCATATGTATGGCTGTACTCTGGAACCTCCTGCACACAGTCCAGCAGGCAACCTGTGCCACTAGGCCTGACCGCTCCTGTTTTTACCCTCAGGGGGGTCTGGAACTTAGCCGCAAGGGTAGCCCTCTCTCTCCTTTGGCCTCCAGCACCAAGTTCGCGATAGTCTGACGGACATTTTTAATAAAGAGAATTGCCTAAATTGAATTGCAGTTATTGCATAAGGTCAAGTAAATGTGACTTGAACTTGAAATAAATACACATTTAAAAAAAAACGTAACAAAAAAAAAAAGATTGCAGGAGGGAAACAATAGAAGTAATTATTAATAGTACTATTGTAATAGTCTCCCTGGGGGGGTAACAAAAATATGTAGCCCACCACTCTGCAATTGAACACAATATAGCACAGTATCGCATCATATACCAACTATCTCTCCATACACAGACTGTAGACAGCTCTTTCAATACTACTCCAACACACACTGACGAATGGCTTCTCAGAACCTACCCTTTTATAGTAAGGGAGCTGGCACATAATCAATCCAAAAAAAACAATTCAAATATTTATAAACTTAGTCCATTCAAAACAATAAAAAGTTATCATAAAATACAAAAATTCACTGCGCTCCAGAATAGTGTCAAACTATATATGACACACTTGTAATGCTGCTACTGTATAAATATACTGTAAATAGGCCAAAAAGGTGAAATATCATCAGTACTAATCCAATAATAATCCACAGTAGCGCAAAAAATAAACCCAACAAAAAATAATAAATTAATAACATAGTAAGTGCTGTAACAAATATCCATAAAAGTGCAATCACAAACGTCCACGAAAGTGTCAAAAGTAGTGCTTCAATTCTTCTCACTGAAGATGACCCACCAAATATCCACCACCAAAGAAAGTCCCTCTCCCTTAAGAATATCACTTACTGGACCTCATTGCCCCTCATTCTCATGACTGGCAAAAGTGCTTAAAAGTTGGTACAAACTCAACCTCGTAAATTCAAATCACTATCTCGCATTCACTACTCTTGCTCTCACATTTATTAGCCACCTTTGTAACTGTTATGGGGCTGATATTCCTCTGTCTGAATGAGTGTCCAATTTTTGTTGGGTTTATTGTGTCCACTTTTTTGGGGGGGTTATTTTTACGCTACTGTGCATTATTAGTGACCTAGTACTAATATTTCTCCTAGTTGGGCAATACAAAAAATTGCTGCAGTAAAATGTTATCGATTTCATCATCACACATTGGTGGGCTAATAGTAAATTCAAAATATTTTATTGTATTATTTACTGTATATAAAAAATTTTCTATGGTACATTTGTTTTGATAACACAAATTATCAATAAAGCTGGTCCTATTTACTGTCTGCAAAGGTTTGAGCCAATAGATAACAATGTATTACAAATATACTAAATATTTTGTTAAGAAAATTACAATTCAAAATTGATTTTTAAATCAAAATGGTCTAACCCATCCTTTACTTCTGCATAATTGTATGATGTCCTAAAAGGATAAAGGTATCATCTGAAGTGTCACATAAAGGAAAATTGAAATGTATAAATTATTTTTCTGCAAAGGTGTTTTAAAAAAACCCTTATCAAAATAAATCATCTGTCAAAATACTGCTAAGAGTCACTCTTTACAAAATTTCTAGGTGTACTTAGTAAAAGATAGTTTTATGTTAACTAGATTTTTAGAATTCCATGTTTAAACATGTTTATTCTATTCATTTGATCAATTATATGAAATTCAGTCACTGCTTCTATAACTGCATACACAGAGAAAGTCTTCTGTAACTAGAATGCATATTCACAGTTTAAATGACATTGTAACAACAATATCCAGCTATAGAATTAAAGTAGCAATATCTTACTGTATGTGTAGGTGAAGATATTGTATTACCGCAGATTAGTGTGTCATTTAGTGTTTGCGATCTTCTGCCCCTGACATGGTAACATGTATGATTAATGCCAGGCTATGGAAAGATATATCTTTTATCTTGTAATAGTAATAAAAGTGACAATTTAAAAAAAAAAAAAAAAGTGTAAAAAAAATAAATAAAAGGTACAATAAATAAGAAAATTTTTTTTAAACGCGCCCCTTCCCGCTGAGCGTGCAGAAGCGAATGCATACGTGAGTAGCATCCGCATATGAAAACGGTGTTCAAACCACACATGTGAGGTATCATCGCGATCAGTAGAGCGAGTGCAATAATTCTAGCCATAGTCCACCTCTGTTTAAAAAAATGACGTAAAAGTTTAAAAAAACGACGTAAAAGTTTAAAAAAAGACGTAAAAGTTTGTCTCTATTTCACGAGCAGACGCAATTTAAAAGCGTTACATGTTGGGTATCAATTTACTCAGCGTAACCTTATCTTTCACACTATAAAAAAAAAAACAGGCTAACTTTACTGTTGGCTTATTTTTTAATTCAAATAAGTGTATTTTTTCCCCAAAAAAGTGCTCTTGTAAGACCGCTGCGCAAATATGGTGTGACAGGAAGTTTTGAAACGACCGCCATTTTATTCTCTAAGGTGTTAGAAAAAAAAGTATAATGTTTGGCTCTAAGTAATTTTCTAGCAAAAAAAACAGTTTTTAACTTGTAAACAACACATCTCAAAAAAAGGCTCGGTCCTTAAGTGGTCAACCAAGTAAAAGCACTTGAAATGTAGCCAGAAACATTTAAATATTTTTATTAAAGTGTATGTAACCCCAAAAAAAGAGAGCTCTTGTTCCTTTATAGCAGGTTAAACAGCACAGTGCTTGTGCTCTCTAACCTGCCCCTCTCTAAGCTGTAAAAAACCTGGCTGATCCTGCCACTTCCTAAGTCCCCCTCTGTATACTGACAACAATAATCATGGTTGCTGAGTTCTGTATCGTGGTCAGTTTACGTGCCTCCATCATCCACAGCTCTCCTCTGTCCTCCTACCCACCCTCCTCCCTGCCTGTCATCCCTGTGTGTCTGTGTCTCGCCCCCCCGCCACTATTAGTAGTTAAACAAGTTTAAAACCTGTCACTGCCAGCTCTGCACGACACACTCTGCAAGTGTTTTTTTTTTAAAGTGTAGCCCTGGATCGGAGTAGGAGAGCGGCCGGGAGTCACGTTACCGGCCTGAATATATCTGAGAAAAAGGTATTTTGAAGCTTTGTTTTAAAAAAGAGTGTGTTATGCATGGATAAAATAAAGGGGCTGCCAGTAAATTTAATTTGAAAGGCAACAATCACTTTAAGTTATGCTATGTTAATGGGAACAAAAATAAAGTTGGTGTTATCCAAATGTGGCTGCAAAAGGGGAAATACCCTTTAATAGTAAACATTGTGCTTAAAGCAGTATTTGTTTTTGTTGACAGCAATAATGCATTGAGGTGTATTTAAACCCAAAAATGTAAATCTAATATATTTCAGCAAACCTGTCCTTCGATGGGGTAGCTGTATTTGTTTTTGTTTTTTTTCAGGTTTGTTATGGTATCTTTAACTGGTACTCCACTGTTTGTATGTTGGGAACCATTAATATATCCCACACTAAACTGGATAAGAGCATGTTTTTGCCTGCAATTTAGCTCACAGGAAGTGACATTTACATTGCATTTCTCACATAAGAAACAGCAATTCTCCATACTTGCTGAAAATGTTTTTAGCTTGAAAAATAAACACTAATGCAAATAACACATCTAAGGTTCTATAAGCTGCAATATCACATTTTTGTTCTTGGGTTTAGATATTCCTTAAAGTGAAACTTTACCAATTCTTTAGCAAGGAACATACATTCCACATTAATGATAATGCTATTAAAATTAGTGTATGTGGTAAATTTCAAGGATAAAGATTTCCGCGCTCACAGACCAAGGCTTGCAGCCTCCCCTTACTCACCCCCACAGGGATGAGGTAGAAATTAAAGGTATATGTGGATAGGGGCAAGTGGCGCTACCTGTGTTGGATACATACCAGTTATGTGTTAGCTATATAGCTATATATTAACTGTGTGCTCTCCTAGAAGTGAGTTAAAAATGTGCTATTACAGAACCGTATAATAAAGTGTATATGTGCCCAATGGGATAGATATCCCGTACCAGAAGATGCAACCAAATTATACAGGTATACCAACAAAGTATATATATATACAGGTGTAACAGAAAATATCATCAATAGTGGTGACATTAATTATATAAATAGTAAGTGTATCAGCACACAGCCCCCTCCTGATGTATAAGGGGTTGACCATATATTAACAATTTTCTTTTATATGAAGATAAAACCTAACCCTGAAGGATAGCTACACTTGGAGCGGAAGCCCCCTAGGTACAACCCCATTGGATTCCAAGAAAACATCGAGGATACTAGATGCCTTTTACCCCTACAGGGGTGCAGGGAGCTGGTGAGTGGGGACCCTTGAGGGGGAGCACTTAAGTCACTGGATATCATCAACTGCTGCTATCACTACAGTCACCTCACGTAGGAACTTTTGAATGAACTGTCTTCAAGCTAGGACTCACAATGTTAATCTTTATTGTCTACACTTTTTTATATTTTACATTTCTGTCACAATTGGTATATTTTTGACATATTTGGTTATTTTATTTTTTATTTGTTATATATTTATATATATATTTTTGGCACATGTTACACTTGGTCCCTATTAACATTAACTGTACTTATGGTAAAAAAAAGGGGTCTGTGATTGTTCCCCCAGCATAACATGCTACTTGTGCACGGTGGAGATATAGTGGTAATATTTAACCAATACATGGCACTGGGTATGGACTGATTAGAGACTCTTTACTAGCCAGTGCTACAGCTGGAAGAACGAATTGTTAATATATGGTCAACCCCTTATACATCAGGAGGGGGCTGTGTGCTGATACACTTACTATTTATATAATTAATGTCACCACTATTGATGATATTTTCTGTTACACCTGTATATATATATACTTTGTTGGAATACCTGTATAATTTGGTTGCATCTTCTGGTACGGGATATCTATCCCATTGGGCACATATACACTTTATTATACGGTTCTGTAATAGCACATTTTTAACTCACTTCTAGGAGAGCACACAGTTAATATATAGCTATATAGCTAACACATAACTGGTACGTATCCAACACAGGTAGCGCCACTTGCCCCTATCCATATATACCTTTATTGTGGTAAATTTCCCCCATCACTTCCCCTGTATGTTCTTGCTGAAGGCTGCCATTTTTCTGAAGCTTAGAGCCCCTTAGCAGTAGTAAATCTATATGCTGTTAGCAGATTGGCACAGTGCTTAAAAACAGAGAGCAACTGAGCATGTGCAGAGCAGTAACAGACAGTGTAGTACTGGACTGTAAACAGTATAGGTACTTATTTTTTAATGTTTTACATAGCTATACCTGCAAAAGGGGCCAGCCTGAAGTGATCTATCGGGACCTAATTTTCTGACTAAAGTTTCACTTAAATAACCCATTCATGTAAACAAATACAATATTTCTACCACATACCTGTCCAATATTGGCAAAAGAGATATTATTCTGTGTAGAAATATTTGTTGTGTCATCGGTATCAATGAGATTGTCTGTGGGAACATTGTGGACTGGTTTGAGATAAGCGATTTCATTCTGCTTTGAGTCAAGAGTCACACAGACATCATAAGAGAATGGAAAAGGTAAACTTGCATCACTGATTTCTGAAGGACATCCCAATGTGAACTGAGGATACACATTTGTGTTATACGTTCCAAAGGTTGTTGAAGTATTGTTTGTTCTGCATTTATAAAGCACTGTGACCACCACAATTATGATGAATAAAAGAGATATTAGTGCTATAGCGATAATAAGGTAGAATGTCACATTAGATGATGTTTCCAAATCCTTTGGCTGTTTTCTTATCTCAGGAATAACTTGCTGAAAATTGTCTGCCACAACCAAATTTAAAGTAACAGTTGCTGAAAGAGAAGGAACTCCATTGTCCTTAACCAAAATCACAATTTTCTGCTTCAAAGTTTCCACATCTTGAATGTCCCTCCCAATCCTAATTTCACCAGATTGTTGGCCTATACTAAGTAATGATGGTTCAGGAACCTGAAGTAAATGATATGAGAGCCAAGCATTGTGTCCAGAGTCAGCATCTACTGCGATTACTTTGGTCACTAGATATCCTTTTTCAGCAGAGTGAGGAATAAATTCAAAAACTGTTGATGCCTCTATGTCTGATAATGGGTAAAGAATCTTAGGATAATTGTCATTCTTGTCAACAATACATATTTTCACTGCTATAGTACTATTTAAAGGTGGGGAACCATTGTCTTTGGCCATCACCTGGAACCAAAGCTCTTGCAATTGTTCAAAGTCAAATGATCTCTGAGCATAAATAACGCCCGTTACGGAGTTTATGGAAACATATGATGTTACTGGAATATCTTCTATATTGCTATTTAAAATATTGTAGGTAATTTTCCCATTCTCATCTCGATCCAGATCTGATGCATGAACTTTGTGTACTGATGTGCCTGGTTGATTATTTTCTGCAATGTAGACAACATAGTTCAACTTTTCAAAAACTGGAGAATTATCGTTCACATCAGAAATATTTACCTTAATAGTTTTATTGTTACTCAGGGGTGGTGATCCATTATCTGTGCAGAAAATTGTAATATTATACAAAGAGTTTTTTTCTTGGTCCATGTTGGCTGCTGTTACAAGCTTATAGTAACTGCTTGATGATGGTATTAGTTGAAAAGGCAATATGTTGGACATTTGACAAGCAACCTCACCATTCAACCCGAAATCCAAATCTCGAACATTTACTAAAGCTATAACTGCACCAGGTGGTGAGTCTTCTGGAATTGTTGTTGCAAGAGATGTGACTGTTATTTCTGGAACATTATCATTCACATCAACCACCTGAACTGACAACTTGCAATGTGTGACATGGCCTCCACCATCTTTTGCAGCTACGGTCATTTCATAATTATCTGATATTTCATAGTCCAAATGTTCTTTGATCCTAATATCACCCTTTAAGGAATCTATGGTAAATATTTGTTGTGCTTGTTTAGAAATATGACTTAAAGAATATGATATTAAAGCATTAGAGCCTTCATCTTCATCAGTTGCATTTAAGTGGATTACTAAAAAACCAAGAGGTACATTCTCAAGTAATTTTATGTGATATGTTTCTTGAGTAAACACAGGAAAGTTATCATTAAAATCTTGAATTTCAATTTTGATTATGGCAGTGCCTGATTTAGAAGGGTTTCCCCCATCAAAAGCAGTTAAAATTAACTCATAGGTACTTTGCTTTTCTCTATCCAGTGACTTCTCCAAAATAATTTCTGGGTATTTCCTTCCATTAGTACTAATTTTTTCACCAAGACTAAAATATTCAACACTGCTAAGTGTATAGCTCTGAACAGAATTATTACCTAGGTCTGGGTCCTGTGCATAACCCAGTGCAAAGTGTTCCCCCGGTAAGGTTACTTCACTCATTTCCAGATCAAAATATTTTTCAGAAAAGGCTGGTGCATTATCATTCACATCTTGGATTTCTATAGTGATTGTGTAAAAATTCAGAGGATTTTCAATTACAGCTTCAAGGTTTAAAAAGCAGCTCTGCTTAGCTCCACATAATGCTTCTCTGTCAATTCTGTCTATTACAAGCAAGTAACAATTTTCCAAATTAATAATAAAATACTGCTTATTTGCTTGAGAAATAAACTGAAATTTTCTCAGTGCTAAATCTTCACAGTTTAATCCAAGATCTTTTGCTATATTTCCAACTACAGATCCTTTCTTCATTTCTTCAGCTATGTGATATTGTAATTGGCCAGAAATAAACCTGATTAAAAAAAAACATAAGTAGAATACTTGCCATATCATTTTCCTTGGTCGTCTTCTGTATCCAGCAATACTGTAGGATTGTTTAGTAAACCCAAATATATATGTAAGTCCTTTTTATAAAAATAAAAATCAAAGAAAATTTTCCAGGTCTAAGCTGGTTTATAAAATTATCCAATTACTGTTAGCTTCGAATTGCAGAATGCACAAGTCACTTCTTGCAGTATTTCCCTCAGATCAGATTTGTAGGACTGTAGCAAAATTCATTTTGGTTCACATCCACAACACAACCTTTTGTAGTGCAATGGTTCCACTTAGAGTTCAAAATAAGGTACTGCAGCTTTACAACATAAAGTACTAGATATATTAACATCAATACAAAAGTGCGAACTATAGATAGACAGAAAGACTGACAGAATTGATAAACAGATAGATAGACAGACAGGAAGATAGATAGATAGATAGATAGATAGATAGATAGATAGATAGATAGATAGATAGATAGATAGATAGATAGATAGATAGATAGATAGATAGATAGATAGATAGATAGATAGATAGATAAAATGTTTTAATTTAAACATTTTGTCGCTCACAGTATAACATTATTTGAATATCATTAAAAACAAAATTAGAAATTAATATTAAAGATTACACTACATAACTGTTCCTTATAAAAACAAAATTTCTTAGTATGACACGGTTGCAATGGCAATTATATAAAGCCATATGGTACCAGGCAAAATCCAGTTATTATTTTGCAATTAAATAGAAAAATAAATAAATGTTAAAAAAGAAGAATGAGAACTTAAACATAAAAATGAAGGAGACCCCGAGGCTTTGAGGAAATTGACTGAGCTTAGAGAATTGTTTTTGCGCTTGCTGGAAAGACAAGCACGGAAACAATTGAGATACCTATCACACAGGTATTTTGAACATTGCAACAAATGCGGCCATATGTTGATGAGAGCACTACATAAAAAAAGAGCCCAGACACAAATACACAAACTTTGCTCCCCCTCAGGGGACTCGATGTTCAAATCCTCCCAGATAGCCACGGGGTTTCACGACTATTATGTTACCCTCTACAACCTTGAAGCTGATATAACTCCAGAAGGCAAGACTGACAAAATGTGTAGAATCCGTAAATATCTAACCACAAACGGTTGACCGCCCCTGACTGAAGACCAAAAAACTGACTTAGACTTCCCCATAACAGTTAAAGAAATCGAGACCACCATTAAATCACTGCCCAATGGGAAAAGCACAGGCCCAGATGGATACACTAAAGCTTACTATAAAAAATCCCCAGATACTCGCCAGCCAGATGTGCAAATACATCAACTCCCTGACAAAAGGTAATTGTATACCCCCAGAGGCCCTACTGGCACACATTTCAGTTATACCGAAGCAATGGAAGGACCCCACCACACCACAAAGCTACCGCCCCATATCCCTACTGAACACCGACATGAAAATATTGGCAAAAATTCTGGAGAACCGACTGAAGTATCTTATACCCCAAGTAATCCACCCTGACCAAACAGGTTTCATCACAGGAAGAGAGGCCAGAGATAACTCCATATGAGCGATTCAGCTCATCCACTGGGCCAAGAAACAGGAAGACCCCCTTTCCTACTTAATACTTGCTACAGATGCAGAGAAAGCATTTGACCACATTGATTGGTCCTATCTGCGTGCAGTACTTGACACATTGGGTTTAGGCTCCAATATGCTAACCTGGATACAGGCCCTATACACAGACCCTAGTGCACAGTTCAAAGTGAATGGCACTCTTTCATCCAAGTTCCTGATCAGGAATGGCACGAGACAGGGGTGCCTGCTTTCACCCATCCTCTTTGCATTAGCTTTGGAGCCTCTGTTGTGCAGGGTGAGGGTGAACATGGACATAAGCGGCATAATAGTAGGTAACGTAGAGCATAAGCTTTCAGCCTATGCAGATGATGTACTATTCCACCTAACGAACCCCCTGATCTCGTTGCCAGTCTTGCTGAAGGAGCTTCAACATTTCTGGACAATCTCGAACTTTAAAATCAACTACGCAAAGTCCGGAATCCTGCCCATACAATTATCCCCAACCATGACAGATAGACTGAAAACAGTATTCCCCTTTACGTGGGCTGCGACCTCCCTACGTTATGTAGGCATACAATTAACAGAAGGTTTTGACACACTATATATGACGAACTACCCTAAGTTGATATCCACGGTCAAACAGGATTTTCAACACTGGACGAAAACCACCTTCACCTGGCTAGGGAGAGTGACTATTGTAAAAATGTAAGAGACAAACTATAAATGAATGTCACGCTGGTACAGGGTCCCTGTGAGTTTGGTACAGAAGTACCCTACCTGCTCTGAGTTATGCTGGCGGGGATGCGGAGGTCGAGGAACCCTACTACATTTGTGGTGGGAATGCCCAACAATTACACCTTTCTGCAAAGATGTTAGAGACCAGGTTAGTGAAGTTTTGGGGATAGATATCCCCTTCTACCGGTCCACTTTTTCTTGCACATCCCACAAAAAGAACGCACTACCCCACCTGCTCAATGCAGCCAGGCGGCTAATTCCTATTCATTGGAAGAAAACGCAGATACCAAGCAGGGAGGAGTGGATATGCAACATAAATGAGATCAGGGAAGCAGAAGAATGGATTGCAACCTGTAAAGGTACCAGAGATAAACACACTACCCGATGGACTCTTTGGACAGATAATTTCTCTGACCACAACCAGTTTAGATGTGTCCATACTAAAGTTAGCAGACCCAACCCTAGGTCACAATAGGGTACTAGAGGGTAATTAATACCAACCCCCCTTGAAATGGAGCACAGACCATGAACATTGCATAACCATGTTTTTTTATTACTAGAAGACACAATAGCCGGGCGGCTGGCGGTCCGGTGCAGGTAATGCGAGTCCCTTGAATGCCTATGGTGAGATCCTGATCTTCTTTCCCCCCATCCCAAACACTGTCCCTTTTGTGCTTTTTTCCTGAGCTCATACTCAGTGTTTCCCCCCCTCCTCCCTCTTCTCCCTCTTTAACCCTGCAAAAGTCGTACCGTTGACAAGATTAATGGTAGACGCCTGCGAAATGCTAAGATGGTTATGCGCGGCAAGGTACAGCTCATACACAAGCCCCCTGAGTGACTAAGCTAGCGTAGTGACTTCACCTAATGAGAGCCTGGGAATCAGGGGGGACCTGAACCTGGGCGAAACGTCTGAGGAGGTTAGTTGGAGGCCTTAACTGGCACCCCTCCTTCGGCGCAGAGCAGGGGCGGGGCCACCCCTGGAACTACCTAGGGTGGTTTCTTCCCATGAAGATAGCTGGGTCTTGACCGTGCTGAGATTAGATAACTGGCAAAGGCACGCAGGCCATCCATCCTACTCTCAAAAATAACCTTCTTCATGTCATATTCGCTTCTGCTATCATAAGTTCCTTTTTCGTTGTCTTTTTGTAAAAGATAAAATGTTTGTCACTGTTAAGTACAAGCCTTACCTGATTGTTAAGCTGTGACTGAACCCAAATAAAAAAAGTTTTACAAAAAAAAAAGAAGAGTGAAAGAAACCAGCCTATAAACAAGCCCACTCTGCAGGGAGAAAGAAGGCAGTTTATTTAACCACTTGACCTCCAGAAGATATACCCCCTTCATGACCAGGCCAATATGGCACTGCGTTACTTTAACTGACAATTGTGCAGTCGTACTACACTGTACCCAAATAACATACATTTCATTTTTTTTCCAACAAATAGAGCTTTCTTTTGGAGGTATTTGAACACCACTTCGGTTTTTATTTTTTGTGCTATAAACAAAAAAAGGACAATTTTGAAAAAAACAGTAGTTTTTACTTTCTGCTATAAAACACATCCAATAAAAAATGTAAAAATCTAAATTCTTCATAAATTTAGGCCAATATGTATTCTGCTACATGTTTTTGGTAAAAAAAAATCCCAATAAGTGTTTATGGATTGGTTTACGCAAACATTATAGTGCCATGGAAAAAAACCATGGAATATATTTATGGAATTTGTATTTATTAAATTTTTTTATACTAGTAATGGCGGCGATCTGCGACTTATAGTGGGACTGCGATATTCCGGTGGTTTATTGGACACTAACTGACACTATTGACACTTTGCGGGAACCAGTGATACTAATACAGTCACTGTACTAATGACACTGGCTGGGAAAGGGTTAAACATCTAGGGTGATCAAAGGGTTAACTGTGTGTCTAGCCAATGTTTTTGTGTGCACAGTGTGCTGCTGTCACTAGGGGAAGATATTAATTCTAGTCCCTGCTTTGCAGAGACACAGGATCAGTCCCTTCCCCCCTGTCAGAACTGAGATATGCCTTGTTTACATAGGCATATCTCAGTTCTCTGTGTTTTACTGACAATCGGCGGGTCCAGAAGGATCGAGTCCCTGGGACACACAGATTGGCTTCTGCTGTGAATTATCACAGCAAAAGCATCCCGCCGGCAGTGCATGCATGCCCCCGGCAGGCGGAAGTACAGGACCGCGTATATATACACGAGCCCGCCCACAGCTGCCACCCTGTAGCAGTAAAAGTGCTACAGGGCAGTCAGCAAGTGGTTAAACCTTTTATCAGACAGCTCAAATTCAAAAAGCACAGAAACAGGAAATAGGCTTTGTAATATTTTTTTTGAAAGGTGTTTACTTTTTCTTTTTCTAATATGGGTTGCAACGGCTGTGTCTAAGTGTTAACAACTAGGCTGTGCAGACCTGAGCAATAAGATTTAAAGGCTTTGCTAAATTCAGTAAATAAAAAATGTCTACTTCTAAGATCCCCTTAAAGTAACTGAATTGAATGTGCATAAGAAATTGCCTGTGCCATCCAGTTTTAGCTTTCATTAGACTATGGTGCAGTTTTTATTATTGAATCATTATTTACATCAAAAGTTGGTGAAAGTATATTTTTCTACTGATAAAAGTTTTACTGTGATATAGAAACACATATTTACAATTTTCATAAAATATTGGCAATCACCTTTTTCAATGCAGAACACTGTTTAAAGTGATTCTACAAAATGCTTACCACTGATACTGTAAAAGAGATTCCATATAATAATTTTTATTTAAATATATATAGACAGTATCTCACAAAAGTGAGAGTGATAACACCAAATTTAACACACCTGCTCCCCATTCACACCTGAGACTTTGTAACACTAACTAACTGTCACATGACACCGGGGAGGAAAAAGAGCTAATTGGGCCCAATTTGGACCTTTTCACCTAGGGCTGTACTCACTTTTGTTGCCAGCGGTTTAGATATTAATGGCTGTGTGTTGAGTTATTTTGAAAGGACAGAAAATGTACACTGTTATACAAGCTGTACACTCATTACTTTACATTGTAGCAAAGTGTCATTTCTTCAGTGTTGCCACATGAAAAGATATAATAAAATATTTACAAAAATGTGAGGGGTGTAATCACTTTTGTGAGATACTGTATATCAGTGTTTCTCAACTCCAGTCCTCAAGGCGCCCCAACAGGTCATGTTTTGAGGCCTACCATTATTTTGCACAGGGGATTTAATCAGTTTCACTGCCTGGTAATTACCACAGCTGTTTCATCCTGAGGGAAATCCTGAAACATGACCTGTTGGTGCGCCTTGAGGACTGGCATTGAGAAACACTGCTGTATATATATAAATATATATACTGTATAGATACACATCTTCATAAAATAAAACATACATAGATTGTTATACAGTATATATATTTACAGTATGTTTCCTGGAAGATATGCAAGTACCAAACCTATAGTTGTATGTCTATGTAGAAGAGGAAGCCAGTTAAAGCATACGTCAGGCCACTAACAATGTGAGTATGTACAAATGGACACATGTACCTGATGCCACTCTACAAAGCAGAGCAACAGATGGCTCTTCTTTAAACGAAGCACCACTGAACAACTACTGGCAAATACATATTTACTCATAGCCCAGTTTATATATTATATCTTACTAGGTAACGATTAATGTCTTAAATAATTCTTACCTGCTTACAACTAATTGCCTCTGGACATTCTTTTGAAAGATCAGCTGTGGGAGGGTCACCAGTATCAATGAGATTCTCTGTAGGGACATTCTGGACTGGCTTTAGATAAGCAATTTCATTTTGCTTTGAGTCAAGAGTCACACACACATCATAGGAGAATGGAAAAGGTAGACTTGTATCACTCATCTCTGAAGGACATCCAAGGGTGAACTGAGGGTATACATTTCTGTTATATACTCCTAAATCAGTTTGGGAGTTTGCTTTTCTGCATTTAAAAATAATTGTAGCCATCACTGTCACAATAAATAACATAGAAATCAGAGCTATAGCTATTACCAGATAAAATGATAGATTTGATGAGGTCTGTGATGTATTAGGTTGTCTCCTTATCTCTGGCACAACTTGCTGAAAGTTTTCAGCCATAACTAAATTCAACGTTACTGTAGATGAAAGGGATGGGATACCATTGTCCTTTACCAGAATCACAATCTTTTGTCTAAAAGATTCCTTGTCTGGAGGGTCTCGCCCTATTCTAATTTCACCTGTCTGCTGACCAATAGCAAATACAGAAGGTTCAGAAACTTGTAACAAATGGTAGGAGAGCCAAGCATTGTGCCCAGAGTCAGCATCCACTGCTATCACTTTAGTCACTAGATAACCTTTCTCAGCAGTATGAGGAATAAATTCGAATAACCCTGATTCTTCAGTATCCACAGATGGGTAAAGAATTTTAGGACTGTTATCATTCCTGTCAATGATGCATACTCTTACTGTGACATTACTGCTTAGAGCAGGAGTTCCACTGTCTTTGGCCATCACTTGGAACTGAAATTCTCGTAACTGTTCATAATCAAAAGATCTCTGAGCATAAAGGACTCCAGTCATTGAATTTATGGACATGTATGACGATACTGGAATTTCTTCTATGTTACTGTTTAGAATGTTGTAAGTGATTTTTCCATTTTCACCACGGTCATGATCTACAGCACGGACATTAAGTATTGAGGTTCCTGGTTGATTGTTTTCGGGAATATAGAAAATGTAGAGCCTTTTCTCAAAGACAGGAGGATTGTCATTTACATCTGAAATAGCCAATGGAATAGTTGTATTGCTTGTCAAAGGAGGAGATCCATTATCCACACAATGTACTGTAATGTTGTAAAAGGAATTTAATTCTCGATCCATGCTTGCTGCAGTTACAAGTTTATAATAACTGCTAGATGTTGGTATTAGTTGAAAGGATAGTGTGTTAGAGCTCTGGCAAGAAACCTCACCATTCATTCCAGAATCCAAATCTTGAACCTTGATTAATGCGATGACTGTATCTGGTGGTGAATCCTCTGGAATTGTTGAGGAGAGGGAAGTGACTGTAATTGAAGGGACATTATCATTGATATCAATTACTTGAATTGATATTTTGCAATGTGTGACATGCCCTCCTCCATCTTTAGCTTCTACAGTCATTTCATAACTTTCTGATGTTTCGTAATCCAAAGTTCCAGATATTTTAATGTCACCGTTTAGAGGATCTATAGAAAAGATCTGCTGGGCTTTTTCAGAAATGTGGCTAAATGCATAGGTAATTTGGGAATTAGAGCCTTCATCATTATCAGTTGCATTTAAACCAATCACTACAAAATCAAGAGGTGCATTTTCATGTAATAGTATGTTATATTTGTCCTGGGAAAATACTGGATAATTATCGTTCACATCTTGAACTTCAATCTTAATTATTGCTGTACCAGATTTTGGAGGATGTCCACCATCAAAAGCAGTCAAAATTAATTCATAGGAACTTTGTCTTTCTCTGTCAAGTGGCTTTTCAAGTATAATTTCTGGGTACATAATTCCATCATTAGTATGTTTCTCCCCAAGACTGAAGTACTCAGAACTTGTAAGTGTATAGGTTTGAACAGAATTGGTGCCTAGGTCTGGATCTTTTGCAATGCCTAGTGCAAAATGTATCCCAGGTGACGTAAGTTCACTTATTTCTATATCAAAATATTTCTTTGAAAATATAGGTGAATTATCATTCACATCCTGAATTTCAATAGTAACTGTATAAAAATTTAAAGGTTTTTCTATGACTGCTTCAAGGTTTAAAATACAGCTCTGTTTAGCCCCACATAATGCTTCTCTGTCAATGATTTCAGACACAAATAAGTCACCATTTTTCAAATCTACATTAAGATATTGTTTCTCTTTTTGAGCAATCACCTGGAACTTTCTCACTGGGAATTCCTTTACATTCAGCCCAAGATCTTTTGCAACATTCCCAACTACAGATCCTTTCCTTAGCTCCTCAGGTATTGAGTATTGTAATTGTCCAGAAATAGTACAGATCAAAAAAGAAATTAAACTAAATACTTGCCAAGCCATAGCCCTCTGCGTTCTTCTGTATCCGGTATTATGATCCATTCTGTACAAGCACATACATCAGTTTGGCCTTCTTTTAAAAATTTAGAGAGTAAACTAAGACACCTAATATCTTTTTTGGAAATATTTAGAAAAAATCATAATAATATGAAGCTCGGTGGTATTTAGTACTGCAGTGTTTCCTTCTAGTCTGTACCATGAGACTGTAGTAAAAATCATTTTCTTTAAACGTTAAGTAGGATAAAATGTTTTAACAGTCCAACAGTGACACTTAGAGTTCAGATAAAGGTATTGCAGATTTCAAGACATTTACAGCAACCTCAAGTATGTATTAGTTCAAATTATTTATAAGAATTGTATGTTCTCTATGAATCACTGCATGTTTGAACATATAATACATAAAATATATTTACGCTGTCAATAATAAATAATCTATTTCAGATTATTGTATGAACAGCACAACTAAAAATTAACTGAAAACTTTAAAAATGCTAAGTAACATTGTCAATCTAATTCTAATCAACTACTTCCTACACTGTAGACAAATACTTTAATTAGTATCAGTAATACTGTATATTATATTACAATGAAACATGTAGTAATTAAATCATGTACAGTTATTTTTACCAATAACATGCTGCACCGCGCCATCTGCAAAGAAATTAGTTATATATATATATATATATATATATATATATATATATATATATATATATATGTATATATATATAGGGGGCACATAAGATACCACAGTCAAAACTGGGGAGCACTAATCTTCACCACTAAATCATACCATTGAAAAAAACACAATAAGCATATATAAATATGATTACAAATTACGAGAGTAATGCGGTGTGCAATGATACTTTTTTATTGTACTAACCTAACACTTAAAAGACAAGCTTTCAAGAGCTTTCCTTTATTCCTCAGGTATTGCTTCAGACCTGAGAAAGAGAGGACACATTTCTTTATAGTTTAAAGCAATTTCAGCATACCCCTGTGTAAAGAATCCCCTATGTTAAATGTATATCTAATTCTAAGTACCATCATGTACCAATTTTACACAGCCAGTCACTTTCTACCTACTTCAAAATGAAAATTAGAATTTGTATTTTTTTTAACTGCTTCCCACCCGCGACATTGTAAAATGGCAGTCGGACAGGGACCCGATTGTTCTGGAAGGACGACCAGTATGGGACATGCTCTGGTGGTGTGGACACAGCGGATGACTGATCAGGGTACCCGACTGCTGCCGGTACCATGTGACCGCTGTGACCAATCAAAGCAGATCACGTGACCATTGTAAACGTAGAATAGCTTCCTTTCATGCTATTTGCTGTATACAATTGTGTTGCTAGCTGTGATTGATCACAGTGATCACATGGTACAGACAGTGTCAATCACAGCCCATTTGTACCATGTGATTAGCTGTGGCCAATCACGGCTAATCACAACAATACACAGTGCCTACACACTGTTTTACAGTAAAAATATTTGCTTATAGCAGCGACATTCACTACTATAAGTAAGCATAGTATGTTAAAAAAAAAAATCCCCAGAGTGGTACAGTGTTGTTACGGTAACACTATATTGCTCTGGTCACAGTATGTAAAAATAAAATGTAAAAACAATCTTTTTTTTTTTTTTTTTTTTACAAACTGTCACCAATCAGTGTCCCTGGTCACTGCCACACCAGTTATATAATGATGCTGTACTGCATGGTGACAGTATGTAAACATTTTTTAAACAGTAAAAAAATAATGTTTTCTTAATTTTCCAAAAAAAAAAAAAAAAAAACTTAAAAAAATGCACCACCTCTTATTAAATACCTTGGACTGTCTACTTTGCAAAAAGGTAATTTGGGGGGTGTTTGTACCGTCCTGGCATTTTTGGGTTTCAAGAAATGAGATAGGCCATCAGTACATTAGGATTGTTACATTTTCAGAGATATATATCATAGTTTGTGGACTCTATAACTTTTCTACAGACTAAATAATATACACTGATTTGGTATATTTTCACCAAAAAAAATGTAGCAGAATACATTTTGACTTAAAGGTTATTTATTTGCAAAATTTTATAAGAGAATCTTAGAAAAATGCATTTTTATTCAAAATTGTTTGCCTTTTTTCATTTATTTAGCAAAAGAATAAATAACGCAGTGGTGATTAAATACCACCAAAAGAAAGCTCTATCTGTGTGAAAAAAATTACAAAAATGTTATATGGGTACAGCGTTGCATGATCGCATGATTGTCATTCAAATTGCGACAGTGCTGAATGCTGAAAATTGGTCTTGGCAGGAAGGGGGTAAAAGTGCTCGATATTGAAATGGTTAAACAAAACTTTATTTCTTAAATAGGGCAGTCAATGACCCCAAACAGACCAATCGCTCTGAACTCACCGGCACTTCTGTTCTTGGTCTGTGACGCAGGCAGCCAGGCATCTAGTATTTTTAGCCTATGCTAAGCAAAGGCAGCCTCCACGTTTCACCCAGTACAGGATTCCTTTACATGAAGCACATGACACAGAACACTGTACTATACAGCCTGCTCTCCCCATAATATATTTTATAATGCTTCTCAGTGGAAGGACTACAAGTCCCAGCATGTACCAGGCACAAAGCAACACCAGAGAGGCTGGAAATATACGTGTGTGGCTATCAGGGCACTTGGGAATACGCAGTCCCATCCCAGCACCGTGCACCCTGTACAGGACTCTACACCTCAGCCCTGTGCATACATTGCATACCTCCCCCATCTTGCATGTAATCTACCCGGCCCCTCGCCCGGCTCCCTCCAGTACCTGCCAGTACAAGTATGGATTCCTCATCATTCAATAAATGGTTATTGCGGTTTTCAGGGTTTTCTTGGTAGAAATAGCAAGCAGTCACATGCTCCTCCTCATTTCCTCTGCTATCCAATACCCCGGCTTTCTTGCAGGCTCACCAGAACACAGCACCCTCTGGTGGCCCCTACCAATGGCATCACTTCTATGTTGCACTCCTCATGGTCCCCCCAGGTGGTGGAATGCAAGGGCCCGCTCGCTGCGACCCCGGCAGCCTAATTTAGTGGGGGGGCACATGGGGCAAGAAATAACCTGGGAGGGGCAATTGCCCCCTGTAGCTTCACCACTGCACCACAGCTCCCAAAGGTAGCATGTATTCTAGCAGGATTAAACCACAATAACATCATTCACTGCAGGAAAATCTTCCTGGTACATGTGCTTTTAGTGTCACAAATATTTGCAGCAAATCACTTTCCACAGCAAAACATTCTGAGGTTGATTTACCAAAGGCAAATATATGGTGCAAGTTGCTAGTGCAGTTGCACTCTTACAGGGAAATTTGCTCCAAAGCATAGTAAATGAAGTAAAGCTTCTCTTTGCAAAGAATACCTATTTGCATTTACGGAAAATGTAAAAAAAAAATTGCTTGCACATGGATGGATGATGGAAGTCAGCAGAGCTTCCCTCATTTAGTAAGCTCTGGAGCAACTGCACTTGCAAAGTGCACAGTCTATTTCCCTTTATAAAAATCAACCCCACTGTATGCTTTTGCCTTTTTAACCTCCAGTATTTTCAGACTCAGAACTCTTGTCCTATCATTTCTGAAAATGTTTCACACCAGAAAAGAGTTGCATTCGGGGATCTGCATGCCCACAAGCACTTTTAATCATTAAATGCTCAACTGGGGGAATCCGTAGTGGAGAATGATCTGGGGGATTTGGTAGATCATAAGCTCAATAATAGCATGCAATGCCAAGCTGCTGTTTCAAAAGTGAGCAAAGTCCTTTCTTGTATTAAGAGAGGCATGGACTCCAGAGAGAGAGATATCATTTTGCCCCTGTTCAAATCATTAGTAAGACCTCATCTGGAATATGCAGTTCAGTTTTGGGCACCAGTTCTCAAAAAGAATATCGGGGAACTGGAGAAAGTGCAGAGAAGGGCAACCAAACTGATAAGAGGCATGGGGGAGCTCAGCTATGAGGAAAGATTAGAGGAACTGAATTTGTTCACTCTTGAGAAGAGGAGAATAAGGGGGGATATGATCAACATGTTCAAATATATAAGGGGTCCATATAGTGAACTTGGTGTTGAGTTATTCACTTTCTGGTCAACACAGAACCAGGGGGCACTCTTTACGACTGGAGGAAAGAGATTTCATCTCCAAATACGGAAAGGATTCTTCACAGTAAGAGCTGTGAAAATGTGGAATAGACTGCCTCCTGAGGTGGTTCTGGCCAGCTCAATAGATTGCTGGATTACTTTGTACATAATATAACTGGGTACTGACATTTATAGGTAAAGTTGATCCAGGTAAAATCCGATTGCCTCTTGAGGGATCAGGAAGGAATTTTTTCCCCTGCTGTAGCAAATTGGAACATGCTCTGCTGGGGTTTTTTGCCTTCCTCTGGATCTAACTGTGGGTATAGTATTGGGTATATTGGATTGTACGATATTTTTTTTTTGTTTTTTTGTTTTTGTTATGGTTGAACTGGATGGACTTGTGTCTTTTTTCAAACTGACTAACTATGTAACTATATGTAACTATGTATACCAAACATATCAGTTCCAAGATGTTTATATTGTGTTCATACACAATATAATATAAAATTTACATTGCAGTTGAATGAGGGATTCTGGACACTTGTACAACCTCCTTATACTTGCCCACCATTCTTAATGAACTTTCTAAACCAGAAATTTGGGTGGCATAAAAACACTATTTAGACATATTTCTAAATTCTTGGCATTGTCTGATTCAGAGATTCTATGACAGGAATTTACTCTTATAAAACTGCACAAAAGAATATTTCAAATAATTAAAAGTGTGAGTAATTAAAGCAACTGCAATTTTCACAAGCCCACATTTTAATAGATCTGAACTAAACAATTTATCCAACTCTACTCATTTCCCTGTTGTCAATGAGTAAAGTAACTTATACTGTATACAGTAACATATACTGTATTTTCTATGTAAAAAATATACAATATTAAAAACTTTTGCAAATCTATACCTTATCTATATTTACTATAGACTAGACTTTAAACTCTGTAGATCTAAATAGTCATCAAATTATGGGAGATATATACTACAGAACATCATGTGCAACGAATTAGCCTAGACCCAAATGTAACAAATCATTGTAGCTTCACATGTGTGCTACTACCATAGCACCATCTGCCTTTAGTATATGTTTGCTAATAAGTTAGGTGCTACCTACAGGAAGCTGTGAGGAAACAAAGAAAGTAGTCACCAACTTGACTGATGATAAAAAAAAGTTCAAGCTTTATTCAATATCCATCAAGACATAAAAGTACCCATCATATAAAAGAATGTACGCGTTTCTGCCCCAACCTCAGGGCCTCAGTCATAAATTAAAGATAGGCCTAAAGTGATATTAAAATGATACTAAACCCCTGCATTCACTATGTCTGGTCTCCCACAGAACATGGAAATGCAATTATTTTAGTAAATACAAACTGCTAAATATCTTTTCTCATGAGCAGTTAGAGCAGTCCTGTGACTTCTATCAGTGTGTGGTTAAAGCTTGTAGTAGGAGTTTTCATACTGCTCTCACTGTCCTAAAAAACTGCAGGACCACTGACCCTCTGTCTGGACAGTGCTGATTGGTCCAGTGCTGATCACATGCACTCTCCCAAGAAAAAAAATACTCTCCACCAATACACACCAAACTGAGCATGTGCAGCTTGTCCCTTTTCCTCAATAATATCCGGAGATGAGTTGGAACACTGGAAGAATGTGAAGATCAGAGGAGACATGATCAAACAGCCTTCTTACACAATGCAGATGATTAACCCCTTAGGTTCCGCAGTGGATATAACAAGCATTCTTTTCTGCATATACAGACTGATTTTACTGTTGTGGGTTTAGTAACACTTTAAAGTCTTGTTTTTTTGGTTTAAAAATAACAAACATGTTATACTTACAGTGCCTTAAAAAAGTATTCATACGCCATTTTGTCATGTTACAACCAAAAACGTAAATGTATTTTATTGGGATTTTATGTGATAGACCAACACAAAGTGGCACATAATTGTCAAGTGGAATGAAAATGATAAATGTTTTTCATCATTTTTTTACAAATAAATATGTGAAAAGTATGGCGTGCATTTATAATCAGCCCCCTAAGTTAATACTTTGTAGAACCACCTTTTGCTGCAGTTACAGCTGCAAGTCTTTTTTGGGATGTCTCTACCAGCTTTGCACATCTAGAGAGTGACATTTTTGCCCATTCTTCTTTGCAAAATAGCTCAAGCTCTGTTGGATTGGATGGAGAGCATCTGTGAACAGCAATTTTCAAGTCTTGCCACAGATTCTCAATTGCTTTGATCTAAACCATTCCATTGTAGCTCTGGCTGTGTGTTTAGGGTCACTGTTCTGCTGGAAGGTGAACCTTCACCCCAGTCCCAGTCTTTTGCAGACTCTAACAGGTTTTCTTTTAAGATTGCCCTGTATTTGGCTCCATCCATCTTCCAATCAACTCTGATCAGCTTCCTGTCCCAGCTGAAGAAAAGTATCCCCACTACATGATGCTGCTACCACCATGTTTCACGGTGGGGATGGTGTGTTCAGGATGATATGCAGTGTTTGTTTTCCGCCACACATAGTGTTTTGCTCTTAGGCCAAAAAATTAAATTTTGGTCTCATCTGATCAGAGCACCTTCTCTCCCATGTTTGCTGTGTCCCCCACATGACTTTTCACAAACTGAAAATGGGACATCTTATGGCTTTCTTTCAACGATGGCTTTCTTCTTGCCACTCTTCCATAAAGGCTACATTTGTGGAGTGCCCGACTAATAGTTGTCCTGTGGACAGATTCTCCCACCTGAGATGTGGATCTCTGCAGCTCCTCCAGAGTTACCATGGGCCTCTTGGCTGCTTCTCTAATTAATGCTCTCCTTGCCCGGCCTGTCAGTTTAGGTGGACAGCCATGTCTTGGTAGGTGTGCAGCTGTGCCATACTCTTTCCCTTTTTGGGATGATGGATTGAACAGTGCTCCATGAGATTGTTCAAAGCTTGGGATTTTTTTTATAACCTAACCCTGCTTTAAACTTCTCCAGAACTTTATCCCTGACCGGTCTGGTGTGTTCCTTGGCCTTAATGATGCTATCACTAAGGTTCTCTAACAAACCACTGAGGGCTTCACAGAACAGCTGTATTTATACTGAGGTTAAATAACACACAGGTGGACTCTATTTACTAATTAGGTGACTTCTATAGGCAATTGGTCCCACAAGATTTTAGTTAGGGGTATCAGCGTAAAGGAGGCTGAATACAAATGCACACCACACTTTTCAGATATTTATTCGTAAAAAATTTTGAAAACCATTTATCATTTTCCTTTCACTTCACAATTATGTGCCACTTTGTTTTGGTCTATCACATAAAATCCCAATAAAATACATTTACGTCTTTGGTTGTATCATGACAAAATGTGGAAAATTTCAAGGATTATGAATAATTTTTCAAGGCACTGTACCTGCTCCGTAATAGTTTTGCACAGAGCAGCCCTGAAACCTGACAGATCACACATGCGAAGCTGGTATGGCGATCTCCCATGCTGTTCTACTGAATTCTGACAGTGGGGAGGCTGTACGCTCACCCCACCCCCCTTCACACCACAAATTCACAGATTAATGCTCACAACCATTGGCTGCAAATGCTGTACAGCTGTACACACTGGTTCCTGTTTAACTGGCTGATTTTTGGCCAGTGTGTACCCAGCTTAAATTTACAGTTACTCACTATGCCTTTGTTTCCTGCCACATTCCCCTAATGGGCTACATTGGAGACAGCTACTAAAATTAAAAAAAAACAATACTACCAGGGACAACATGCTGATCAGTGCTAATAGTATGTCCATGCCAAAGTCTGCAGACTGAAATAAAAATGATGTATTGTTATATCAAATGATGTTAAGAGTAAATCAAATTATGTTAAGGATATATCGAATGATGTTGAGGATTGTAATAATTATTAAGAAAAACTCTTAGTTTACAAACACTAAATTAAATGTCAGCTATAAACTACAGTATATAAAATATCAGTTTAGCAGAACAAATATAATGTATATTATTTATATGATAATACTCATTGTTTATTATTGGTATTAGCACTACAATTTAATTTAGATTTCAGCCTTCAGTGTGTGTCCCCTGACCAGAAAGCCTAATATAACTTAGAACAAATAACTTGAAATTCTCCTAATCAGTCTTTACCTTGGATTACAGTTATTAAACAATGTTATTTTATTCCATGCAACTCTTAATAAGTTTAACTATATAATTGTATTATGTATATTCTAACTCTCATTTCTCAACACTTTTCATAACACCTGTTCTTTATATGATAATAGGGATGGACATCATTCACTACTAAATAGGGTGCTGGGTCCTACAGGGGCTAGGGAACCATGGGAGCTTATAAAGACATTGAGATATATACTGGGTTGGAATAAAATATGGAGACACTACATGATTTGCAGGTGTGAATGTGACAACATGTTTCTCTTTGAAAGTGGAAGTGATGTAACATTCTTTTGCTTCCACTGTGTGTTGAGACACCTAGCTAACAAGTGAGAAGACACACTTTCGTCATTCACTGGGTGCTCTGCTAGAAATACGGAGTCTTGTCAGAGCTTACTGAGTTTCAAAGAGGGAAAGATGTTGGTGCCCCCTTAGCTGGTGCTTCTGTGACTAAAGTTGCTAATTTATTTGTGGTGTTGTGAGTAACAGTATCAAAGATTATTATGGCATATATACAGTTTTCTGGAAAACATTGTCTGATAAGTATAATATATCGACATGACCAACTGACCAAAAGAGACAAAAGGACATTTTGCAGGATTGTGACTTTGCTTGGTACTGTCTTCCACACATAATATTTGAAGTGGCAGATGAGTGACTTAAGAGAGGCTTGCCAAAACAGCAGTTGCATCTATATATACAATAGCCAGTTAGTTAGAGCAAATGACAAGCCACAAGAAATGTGGGGATTTGCAAATGGACACAGAGTACCCAATGCCACAGATGTTTCTTTTCTAAACAAAGCACCAATGGACAACTACTGCTAAGTTACTCATAGCACAGTTTATATTTTGTAAATGTCTTAAATAATTCTTACCTGTTTAAAACTAGTTGCATCTAAACATTCTTTTGAAATATCAGCTGTGGGAGGGTCATCAGTATCAATGAGATTCTCTGTGGGGACATTCTGGACTGGCTTCAGATAAGCAATTTCATTGTGCTTTGAGTCAAGAGTCACACACACATCATAGGAGAATGGAAAAGGTAGACTTGTATCACTCATCTCTGAAGGACATCCAAGGGTGAACTGAGGGTATACATTTCTGTTATATACTCCCAAATTAGTTTGGGTGTTTGCTTTTCTGCATTTAAAAATAATTGTAGCCATCACAGTCACAATAAATAACATAGAAATCAGAGCTATAGCTATTACCAGATAAAATGATAGATTTGATGAGGTCTGTGATGTATTGGGTTGTCTCCTTATCTCTGGCACAACTTGCTGAAAGTTTTCAGCCATAACTAAATTCAGCGTTACAGTAGATGAAAGGGATGGGATACCATTGTCCTTTACCAGAATCACAATCTTTTGTCTAAAAGATTCTTTGTCTGGAAGGTCTCGCCCTATTCTGATTTCACCTGTCTGCTGACCAATAGCAAATAGAGAAGGTTCAGAAACTTGTAACAAATGATAGGAGAGCCAAGCATTGTGCCCAGAGTCAGCATCCACTGCTATCACTTTAGTCACTAGATAACCTTTCTCAGCAGTATGAGGAATAAATTCGAATAACCCTGATTCTTCAGTATCCACAGATGGGTATAGAATTTTAGGACTGTTATCATTCCTGTCAATGATGCATACTCTTACTGTGACATTACTGCTTAGAGCAGGAGTTCCACTGTCTTTGGCCATCACTTGGAACTGAAATTCTCGTAACTGTTCATAGTCAAAAGATCTCTGAGCATAAAGGATTCCAGTCATTGAGTTTATGGACATGTACGAAGATACAGGAATTTCTTCTATGTTACTGTTTAGAATGTTGTAAGTGATTTTTCCATTTTCATCACGGTCTTGATCTACAGCACGGACATTAAGTATTGAGGTTCCTGGTTGATTGTTTTCTGGAATATAGAAAATGTAGCGTATTTTCTCAAAAACAGGAGGATTGTCATTCACATCTGAAATAGCCAACTGAATAGTTTTATTGCTTGTCAAAGGAGGAGATCCATTATCCACACACTGGACTGTAATGTTATAAAAGGAATTTAATTCTCGATCCATGCTTGCTGCAGTTACAAGTTTATAATAACTGCTAGATGTTGGTAATAATTGAAAGGAGAGTGTGTTAGAGCTCTGGCAAGAAACCTCACCATTCATTCCAGAATCCAAATCCTGAACCTTGATTAATGCTATGACTGTACCTGGTGATGAATCCTCTGGCACTGTTGAAGAGAGGGACGTGACTGTTATTTCTGGGACATTATCATTTATATCAACCACTTGAATTGATATTTTGCAGTGTGTGACATGCCCACCTCCATCTTTAGCTTCTACCGTCATTTCATAGCTGTCTGATGTTTCAAAGTCCAAATTTCCAGATATTTTAATAACCCCATTTAGATCCATAGCAAAGATTTGCTGGGCATTTTCAGAAATTTGGCTAAATGTATAGGTAATTTGGGAATTAGAGCCTTCATCTTTGTCAGTTGCATTTAAACTAATCACTACAAAATCAAGAGGTGCATTTTCATGTAACCTTATATGATATTTGTCCTGGGAAAATACTGGATAATTATCATTCACATCTTGAACATCAATCTTTATTATCATTGTACCAGATTTTGGAGGAAGTCCCCCATCAAAAGCAGTCAAAATTAATTCATAGGAACTTTGTCTTTCTCTGTCAAGTGGCTTTTCAAGTATGATTTCTGGGTACATAATTCCATCATTAGTATGTTTCTCCCCAAGACGAAAGTACTCAGAACTTGTAAGTGTATAGGTTTGAACAGAATTGGTGCCTAGGTCTGGATCTTTTGCAATGCCTAGTGCAAAATGTACCCCAGGTGACGTAAGTTCACTTAATTCTATATCAAAAGATTTCTTTGAAAATATAGGAGAATTATCATTTACATCCTGAATTTCAATAGTAATTGTATAAAAATTCAAGGGTTTTTCTATGACTGCTTCAAAATTCAAAATACAGCTCTGTTTAGCTCCACATAATGCTTCCCTGTCAATGATTTCAGACACAAATAAGTCACCATTCTCCAAATTCACATTAATATATTGTTTCTTTTGTTCAGCAATCACTTGGAATTTTCTCATTGCAAGTTCCTTTACATTCATTCCGAGATCCTTTGCAACGTTCCCAACTACAGATCCTTTCTTTAGTTCCTCTGGTATTGAGTATTGTAATTGTCCATAAATAGCACTGATCATAAAAGAAATTACACTAAATACTTGCCATCCCATAGCTCTCTGTGTTCTTCTGTATCCAGTATTATGATCCATTCTGCACAGGCAAATACATGAGTCCATCTTCTTTTTATAAATTAAGTAAAACTGAAACATCCAATATGTTTTGTGGAAATATTTAGAAAAATTCTAATGCCAACAAAAACAGTGGGAATAGTGCTGCAGTGTTTCCTTCTAATCTGTACTGTGAGACTGTAGTACAATTCATTTGGTTTCATCATTCAGGCAGGATAAAATATTTTGCAGTCCTACAGTGGCACTTAGAGTTCAAAATAGGGTATTGCAGGTTTGAAGACTTCATAGCAATATCAAATATGTACTAGTTCTAATAATTTTTAAGAATTTCATGTTTTCCATGAAGCATTTATGGTTTGAAAACATAATAACTTAGCATACTTGTAACAAATAATAAATTACAATATATTTTAAATTATTGCATAAACAGCACTAGTATTTACACAATAAGAGAATATGCTGCCCCACACTATTTGTAAAATGGGAAGCAAGTTTTTGTGTATGGTCTTAAGTCATATAGAGGCATAAAACAAATTCTTAAAGTTCCCCCCTTTGTAATTACTACAGCTGTAATATATTGTTATTATTATAACATGTGTTAATTGATTTCACCTGTGTGGCTCTTAAAGGCAGCCAAAATATATGAAATACTATATGATCTTTTCAAGATTTTTAATTTATCTTTAAAATGTTTATTGCCTGTTTATGAAGAAACATATTTTATAGTTTATGAGCAATACAACATCTTATTAATTATATGAAGATAACAAGGTTGATTTACTAAAGGAAATGGGCTGTTCCTTTTGCAAGGGAATTTTTCCTTAGCTTAGTAAATGAGGTGAAGCTCTGTTGACTTCCATCATCCAATCATGTGCAAGCAAAAATATTGTTTTTTTTTTGTTGTTGTTATTATTTATTTATTTACTTGGTATTCTGTGCAAAGTGAATTTTCACCACACTCACTAAGGGCAAATTCCTATGCAAAGTAAACTGTCTGAAGGGATGAGAGGCACTGCACACCACTAGCTCAACAGTCCTGGGCATCATTTATTAGGGCAACCTTGAGCAGTACTATAGGTGGTATCAGGAAAGGCTTGCCAGAAGAAGAGATGGAAAAAACAAAGGATGGGAAGGGGTAAAACCTATAATTAAGGAGTCCCAGATTGGGTTAAGCGTGTGAACCAGTATAGCACACTAAATCATAAACCTGTAGCTGGAGACAAGCCAAATACCTGCTGCAATTCAATGAAGCACAGGTGCGCTCCCCTAGACCGTGGCATAAACAAAAGAACAAAGGACCAGGGGGTCAACAAACAGGGTCAATCAAAGAGGAGCACGCTGGCTGTAGGTATAAATTGGAACAGTTTATTAGAAATAAGATAATAAAACAGTTTCCACCCACATAATGAAAAATGGAACTAACCTCCACCACTAGAAAAAGTGACATAGTGCAAAAGGACAGATATACCACCTGGTACCCCCTACATACATTCCTAATATCCCCATATATGAAAAAATATTGTGCAGCCTATTGCTAAACCCCCTAATGGGAACAATATATAGATAAACAGTTAAACAATCTTTAAACAAATAGCAAGAGCTGGGCTGTATGGATGATGAGAAACACATGTGGGGACGGACCTGTGTAGATCCTGCCAATCCGGAAAACATGAAATAAAATGTCATTAAACACTGGGTGGGTGAAGATCATATGAAAAAGCGATGGCTGCAAAAACATTGATGCTAATGATGACAGTCTAATGAGAAGCCGTACTAGCATAGAAATATAGTAGCCAAATGAAAAAGTCTGGAAAACAGCATGTCGGTATCTATATGAATGCAGCCATACACATACCTTCCGTCCTCTACACCCTCTGCAGGACATTGTGGAGGAGGGGGGAGGAATGGCCAGCTGATATGAAGACATAAACAGGAGCCGACATTGTGAGAATAACCTGTGACGTTTCAGGAGATTCCCCTCGATAGGGGCCACCACGTCTGGAACCGAAGGTCCCCAGTTGACAGGCACTCGTAGGGGACTTCCACTGGCAGACACCAGGAGATCCCTTGTAGACGCCAGGCACCACAGCCGTACGGCGTTGAGAGCAGGAGTGTACCCCGACGGCTTACAACTGAAACAGAGCATTCAGCAGACCAGCTCAGCTGTGTGAGCAGGAACTAGTGTGAATTAGTCTCTGGTGTGATCAAGGCTTTGAAGAAATTGTAGTAACGGAAGGATCACCACTACCCAGTGTAGACATACAGCTAGGAACTTCCTGAGAGTAGCTCATGCTTGAGGGGAAAATAAAATGGAGAACATGAATAGTTGGAGGATGAAAAGTCAGTCCAGGTGGTAGCTGTCAGAAATTGGGGCGTCTAGCTGACGCGTTTCAATCGGTTGCCGATTTTCCTCAGAGAAGAAGAGATGGTTCTTTCAGGCTAACTTCTGTTCCCCGAACTATTCTTAGAAAAGTGTGCAGTGCATCCTGTGACAGATGAGGGTGCCAAATGGGCTATTTATACTGGGTCAGTACCCAGGATTAGTGTTGTCTTGTCTACAGCATTCCTGTGATTGTCCTGTTCCCTGTTTATCTGCATCTGATTCCAGTTACCTACCCGGCTTTCTCTGACTACTCCTGCTCTCCACCTGCACCGACCATGGCTTGTACCTTGACCATTCTTCAGCTCCACATCTGTACCTGGTCTGATCGCACTGTGTATAACTCAGCTTGTCTGACCCTGTTTATGTTCCAGTCCATACAGAGCTATCTAGCTGCAAGCATCTGTCCAGCTGCCATTGGGACCTGCTCTTCCACTGACTACATCCAAGTACCAGCTTGTTCCAGTCCCCGGGACATCCGCTGTCATCTGGAATACCATTCAACTAGAAGCCCAGCAGCTAGCACGACTACCAGCACTTGTGCGACTCTGCACTCTTGCACCACCTGTCTGCTCTGTCAGGGGCCCTGAGTCAGAGGTTTAAAAGAAACCTTCCTCTGCATATCAGGCTTTTCCTACCAGTTATGGGGCAGCCTATATGCTTTTAGTAAATCAACCCTATGTTAAATATGTATTTATAATTCACTATGCACAGCAGAACATAAGTGTTTGTTTTTTTTGTTTTTTTTTTAATAGTATTTTCAGACTCAGTACTGTACTGTTGCTCAGTTATTTGATTTCAGAGAATTTTGCATTTCAGATTAAAGTTGAAAAACAATGCCCACAATAACTTGCCATCAATAAGTACTCGAGGTACAGAAAACATAGCATTTTCAAGTTTATATTGTGTTTATATATTGCAATCACATTGCAGTTAAATTTGGGGGTTCTAAACACCTGTACCTCATCTCCATTTGCACTTGCTTACTTTTCTTAATTATGTTTAAAGTATTATACAGAAATATGCATATTAAAAAGTTCTTAGCATTTTTTGACAGAAATTCCCAATTATTAAACTGAACAAAAGGACATATTTAGTCCTAATGAGTCAGATATAATCAATGAGTGTAACTGCATCCAGTTTCTTATATTTTAAAATGTACTAGATTTAGACTTGATAATTTATACAACTATAATTATAGTTAATAGTTGGTTCTTATTTGGAAAGTTATACTTACAACTTTAGAAACAAGTTCTATGTTCTTAGTTCTATTTAATATAAATATGTAACACTAAACTTTCGCAGGCTAAAACTTAGGAAACTATAATACAGACTAAACTTTAAAATGTGTATCCATGTGCAAATGCACATGGATGCAATAATGTAGCAAGCAATCAATCAATCAAGCAATCATGGTAGCAATCAAATGGTTGCAGATAAATACCACAGAACAGGAAAAGGACAGCCTATTTGGGATTTTTAAGGTACTACAATAATCTAAATATTCAAATAACAAATATAACAAATATATAACAAATCAGTAAGGCTCCACACATGTGCTACTGCCACAATATCAACTAGTTTGACTTGATGTTTTTTAAAGAAGAAATAAAACCTATCATTTTAAATGTTTCACAAAACAGTTACATCCAAGGCATGCTGTGAATGATAACTTTCACAGTTGCTTGTGCTAGCAACCAAACTGTCAAGCCATCAAATGATTGATGTGATAAGGGATCGCATGTGCATCACCATGGCAACTACAGATCAAACAGAGGTTAAGAGAGCAGATTGCTTGGCTGTAAGGGAGAGGGTGGTTTAATTCCACTTTAACGTGGAACTAAACTCTTTCAATCAACATTAACTATTATAATCCTTTGCTGCTAGCATTCGTAGATAGAAAGGTATATTATATTTATGTGTTTTCGTTTATTTTTATTTTTTTTACATTCCTTCAATTACTTCCTGCTTTCTGGCCTAGGTCATAGCATTGTCTTGTAACCCATAACTCTTCATGGCCTTTTTTATTCTCTCACCTGGAGGAGGGGAGGAGGGGCTTTCTCAACTAAGCACACCTTCCTGCCTGCATGCTTGAGCTAAGGGCAGATGATACATGAATCATCTGCCTTTCTCAAATGGTAGTGGTTAGAAATGTTAGGGGGGTGTTTTCCAAAGTGATTTCTTAACAAAAAAAGCATGGAGACATGGCTGGATGGATGAGAGTGCTTTGAAGTGTAAAAATGTAATTAATAGCATTTTCAGTTTGCTCAGATACATTGTAGTTCTGCTTTAATGACTGGTGTCTTCTACTGAATGCTGTGCCTTAAATTGTCGATACTCGTTTTACTTGTTTCCAGCAACATTTGCCCTAATTTGCTCCAGATGGAAAAAAAACAAAGGCAATACCGCCAGTGTTTATGTGCTTGCCAGCACTAACAGATGAATTCTACACCAAAGCCTTCAGATTTAAAAATATTGATGAAGGCTTTTAAAAATGCATTACAATATTGAAAATGATATTACATTTTAGTGTTTAGATTTACATATACTTTAAAACTTCAGCAGAATTAGTGGAGGTTGCACAGGTAGTAGGTTTGCCCTTCTGGTTAAATCTAAATCACTATTTAGAGACCAATAAGGAAGCTTATGAATAAATTTGCAACCGTATTTTCATGTAATTAAAGCAAAAAAAAAAAAAAAGTGTTTATAGCATCAAATATAACATTTTTGAGCTTCATTTTATGAACAGTTCTTAAAGTGTTACTAAACCCAGTAATATGAAAATAGTTCATCCACCCCCCACACAGCTTATAAATCTTCTCTTTACATTAAAATACTGCCACTATATACCTTTTTGGATGATCTGTATACCACGGTTACATGATAAACTGCACAGTTCAGTGCTGAGAGTTCAGGTAGGAGGAGATTTCCACTGCAGCCTGTATACACACCCACATGTGTGATGTTAATATCATGTGACCTGGCTAGCTCTGAGAACAAGAAGCTGTTAAAAGACACAGCTGAGCATGTGCAGGCCAGCTACCCTGCCTGTGTTAGCTGTCCTTCCCCAGATAGACAGTGCAGGAGGGTAGAATTTATGTATACAGGAATAAACAGCCTTTTTACAGAATGCAGAGGATTAACCCCTTAACTTCCACAGTGAGTATAACAAGCATGCTTGCTTTACTGTTGTGGGTTTAGTAACACTTTAGCCTTAAAATGGAATAAAAAATCTGCTGTATATTTTAATAGACAGTGTAGTACTATACATCTGAGTATGTAAATAATTCTAAAAACTATTAGTAAATACTCTAACTTCTACCAATGCAAATGCAATTGCCTCTTGGGGGGTCACAAAGGAATTTTTTCCCCTGCTGTAGCAAATTGGATCATGCTTTGCTGGGATTTTTCACCTTCCTCTGGATCAACTGTGGGTATAGGATTGCGCATAAGGGACTGTATGATTTTTTTTTTTTTTTATTGGTTGAACTAGATGGAATTGTGCCTTTTTTCAACCCCACTAAGTAATTATGTAACCCTAACACTGACTTAGATCAAACCTTGTTTAGATATTTTTCTTTATTTTTATTTCATTTTTATTTTACACATTTTTGCTTGCAAGGAGAGAAAGATACAATTTATTTGTCTTGTATCTTGTATATGCAGGAGGGCTGAATAGTGACTGTTCACTGTGATAGCCAATCAAAGGCTATCACAGCAATCAGGTGACTGGGAACTGGGAGCCTCGGGTTCTGATTGTTGGCGAGAGCCCAATCTCTTTGCTGGGAGCATGTCATGTATTGCGCCTCTACAACAATGACGAATAGATATATTTCCCTATGGATACAGTCCCACTTCCGTGAGGCCGCATATATGTGTGCAGGTGGCGTCAAGGGGTTAAAGGAACCTGACACATTTCTTTTATTTACTTATTTCCTTTATTATTTTTATTCAAACCTTCAAGATGTTGACAGTCCTAAATGTTAGTGCTTACAGGCATATTATTATTTTATTTCCAGTATTGTTATATGAAGTACGTTGTTTCATCCCACTTCATAGTGTGTTTACCACATGTACCTTATATTCTCATCTGGTATTTCAAAACTTTTATAAATAAAACAGTTTAGAAAAAAAGAAACTCGACGAGTAAAAAAAATAAATAATAAAATTGTCTTTCCATTTAGCGATTTATCAATCAGTAGTGTACTCTGATCAAAGTAAAGACAAAGTTCATTTTTTAGTTGTGTTGTGTTTTTTGTGTATGGATTCAGTAAAATAAAATAAACTAATTGTTGTCAGAAAATATCACTAAAAGAAAGCCTTGTTTTTTTCTGAAAATGATGCATGTTATCTGTTGTTCTTCTAAGTAATAAAGAGGCCCATAGCAGAAATGTAAAAATTGCTCTGGTCTATAATGGATGTACTCGAAAGTGGTTAAAGCTTTAGTTTATGTGTTTAAGATATTTTAATTATGTATGTTTTTGAATGTTTCTGAGAGCAGATCATTTTGTTTTACGATATATGTTTTTGAGCATTTCAAAGAATCCAAGAAAATACAAAGTAAACCTTCTGAGCAAGAACATTTGCATAGCATAAACTATTAATTTAGCATTTCTACAAATGTCATGTCGCTTCTTTATAATCATGGAGAATAAATCTTTTCCTCGGATATAAAAAACAATATTTTCTTTTTGTCTGTGTTTGTTTGCTGAAGGAAGGAAGGAAGTTGAGGGTAAATTCAATATGCCTTGCTTCCATTTCTTGCATACATGCTTAAAAAATCATTTTAGGCTTGAAGGTTGCATAAAACCCCTAAAACATGATATATTTTCCAAAAGAAGACACTCTAGAGAATAAGTGGCAGTTCTAATTTTTAATGTCACATGATATTACTGCAAAATCTCAGTAAAAAAAATAAGCTAGTTAATTTTAGGGCACACAAACACAATAAAAAATTAAATTTGTTGGGAGAATATAAAAGATGGCGATGCACTGAGTAAATAGATAACCAGCATGTCAAACCTTGTGCCCTTGAAATGACGACAAACTTCAGTACCCTATATTTTCCATAGGTGAAAAGGCTTTAAAGCGGAGTTCCACCCATTTTTTTATCTTTGGCTGTGCTGAATGCCCTTAGCTCATAGTTTTCACAATGGGCAACTTTTTATTTATTTTTTGCTGGTAAATACCTTTTTTTTGTATTCATAAATTACTTCCTCCTTTAGATCGCCTAGGTGATTGCGTCACTAGGCGATTCTCAAGAGTTCCTGGGATAGCGGCGTCATGTATCCCATGACTCCTTGCAAATCGCCTACTGCCGAAATCTCGCATATGCAGGGAGAGAGAGTAGCTGTCAGAATTCATCGGTGATGTCGGGGGTGGGCGGGACCGGGCAGCTATCGAACACCAGCCAATTAATGGGCTTCTTAAGAAAGGGGACGGAGCCACATACACATAGCGGCCCTCCCTGACCCCATCCTATTGGCTGGTGTTCGATAGCTGCTCGGTCCTGCCCACCCCTGACATCACAGATGAATTCTGACAGCTACTCTCTCTCCCTGCACACAGTTACATTACAAGACACACACAACGGATCTTATAAGCACCAATATCTGCTCAAGGTTATATGGTCTCAGCGCGGGCTACACATTGCTTGATATAGTGATTATATATTATTATATTTATATAATCTATATATATATATATGCTATTACCTTTTGTAACACCACCCCCTCCCCTTAGAATGTAAGCTCTACGAGCAGGGCCCTCCTGTACCTTTTGTATACTGTACTGTAATTGTGTTGTCCCCCTATACATTGTAAAGCGCTGCGTAAACTGTTGGCACTATATAAATCGTGAATAATAATAATAATAATATATAGATTATATAGAGGCATTACTGAGCATGTGTGAGATTTGGTGGTGCATGATGGGTAGACAGCTGCACAGAAATCCAGGAAATTACGAGAGAGCTTCAGATGCCCAAAACTAAAATGGAACCTGCCTGCTTCCGAGATCAGTAAGTAACTAACATTTTTAAAGAAAGTAAAAGCACAAAAAATATGACATGTTAGAAATGTTCATTTACAGGTTGAGAAAGTTACAGAACAGTATTTAAAAAAAAAAAATATTTGGGGGACTGTAACTCTGCTTTAAAAGCCCCCTATAGGTCATCAGTTTAGCCTTATGGAGGAGATGTGGTGCTAGAATTATTGCTTTCACTCCATCATCCACGATGATATGTAAAATGTGTATCGCAATCAGCGTTTTCATGAGTAGGCGCCCCTGACGTATGTGTTTACAGTCGTATGTGGGGGTGGGGGCTCAAGAATTTTGGGGGAGATTTTATGTGCATGGGTGTAACTTTAATTTTTTTACTACTTAAAAATAAAATTCTTAACTTGTTTATTTTCATTACATAGGGGACAAAAAGTCCCCTATGTGATAATTGTTTGGTATAAAAAACACAAACAATTCACCAGTTCATGCGCTGGTTAAGAAAACTCCCAAGTCTATCTGGTAATCCTGATCAAAGGAAATATATCTTCTGTCACTAAAGACACTGCAGCTCTCTTTTTTAATCCCCTGGGTGGTGGACATGTATCTATACAGGCAAAGAGAAGGAAAAGAGCGCCCGGCTGCCCTAGTGTAATACTGTTTATTAAAACAAATGAAGACTTTTCATATAAAAATGATTATACGCTAAAAAAAATCTAATACATTCATATAATAAATTCATAATCAAAAGTATCTGAATGAATGAAAATGGAAAATAAAATAAAACAAAATGAAATAAAAAAAACAATACAATGGAAACAGATGGCAGCTGGACCACCTGTACCTCCTATTTATTTCCTCATAACGCTATCATAACAATTTCCAACACTAAAGAAGATAATTTATTATGTTGACTCACCCAAATATTTATACCCAAAGGGAAGGGGGGGGGAGAGAGAAGGGAAATGGGGGAGGAAAAATGGGGAAGAGCAGGGTGTACACCTGCCCTGACCCCTCCCCCCTTCCCTATTTCATAAAATATTTTTTTGGTGATAGGTTATTTTTTAGGAGACATCCGGGAATGTGTGCCTTTGGGATTGTGTGTAAAGCCCCCTGCTGTCAGGATACATATAGATATTCAACTAGGTGAGGTATTTTTGTATGCAAAGCCCTCTTACACCCCTTCAATGATTTGAAAGTCCTTTAAGATTTCACAGCATATAATATAGATTCATGATACTGTAATAACATAAGCACAAGTCCTTAGATAACATTACAAACAGACTGCAGGTCAGAGCAAAGCCACTTGACATCTATGTACTATAAATAATTGGCAATTCCCAGTGCTGTTCAACAAAGCCAATCTGTTAAGAAGCAAGAAAATAGATTTTTAATGGCATGTACTTTTGAACTCAGTAGCAAGGTTCAGTAATCAGTGAATAGGTAGGCTACATGTCTGACAGATCTTCCAGTTGGTAATACACATATCGTATAGGTCTTACACAATTTTCTGATCACATAAACTAAAGTTCCAAAAAATGGATGCTGCAACTGTTCATGCACGCCACAGCTCTAATAAAAAGATAGAGAAGAGAATAAGAACACTGCAGGCCTCCTGGCTGGAGAGCTACAGAGTTGTTCCCTATAGTTTAAATCCTCCCACTATTATCAACAGGCAATATTCTTTGCCACATGTTTTAAACTACTCAAGTGCTTAAAGGCTTGTGCACAATGCCACCAGATATGCAGATAGTGCCCAAACAGACGAACACGTGAGCCTATTGTGAGAAGATTGCAGGGTCTTACGTTTAAGCTGCTTTCTACCTTGTGCATGTAAAAAATCCATGTTACAGACTGCTGTATAATGTAGTATGATGGCAAATAGCATGCAAATAGAGTGTTGGTGATAGAGATCAATCTCTAGACAAATCCTTTTCAAGGTGAATTGGGCTGAATGCACATTATAGTGACAATAGCCTAACGTGGAAGCAGTAAAAGAAAGAAACCCAGTGGATGTGGTGCCGCATGTGTTCTGACACATTGTTGCTGTTGGTTAATAAGGCAATACTCCTTTATAAACAACTCAGTAAAAAGGGGGAAAGCTCCCGAAAGCCTCTTATTTATATATTAGGGAAACACTTGGTTGTAAATGTCAAAAATGAAATATGAACAAAGCATATCCTTTTATAGAGTGCACTTGTCTCAATTAAGAGCACTAAGTGCCATTTCTGTCTCCTGCTTCATTCCTCTGCTATCTGCATTAATCACTTCTGACTAGTTTTCCTGACACCAAGAGGAAAAAATGTGACAGGGAAGGGAGCTCCAGCTAATTGACAGCCTCAGCTCTGTTCCTGTATGCTGTGTGAAGGAGGTGTGTCCATTCCCCCCAATCAGCTCTCGAAGATCTCCTCACTGAGGTCTGCAGAGTGTAATTTCATCTCTCTGTCTCCTGTTTTCTGACAAGGTTATACATTTTGGACTTTGAATGGATGTAGAGAAGAGAAGACTGCAGATAAACAGGTACAACTTAGGATGATTTGTTTCATCTCTGTGTATCGCATGAGGTCAGTCACTTCTCTAGGTATATGAAAGGGTTTGCAACCACTTTAAATACTTAAAATTACATTGAGAAACACATAACACCAACGAGGAGTATGTCATGGTAAAACACATTAGAGCATTTTCCTCACAATCAGGCTAGATGTATGAAGCATGTTTATCAAAGTATGCAGCACAGGTTTCATATTGCATAATTTTTACAGGAAGAACTGTTAAGATCTCCAAACATAAACTGTTAACACTGGCTTTTTACTTCTGAAACTGGAAGAACAAATCAATGAAAGCTAACATAAAAAAAAATAAAAAAATACAAAACAAATGTTGTCTGCCACCTTCCTTTATAGTCATTGAGCCCACTTCTATGACAGAAACAATGTTGCGCATTTTGAATTTTTTTTCCTGCCTTAAACACACTGACATTGACACTAATTGACATTGATACTAATTAAAAATTATGTAATTTAAATTCTACCCAAAATATGTATGCAATATAGGAACGGGATTTTAAAGGTGCCAACATAAGCAAAAAAAAATTAATTCAATTTTTATTGCAATAAACATTAAAATAGTAGTAGAAATTGCATAAAAACACCATGGAATATAACAGTGATGATGCTGTAGCTTTATCTCTACATGTTTCTCCAAGCTATGGCTTCTTCAGGAGACTAATGCACATACTGTATATAAACACACTAGAGATTTAAAAACAGTGTATTAGTTTATAGAAAAATAACATAAAAAAATCACATATTGAGAATTAGTACCAACTTACAGATAATTGAAACCATATACTGTATACACAAACATTTTTTGGGGGTTGTAAATCATTTGGACAGGCTCTAGGAATGATTTGCTTCTATTTCTGGAGATTCTGAAGTTAAATAGCTACAACCTTAAATTCACAATGACATGTTATCAACAAACAATTCATTTCATGGATCTTCAAATTTTTGTGAATGAAGTTGGGAGTATAGGATCTACCCTGTAAACAAAACCCTCTGCAGAGAATACCATTTACACACATCCAGCTTTCATCCCACCCCTATTGAGTATACCTTATATTTGCGACTTTAAAGGATTTGTGGCCGACATGAAGATTTTGAGGTTGAGGCTAAGGCTTTGCAGAGTCGGCTTATGAGTAGAGGCTATAGTCGATCATGCCTCAAGAAGACCTATCATCGAGGCCTAATTCAGGGGAGAGATACCCTGATTCACACCAAGAGATGTAAACCTAAGGAACAAAATGTCAAACTCATCACCTTGTACGCTGGCCAACAAAGGCAGGTCCACCTGCATAACAACCAATAAGAACTGTATTGTAAACTGTTCCATTTTATTTTATCTATCTGTGTGGTTACCTTTGTTATCCACATTTGTGGTAGGTATAATTTCAAAGTCCTAATGGTATGTTTGTATTTAGCTCTCATAACCATTACTTACTATCCACTCTTCCCCCTCAGGAAGATAATGTTGGGTTCCATATCCTCCCCTGTGGTACACTGATATCTCCTTAAAATATCCTTAAGGTGCTTGACTGTTATTTTGGGTCCATTTTGAACCACTGTGCTGTAACGCGGGTGAAGGAGACCCCAGTTGATCTAAAATATGTGGATTTGTGTATATATTGTTTCAACTATCTGTATACTTTGGTACGAATTCTCATTTTGTGATGTTGTTTATGTTTTTTCTATAAAGGAATATACTGTTTTTGAATCTCTAGTGCATTTATATACAGTATGTGCATTAGTCTCCTGAAGAAGCCATAGCCTGGTGAAACATGTCGAGATAAAGCTACTGTATCATCACTGTTAAAAACCATATGGATATTCCATGATGTTTTTATGCAATTTCTACTACTACTATTTTAATGTTTATTACCATAAAAATGTTATTTTTATTTTAAATTTGCTTGTGTTGGCACCTGTAAAATCCTGCTGCTATTTTGCATACAAATTTGGTTTTTTTTTGGTTGCAGTGCCAGGGAGACTCTCAGACACCAGACATATCTTCTTTGTCTACCCAAAATATGCTGGCCATGACCTTTAACCTTGACATTGACCTTTGACCCCAACACTAACCCTAGCAAACCCTGATCTTGTTGTTTTTTGTTTCTTTCCCTCTTTATTTTTTTTGTTCTTTATTTTTTATTTATTTAACTATTTATTTTTTACACACACTTGTTTGTGTATATCTTCATTTTTTACAGGAAGAGAAAGATACAATGTATATTCCTCTTCATTTAGAAGAGGAAGCAAACACAGGGCAGGCTCACAGTGACTGATCACTGTGATAGCCAATCAGAGACGATCAGGTGACCCAGAACTGGGAGTCCTGGGTAAAGATCGTTAGTAATATGCGGTACACACATTTGAGGCCCTACGGAAAAAGACCTACTTCTGTGAGGTCACATATATGGGTACAGTAGGCAGGAAGGGGTTAAGTACAGAAAGAAAGCTCTTGTTGGTTAATGAATAGCTCTTTTTATTTCTGATTCAGGACTGCTTGTCTATGACATGATGGAAAAGTGTTATAAAGCAAGGTTGCTAATCGTTTAAATAATTCCACATGTTTTTACAGGCAGGATATTATTATGCACTTGTATTACGGTTGTAGTAAAAAGGCTACACAATATATACAGCTGATATACTCATTCTAATTAGGGATTGAAATCCAACAAATCAAACTCAGGGGGGTATAAATATCTGCAAGAAAATGGTGGTCCTCGTGGCTTTCCTGAAGACTCGATTTGCAAAACTAGTTAGAAATCTTACGGCCGCTGGAAGACTGTGATCGACTCTGATGGGCCAATCAATATTCTGAAGTGCTTACTGACCTTTATTCATTTAGAGGTCATGGGAGCTACGGTGAATGGGCACTTCTTATTGGTGATTTGTTGGAGGATCACTCTTTAGATATAAGAAGATCATATGTTTATGGTATGGGATCATCACGTTTAATTTATGGACTTTATCTATGAATTTTCTTTTTCTAGATGTTTCATGTTGAAGTTGATATAGCGCATATTTCCCCTTTTTTGGTTTTATAATATAAGTAAACCTAAACCTATGGATTTCATTGAAATTTCATTGAAATTGGAGCAGGAATGACAAACTCAGATTATAATTCAGAGGCCAAAATCTTCAAAGGCATTGTATTACGTCTACAGTGGGCTGCCTCATGTCTACAAGCTTACTGTATACCATTTCAGAACTTAACAGCATTGTAAAAATTGTAATGTACAATGTTTACTCCTAGAGAAAGGGAAAACATCATAAAATGTGCATAATAAAATAAAGTAAGTGATGTATTTATGTAGTTATAGACAAAGTGTGTTTGTCCATGGCTAGACAAAGGTCTCAAAGTTTCAACGAGTCCCACTTTAGTGATAGTACCCTATCTTTCTTTTGCTCTTTCACTCATGTAAAGAGGTAAACACCCTTTAACCATAGTGACAACAAAAACATTTTTGTTTTGGATGGAATAAGGGGGGTTAGAATGACTTACACATTCATACTGCTCTCTTTATATTGAGGAGATTTCTTCTCATTTCCTGCACCATTGTTCATGTACCCTTGTTGTCACCAAGAAAGTGAGAAGACAGTTTTCCAACATGGATACAGACAACAATATAAGTTGGTATACCTTTCCCCTTTTGAAAGATTTTCAGTAATTTATGGTATACATGGAGTGAAGGGAAATTTCTTCCATGGAAATAGAGATAACAGTATCAGCCGAACATAATTTTTAAACCTTCCTCACTTTGCCCTAAACCTATATTTTAATACCTAATATTGTGTAAGTGTTGCAATATTAATTTTAATATAATGGAACCATAATATAAACCTAAGCTGACTGCAGGAAATTCAGTGAGAATACATGGAATTCTGACATAGGAACACTTTATAGCAATATTATGTATGTTTACATATATTTTAAAAGGCAAAGCACACTTCTTCTAAAATATACAACACAGATGACAACATTCAATTAAAAATGCATAGTTTGAATAGTTTTCTTTAGCATACCTGAGCTTCACTAGTAGAAACATCCACAGGAGCTAAAGCACCAGTATCAATGAGGTTGCCTGTAGGGACATTCTGGACTGGTTTCAGAAAAGCAATTTCATTTTGCTTTGAGTCAAGTGTCACACACACATCATAGGAAAAAGGAAAAGGTAAACTTGTATCACTGATCTCAGAAGGGCATCCCAGAGTAAACTGAGGGTACACATTTCTATTATATATTCCCATGTTTGGTGTGGAACTTGTTTTTCTGCATTTATAGATGATTGTAGTCACCACTGCCACAATAAATAACAGAGAAATCAGAGCTATTGCTATTGATAGGTAGAATGTTACATTAGATGAAACATCTGAAATATTAATTTGCCGTTTGATCTCTGGCACAACTTGCTGAAAGCTGTCAGCAACAACCAAATTTAAAGTGACTGTAGATGACAGGATTGGGACTCCATTGTCTTTCACCGAAACCACAACTTTCTGTCTTAAAGAATCCATGCCTGGTAGGTCACGTACAATTCTGATTTCCCCAGTTTGTTGACCAATTGTAAAAAAAGATGGTTCAGGAGCTTGTAGTAAATGGTAAGACAGCCAGGCATTGTGTCCAGAGTCAGCATCTACTGCAATTACTTTGGTCACTAAAAAACCTTTTTCAGCGGTGCAAGGAATAAATTCAAATAATGTTGATCCCTCAGTGTCTGATGATGGGTAAAGAATCTTGGGAGCATTGTCATTTTTGTCAAGTATACATATCCTCACTGTGGCATTACTAGTTAGAGGAGGAGATCCACTGTCTTTAGCCATCACATGGAACTGAATCTCCCGTAACTGTTCATAGTCAAATGATCTTTGAGCATAAAGTACCCCAGTCACTGAATTGATGGACACATATGATGACACAGGTATGTCTTCTATAATGCTAGTTATGATGCTATATGTGATTTTTCCATTCTCACCATAATCTGGATCTGAAGCACAGACATTAAGTATTGAGGTGCCCTGCTGATTATTTTCCACAATGTAGATTACATAGTTAATCTTCTCAAAAACAGGAGGGTTGTCATTCACATCTGTGATAGCCAACTGAATGGTTTTATTGCTGGAGAGTGGGGGGGATCCATTATCCACACACTGAACTGTTATATTGTACACAATTGTTTTTTCTCGATCCATGCTTGCAGCAGTGACAAGTTTATAATAACTTGTAGATGAGGGTATTAGTTGAAAAGGCAACGAGTTGGAGATCCAACAAACAACTTCACTGTTTATTCCAGAATCTAAGTCACGAACATTAATTAATGCTATGACTGTACCAAGTGGCGCATCCTCTGGAATTGTTGATGAGACAGATGTGATTGTAATTTGTGGGACATTATCATTCACATCGATCACTTGTATTGATATTTTGCAGTGTGTAACAAGGCCCCCACCATCTTTAGCTTCCACAGTCATTTCATAAGTATCTGATGACTCAAAGTCCAAATTTTCTGTTAGTTTTATATTTCCATTATTGGGATCTATAACAAATATTTGTTTTTCATTTTGAGGAATGTGGTTAAGTGAAAATGTTACAATGCCATTAGAACCTTCATCTTCATCAGTTGTATTTAAATTAATTATTACAAAACCAACAGGTACATTTTCAAGTAATCTTATGTGATATGTGTCTTGAGTAAATGCAGGAAAATTGTCATTAAAATCTTGAACAGCAATTTTAACTACAGCAGTACCAGATTTTGGGAAAGTTCCACCATCTGCTGCAGTTAAAATTAGCTCATAGAAACTTTGTTTTTCTCTGTCGATTGATTTTTCTAGTATAATTTCTGGATATATAATTCCATCTTTAGTAATTTTCTCCCCCAGGCTAAAATACTCATTGAGAGTAAGAATATATGTTTGTACAGAATTACTTCCCAGGTCTGGATCACTTGCATAACCTAAAGGGAAGCGTGCCCCTGGTAGAGTTACCTCATTTATTTCAATATTAAAATATTTCTTAGAAAATGCAGGTGGATTGTCATTCACATCCTGGATTTCAATAGAGATAGTATAAAAATTTAGAGGATTTTCAATTACAGCCTCAAGGTTTAAAAAGCAGCCTGGTTTAGCACCACATAAAGTTTCCCTGTCAATTCTGTCAGACACAAGTAAGTCTCCATTATCCAAATTAACCCTGAAATACTGTTTTTTTGCTTGAGAAATAACTTGAAATTTTCTTACTGCCAATCCTTTCACATCTAATTCAAGGTCTTTTGCCACATTCCCAACCACAGATCCGTTCTTCAATTCTTCAGGAATGGAGTACTGTAACTGACCACATATTATCCTGATAAAAAACAAAATAAAACAAAATATTTGCCATGCCATTATCCTCTGTGTGCTTCTGTATCTTCTATTATCATGTGTATGTATTCTTCTTCCACTGGTCCATAAAACAAGAATATAACCTTAAATGTAAGATATACTGTAGATAGAAGATATACAAATATCCAGGTACTTCAGAATGCAGGACTAAATCTTGCTGTATCTTCTCCTGAGCAGCACTGCGAAAATGTAGTGAAATCGATTTGGATTCAACATCCAAGCAGTGTAAAATGTTTTACAGTCCAACAGTGCCACTTAGAGTTCAAAATTAGGTAGTGAAATGTCTGTGCTCAAAGCATTAAGGTTTTACCAGCATTAAAATACATAAAGCAGTGCACATTTATTAAATTAGCTCTTTTATCATGCCTCATCTTAACGTTTCAAAGACAGTAAATAAAATGACTCACTCACTACATCTTTCAATACTTATTACATACATTCTAAAACAGTAGCTGTGTTTTACTAATGTTACTCTATAGGAACATACATTTACAAAAGATAAGTAACAACATTTTTTTTAGATCCTTTCCTAGCTTCTGCTACTGGGATGCAAACAATCCCTACACTCCTTCATGACCAGTTGATTCCATGTTCCAGTTTCCATGCACATTTTAGCTCTATTATTCATTTAACATATGACAAAATGATATACAGCACTCAGAATCAAATATCCTATTTAAATTAAAATATTATTATTTACATCTGTGCACAATCTAAAACAAAAAAGACAACAAACTTTAAATATTCCTAAAACGTTATTAAATATAAACAAACTCTATAAAATGTTGCCTTCAATAACTCCTGTGCCAATACTTTACAATACTCCAATACTTTACCACTACGACTAAGCACCAGTAAGGATGTGTGAAACGCGTCAGTAATTTATCTGTGATTCCGTATGCTGTATGTACTGTTTTCCATTCAATAAAGACATCAACTTGGAGTGCAGCTATCTGGATCTTTTTCGTTTACTGATAGGTGAACAATCAAAAGTGCCAAAGGGCGTCTTCTTTACACACCAAAGTGATAGACCCCTTGATTTACATTGGCCTCTTATGCAATATTAAGGTGAGATAGCACCCAAATAAACCACTTCCATAAACAAATCATGGTGTCTTTTTTCCAATGTTAGTTTCCCACACAAGTATTTAATAAAAAAAGAGGCATAGAGAGAAAATACAAAGGGCAAAGCCCTGGCACTCATGGAAAACAGTGCTCAGCCCAGCACTCAGTATTGATGCTACTAAGACACTGCATCACTCATGCATCCATCTAAGTGTGTGAGGCCATATCTTAGTGCATGCTATCACAATGCTTTGCGCCTCCCAACTTGTTTCATTTCTGAAGACTTTATCAGGAACAAGCAATGAAATGGCATGAGTGGTCTATCTCCTAGTCACAACAATACTATTTGATCCCGAATGCATTTTATGTAATTCACACAGACATGTGGTCATTACTGATATGTCTAATTCCATCCAAAACATTTATTAGTATTTAGTCAAGTGGGAAATGGTTAGTCTTGTGTCAGGTCATAATTGCTGTATATTCCCACTGGGGAACTTTTCATTCACTTATTAACACACATGAAGCTAGGAGAACCTTCCTAAGGGCATAGAGACAGCAGTGAATATTTAACAAAGATTCTAAGCAACCCCTACTCTACTAAAGAAAGCGTCTTTATTGCTGTCAGTGACACCACTGATGACACCCTGCTTACACCGTGTCACATAAAGTAAGGAAAATTATTCCCAACAGGGTCATATACAACTACAAACAACAAAGACCTGAATGGGTTATAAACCTTTCTTGCAATATTTTTGATGACAATGGTCTTTAGCCACTTGTGTACTAGCCTGTAATACTCCATCATTATGAAGCCATTTTTCAGTTTTCTGTGCTGTGATGGTTTGACTGATATGATAATTCCTTGGTCACGTGGTGTCAGAGGGGGGCAGGGTCACCCGTTTACATCACCGGGTGGCCCCGCCCTCAGCTATATAACAGCTGTCACCGAGAAGAAGCGTCACTCGGCGGGAGCCTCCCATGAAGGCAGAGCTGTTGCAGCTTTTTCTTTCTTTTTTCGGCTCGTCAGGCGACGTGAGATGGATTTACATTGTGGGAAATTTTTATTTTTTAATAAAGGATGTGTCCCAAGGCGTCTCTTGTCTTTTTTATTATTATTTGACACTTTTTTGTGAAATGGTAGGGGTACAGTGTACCCGTTACCAATTCACATGGGAGGGAGGCCAGGATCTGGGGGCCCCCTTGTTAAAGGGGGCTTCCAGATTCTAATAAGCCCCCCACCCGCAGACCCCCACAACCACTGGGCAAGAGTTGTGGGGATGAGGCCCTTGTCCCCATCAACATTGGGACAAGGTGCTTTGGGAATCTACTCCAAAGCACCTTCCCCATGTTGAGGGCATGTGGCCTGGTATGGTTCAGGAGGGGAGTGCTCTCTCGTCCCCCCTCTTTTCCTGCGGCCTGACAGGTTGCGTGCTCAGATAAGGGTCTGATATGAAATTTGGGGGGACCCCTACACCATTTTTTTTAATTTTGGTGCAGGGTTCCCCTTAAAATCTATGGATTTTGGGGGTACCCCTACACCTTTCTTTTTAATTTGACACAGAGTTCCCCTTAATACCCATACCAGACCTGAAGGGCTTGGTATGGATTTTGGGGGGGACTCATGCCATTATTTTCAATGAGTTTTATCTATATTGCCGAGACCCGACAATTTATTACAGCTGCAATCAGTTTTAACTGACTTTTTTTCCTTTAGAAATGACATTTTGCTGTGGTACTGTTCTAAACACGGGAAAACTGTGCCACTTTAAAGGCATACTATAGACACCCCCCAGGCATGATATTTAAAGAAATATTTTATTTTTATTGTTACACTTTAAGAATTATTAAAATCACTGCTCCCGAAAAAACTGACATTTTTAAAACTTTTTTTGCATTGATACATGTCCCCTGGGGCAGGACCCAGGTCTCCAAACAATTTTTAAGGCAATAAATTGCATATAAGTCTTTAGAATGAGCACTTTTGGTTTTTCATGTTATTGTCCCATAGACTTTTATGGTGTTCCACGGCTTTCAAATTTGCCACGAACACCGCATAATGTTTGCTTGTGGTGAACAGGCAAACACCCGATTTTCCAGTTGAACTTACGTTTGACTCAAACATCGGGCTCATCCTTAATTCTGAGTACATTAGGAAAAGAAACAGCTATGTAGGACTTTATTAACATTATTTTATTAAATGATGCATTGCTGCAAATGTATTAGTTTAAAATGTATTGTATTACTCTAACTCAGGGGTGCATTCCTATGTAAATCTACCTTGTGCCAGAAATATTATGAAACTTGGATTACATTAAAGCCTCTAAGGCTAAATAAGACTGGTTGAAAATATGTGTTTGAGTTACTATATAATTGATTATTAATATGGTAATGTTTCATTTAAACTTAGAAACCAAAAATGTTCATAAATGAAATTGAAGATTATTTTGCCTATGCATATTATAAAATAATGTCTGTGAAAATTACCAACTTTTAATAATTAAAGTAAAATAAATTAAGAATATGGTGAAACAAACATAAGCAGAGGTTAGTTTAACGCGATATTAAAGCCTAATTTGTTTTCACCAATTCTACCATAGATACTAGGAATTACAATGTAAGCCACTCAGTGCCAGATTACCGAATAGGCACCGGCCTATAGGACCCATGCCATTTAAGGCTGGGTTCACACTGCTGCTGGATGCGGCTTGCAGCAGGGATTCGGTGTGTCCCTGTTCTCCGTTTCAGGGAGGAATCAGGGCCGAATTTTTGCCTGAATTTGGCCCTGAAATGGAGCCAAATATGCACAGGACTCCTGTGCAAGCCGCCATAGAGATATGTGAACCAGCTCCATAGAGAGCCAGTCACAATCTCCTGTCATGTGCAATGGATGCAGTCGAAACCCACATCCAATTCCCACTAGTGTGAACCCAGCCTAAAGGTCCTGTGATAACAGATCAAAATAATATTGATTTGATCTTGAAAGAAAATCACAATGAAGCTTTCTTAAACTGCTAAAAAATGAATCAACCCAAAGAAACAAAAACTTTACAAAAAAAACTCTATAGAAAAAATACTGTATTATTGTAATGCCCCAGATAACAAATTAAAGTACAAAAGCCATAGACATGAGGTTCACATCGCAGTTTGTCTCTTACAAGCTCATTTTCTTTCAGCTGTCAGTATGTAAAAAATGTTGGTGCAATCTACGAACGTGTAATGTACAGTAGTGATGGTCATTTTCATCTAGTAGCTGGTATGCAAATTACTGTTATGAATGATATCCCACTAAAGCATGATCACAAGAAACCTCCAGAAACCTGCAGGGGGGCAGGTTTCAACTGCCTGGGGGCCTCCACAAATTTTGATCCGGCCCTGATGCCCCTTTTTCTTTTAAAGGAATTTCCAGATTATGCTGATTCCCTGAGCGCTAGCCTCACTTTCTGTTTACTGGGTGGCTCCTTCCCCCTTTAGGATTATATTAAGACTACAAGTCCCATTATGCATACATGCCCCATTTTTTAAATTTATTATTGATATGAGGAAGCTGCATGTTCCAATATGTGCTGCAAAAGTGACCATAAGATGTGCGATCTTGGGGAGGACTACAGGGTGCATGAGCACAGGCTGCTTCCACACATCAGCAATAAATTACAGACAGACATGCAAACATGCATGATGGGAGCATGTAGTCCCATCGAATGTAATGTAATGAATGAAACTGATGTTATTAGTGTGTACCCACCCAACAGGAAGCAATGCACAGGAATGGTGTAGGATGTGGATGCATACTGTTAACAAAGTACGTTTCCCTGCACTAAGTGTTATAGAATAGATTTCTGTACTGTGCAAATCTAATCAAATCTTGTACATTGCTGTACATAAAAAAGAGGCTTTAGCATTACTTTAAACAAAGTAATCACAGATATAGAAAGCTGAAGTTATATGTAAATTTCAACTTTATTTTTGGCTCTGACACCTGCCAACTCTTTTTTCTGTACAGTGAAGCTGCCAGTCCCATTAAATTACAAAATCAGAGGCTTGGTGGGTGTGTCACTATTTGCATATAATTCGAGCCGTCATGTTTTGTTTAACTCAATGACACCAGAACAAACACAATAAAGTAAGTAAATACTTTAAATGACTGGAAAATAATACCCAAGAGAAACAGTGTAAATGTGTTTATAAAATCTGGTTGCACTGTCCTAAAGTAGAAAAAAAAAATAAAACAATTTCTTGGTGTTCAGTGTCACTATATTTTTTGTCTCATCTGCGAGTGGAAAGTAGCTACCGCATTTTTCTGTGTATAAGATGATACTTTTGTCTAAAGTCGTTAGACTAAAAATTGAGGGACATCTTATACACGGAAGTAAGCTGAAGAGAGAACCGTGTGGTTTCAAAACTGCAAACAGGTTTCCTCCTATCACTAGCCTCCAATCATGAGCGAAACTGCTAATAGCTTGTCTCTGCAAACAGGCTTCTTCCAATCAGGAGCCTTATGTTACTGATGTCAGCTGATGCTGAACAAACCAATTGGAACACATCCCAATGGAGGTGGAAAGCATGTAGGCAGTGCACAGATGCGGCTGAGCATGATCTAACATATATAGACAGTGACTCAGAAGACAGCAGTGATGCAATAGAAGTTGAAGAAACTGATATGTCTGGAACTAATAGTGATGAAGAAGAAAGCAGTGATGCACCAGAGGCTGAATAAAGTGATATGCTCAAAGCTAAGTGTGATGCATAATATCACAGTACTGGTATGTAAATGTTACATAATTACTAAATAAAAATATATAAATCATTTATGTTTAAAATATTGATTTCTTAATTTGGGGTTGGAAAAGTGGGGGTCGTCTTATACATGGGAGCATCTTATACACTGAAAAATATGGTATATAATGACATATGCAAACTGCTTCATAAAACTCTACTTTTTTATTATGCACAACTTCATAAATAGTCCAGTGACATCACAGGGGACAATACAATTCCAACTCATACTGCTATGCTCTGTTAATAAATAAGTGTAGTATCCAAACAAGGTTCCAGAAACTATTGACGAGAAGTGGAGGAGGAGAAGGGAGCCCACATTTAATGTGGTACAGGCAAAAAATACAAACAAACTATTTACTAGTTTACTACCGATGGGATAATAGTGAATTTGTGTCCACGGGAGTTAATCCTAGCTCTTCACTCTATTGAGATTTTCTCATCACTAGTAGAGGTACAAGCCAAAATAATAATTTACAAGAAATGTATTAATACACCAAATGTAATTCCAAATGTCATTCATATATGCCAGACCCAAATCATAAAAAACACAGAAAAAAGTACCACTCTAGGTCAGAGTGCCATGCTAAAAGAATACTACTGGAAACAAAATTTGGTTGAACATACCTGCATGCCATTAAAGGCTAAATCTTGCTTTGTGAAACCATTGGCAGCAGATGAGTCCTCAGTGTCAATGAGATTGTCTGTAGGGACATTCTGGGCTGGCTTCAAATAAGCAATTTCATTCTGCTTTGAGTCAAGAGTCACACACACATCGTATGAGAATGGAAAGGGCAAGCTTGCATCACTAATCTCAGAAGGACATCCCAGGGTGAACTGAGGATAAACATTTCTATTATAAGATCCTAACGTTGGGGTACTTGTTTTTCTGCATTTGTAAACTATTGTAGCAATCACTGTTAATATGAATAAAAGGGAAATCAGAGCTATAGCTATTACTAAGTAAAATGTTACATTGTATGAAGATTCTGATGGTTTCGGTTGTCGTCTAATTTCTGGTACAACTTGATGAAAGTTTTCAGCCACAATCAAATTAAATGTGACAGTAGCTGAAAGGGATGGGGATCCATTGTCCTTTACCAAAACCACAATTTTTTGCCTTAAGGATGCCATGTCTTGAAGGTCTCGACCTATCTTGAGTTCACCAGTTTGCTGGTTAAGAATAAATAAAGATGGATCAGAAACTTGTAATATGTGATAGGAAAGCCAGGCATTGTGGCCAGAGTCACCATCTACTGCAATTACTTTGGTTACAAGATAACCCTTCTCAGCAGAGTGTGGGATAAATTCAAACAGGGCAGATTCTTCGGCATCTGATGGTGGGTAGAGAATCTTAGGGACATTATCATTCTTATCTATGATACATATCCTTACTGAGACATTACTACTTAGAGGAGGAGAGCCACTGTCTTTAGCCATCACCTGGAATTGAATCTCCCGTAACTGTTCATAATCAAATGATCTTTGAGCATAAAGAGTCCCTGTCATGGAGTTCATGGAAACATATGAAGATACTGGAATTTCCTCTATGTTGCTATTTAAAATACTGTATGCAATTTTTCCATTCATATCCTTATCGAGATCTGAAGCATGCACATTGTGAATGGAAGTCCCAGGTTGATTATTTTCTGCAATGTAAACAATGTAGTTGGAAGTTTCAAAAACAGGTGGATGGTCATTCACATCTGAGATGTTCACCTGAATAGTTTTATTGCTAGAAAGAGGAAGAGATCCGCTATCCACACAGAGGATTGAAATATTATACACAGAGTTACTCTCCCGATCCATGCTTGCCGCAGTTACAAGTTTATAGTAGGTGCTTGATGAGGGTATTAGCTGAAAAGGCAAAGTATTTGAGATCTGACAGACAGCCTCACCATTTATTCCAGAGTCTAAATCAAGAATATTAATTAATGCAATGACAGTACCAGGGGGCGAATCCTCCAGAATTACTGAAGACAAGGAGGTAACTGTTATTTCAGGGGCATTATCATTTACATCAATCACTTGTATTGATAACTTACAGTGGGTGACATGACCACCACCATCCTTCGCTTCTATGGTCATTTCATAAGTCTCCGCAGCTTCATAGTCCAAAGGTCCTATTAGTCTAACATCACCACTTACAGAATTAACATTAAATATTTCACGTGCATTTTTAGGAATGTGATTAAATGAATAAGTTATTAGAGCATTTGATCCGTCATCTTCATCAGTTGCATTTAAATTAATTACTAGAAAACCAAGGGGTGCATTTTCAAGTATTCTTACATGATACGTGTCTTGAGAAAACACAGGAAAATTGTCATTAACATCTTCAACTGCAATCCTGAGTAAGGCAGTTCCAGATTTGGGAGGTAATCCACCATCTATAGCAGTTAAAATTAATTCGTACAAACTTTGTTTTTCCCTATCTAAAGTTTTTTCTAAAATAATTTCAGGGTATTTGATTCCATCCTTAGTAATCCTTTCTCCAAGGCTAAAGTATTCAGTAGTAGATAGTGTGTATCTTTGTATAGAGTTGGAACCTACATCTAGATCCTGTGCATTTCCCAAAGCAAAGTGTGCCCCAGGTAAAGTAAGCTCACTAATGCCTATATCAAAATGTTTCTTAGAAAAGGAAGGTGCATTGTCATTAACATCTTGGATTTCAATTGTGACAGTATAAAAACTTAGAGGACTTTCCATGACAGCTTCAAGGTTTAAAAAACAATTTGGTTTAGATCCACATACTGTTTCTCTGTCAATACCGTCATACACAAGTAGCTCTCCATTTTCAAGATTAACACTGAAATACTGTTTTTTGACTTTGGGAATAATCTGAAACTTTCTGAATGTTAATTCTGCAACATCTAGTCCTAGGTCTTTTGCCATATTACCAACCACAGACCCTCTCTTTATTTCTTCAGGTATTGAGTACTGTAACTGACCAAGGGTAGCATCTAAAAGAAATAAAAGAAACCAAAGTACTTGCCATGCTGCTATAAGCTGTATATTTCTGTATCTTCTGGAATCCTTCATTATGAGCAGACAGATCTCTATTGTTCAGTCAAAACTATGTGACATCCAGTGCTTTTGAGAAATTGTCCAGATAAGTCAAGTTAAGTCCAGATTGCAAGATGTACAAAGGAAATTCTGCAGTATGTCCTATTGTGGGATCTGCTTTTAAAGACTCTGAAACATAATGTGGCTTCCACATGCAGGTGAATAAAAGATTCTACAGTGTAATAGTGACATCTTGTGGTTGCAAGGAGGTGTTGAGGCTAAATTAAACAAAGCTATTTTTAAAATATACAGTAAGTATTCAGAACATTTACGTGACATGAGTTTGTTATTTTAATGTTAAACATTAATGAAAATATATAGAGTTTACAAAAAAAATGTCTTGATAGATTTGTTTTGCTAACTAAAAATGCAGAAGGCCATATTAGATATGGGGGATCTAACCATCATTGGATTATTAGTACGTTAATATTTAAAATTGGTATTTACAGTAGTTGGGCATATACAGTAGCTATATTGAATAATTAACTGAATATTGAATATATATTTAACCCGTTTACTACTGATGCTGTAACTACTGCAGTGGCAGCACCAGCAAGCAAACATCTGAATCCCCAAACCTGGATTTACATGCAAATGCTCTGCCCTATACACCTCTGAGTTCAGAGCTGTCAAACGCAGCATATCAAGTGCGTTTTTTGTGACACATTCTAGGCACTGCTGTGCAAGTCGGACTGAGAGGGATAATTCTGGGGAAAAACAATAATGTTATCTCTAAATCAATAGGCTGTAAATAGGCTGTCCTTCTAAAGTTTCGGTACTGTAATGTCTTAAGCAACTTTGAGGTTTTTCATATTTTTTATCCTTTTATTAGACACAGCTTTGACTTTTATATTTTACTAAAACACTGAGCACTATATTGTGTATTCATTAATATTATTTGAGTGTATGTTTTATTTAAAATACAAATTTGAAAACAGTGCCACTAATGTTAACATTGAAGGAGACTAAAGCTGTCTGATTGAAGTAAGCAAGTGTCTTGGTGGGGATGGTTTGGGGGCTGGATTGGTGCACATTTTACTAAAAGTGCACTTATATTTAAACTTGATTTTACTTTAAACCATGAGGTTGCCATTTACAGTGATTGGTCAATAGGAGAGTGAAGGTGCAAGGCTTAGAAAGTGTCAAAGCTTTATCTGTCAGAGGAGCTCAGCATTTGGTCACAACAGGAATGTTTGGTAGACTAGTTCAATTATCTACAGGAACATCCAGGTTCCTCCATTTCATTCCTGCAGCAGTTTGTCCCCCTTCTTCCCAATGTTACAGAATCTCTGTAAAACAAAGTAATTATGGATTTGGATTCTGAAATTTAAGTTAGATCCTATTATTGTTTGTCAAATTGGCATGACAATGTTTTTTGACAATAGGCCCCATTCCAGGTTAAAACAATTTTTCCCATCCATCTCTAACCCAACTAGGCATTTTTTCCCTTTACACTGTGAAGCCAGAATTGCTCACTTCCTCTCCAGGTCCCTCGTCACTGCCATTTCCAGGTGTGGGGACCATGAATCTGTGCAGCGACATATCCTGTAAATGGCCAGTGACCCATTATCCCCCTGTGATAGCATTAGTCCTGAATGTGTGCACACTATTATCTGAATACCTGTATACTTGATACAGTATGTATATAGTAAGATAAATAAATAGAAAGTTAGATACATATATTGATAGACAATATGGGATCTATTGTACAGTCATATTATATTTTTTTCATAAGGCCAGCAACAGTTAGCACATATTAAAATTCATACTGCAATTAGCTAATTTGCAAAGTTAAAGAATAAGTCTAGTGAGCACATATTTTTAGTTAAAATTCCAATGTTTATGTTTATCTTAAAGCCATGTTTAACCTAATTCACCACTTTTTACACACTAATGCCCCGTACACACGGTCGGATTTTCCGATGGAAAATGTCCGATCGGAGCGTGTTGTCGGAAATTCCGACCGTGTGTGGGCTCCATCGGACATTTTCCATCGGATTTTCCGACACACAAAGTTGGAGAGCAGGAGATAAAATTTTCCGACAACAAAATCCGTTGTCGGAAATTCCGATCGTGTGTACACAAATCCGACGGACAAAGTGCCACGCATGCTCAGAATAAATAAAGAGATGAAAGCTATTGGCCACTGCCCCGTTTATAGTCCCGACGTACGTGTTTTACGTCACCGCGTTCAGAATGATCGGATTTTCCGACAACTTTGTGTGACCGTGTCTATGCAAGACAAGTTTGAGCCAACATCCGTCGGAAAAAATCTTAGGATTTTGTTGTCGGAATGTCCGAACAAAGTCCGACCGTGTGTACGCCCTATAAGTATTTTATATTGCTCTTTCTGCTATATATATATATATATATATATATATATATATATATTATCTTTGTAACCATTGTGTGGCAATGCAAAGCAGGATACAGAGGCTAGATATACAACATATTGGGTAAATATGGCTGTTTTTATGTACATATACATAATAACAAACTATACACAGATTTTTTTTAAACGCTACCAACTATATGAATAATTACATCAAACTGATATCATTTTAGAATATTACTAAAAATTCACTACTTGTAAGATGGGCACAGAAGGGCAGGTGCCATCAGTTTTGGCTTTAGATTCACTTTTGCTAAGGACCAATTAACACATTTTAAAAATGTTAATTAATTAACTATTTGTGTAATGGGAATTACATTTAATTTCAAACTCTAAAATTCAAACAGCATTTGATGCCTTAATACAATTCCAATCGTCTAAAAGTTAACAGGGTAATGTTATTTTTAAAAGTAGGTTTAAAATATTTTGTTAAATCTTGTTTTCAAAAACATTGCTATTGCTCAAAATTTCCATGACTAATATTTGTTTTTATGAAATTATATGATTGTGGAATGTTTTCAATATGCTAATACTCTACAGTATTTAGAAATATAATGATTACACTTAAATCAATGACAAGCAAGTTTATTTATTTTCTAATGTTATCATTTTTGTCAGGCAAATGTGAAATATTGTAAAAAAAAACAAAAAAAATGATTTTTACAAATGCAGTTTGATTGAAACTCTTTCTATTAATATAGAGCTAAAAAACACAAGCTCAGATTTACAAACATCTGAATGGATCAAATAATTAACTTATTACTGCCCTTATGTCTACTTGCCTTTGGAGTTCAAATTAAAGAGACAGCCTAAATGTAGTGTATCTTCAATCAATGCTTATTCATAAATTAAAGATTTTTCAAAAAAAAAATTGAAAAAGATATAACATATATAGTTGGCAACATATAAATGTAGAATTAAATGGATCCAGAACACAATAGTTTAATTTTTAACAGTTTCATCATATTTGGAAAATTCAACAAGAGACAAAATGACCAATACAAAAATTTTAATTTGGACTATCTTGGTACCTCAAGGATATAAACAAGAATATATATAATAAATATCTTTAATTGAGACAATATTCCATTTTAAAAATTGAACCATAACTTTGTTTTTGTATGCCTGCTGGCCATGAATGCTCTGAAATATGCTACCTTCTCTAAGTCCTGGGAAATATGGAGAGATAAATGTAAGACCTTCCCATGTTTACCTAAGTGATGATGCAGTATGGTAAATAATATTGATTGTGATAGACCCATTACTTATACTCAAGAACTGTAGTAGACTGATATTTGAGACCTGTGCTGTACTTTCAGTTCAATTTGTTGAACATTCTGTTTGAAAAAAAATGGTTAAAAAAAAGATATCTAAAATGAACGAGGTTTAGTAGAGAGCAATATTAAAAAAAGGAAAATGGAAATCTCAGAAAAGCTACAATCATATTGTATCCTCCTGACCAATGGGTCAGCAATCTTAGCAACAAACTAGAGAACAAAATCGCCCAAATGTAAAATATCTAATTTACTGTGCAGATCAGGGCACAAACATGCATTCTAAGCCTTCAGAACCCCTTTAAAACAATTCAAATTCTGTATTGTTTTTCATTTTCACAATATGGATCACTATATAATACATAATCAATGATCATTGCATCAAAAACATTGCTCTAGTAAAAGAATAATGGTATGCCATTTAGCCCTGCGATGAATGTAGTAAAATTGAATTTGAAGGATTACAATTTACACATCTACATCTCACATACTAAATGGAAATTCAAGCTTTGAAATCTTCTTTATATGGCATTATATGCAGTAGATGCACTAGATATCATGCCTGAATAAAAATGTTTGTATCTATTGTTGCTCAATTAATGCTATCATTCTAAATATAAACTTTCTACATTCCTGCTTTAACTAGGACTCATAAACGCAATAGAATATTTAGTTTAAAAAAATATATATTGTAATAAAAATATACAGTATATCCCTTACATTTTTAACGAAAGAGCATAACCACACAGGTTACTCTGTGCTAGGCTACAAGTAACCAAATAACCCTTCAATGAATCAGTGTGAATCACAGCAGAGCCATTGTTGGTGCCCCAGACCTACTCTATAGAAGCCATGATTTCTATACACTGCTGTGATGATGACTATCAAGTCTGAAACAGCTTTATGGGTTTGAAATATATAGCTGTTCAATATTAGGCTGTATTTTAGGTTTAAACCATTGACTCCACGTTCAAAGTTGGTCAGGGGTGTAAAGGAATTTTTTCATGGCTCTACCTATTAAAAACAGAATAAACCCCTTAGTTTTGGATTTGGCAATGACAGATGACAGTGAGAGATGCAGATGCTTTATATTTTAAGAAAATTCCGCTTTGCAAAAATTACTGAAAAATTATTGTAGGGTATATGACACTTCAAGCAAGTTATTGAATTTGTTTATGGTTCAAACAGTACTGTGCAACATTTCAATTTGGCAAATTGCAATCATATTTTTCAAAATTACATACTAACTTCACCAATTGCTTCACAATGTATTTATAAAGCTGTTGCTTTTTGATAAAATATTTTTTAAATCTGCAGACAGTAAAGTTTTGCAAAAGCTGAAAACCGAAACAAAACAAGCCCAGTAGAACAAAGTAACTGAGTAGCTTTCAAAGGTATAGAAGGAAGCTTGTATTACAGGTAAGTGTCTGTGTCATTTTCAGAAGCATGATCAAAATAGAAAATGTTGGCAAATATAAAACAGAAAACAAGCAAACTAGACTCAAGCACCTTGCCAACTCTCAATTATTTGTCATCATTTTCTAAAGAAGTAAACAAATACTGTCTGGTATATCAAAATTGTACACATCAAGAGTAACACCTTTCCACCGGACTTTTACAGAGTCAATTCCTAATACAACAAGCAAAAATGAAATAGCTGGAACTTGAATCCCATAAAATATTTGTTCATATATACAAAATAAATATCACTTGAATAAAAACTCTCTGGATGGTTGAATAACTAGTTACTGAGACATCCCTCAGGTATACTAATATCAACCTAATTAAACAACCAGCTGACAGGGCCCACATCTACAATGCATATAAATGATCCATATAAGCAAATATTATGGTCTATAAATTGGTGTGTTGCAGAGAAGTCCCCTCTCCAATGTGCATGCTTTGGTATCTTTGATAAAACCTTGAAGAGTATATGATGAAAATATGGCTCACAGACACCCCCCCCACAAAGTAATGGGCAATAGATCTTACAGCATAAAATTGTTCTTTATATGTTGACTAAGTGGTTCATAGTTACTTCTCAAGGGCTGCTTTCTCATAACAGACTGTAGAGAAAAACATTAGTTCCTGTTCACAGATGGTGGGAGCCCCCATATAAACATAGGTTGACCAATCATAGGTAAATCCACTGTAGCATTCAATGGCCAAAAAAACCCTCATAAGCACAGTAGTGTTCCTCCGCCTTTAGAGCTATTCCTACAGGTAAGGAACATCCACAAACTACAAGAACTGTCTTTGTGAAATTGGGTATTATGTTGCCTTTATGAGTAACCGTTTTTGTTTTTTTTCTCCGAAGATAGTAGTTCGAGGGTCTGCTGTACCATGATAAACTGTGTAGTAAACTGTTAGCTCCTGTTCATAGAAGTGATGGAAACCCCCTAAACAAACATGAGGTAGTTTATGGAGAATGGTAAGTAGGAGCGCTTCTGCTAGAAGGGTCCTCCAGTTGCTATATACATTCAGAATCATTCAAGGTAGCAGGATAGCAAGCTGACAGGCACTCGAGCAGCATTTACAGGAGAGAAGCAGGCTCTGGATAGACAAATATATGCAGAGAAACGCGCTTCTAAGTGCAGTATGTCAGCAATTTTATTCAAAGGCAACAGTTAAAAACACTTACAGGATTACATAGTAAACAGGCTCATCAATGTATGAAATCCTCCTGAGATGATCTTCCCTGTCACTGTGCTGGCCAGCAGCTGCAGGAACTGAGGGTCTGGAGATGGCTGCAACAATTCTTGAACCCACTGTGGAACACAGGGGTGGAAGTGATGTCAGCAAGGGGCTGCGACAAGTTTCGGAGCATGTTCAAAGGCCCCTTCTTCAAAACCTCAAAACCATGTTTCACGGTGGTTTCAGGAAGTCCGGCAGCCATCTTGCTTCTCCAGTTTCTGCAGCTGCTGCAGAGTGACAGGGAAGATCATCTCAGGAGGACTTCATACATTGATGAGCCTGTTTACTCTGTAATCCTGTAAGTGTTTTTAACCGTTGCCTTCGAATACAATTGCTGACATACTGCACTTAGAAGTGCCTTTCTCTGCATATGAGGCAATTTATGACCATGCATTCATCTCCATAAACATGCCTCCTGTTATGCAGAGGTATCCATACACCGTATAAAAAAAGAAATTCACAGAAGTGGTGGGAGTCCCCCATATAAACATAGATGAAGCCAGTGTAGCAATTGGCCAAATATCTTCTGTAAGCAGTACAGTGCTCCTTCAAAGCAGTTCTGTTTCAATCGTTTTTATTGTTTTGAAAAGAGCAAATGGAAAAAAAATCACTTGGCAGAGTAGTGAACAATCCTTGCATACTCTGTTAATACTGTATAACAAAGATGATACATAAGTAGGGGGGTGGAGAGAACAAAAGAAGACCATATCATTTGGGTCAGGTCTTCCGTAAGACCCTAAATAAACACATAAACACATGCAGAAGGGAATAACAAGCATCTGGCTATAAACTGCATATGAAGAATTAATAACATCGTAACTACTAAGAGGTGGCCATCAATATGACCGCCTAGTGAATCATATTATGGGATACATAAGGACCATGAGGTCTAAACATCATTAAAGCGTAATTGCTCAAAGCAGTTCAACAGGTAGTGAATGCTCACAAACCGATAAAGAACAATCTTTTGTGAAAGTTGGTATTATGGTGGAAACTCTTCAAACAAGCACAAGGCAATCCAAGGCCATGCTACTTCCTGCTTTGCAGAGGTATCCATAGGATATATAAAAAACAGGTTCACATATAGGCTTTTTGCTCAAAACAATCAGTTCATTACTATAATTTATGCAGTCCAGGTTTGAAAAAGAAATAAGAATTCTAGTTGGTTGAGTAACAGCATTTCTTTTCTGTTAGCACACTTTTCATACTCACAAATGTGGGCTGTGACCAAAGTTGAATAATGCCCTTGCTATAGGTTTAGGCCATTTACATACCTCATGATGACTGAAAAACTTCCAAAAGTTACATTTTCCCATCCTGCCTTGCTGCTAGGACATTGCTAAGACCTGCCCAGTTGTTACTGTTCACCTCTACCTTCACACAGACAAGCTCTTTCTCTGATTCAAACCCCTCACAATGCTCTTTCTCTTCCTTGATGCAGTGGCTCTGAGCTCAGGGTTTTTAGAGCTCACTCCTGTGATGGTGAATGTGAACACTGACAGCTAGGTATGCTTTAGCAATGTCCTAGCAACAAGGCAGGATGAAAACTCTGGGAGCTTTGCAGTCAGGCTTCATGAGGTATGTTAGTGGCCTACACCTATTGCAAGGGCATTATGCAACGTTGGCCAAAGCTGCACTGTTTGTTTTTAGCTAAAGACATTCCTTATCTGCATATGCATATCTGGTTAGTGGCACTTTAAATCCCCCCAAAAAAACAATATCAAAACATTGGTGGACACTGACACTTTAAATTCACCCTACAAATCCTATATCTTTGGTGGTCATCGGCCCCTTAACCTCCCCATCTTCGATTGCAGCTTTCCTTTAGTGCAGCTGGAGGATTTAATGAATAGATCTGCTAAATAAATCCTCAGTTTTCCCTTCCTCTCACAACAGAGTACTCATCAATATAAACAGTACTACACTGTATATATTGGTGATCACTGTGATTGGTCATCACAGCAATCATGTTGCAAACAGCCACTCCAATCAACTCTGTGCCTTTAGCCAAAGCTGTCTGCTATCTAATGACTGACATTTGGAGCAACAGCTTAGTGTGTGCACCAGGCATGTGCATATACATTAAAAAAGTACATACAGGATGTAAGGACACCTTCTGACCATTTAGTTACATCAGACAGATGTAAGGAGGTTAAATGAGTATTCAATTATTATGTTTATTTGTAAAACAAATATTGCACAGGCATAGAAAAATAAGAAAAAAATTGAAAACAAAAATACTTTAAAACATATCTAAAACAATACTGTCAGAAAAGCCATATGCTTTTCACTAAATGAAAATACCTGGGTATGTAAAAGTGACATACGCGCAGCATACCTGAACATCATTGCTGATTTTCAAAGCCTGGCCTGTAGAACCACTGGCAGGAGCTGAGTCATCTGTATCAATAAGATTTTCTGTGGGGACATTCTGGACTGGCTTCAGATAGGCAATTTCATTCTGCTTTGAGTCAAGAGTCACACATACATCGTAGGAGAATGGAAAAGGTAAGCTTGCGTCACTAATCTCAGAGGGACATCCCAGGGTGAACTGAGGGTAAACATTTCTGTTAAACTCTCCCAAGTTTATTGGTGAACTTGTTTTTTTGCATTTGACAATAATTACAATCACCACGGTCACAATAAATAAAAGAGAAATTAGAGCTATGGCTATTACCAAGAAGAATGTTACATTAGATGAAGCATCTGAAATATTGGGTTGTCGTTTGATTTCTGGAACAGCTTGCTGAAAATTTTCAGCTACAACCAAATTGAAAGTGACTGTAGAAGACAGCGATGGAACTCCATTGTCCTTCACCAAAACCACAATCTTTTGTCTTAAAGAATCTATGGCTTGAAGATCTCTTCTTATCCTAATTTCACCAGTTTTTTGGCTAATATGAAATAATGATGAGTCAGGTGCTTGTAGGAAGTGGTAAGAGAGCCAGGCGTTGTGTCCAGAGTCAGCATCTATAGCAATTACTTTGGTTACTAAATAACCTTTCTCAGCATAATGAGGGATAAATTCAAATATTGCAGATTCCTCATTGTCCAGTGATGGATAGAGAATCTTTGGAGCATTATCATTCTTATCAACAATACAAATCCTCACTGTGGCATTACTGCTTAGAGGAGGAGATCCACTGTCTTTAGCAATCACCTGGAACTGGAATTCCCGTAACTGTTCAAAGTCAAATGATCTCTGAGCATATAGAACTCCAGTAATTGAGTTCATGGAAACATATGAAGATACTGGAATTTCTTCTACATTGCTGTTTAAAATGCTGTAAGTGATTTTGCCATTGTCATCACGATCCAGATCTTCAGCATGGACCTTGTGCACTGAAGTCCCTGGTTGATTATTTTCTGTAATATAGACAATGTAATTTGTTTTCTCAAAAACAGGAGGGTTGTCATTAACATCCGATATAGTTAACCTAATGGTTTTATTACTTGAAAGCGATGGTGAGCCATTGTCCACACAGTTAATAGTAATATTGTACACAAAAATGATTTCTCGGTCCAAGTTGGTTGCCGTTACAAGCTTGTAATAACTACTTGAAGATGGTATAAGTTGAAAGGGCAAGGTGTTTGAAATCTGACAAACAATCTCAGCATTAATGCTGGAATCTAAATCATGAACATTAATCACTGCTATCACTGTACCAGTTGGTGAATCCTCTGGAATTGTTGCAAAAAGGGATGTTAATGTAATTTCTGGAATGTTGTCATTCACATCAGTCACTTGAACTGATACTTTACAATGTGTAACATGACCACCACCATCTTTAGCTTCTACGGTCATTTCATAATTATCTGAGAGTTCATAGTCCAAATTTCCAATTGTCCTTATATCACCAGTTATTGAATCAATGTTAAACAAGTGGTGAGCATTTTCGGAAATGTGACTAAGAGAATATGACACTTGCGCATTTGAGCCTTCATCCTCATCAGTTGCATTTAAACAAATTACTAGGAAACCAATTGGTACATTTTCAGGCAATCTTATATGATATGTGTCTTGTGCAAACGCAGGAAAGTTATCATTAAAATCTTGTACAGCAACCTTAACTATGGCTGTACCAGATTTAGGAGGCTTTCCGCCATCTTTAGCAGTCAAAATTAACTCATAGGAACTTTGCTGTTCTCTGTCCAGAGACTTTTCTAGTATAATTTCTGGGTATTTAATGCCATTCTTTGTGGTTCTTTCCCCGAGACTAAAATGTTCATTTCCAGCAAGAGTATAGCTTTGTACAGAATTACTGCCAAGATCTGGATCCTGTGCATTGCCTAGAGCAAAGTGTGTCCCTGGTGAAGTAACTTCACTAATTTCTATATCAAAATGTTTCTTAGAAAAGGTAGGTGAATTGTCGTTAACATCCTGAATTTCAATGCTGATTGTGTAAAAGTTTAAAGGATTTTCTATGACGGCTTCAAGGTTTAAAAAACAGCTCTGTTTAGCTCCGCATAATGTTTCTCTGTCAATTCTCTCTGCCACAAATAAGTTACCATTTTCCAAATTAACACCAAAATACTGCTTCTTTGCTTTATGAATGATTTGGAATTTTCTGAGTGTTAATCCCTTAACATCCAACCCAAGGTCTTTTGCCACATTTGCAATAACAGATCCTTTCTTTAGTTCTTCTTCTATAGAGTACTGTAACTGACCATATGTAATGTTAAAGAAAAATAAAATAAAACCACATACTTGCCATAGCTTTGCACCCTTTGTTCCCTGTCTTCTGGTACTATTCATTGTAAATGGCAAACCATTAGCTGTTGCTCCTCATTAATAAAGGAATTAAGCAAGAATAAACATTAAAATGCAATAGATTTTTGAAGATGTCCAGAAGCAGCCAAGCATCAGCATGCACAGTGAAATATTGCAGTGCTTTCTTTTCTTCTGCACTGTTAGACTGTAGTAAAATTCATAAAGGTACTTCAACAAATAGATGGTTTAGAAATGATACAGTCCTATACTGACACCAAGAGGTCAAATAAAAGTATTGCAGTTAAACTGCTTACAGATTATTTACATTATATATGATAAAGAAAATTGAGTACTGTCCGTGATACTTTTTTATTTGCACTAACATACAATTTTTCAGGACAAGCTTTTGGGGTATGTCCCCTTCTTCAAGGTCCAAGCAGTCTGCCTGAACCTTGAAGAAGGGGACATACCCCAAAAGCTTGTCCTGAAAAATTGTATGTTAGTGCAAATTAAAAAAGTATTGTGGACAGTACTCAATTTTCTCTATCACAATTGCACTAATACGGCTACAATCACCTCAGGTACATTATATATAACAGCCTTTCCAGTTAGTGTTTTGTGTGCTTGTTATACACTATGCTTATAAAGGCAAAAAGAACAGTTTTATAAAAACTTAAAAAAATATATTTTAAAGGTTACAGTGTTCTTTAAGTAAGATAAATACATTAAATACAAAGGAAATTTAGCATGTAGTTTTAAAAATATAGTTCATTTTAATAATTAAATGCATATAAAAATGAATCTGAAACTATCAGTATTAATGTAGATTAGGAAGGTACAGAGTTAAAAGGTGTAAATAATGATGATAATATTCATGGTGTAGTTAAGCTTACTGGAATCACATTGGTGAGTGAAGTCCATTGCAAACTGTCCTTTCCTCTATTAAACAACCTAATGTTGCTGCAGCAACAACCGTAGAAATATGAAGCATATGCTGTCTATAAGTTGGGCTTATATCAGCAATATAATGCTTAACATTTATGTTTAAAAAAATGTTGCTATGAAAATGCTACATAGTATTAAATGTATATAATAGAAAGGCTTCAGCTATTTATGGTTCAATAGAGTTTTTATTGAATGTTACAGTAACAATGCATGGGATGTACAGTAAATGATCTTGAAGTAATCAAGACACTGAAGACATGGTTTTAAAGCACTCATACATGAAACAACAGTAACAAAATAAATCAACAAATAAATTGAGTAGATAAAAGTGTTATCCAACATCAAAATAAACAACATCAAGTAAAATGTAAGCTTATAGAATATATAGATATATGTTGGTTCAAAAAGCAAGATTTCAACATCGGTAGCAGTCAGGCGGTGGGTTATCAAAGTGGGCGGGTCCTCTTTCAGCTATTTATGATATCTTAGCCTAATTTTATTTTTTTCAAGAGAAAACAATTTTCAGCTGATCTACCATTGCTTACCGATCCAATAATTTTACAATGTTTCTGAGGCGATGACCTGCAGCAAATGTAATTGGCAACTGTCCAGGGACAGCAAGGAAATTGGTATTTTCTGAAGAAGATTAACAATAGCACCCAAAATGAGGTTGATTTAGTAAAGGCAAATAGGCTGTTCATAATGCATTATATATCATAAGGGAAGTTGCATTTAGCAAGGAAATTTGCCTCACGTGATTGGGTTATTCTTTGCAAAATTAAATTTCACCACATTCAATAAGCTCTGGAGCAAATCCCCTTGTAAACTGCAACTTTTCATGAAAAGTGAACAGCCTATTTGTCTTTAATAAATTGATCCCCATATGGCAAAATATTTCTCCCAGTTCAGTTTCACTATTTATAATGCACTGACATATCACTTAAATAATTACTGAATACAAAAGAGTACAGGCGGTCCCCTAGTTACAAACATCCGACTTACAAAAGACTCCTACTTACAAATGGAGGGAGACAACAGGAAGTGAGAGGAAATCTACCCCTAGGAAGGGAAATTCGCTCCTGCAAGGGTTATTATGGGAAAAAGGTGCCTCCACTGATGCTTTATCACTAGGTCTTGTTTCCACAACAACCCAAAATTTTCAAAATCCAATTGTCATTGGGACAAATAGTGAGGTTAAATCTTCTGAACAGGGGCACAGACAGCAAAACAAACAATACAGGGGTGTTAACCCTTCCCTATGCTATCCAAAACACTTAAAAACATTTTTTTGGCTGGAGCTCCCCTTAAAAAATGTACCTGTTCTGACTTATACACAGATTCAACTTAAGAATAAACCTTCAGACCCTATCTTGTTTGTAACCCGGGGACCGCCTGTACTTGGAAAAGCAGAAGTTCACTAATTTGACACCTCTTCCCTGCAGTCACAAACAAACATCCACGCTGCAACTTCTCTGTTTTTTTATTCAGTTTCAATTAACTTTATTAAAACCACTGCATGGCTCTTTGTTACTCTCCCTGAGCATGCCTTCTGCCCTAACGCATTACACCCTTAATCAAAATGAAGTACCCCCCATTGAAACTATAGATTTTTTAACATATTTAAACATCCAATCTTTATTTAAACTCTTCCCGCCAAGCGTACGCAGATGTGCGTACTTGGCTTTCGGGGGTTATACCAGGATGATGCCCGTAGCTGCAAGCATCATCCCAGTACCGTTTTGTAGAGCGGGCGATCGACTATCCAAGCATAACAAGCCATGCGGTTAAAAGCCGCTCGGCTGTTATACCGGAGGAGTGGGAGGGGACGTCCCCCCTCCCGCCGCCTCCCGCTGCTCTTACCGGGCCTCTGGCGGCTGCTGAAAGTCTGGAATGAAGCCGTAAATTGCTTTGTTCCAGCCTCCTATGACGTCACTTCCCGTTTACTCGGCTGGCAATGGCGCCGGTTTTAAAAAAATATACAGTAGTCAGAATCGCCAAAAATGGAGATCTGAATACTGTGATGTGCAAAGGAGGGATCGGGGGTCTTTTTGACCCCCGATCCCTCCATAAAGAGTACCTGTCACCACCTATTACTGTCACAAGGGAGGTTTACATTCCTTGTGACAGCAATAAAAGTGATCAAAAAATTATTATTTTTTAAACACAATTTATAAATATAAAAATAAATAAGAAAAAAAATTGAAAGCGCCCCCGTCCCCGCGAGCTCGCGCAGCAAAGAAAACACTTACGGAAGTCGCGCCCGCATGTGTAAACTGTGTTCAAATCACACATGTGAGGTATCGCTGCGATCATCAGAGCGAGAGCAACAATTCTAGCACTAGACATCCTCTGTAACTCTAATCATAAAAAAAATTTAAAGCGTCGCCTATGGAGATTTTTAGGTACCGTAGTTTGTTGCCATTCCACAAGTGCGTGCAATTATAAAGAGTGACATGTTTGGTATCTATTTACTCGGTGTAACAACAAAAAATTGGGCTAACTTTACTGTTTGGGTTTTTTTTAATTCATGAACGTGTCCCTTTTCCCAAAAAGTTGCATTTAAAACACTGCTGCACAAATACCATGTGATAAAAAATATTGCAACAATCACCATTTTATTCTCTAGATTCTCTACTAAAAAAATATATATAATGTTTGGGGCTCTAAGTAATTTTCTAGCAAAAAATACGGATTTTAACTTGTAAACACCAAATGTCAAAAATAGGCTTAGTCATGAAAGGGTTAAACAATGGCTACAGATAAAGCTGATATACTTGAATAAAAACACAGTTAAAATGTTCTTTTCAAATAATTTATTCAACAAAAATATCAATGGATGTAATGGTGTTCTGTGGAAAAAGTAAGTACAGCCTTGGTATTAAAAGCTGGTATTGGCCCCTGTAGCAGAAACAACTTCTTATAGGAATTTTGTACAACTTCCCTTCACTTTCTGACATTGACTGAGTTTTTTTGAGCACTTCTGCATGAAAAATTAGTTCAGTTACAGGATGTTTGCGGGTGTCCATAAAACGCCATTTCAAAATTCCCTACAAAATCTTTAGGGGGAAAAAACAGGGCTTTGACTAAGGCAATCTATGGCCATCTATTTCCTATTTTTGTGGCACTCCTTGGTGAATTGTTAGTGCGCTTCAGAGCGATATGGTTCAATTTGAACTTATTATCAGATGGCCTTAAATTCTCACATTTTGATATAATGCCGAATGTATAGTTGACTGAATGACTGTGAGATGCCCAGGCCTTCATACTGCAAAACAACCTCAAACCATAACATTTCCACCACCATGCTTCACATGTTATTATGAGGTATCTTGAATTCTGAAATGGTGTTCTCGGTTTGCAGCAAACATATCTACTTACACTATTACTGTGACCAAACAACTATATCTTTGATTAATGAGACTTCAACATTGTTCCAGAAGGCCTGGTCTTTGCCTAGATGTTTTTTGCTTTGAATTTACTGGGCCCACTAGCCCTGAATACATTAGCATTTTTTATTTTGTTTTTAATCTACACAACTCGTAGTATATTTTCCTTACAGTGCAATGATTAGATTTCAAACCATTTTGCAATCTTTTTAAATCCCTTGACAAACTCAGAGGAACACAACTTTCTTTTCTTAGGGACTTAAAGAGTTGTATTGATCTTGGCTTGATGAGACAATTGTGTCAATAGCAGAGAGATCACCAGCACCTAGATGTCTTAGGTTTAAATATGACAGGTACCATCTGTATACTTCTTAAGGATGTTCTAATCAATGCCACCTAATCTTGAACACCAGGCATAAACTGGGAGAAATCCATGTTAATGCCCCTGGATCCCCTTCTGGATTTACTACCACCTCTACTTTCTCATCTTAAGGTTGTGTATTCCATAAAATATTTGGGTATAACTATTTCCGATTCCCCGCAGTCGTATATTCTGGATAACATACTTCCATTAATCACTAGATTTCAAGACCAAAGTAAAATCTGGAAAAAGCTCCCTCTCTCGTTAATAGGCCGTATAAATCTAATCAAGATGATATGGTTGCCTCAGCCCTGATCTGTATACCCTTATGGATTTTTACCAAGATTAATAGCATATTCAGGTGGTTAATATGGCAGAATAACCCCCCCCCCCCCGTGTTAAACTGGAGTCTCTACAACATCCCAAAAATGCGGGTGGACTGGTAGTTCCTAATCCAAGGATATATTTTTTTGCATCCCAACTACAGCATTTTGCTGGATGGGAGTCTGAACAGATACCCCTTCTTGCCCGACGACTATTTTCTTATGCATTTAAGGGTCGGCTACTACTTCATGTTCGGCACAAGAGGGGGTGCCTCGCTTGTTGATATGCCCACCTGTAAGTTAATGTGTAAAATATGGGATATAGTTAAAAAATGATGGGTGTTTCCTATCCTACCAGATACACTCTTATATGGGATAATGATAGACTCCCTCAACTTTTGGCTCTTGTAGGTTTTCAGAGATGGGGAAAGTCAGGAATAACAACTCTAGCTCAGCTGTATGAAAACAGTATACTTTAGTCCTTTGAAGAGCCAAGGGGAAAGTTCTCTCTACAATCTAAATGGTTCTATCAATTCCTTCAATTGAGACATGCTTTACATGCCCAATTGTGTTTGGTTTAATGTGATTTTGTTTGAATAATTTGTATTGTTTTAATGTTGTTTGCATATAAAAATAAAAAAAGATCTGATTTAAAAAAAAAAATCTTGAACACCAAATTATAATTTTATGGTTTTGAAGTAGTGGTCAGTGTAGTTCAATGTGTGCTCCTTTTTTCACATGAGAAATCTGCAATGTGTGTTACTTTAGAACATGAAAATAAATACACTATGTCAGTTTTATGTGTCATTTGTTCAAGTATATCACCTTTATCTGTAGACATTATTTAAATATGTAATGTTTGATTGTTAAAAAAGGGAAAAAAATATGCAATGTTTGATTGTTAATAAAGATTTTAAAAAAAGTCAAAACTTTCTATGGGGTGTATTTACTTTTCACATGACTTTATAAGCCAAATAATGCATCAGATAATGGCTATCAAATCGAAACATGTACTAGAGAGATAATGAGAAATAATACATAAAAAAACCACCCCATGGCCCTTTAAAAAGTTTTTATGTTAGAAAAAAGCGATACGTTAAAACCAATAAATAAATATAATGCCGGACATCTCTGAACCATTAATTCTTTACATTTTATACATTTCCTAATAATATATATTTAGCCCGCAGAGATTTTGCAGCAATCTGGGTGGGAGGAAATCTCCAATCCTGGGACTGGGTTTTGGGAACAGCCAGGAGGTTGATTTTGCAGGTGGGTCCTGGGCCAATAGTAGAATCAGGACCAGGGTTTTGGGTTCAACCCTCTTGAAGGGCCTGCACTGTCAAAGCCAGAGACCCAAGCCTGTGGTCGCTGCCAGGAGTCAAAAGGGCTCCACGTGAAAGCCAAAGCAGTAAGGGGCTGCTTACTGTATTATCCCCACAGAGTGTGTTTTAAAGACTGTCTGTGAGAAACAGACAAAAGGCCTATAGCGGAAAACCTGAGCGTCATGGCAGTATGTGTAAGCCAGGAAGCTGACCCTACCGTTGTTTGGTGTTGATGGTGAAAACACCTGCGAGGTAAACCCTTTGATTTTGTTTTCTTGAACTTTCTTTAATAAAAGTGGGCAAACAAGCCCTTAAACTGTACAACTGGTGTGGACTCAGCTCACTAGTAGGCTCTACACCAAGTTAATTAACCCCAAATATCACTATATATATAAATATATATCTATATATATATATATATATATATATATATATATATATATATATATATATATAGATATAGATATATATATATATATATATATATATATATATATATATAGATATATATATATATATATATATATACATAGATATATATATAAAAGTAGTGTTATTTCAAAATAAACACAAAGAGAAAAAGTATATTGGACATCGGACAGGATTACTGCAGCCTTATCAGCTGAAGCTGATAAGACTGACACAGACAAACACTAGATAATCGGCACAAGTAAATACTATGAAATAAAACAAGTCAGCTATGAGCAGTGAAACAGGGTTGCCATAGAAACGTTGGATTGAGAAGGAGGCTTGGTTAACAGTACAGGAAGTGCTCAATGTAAGGGCAGAAATACACTCTACTGTGCACTCAGAAAACAATACTTAAGATGGCGCTGCCTAACCCCTGGAAACAAGTTTTTTAAAGTTATGCAATTATGAAATTTGGGCTGGATTACAGTGGCTATAGTTTGATAATTACTTATTATATTGGACTAAATGAAAAGCAGCATCAGAGTGGGAGAGTTTACTTCCTTTTTAAATGATAAGAGCACTTTCATTGTGGCCCCACTACTCTTCTCTAGTGTACCTGTAATAAACCATACTTACAGTACCTGTAAACCTTTTCCTCTGAGATCTTCATTGTGTGACCTGACTGGTGCCATACAAATTTTCTAATGAAAACTTCTATACTGTTAACAAATATATATGTTATTTAATTATGTTCAGGAACCTTTAAAGGTTTAAACATTAGTTTCCTCCAATTCAATAGCTAACCCCTAGCTATTTTTTCATCAGAGCAGATATGCACATATTGTAACTATTAGAGTTGGTTGTGATAAAATCAGGAAACCTAACAATTTGCTAGTTTTTTTTTTCACCTGAATATATGTATCTGCATCACACAATTCAGGAGTCTAGATAATCGCTATTGTTAAATTATATGATTCTTTGTAGACTGGACAAATGTAGATGTATTTAATCAAGTGAATTATAAAATGTGCAATTTTATGTATTCCGAATACATTATTAGTGGGCTGGTAAATGTTTCACCAAAATGAATAAACTTTTCTAAAGACATATGATAAGTTCATTAGACATATTGACATATAAGGAGATATTATAAAGTTTATTATTAGTGAGTTTTTTTTAAAACAAAGGTACATTTAAATGAACAGTACAAATGAACAGCTGGTAAATGGTGGTAAAACCCAAAGCTCAAAGCTAAGTCAAAAATATTTAGAGATATTAGTAGGGCAGATTATATTTTAGGTAGTATAAAAAATATTTCCACGTAAACTTGTATGTGCAGAAATGTTATGATCAAATAATGTACAGTAATATTATAGTTAGTACTTTTAAAAAAAAAATAATATATATATTTTTTTTATTTGATGTGGATTTGTCTTTAGACTCCTCTCTGTTTGTATTTATTGCATTTGATATTGTATTTCATTTTAAAGTAACTCAAAATGCTGTAATTGTAACAAATATATCCTCCAAAGAAATGGGTAGGATGAATTAAAAGCACAGGAAATGCTAAACTATTTTACGTATTAATACATAAGAAAATGAAAGTATTATTATTATCATTCTTATTCTTCTTCCTATTGTTATTATTATAAAGCCAAAAGGTTTTTAAAACTCCATTTTAATGATCTGATAAATTGAAGTGTTCATTATTATTTTTTTTGCATAAATAAAGAATTTTTTAATTAGCTTTTTATCCAACATCCACCACTAAGTTGAAAGTATTTAAAGGTATATAGCAATAGTTTTTTTAAGAGTATTGGGACAATAATAAATTCTTTAATTCTACATAATTGCAAATGTTTTTGTTCAAATAATATTTTGATAATTGTATCTTACCAAAAAACATCATATCCACCTCATAAAAATATTCATATTCTGACTTTTTCAGCCATTGAATAATGGAAAAATAAATGACAGATATTGCAGCACTATTTTTTTGTATAGTTTGATAACTTAAATAGTTGTAGGAAGGTATATGTAGCTGCATCATCCCCAGGATTCTTACTCATCCTGGATTTTCTAAAAGATCTTACTGTTATAATTCTTAAATCAGTTTTTTGTTTACTGCAAAGTTTTGGGTGCCCCAGTCCATCTTTGCATGTTCCAGTTCCTCCTGTTGAAATTTCCATTATACAAAATGAATAAAAATAAGGAGAGAGGAAACTCCTCATAATGGCTATAACCAGTGTATCAACCCAGGAACTCAAGCCCAATGATCTCACCAATGACTTCAAGCAATACACCCTGGGAAATGTATATAAATAAGCTTTATAAAAATCTGAAATGGTTGCTTTGTAAATGTCAGTTTTTATAACACAGGCCAGAAAATAAATATCCCTCCAACCAAATGTTTAAAACAACATATGTCCATTTCTGAAGTGAAATATGGAAAAGGTCTTAAAAGCCTAAAAGCTTAAGTAAAGCTATCTTCATAGCGCTTCACATGCTGAGCAGCACTGCCAACCACATCGGAAGTCCAAAATTCTGAATAAATGCCATCACTACATAAGTGTTCTACTTTAGCAATAGCTGTGTGAAGTTTTAACTACCTGTAAAATGAGATTCTCACTTACATTTTTGTAAGGTAAAAAATGCATCTACACATAAGTATTTTTTTTTTCTACACACATTATAAACTACACATAAACATTTTTTCAATTGGACTACGTTTAAGTGATTTAAAGGATAAGCGTACCAACTGAAACTCTGCGGAGTTCCTGTTTTACTTCAGTCACTAAACAATGCTGTTGGAAGGCAAGAGTGGCCAGGATCAGACTACTCTGCAGCATAGAAAGATGAAACCTAACCAGCTACAGTAGCTACTTAGTCAAACCACTAATTCAGGAAAGAAAGTACAAATATGTACAAATAAAAGGTTTTTTTACAAGTTTTACGTAAAGTGGAACTATGGATGGAATCAAAATGACATATTTGATGCAGTCTGTTGCTAGCATTAAAGCACATTTTTTCTTTTGTTGTACCTGCAAAGTAATGTCATAATGTGCTAGTATGCATTGCATACTAGCACATTATGTTAAACTTACCTTAAAACGAAGCTCTTCCAGTGCCGAGATGCCACCACTGCAGGCGCTCTCATCCTCACCCGTCTTGCTTCCAAGTTCGCAGACTCCTGCTCTGTGACCTTCACGGCACAGAGCTATGAATAAACAGCACGGATCGGCGTTCCTTCAGAGTGCATGCGCCAGTGATGTCACTGGCTGTACGTACAGTAAATATCTCCCAAACGGTACAAGTTTAGGAGATATTTACACTACCTATAGGTAAGCCTTATTATAGGGCTTATCTATAGGTAAAAGCAAGAGATAGAAGTTTACTTCCATTTTAAAAGTTTATGTCCAATCAAAATCTTTTTTTCTTGTACAAAGGGGGAAGGAAGAGAACGCTTGTCAAGTTTCTAATGGTATCTGGGGCACCTTTAGTGAAACTAATCATCACTGTCTGTCCTGTTAACAACATTTTAACTGACAAGAAGTGAAGGAAACTCCCCAACAGTAACATAAAAAATCTGTAGCAGTAAATGAAGGCTAGAACCCCTGTCAGGTGTTTATTTCTGTCTGCATCCTTGTTTCACATTTTCCCTCACTTCCTGTCTGGTGAATTGTCAGCAGGACAGGAAGTGAGGACAGAGCTCTGGATAGAAGTAAAATAAAACTGTTGTCAGCAGGACAGAGCCCTGGTTAGAAGTAAAACCCTGACAGGGGTTTTAATCCTTCCGGACTCAATACAAATCTAGGAAAAAATTTTGGCTAAAAATATACTTTAACACAGCAGTTTTTTTCTGGGTTCCTCTTGACATAGTTTTATGGCAGAACCAGCAGATCTTTTATTTTTATATTTTTTTAAGCAAGAGACAATGGTGTTTGTTCTGCAGTCAAATCACATAGTGGAATTATCACCCAATAGGGTAGTTTTAGATGGACATGTAGTTTTAAATGGACATTAACGACTTCAGCCCCGGAAGAATTTACCCCCTTCCTGACCGGGCCATTTTTTGCAATACGGCACTGCGTCACTTTAACTGACAATTGTGCGGTCGTGCGACGCTGTACCAAAACAAAATTCCCACAAATAGAGCTTTCTTTTGGTGGCATTTGATCACCTCTGTGGTTTTTATTTTTTTGTGCTATAAACAATATAAACAAGCTATAATAAATATCGCCAAAAAATTATAAAAAAAAAAATTCTTCCTCAGTTTAGGACGATATGTATTCTTCTACATATTTTTTGTAAAAAAAATCGCAATAAGCGTATATTGATTGGTTTGCGCAAAAATTATAGTGTCTACAAAATAGGGGATAGATTTATTTTTTTACTAGTAATGGCAGCAATCTGCGATTTTTATCAGGACTGAGACATTGCGGTGGACAGATCAGACACTTTTGACACTATTTTGGGACCATTGACATTTATACAGTGATCAGTGCTATAAATAGCCACTGATTACTGTATAAATGTCATTGGCAGGGAAGGGGTTAACACTAGGGGGCAATCAAGGGGTTATTTGTGTTACCTAGGGAGTGATTCTAACTGTGGGCGGGTGGGACTGCCAGGGTGAGGAGACCGATCGTTGTTCCTAAGCATTAGGAACAACAAATCGCTCTCCTCACCCCTGACAGAACGGAGATCTGTCTGTTTACATTGACAGATCTCAGTTCTCTCCTTCTCAAAAGCAATCGCGAGTACCCGACGGCCATCGGGGCTGCAGGCCACGCGCAAGTGCTCCTAGGTCACGCCATGGGCGCGCGCGTCCTATACTCCTTAAATAGCCCACCGTACAGCTACGGCGATTCGTGGAGGAGTTCCATTGTTCCGCCGTCAATCGACGGTGGGCGGTCGGCAAGCGGTTAAGTAAGTCTCAAACAAAAATAGCTTAACTCTAGCAAACACTTTTCAAGCAGTTCCAACAACATTTTTTTCTTTTAGAAATTTTTTTTAAAACATATGAGTAAAATCTGACTGTTGTAAGCCCCTGTGGTATTGTTTTATGGTATGCCCCAAACCTCTAACAGTGACCCTTTCAAGACAGCTTGGTCTGCAAAAAAATGTGTAGAAAAATATAACTAAGGGTGAAATAAAAAAGGAAAGCAAATATTATCATTATGTATTAATCATTATGTATTGTATATTAATCAGTATGTATGTATATTATCATTATGTATTAACCACATAAATATACCAAAATGTTATGCTATTGTGGTCCCTTAATCTCACTACATGATATTTCTTACAGTTTTAGAATGTATAACAGCTTACCAATATGGAAATGTGACAAAAATAGGCATCTAGGTACATAAGATCACATACTTTTATTGGAATTTGGGGGGGTTAAGATGCCACTACACAAAATGTTATGGGATTGTTTTGCGTACCTAAAGTGTTGCTGAGCCCCAAAGATGGGGGGGGGGTGTTTTGGGTTTGTCCATGACATCTAGCCATACACTGCAATTTCAACCTTTTAACTTTACAACAAGACTTACACATAACTTCAATTGGCAAAATTTTAAAGGGTAAGCCATCCTAATTTATTTTAACCACCTCAAAGCCATTATTCTTAATATCCAAAACAATTATTGCAACAAATTAAATCACCTTGGGGTGCCCACTTGTCAAAACGAGGTCAGTTTAGAGATGTTTGTACTGTTCCATTATTTTTATTTGATATGTTTTATAAGGAAAAGGGAAACAATTTCTGCCTTTTTTCTAGACATAGTAAAAAATAAAAAATCCAATTGCTAATCAATACCACTAAAAGAAATCGATATGTGTCTCAAAAATATATAGAGTTAACTTGGGTGTGTTGAGTGTTGCATTACCAAGTAATTGTCAGTCAAACACTCACAGCACTTAAAACTGAAAAATGTCCTTGACAGTTGACAGGACATCAAATAACATGCTGGTCATGAAGTGGTTAATGTCTTTGTAGTAGAGATGAGGAGAGTTGGACAGGTTGATTTGTTCGGAGGAGGGCTAACAGCACTTGCTCCACAAAAATGTTTTGTCAGCTGACAACAGGAATTAGTTGCTGTGTGCATGGGAGCATTTAAAAGGATAAAACATGGGGAAATGGGCATGTATTGCAGAGATGCATTTTGTGTTTTTTTGCCCTGACATACACTAAGTCAAAATTTATTGTATATCCTAAATTACGTACACAGTTATCGCAGCACTGAAACAAAGTTCTTCCAATAGTTAAATGAAGCTGCAAGTGAAAGGCAATTTATGATTAGAATCCACTTACATTTCAAAGCTGTAACCAATTTATATTAATAATAAACAATTAACTTATGAGCTTTCGTAAGACCCCTTTTACACTGAGGCGTTTTTCAGGTGCTTTTGGGCTAAAAATAGCGCCTGTAAAGCGCCTGAAAAACGGCTCCCCTGCAGTCTCAGTGTGAAAGCCAGAGTGCTTTCACACTGAGGCGATGCGCTGGTAGGACATTAAAAAAACTCCTGCAAGCAGCATCTTTGGAGCAGTGAAGGAGAGGTGTATACACTGCTCTTCCAACTCTCCTGTCCATTGAAATGAATGGGCAGCGCCGCCTAACCGCCGGCAAAGCGCCACTGCAGCATTGCTTTGCGGGTCGTTTTAACCCTTTTTTGGCCGCTAGCAGTGGTTAAAAGCACTCTGCTAGCGGGCGAAACCTCCTCAAAAACTACGGTAAAGCACCGCTAAAAATAGCAGCGCTTCACCGCCAACGCCGCCCCGGACGCCCCAGTGAAAGCAGCCTAAATGCAAAATAATTACACGCAGGAGATTAATTTCAACATACCTCTGCCATACTGTTAGCAGGTACATCTTGATTTGTGGAACCATTGATAGCAGCTGATTCATCAGTGTCAATGAGATTTTCTGTGGGCACATTCTGTACTGGTTTCAGGTAAGCAATTTCATTCTGCTTGGAATCAAGTGATACGCAAACATCATATGAGAATGGAAAGGGTAAACTTGTATCACTGATCTCAGATGGACATCCTAGTGTAAACTGAGGATACAAATTTCTACTATATGTTTCAAAGGTTGTTGGAGTATTCGATTTTCTGCACTTAAAGATGATTGCAACAATGACCGTCAAAATGAATGTAAAAGAAATAAGAGCTATAGCAATTATTAGAAAGAATGATGCATTAGAGGAATTTTTTGAATTGTTGGGTTGCTGTTTGAACTCTGGAACAACTTGCTGAAAGCTTTCAGCTACAACCAAGTTCAAAGTGACTGTTGATGACAGAAATGGAATGCCATTGTCCTTCACTAACACCACAATTTTTTGCTTTAAAGAATCCTTGTCTGGAAGATCTCGTCCTATTCTGATTTCACCACTTTGTTGCCCAATGACAAACAATGATGATTCTGGTACTTGTAGAAAATGATACGAAAGCCAGGCATTGTGTCCAGAGTCAGCATCAACCGCAATCACCTTTGTCACCAAGTAACCTTTCTCAGCTGAGTAAGGAATAAATTCAAACATTGAGCCATCAGTATCTGGTGATGGGTAGAGAATCTTAGGAGCATTATCATTCTTATCTACGATACAAACTTTTACTGTGACATTACTGCATAAAGGGGGAGATCCATAATCCCTAGCCATCACCTGGAATTGAAATTCCCGTAACTGTTCATAGTCAAATGATCTCTGCGCATAAAGAACTCCTGTCACTGAGTTTATGGAGATGTATGATGGCACTGGAATGTCTTCTACTTTGCTGTTTAGAATACTGTACATAATTTTCCCATTGTCATCCTGATCTAGATCCGATGCATGAACTGTATAAAATAAAGTCCCTGGCTGATTATTTTCAGCAATATAAATATTGTAGTCCATCTTTTCAAAAACAGGAGAATTGTCATTCACATCCATAATCATCAACTCAATGGTTCTATTACTGGACAAAATAGGTGATCCCTTATCCACACAGTGGATTGTTATGTTATAGCCAGAATTTCTTTCTCGATCCATGTTTTCTGAAGTTACAAGTTTATAGTAACTACTAGATAATGGTAATAGTTTGAAAGGCATTGTGTTGTAGGGCTGACATATAACTTCACCATTCTTTCCAGCATCCAAATCCCGAATTTTAATTAAAGCTATGACAGTGCCAGGTAGCGAATCCTCTGGAATAGCTGAGGAGACAGATGTAACTGTAATTTCTGGAATATTGTCATTCATGTCAATCACCTGTATGGATATTTTGCAATGTGTGGCATGTCCACCACCATCTTTAGCTTCAACAGTAATTTCGTAAGAATCAGCAATTTCATAGTCCAAACTTCCTATTATCCTAATATCACCGGTTTGTGGATTCACGGAAAATATCCGGCTAGCGCTTTCGGAGATATGATTAAATGAATAGGTTATTTGAGCATTAGATCCCTCGTCTTCATCAGTTGCATTTAAGTCAATTACTAGAAAATCCACAGGTGCATTCTCTTGTAATCGTATGTGGTATGTATCTTGTGCAAAAGTAGGATAATTATCATTAACATCCTGAACATATATTTTAACTGTGACAGTACCAGATTTGGGAGGTTGTCCTCCATCATAAGCAGTCAAAATGAACTCATATAAACTTTGTTTTTCTCTATCTAGTGAGTTTTCTAAAACAATTTCTGGATATTTAATTCCATCTTTAGTAATCCTTTCTCCAAGACTGAAGTATTTATTAACAGTAAGAGTATAGCTTTGTACAGAATTAGTACTAAGATCTGGATCTTGAGCATTTCCTAAAGCAAACCGTGCGCCTGGTAAGGTAAATTCACTAATTTCTATGCTGAAATTGTTTTTGGAAAAGGTAGGCAGATTATCATTCACATCCTGGATTTCAATAGTGATGGTATAAAATGTCAGTGGATTTTCTATGACAGCTTCCAGGTTTAGAAAGCAGCTCTGTTTTGCACCGCACAATGTTTCTCTGTCAATCCTCTCTGAAACAAGTAAGTCCCCATTTTCAATATTCACCCTGAAATACTGTATTTTATCTTCAGCAACCACCTGGAATTTTGCTGCTAACTCTTTAACATTCAGCCCAAGATCTTTTGCCAAATTCCCAACTACAGTTCGTATTTTAAGTTCTTCAGGAATTGAATACTGTAACTGACCAACAATGACTTTAAATAGAAATAAAATAAAAGTAAACACTTGCCACACCATTTTCCCCTTTGTGCTTGTACCTTGTTATCAATCAAAGTGAGCAGGCAGATGTGTCGTCCTTTAATCACTCCATAAAGAAAAAGTTGCATCTGACAGATCCAAGATGTTGTGGCGTATCCTGAATTGCAGGATGCACAATGAAAATATTGCAGTATGTCCTTCTAAGCTGCAATTGTGAGACTAATTAACATTACTTGGATATATACTCCAAAAGAAAGAAAGAAAATATTATAGGCCAATAGTGACACCAAGAGGTTAAAGTCAGGTAATGCAGCTAAACGTCTTGTATTGAAAAGGATATATGAAGGGGTTTACAATTGTTTATTTGTGTTTGCTTGTCATTTGATGTTTATTAAAAGCCATAAAAAATAATAATAATAAAGGGTAAGTCAAAGGCCACTTGGTAAAGATTGTTGCTGGATATCCATCAAAAAAGGTTGGGATAAAATATCTATTTATGCATGTAATTGATTTTGCCTCTAGATGAACTCTTATATTTATTCATCATTTATTATTATTTTTTGCCTTTTAAAATGTATTTTATTAATGTAGAACACATGAAAATATATGTAGAAATATGACATTACAATATGTTTGCTGAGGTATACATGATATAAAAATACAAAAAAGGAAAAGGATAATCTTTGTTCAAAAATATTTTGGATTGCAATGTGAATGTAAGAAACTGTAATTTCTGATGTAAGATGAATAACTATTCTGGACCAGGTTTATTATTGCTGTAATGGTCCCTTTCCCTCCAGCCTCCTAAAAGACAGTGAAGCTGATTTACTATAGGAATAAAGACTGTCGGGCTAATAAAGGAATACACTGAATGTTTACGAGGAAGCAAAGAAAAACTTTTTTTATTTCACTTTCATATGACTATATGCATAAATACATAGATTCACTATATTTATGGTTATATGAGCATTTGCTTTTAATTACAGCAAAAATATATGATTTTTATGTATATATTTTTTTATCTTTAATGGCATAAGCATCAATATTTGCTCTCTTCTCTCTCTCTCTCTCTCTCTCTCTCTCTCTCTCTCTCTCTCTCTCTCTCTCTCTCTCTCTCTCTCTCTATATATATATATATATATATATATATATATATATATATAAAAAATATATATATATTTTTTATATATAACATTTTAAGTGTTTGGTATAATTTATAATGTTATGGAAAACACGTGCACGCAGCAAGGAAGGAAAAAAACGGTGATTGATTATAATTCAAGATGCTCAGACAAAATAAATAATTATGTAATGGCTTCCACAAGTATACAAACACTTCCCAAATTTTGGAACATTACCATCTTGGACTCCTACTGGGTGTCTCAATAAATTAGGTCAATACAGGTAACCTTTAACTTGGCATATACACTGCAGACTTTAGCCCGGATTAATCAATCTGCAATATCACTTAGAAATGCTAAATAGTACTTAAAGGCATGCTACAATCATATATGATAACATTGTTTGAGAGACGATGATAGCATGCCTAAAATACAACTGAAGTCAAAACTTTATTTTTAGGTTAGGATAGAATAGGGAAAAGTTACCAACCCTTTCAGGCTTTTTTTCTAATATCTGTGTCTGCTGGGTAGATTCACTCTCTCTCACACACGTTGGGAGTATTTCCTCTCACTCCCTGTTCTTTCTATGGGGCAGGAAGTGGAAGTAAACCTCACATGCTGCTGTGTGAAGGAAGTCACCATAAGTACTCATATCATTCTTTCAACTCACTCACAGCAGGCTGCCAGTATTCAAGCTTCCCTCAAAATCCTTTAGAAAGTATTGATTATGCAAACCCTATATGTTGTGTACAAAATAACATAAATGGTCAGTTCACCCAAATTGGATACTTCAATTGTTGGTATATTTCTAAGTGGAGTGTGACATCCCTAATGGTTTCTTATATCTTTCAAGACTCAATTTGTGACAATTTTGCAATTGTGTTTTTAGGCCTGGACACCTACCTACTAAGTAAAGTTTACTAGATTCAATCTGTTAGCACAAGAAACTTGAAAGATATGCTGGGCACACAGGATAGGTACAAGATACATTAAATTAGATACAATAAACCAATAAACCACATAAGAACCTGAAAAAAAAAAAAAAATCTTAGTGCTTACATAAAAATGCATATCAAGAGAAAGAAAATCTGGATGGCTGCACTCCCAGTAGTGAGATCCAAAAAAAAGCCTTATTCAATTAATCTGTATAAAGCACAGAGACGTACAACAATAACCCAGCTCACCTTTGGGCAGCATGAATGTGTGTTTGTGAATCCACCAATGCATATTAGTATTAGCAGGCAAGTTACTTTTTTTGGTCTGTGAATGAAAATAACTTATTACATATATAAGATTTAGTTTCACATACCTGAAAAACATTGTGTTTAGGCAAATTCTCTTGAGGTAAACTATTAACAGCTGTCGAATCTTCAGTGTCAATGAGATTGTCTGTGGGGACATTCTGCACTGGTCTCAGATAAGCAATTTCATTCTGCTTTGAGTCAAGAGTCACACACACATCATAGGAGAATGGAAAAGGTAAACTAGTATCGCTGATCTCAGAAGGACAGCCCACAGTGAACTGAGGATACACATTTCTATTATATGTTCCTAGGTTTGTTCCTAGATAGCTTGTTTTTCTGCATTTAAGAATAATTGTAACCATTACTGTCACAATAAATAGAACAGAAATCATAGCTATAGCTATCACCAGGTAGAATGTTGCATTTGATGAAATGTCTGACAAGTTGGGTTGTTTTTTTATCTCTGGCACAACTTGTTGAAAGCTCTCTGCCACAACCAAATTTAAAGTTGCCGTAGATGACAAGGCTGGGACTCCATTGTCCTTTACAAGAATTACAAGCTTTTGCCTTAAGGAGTCCACATCTGGAAGTTCTCGACCTATCCTGATTTCACCGTTTTGGCTTATAACAAATAATGAAGGTTCTGAAACATGCAGTAAATTATAAGAAAGCCAGGCATTGTGTCCAGAGTCAGCATCCACTGCAATTACTTTTGTCACTAGATAACCTTTCTCAGCAGAGTGGGGGATAAATTCAAATAAAGATGATCCTTCTGTTTCTGGTGATGGATACAGAATCTTAGGGGCATTATCATTCTTATCTATGATACATATTCTTATTGTAACATTACTGCTTAGAGGAGGGGATCCACTGTCCTTAGCCATCACTTGGAACTGAAATTCTCGTAACTGTTCATAGTCAAATGATCTTTGAGCATAAAGAATCCCTGTCATTGAGTTTATGGAAACATAGGATGACACTGGAATAGATTCTATGTTACTATTTATAATGCTGTAAGTGATTTTTCCATTCTCGTCACGATCAATGTCTAAAGCATTGACTTTGTGTACTGAGGTCCCCGGCTGATTATTTTCTGCAATATAGATGAGATAATTATTTTTTTCAAAAAGAGGGGGATTGTCATTCACATCGGAGATCATTAACTTAATTTGCTTATTGCTCGACATCGGAGGAGATCCGCTGTCAATACATTGAATTGTAATGTTGTACAAAGAATTTCTTTCTTGATCCATGTTTGATGCAGTAACAAGTTTATAGTAGCTACTTGATGATGGTATTAGTTGAAAAGGAAGTGTATTAGATATCTGGCATACAACTTCACCATTCTTTCCTGAATCCAAATCACGAACATTAATCAATGCTATCACTGTACCAGGTGGGGAATTCTCTGGAATTGTATCTGAGAGAGATGTGACTGTTATTTCTGGGACATTATCATTCACATCAATCACCTGTATAGATAATTTGCAATTTGTCACATGACCTCCACCATCTTTTGCTTCTACAGTCATTTCATAAGTGTCTGAACTTTCATAATCCACATTTCCGATGATTTCAACATCCCCATTTTTAGCACCAATACTAAATATTTGACGGGCAGTTTCAGGAATGTGGCTAAATGAATATGAAATTAGGGCATTTGTTCCTTCATCTTCATCAGTTGCATTCAGATGAGTTACTGTAAAGCCAACAGGCACATTCTCAGGTAGCCGTATGTTATAGGTATCTTGAGTAAACACAGGGAAGTTATCATTGGCATCTTGAACAACAATCTTCACTATAGCGGTCCCAGATTTCTGAGGCTTTCCGCCATCAAAAGCAGTTAAAATCAGCTCATAGAAACTTTGCTTTTCTCTGTCCAGAGACTTTTCTAGTATGATTTCTGGATATGTAATTCCATCCTTGGCAGTTCTTTCTCCAAGGCTAAAGTATTCAATACCACTCAGTGCATAGCTAGTTACAGCATTGAAACCTAAGTCAGGATCCTGTGCAATACCTAATGAAAACTGTGTTCCAGGACTTGCTGATTCACTGATGCCTATGTCAAAATATTTCTTAGAAAAAGTAGGAGAGTTGTCATTCACATCCTGGATTTCCACAGTAATTGTGTAAAAATTCAAGGGATTTTCTATAACAGCCTCCAAATTTATAAAGCAGGTCTGTTTTGTTCCGCATAATACCTCTCTGTCAATTCTTTCTGCAACAATCAAGTCTCCATTTTCAAGATTAACTCCAAAATATTGCTTTTTGGCTTGAGAAACTATTTGAAATTTTCTCATTGTTAGATCTTTAGCACTCAACCCAAGGTCCTTAGCCACATTCCCAACCACAGATCCCTTTTTCAATTCTTCAACTATAGAATATTGCAATTGACCAGAGCTATGTTCAAAGAAAAATGAAGTAAAATAAAATACTTGCCATATAAAAATCATCCTGGTGCTTCTGTTTCTTTCTGTATTCTGCATTGTGATAAGTAGCTATAGCTTCTGTTCCTTCACAGAATAAAATATCCAAAGTATTGTAAATATGGCAACAGAAAGCAAAATGGAAACAAATTGCAGTTTTCCTTAGTATCTGCATTGAGGCTGGATCCAGTTTCTACATTTTAACAGAGTACAAAACATTGTACAGTCTAGTAGTGACACCAAGAGTTCAAGAATAGGTATTACAACACAACTGGTAAAGACATTTGAAATACTGGGACATAAAAGCATATGTGTATATATACATGCTGTACTGTAATTCTTTTTTTTCTTACAAGTTTCTAAAATATGAAAAAAATCACATGCAAAATGTGTATACATAATAATCTTTAAGTTGATTATTACATTTCTCTTTTCTTGATACATCTATTTTGGTAAATTCTAAACAATTATAAAGGTATCTTTAGTACATGCCTGAATCCTTTTGTTCTAAACCTTATACCCTCTTGTTTACAATTATATTGCCATATTTCTATGGTAACATTTGAGGTTGGTTTACTGTTGTTCACAGTCAAGTCTATATTTTTTTCAGTGAACCAGGTTGAGTCTAATACTTACTTAAAAATATCTCCTTTAACCTCACTACCTGAAGAAAACACATGTGTACTGTTGTGTCATACCACTGGACAATCATTTTTAATTTTTATTTTGAATATATGTAAACCCTTTGGTATTGGTAATTTAGAAGTGGACCAATGCACACCCTTGTAAGGATATTGATAGGATATAGGTGCAATCCATGAAAAAGTTTGTAGAATGTGAAACAGGTAGTAGGTGCACTCAACAGGACTTGCAACAAAAGGAATTTCCAAAGTGGTTTTAATAATGGCAACATTTTGGCAGGGCACAGCTCACTTTTCTCAAGGGAAATTTGTCTTGAGAGAGGTGGGCTATGCCCCGCTGAAACTTTTACAATAATAAAACTTTAAAATAAATGAGAAACCAGGCCTATTTCCAAACAAACAAGCGTCTTTGGAATAGTGAAATAGATTGTGTCAATCAGCCATAATGATTGCAACAGCTGCTGTTTAAAAATAAACTCTTTTTTTGAAAAAAAGATAGTCAAAATTAAATTAAAGCAAAAAAAGTGCAATAGACTCAGGCAGCGCTTATACATATGATTATTCACATAACATGAGCAATCTATTCAACATATGTCCATTCTATGTAGTCCGTACAAAATATATAAATGGAGTTTGTCATTAACTGCTGCAGAGAAAAGACAGTCCTTTAAAATCACTTAAGATTAAATTTGCTGTCACCGAAAGATAGCACAGAGAGAAGAGAGGGGGTGTGCAAAGGGACCCCCTCTTGAAAAAACTCTTACCAGACAAAAGCTTAAAGCAGGGGTCCACCTACCTATCGTTTTTTTTTTTTTTAGTTCATTCACAAACTTTTCTTCTCAGCATTACATACTCACATATTGTGTGTAATATGTCCGCCTGTGTCAGATTTCGTCGGAAAGAATAACTTATATTATTCACTGCAGGCAGTTTCCATCTTCATTGTGGGCATTTGAAGCCCACAAGCATTTATTTCCTGGATGTGGTGAATGCTGTGCTCCCAGCATTTACTGCTCGTTCCCGCACATGCTCAGTGGCATCCTGGGAAGCCTGAGACTAGCTCCCAGGATTCTGTGCGGAGTCTGGGAGAAGCTAGAAACACGCCTACTCCCACGGGAGAAGAACCAGGAAGTGCAAAAAAGAAAATAAAAATAAAAGGTAATTACGGCAATTTAAATTTTTTTAAATGGCATGTCAGCATCTAGGCAAGGTAGAGAATACATACAGATATTGTTCAAAATTTGGGTGGAACCCTGCTTTAATCTTTGCATGTAAATCTCAAAGCAGTGGAACGTCTCCACGGGTGTATTTTTTCCCTGTTCAATTTGTGCCAGCCACTCTAATTGCTCAGTTAGTCAAGTGAAGAAAAGAGGGATCGGACATAGCGTAATCTTGTTTTAAACAACTTTTAATACCATTAAAAAACAAACCCCCTTCACGATGTACACTTACAAGAAATCACATATATCACAGCGGTGTTCACAAAATGTCATCAGCTAACATCAGGTATCGTACAGCATCTCCTACCACTCTCGGCTTGTGTGACCTGCGGGGATTCGTTCTGTGTTTCTGGGCTTGCTGACGTAACTACGCTCGTCGTATGGCTCCACCCTGATGCATTTCATCATTCACGACATCATCTGAGGGTGGAGCCATATGGCACGCTCTCTCTTTTATGCATCCGAGATCAGCTCCTAATTTTTAACCATTTGGCTGCACAAGTCTCCTCATCCAGCTTCACGGTGGCATGATCACAGACTCTATGGAGCTGATCACTGACTCAGCCGTGGAGGTTAAAGCTTACACTATGCAATGCTGTGCAGCTCCCCTACACGCGCCAATATCAGTCAATCTGATCCAATCTGCAGGCAGCATTGTACTATACATCTTACAAAAGACATATAGTTGCATATAGTTATAATCCAGTTAAAACGCAAATCATACAATCTCCTACAAGTATGGGATAGCAAGTTCCTTTGTGTTCATACTTCCAAAAGGATTATTATTATTCTTACATAAAAATCGGCTTTTTGTTAAAATCCCGCCTAAATAGTACACGGTTACTGATAGTCGGCAAATCTATATATAAAAAAATCTAATAAATAAATAAAACATACTTTATGCATAAACTGAACATAATTAGAACTTCCCATTCAGTATATCATTTTACATAATATAGGTACTAAAATGAATATGGTCCTCATTATGTAATCTCCCATACGGAATGGTGGGAGAATGATTCTGTGAAAAACATCTCAATCCCATCAAACCAGAATAAATATCAATAAAATTGCTATCAACAAAAAATAGCTAATTATAAAAAATTCCATTAGGATCACTCAATGAGTGATGTTAAAACGTTAAAAATGAATACCCACAAAGATCTACAAGAACAGGCATTAGGGAATAAACTTACAAAAGGTGGGATGGGTGAATTGTCTAAAACCTCAACCCATCACCTACTTTTATGACTTTACACTAATCTCATCTGAGAATTGAATATATAAAACATAGAATAAAATAACATAAAAAGGTAAACTGATATTGCAAAAGTGAGACCCAAACAGATTTTCATTACCTTAATAGTTACTAATAAAACAATTGACGTCCAGTTCTACATTTAAGCCACCGGGCGTCAATGTGTTCATCAAATATATCCAACAAGACTCTCTCTTGGATATTTCTTGCACCAGATTTGACCCTCTCTGGTTGGGGTGAATCCTATCAATACCCCAAATTTTTAAACTGGAGGGGTCCTGGTTATGGTGTTTTTTAAAGTGCAAAGAGACCCCATGGTACTTAAACCCAATCTCTATGTTGTGAATGTGTTCTGAAATGCATTTTTTAAGCATCTTTTTCGTGCGACCTACATACATTAAGTCGCATGGGCACTGCAAAACGTAAACAACATGTGTGGTGCTGCAAGTTATGAATTTCTTAATCCTGAAACTCATATTACTGCCTGTCGAGATGAACTCAGTCATGCCTCTAATTGGTTGGCTGACCTTAGCACACATTTGGCACCTTCTACAGGCAAAAAAAACCTGCACGGTCCCAAAACATCACCAGTCTTACTGGTGGATCTAGGACCTTCTTAACGACCATATCTCCAAAATTGGAAACCTTCCTATTTATGAAAGAAGGATTTTTGGAAGAGATTGATTAAGCACTTTGTCCATACAAAGTATGTGCCAATGTCGTCTAAAAATCCTCTCTATTTCCTTATATTGTACATGAAAATTAGAGATGAATACCCATTCATGTTTAGAGTTCCTCTCCTGTGGTCTGTCTTCCAAGCATGACTCTCGTGGGATATTGCTAACAGTCGTGATAATCTTATTCCAATTAAGCTCATTATATCCCTTTTACATGAATTGTTTTTAAATTATTTTGGATTGTGATTGAAAGTCAGCATCCAATGTACAGTTTCTCCTAATTCTCATTACTTGGCTTCTTGGAATGTTTTTTTAGCCAGTGTGGATGATGACCACTAGTGAGAGGGAGAAAACTGTTTCTGTCCGTTGGTTTAAAATAGACAGTAGTGGTTAAACTACCTCCTTGTCTGACAATATTCACATCCAAAAAATGTTTTCTTTAAAAATGTTTTCAATAAAGAAAAAATGTTTTCTTTATTGAACTCATGATCCAGCACAATATTATTTTTGTTGGAATTAAGTTCAATCATAAACTCATGCAGTGAACTTTCAGTGCCCTCCCATATAAACAGGAGTTCATCAATATACCTCCTGTAAAAGAGAAGATGATTTCTCTGTTTTGAAAAGACCGACTTGTCCTTCCACTCTCCCATAAAAAGGTTTACTAAGCTGGGGGCAAACTTGGCCCCCATAGCAACGCCCCTCTTTTGTGAGTAGAACTGGTGATCATACCAAAAATAGTTATGAGTCAGCCAAAAGTCAAGTGCCTGTCTCAAAAAGACTTTTTGCTCAAATGGGGTATCGTCTCTTTGGCATAGTGCCCAGTTCAGCGCCAATAAGGCGTTGTCGTATTGGATTATGCTATACAATAAAGAGATGTCTGCTGTCACCGGATAAACTTCATGTTTATCTGATAAATCTATTTGACTGATGACTAAAAGATTCTTTGTATCCTTTAAATAGGCCTTCGTTCGTAAGACACTTGCCTGTAAAAAGGTATAAAAAAAAAAGGTATCAAGATACCGTCCCAGTCTAGCAGTTACCGATCCAATGTTATTTACAATTGGACGTGCTGGTGGAGTTGTCGGATTTTTGTGCACCTTTGGCAAGGTATAGATGGTTGGAACTCTACAATAGCTAGGCACCAGAATAATAAAACCATGTTGGAAATTCCTCCTGTTGCAAATCTCATTGAGTGCACCTGCTGCCTGTTTCATATTCTGTTAACCCTTTGTTGATATTTTACATATTTTACACATGATTTTGTGTAGCCATTTCGTTTTTATATCACTTTATTTACTTACTCTATATGTGATGCCAAGTTCAACCAAATTATGTCATACTTAAAAGGTATTTACTTTCTTCATTTAAATCTTTATGGTTTAGTTTGGGAGACTGTGTAAGCATTAGTATAATATAATCAAATCAAATGAATGCTGTAATAAAAAAAGTCCTGCATTTCCTGCATTTAGTAAGTGTTTATTTACTAAAGGAGTATGGAATTTTTACTGTAGGGAAGCTATGTTCAACTTGAGCATCTGATTATGTGCAAGAGAAATACAACATGATTTTATTTAATGAGCAAATTAAACATTCACTCTGCAAAGTGCACAATTTATATTCCTTTTGTAAATTAACCCCAGAGGACTGAGATAAATTGTCAAAAAATACAATGTGCACAATACACAATCATTTGCAAAATAGTTGCAACATATTTTACACATGATTTTATAACAGCTTCAAAATCTAAATATGGAATTTAAAGGAGTTTTCCTAATTAATAATTTAATTAAGTTAGAAAACAAATTGACTCCAAAAGATCATCACAGTTAAAAGAAGAAAAAATTGTCAGGAAAAGTAACTCGACAATTGTGAAATATTAAAAAAAAAAAACCTAACCGATGTCAACCAACCAATTAAAAAAAACACAATCATATTTAATTCCACAATACACTTAGGGGGAATATTTATAAAGTTGTGAATCTGACATCACCAGGTATTTAGTGCAGGTGAATCTTCTTGGGTGTTTTAAATAACAGTGATTAACTGACATTGAACGTTTGGTAAAAGCCATATTCACTGCTTTACGAATATGCCCCAAGGGTTATACTTATAAAGCAATTAATGTGATATTCCCCAAACATTTAACTGCAGGTTTCTCTTCCTGGTCAGGTGTTTTCAAATACAGTGACTGATTCACCTGCAGTGAATGTTTGTAGAATGTCACATTTACCGCTTCATTAGTGTGCCCCTAAATGCTACCTTCTAACAACCCATAATTGAAAATCTAAATCCCAGTTCTACTAATTGTGCACTATTCTAAAAAAAAAATCAGAACCACATAAAATTACTGTATATACTCGAGTATAAGTCGTTCCGAGTATAAGTCGAGGCCCTAATTTACTACAAAAAAGATGGGAAAAACTTATTGACCCGAGTATAAGACGAGGGTGAGAAATGCACAGCTACTGTAAGTGGAAAAGAGGGTCAACAATGCCCATTTGCAGCATCACTGTGCCCATTTGCATGCCTCACTGTGCCCATTTGCAGCCATAGGTCCCCTGAACTTCAAACTCGGTAGTTAAGGGTTCCTAGATACCCCCTAGCTGCAGCCAAAATTTGGGGTCTCTGAACCCAAAGGGTCCTGAAATGACATTGCTGCAGATGGACACAGTTGACCGAATTTGGGGCCCCGTATCTCGGGGCCAATTAGTGCTAGGAACCCCAAATTTGGTGTGCAAACCCAGCGGAACTAGCACCATAAAATTTCCAAAGCTGGGGTTTCTAGCACCAAGTGGCCTCAAGATACAGGGCCCCAAAAATCAGTTCAGAAAATGTCAAGCACTTTTCTGCAGCATAGAATGACATTTTTCGAACCGGTTTTGGGGCCCCGTATCTCAGGGCCACTTGGTGCTAGGAACCCCAGCTTTGGATATGTTATGGTACCAGTTCCACTGGGTTTTCACACTAAATTTGGGGTTCCTAGCACCAAGTGGCCCTGAGATATGGGGCCCCAAAATCGGTTCAGAAAATGTCAAGCACTTTTCTTCAGCAGAGAATGACATTTTCCGAACCGATTTTGGGGCCCCGTATCTCGGGCCACTTAGAGCTAGGAACTTCATCTTTGAATATGTTGTGGTACCAGTTCCGCTGGGTTTGTACACCAAATTTGCACCAAGTGGCCCTGAGATACGGGGCCCCAAAGTCGGTTCGGAAAATGAAATTTTTTGCTGCAGAAAAGTGCTTGACTCCTGTATAAGTCTAGGGGGGCACTTTCAGCACAAAAAAATGTGCTGAAAAATTTGACTTATACTCGAGTATATACGGTATATGGATTTTGACATGCATGTATTTGGGCTAATACTTTTTTTTATTTTTGCTTATTTTTATTTTTCATTTTTATTTTCATTTGCTTCTGTTCAAGGTGTTGATTGCATCTCACAGGGCATACATGCACTGGGTTTTTTAACCAAGATACAAAGGATAGCCGTTTTGAAATTGTAAATATTTTTATCCTCATTTGGAGTGTATAATATCCCCACAGTAAATTCAGATACAACCATCAAATAATTAAATGTAAAGACTTACAATAGGTGAACATCATCCCTATCCAATGAACTCTTACAGACAACTGCCAAGCCACTTGTAACACTGATGAACAGTGACTTTATTTGTATGCACCAAAACCTTAAAGCCAAGCTGTCAGAACAAAAGTTGAGTGTGTGGGAAAAAAAACAAAAAACAAAACAAAAGAAAAACAAAAGAAAAAAAACACAATTATGTACAGAGGGGCAGACCATAGAGATCTGCATGAAGTTCAGTCACAAACAGTACAAAAATTACTCACAATAAACTCAGAAAAAATTAACACAGAACAAGAATGTACACAAAAAATTAAAATGTGAAAAAAATTAAATACATAGGTTTGCATTTCTTGACAAGAAACACTCCACATAAACCTAATCATACTGCTGTAACTACAATAAATACTTAAGTGCATTTTTTTCAAAATGGATGAGTATACTAGTTTTGATTAAAAAAAAATAATAATACTAATAAAATAAATGAAAATGTATGTAAACTTAAATTTAACAAAAAGATAAATATATTTCTGATATGATTTAAAGTCATAGGAATACATATTTACATATGTGGAGATATTTTTTCAGATTTCTTTTAAATTATAAATAAACATATAATGTATCACAAAAACTGCTTTCAAAACTGATTGGCCTGTGTGTTAATTCTCACGCAGACACAAAACAAAAGGTTTGTATTGGGACGTTTTTATGGTGTGATCACACAATATTTCATATTTCATAGAAGAAACAGAGGATGTCCAAATATTATATACATCAAAACAGTCATAAAACACAGACACATCGCTCAAGACTGCTCAGCACACAAACAGCTGCATGTTCTGCCCCCACCAGGTAGGACCAGAAAAGCGTTTGAAGGCATGGGAACTCACTTCCACTCATGGAAAATTGGAAAACACAGAAAACCGAAATACACGAAAATTAAAAGGAACAAAAACAAAAAATATATATGATATATAGTAGCAGGTAACTGCTAAGGTTAATACACTATCCTAATGGTTACTTTTGCAGCTGTGCTACACATTTCAGAAGAGATAAAACTAAGCACTGGGTTTGGTACTGGTGGGTCACTTTGAAACTCTGAGCAGCAATCTGTTCTTCAAAGGCTTCAGACTCACATTTCTCATGTCAAAAAAACAGCATCTTACAAGTTTACAAGAAGTCTTTAATGTTAACATCTGCTAAGGGATCCTTTGATGGGTTTTTTTTCGGGCTCTGTGAAGCAGGGGTCAGACTTGGAGATAGCGGAGCACCAGGAATAGAAGCTCCAGAAAATTACGGCCTAATCATAGGCTGGCCATACATCATTGGCTGTTGGGGCATCATTGGTACCCCTTCCCCTGATAAAGCTAGAGCAAACCCAGATCTGTTGCTGCTGCCTGTGCGCTGGGAGCAGTTGTTGCTGATGAGGGTCCCCCACTTCCTGGAGTAACAGGTCCTTGCATAGTAGCTACCTTTGGTTGCCAGTTGGCACAACTCGTGAGTTTCTTTTCTCCTGCATTCCACTGAAGATCTTCCTTTTTTAGCAGAGGGGCCAGAAATTCCAAGATTACCAACTAAGCTTGCAAGAGAAAAATCAAGGTCACTACCGAGACCTTTGTTGGAGCCACTGATATTATTTCCTGATGTCTTTTTGACGCATGAACCTTTGAAGAGTGGCTCTTTAAAAACTCTGTATATACTGTATATATACCTCAGAGCAAACTTCACCAGTTAGTATTAATTAAGCAGCATTCAGCTATGAAAGCAGAGCTCTGAACCCCTTCCACATAATTGAATTTCTGGCCTATAGAGAAGCATGCATTGCATGGACACATTGCTAGAGATCCAGCTTTACAAATGGCTGCTAATATTTCCATGACAAGGCAATCTGAGTTAAGCAATATCAGCTGTTGCTCAACAATTGCATTAATGTGAATACAATTTGAAGCAATAAATGTAGTTCCATGCTCAATGGCGACCCTAGGGGGGGCAGAGGGGGCCCTGACCCCCCCAACATTATGCTGGGCCCCACCATGTGCCCCCCCCAAAAATTTTTATTTTTATTTTTTACAAAAAGGCAATTTCTTTTTGTTTGTATTCATATCGGATGTGCCGCATCTTACTCGGGCCACCGCTGGGGTAACACAGTCTCTATTGAGAGGGAGAACGTCCCCAGTCAGCTCCTGCAGGTGATTCCTCCCCCTCCCTCTGCTCGCTGACACTGCATAATGCAAGCGCTCACACAACCACGGCCGCCCGATCTGCTCCTTCCCCTACATCCTCATTGGCAGGGAGAAGAGCGAGTTGCAGGAAGGACTCCACCAGGACTCTCAGTTACTGAAAAAACAGACTGATTTCTCCCATCCTTAGAACAAGAGAACCAGCCTGTAAATTCTAAGAGATGCCAGACCAGAGCTGTCAATAGCAGGGGAAGGACAGCAAGAGGAGGCTGGGGAACCCCACAGTGGCAAAACACCAGGGCCTGGTGGCAAGACAACCTTTGCAACCCTGATAGTTCTCCCACTGCTTTGGACCCTTATATTTTCTTTTTTTTTTTTGTATTGATTTTGTTGCAAAAGTTTTCCCTTATATTTTCTTGGTATGCTGGTGACATATATCTCTTGTGCTCTGTCAACCTGGGGGGGGGGCCCGATACAGTAGGAAGGGAGCTCACTGCAGAACATGTGAAAGGGCCATTGTGGGATCGTAGTAAAGGGGTAAAGGGCCCCAGGATAGATAAAATATATAGATCTATCTATCTATCTATCTATCTATCTATCTATCTATCTATCTATCTATCTATCTATCTATCTATCTATCTATCTATCTATCTATCTATCTATCTATTTGCATTTTATATTGCCCCCCTATTTTTGTCCCTGTCCCCCCATGTGCCCCCCCTAAATATGAAAGCTGGAGACGCCACTGTCCGTGTTTGACATTCATTAGTCTTGAAGCTATCTTCTTTTTAGATTAGGCATCATGTTGTATGCACTAATAATTTGAAATAAAGTTGGGCCAAACACCCCCCTGGTTCGGTTCGCGCAAGGACTCTCGAACATCGCAAAAGTTCAGACCCGAACTTCGAACCCTATTAAAGTCTATTGCACCCTAACATCAAAAATCAAAAGTGCTCATTTTGAAGGCTTATATGCAAGTTATTAGCCATAAAAAGGGTATGGGGGCCCAGGTACTGCCCTGGGGGACATGTATCAATGGTGGCACCGCACCACACCAAATGCCCCTAAGCACCCCTCCATGTTAAAAGCATGTGGACTAGTATGGTTCAGGAGGGGGGCTGCTCGCTCCTCCCCCCTTTCCTGGCCTGCCAGGCTGCATGCTGGGATAAGGGTCTGGTATAGATTTTGGGGGGCCATGCCATTTTAAAAAATTTTTGTTGTGGGGTTCCCCTTAAAATCCATGCCAGACCCAAAGGGCATAGTATGGATTGGGTGGGACTCCCACGCCATTTTCTTTAACATTTTTAACATTTTTCCACTGCCGGCAATGTTTTTTTTTTCATTCAGCTGTCAGCAGGGAAGCCGTTGACAGCTGATGACTCATCTGTTGTTAAGGACTCCACAGCCGGCTTCCCAGCCTGCTCCTTAGCAACCAGCGATTCACTGTGCCCTGATTGGGACTTAGAATGCACTGTGCAGGCAAAGTTCAGGCCCAACTTTTGCTCGGCTCGAACTGTTCGCCCAACTCTACTTTGAAACACATATTATAAATTATCATACCATGTGTTTATAATGTTAACTGTACAAAACACGGTTGGATAATCAAAAAAATAGGTGTTTAAAGTAAAACTTTACACTTTTTACAAACAAACAAAACAGTAGCATCAAAGTTAATTCTTTGCATTGCAAGGATTAGCAAACCTTATTGCAGCCTCTAATCTTTTTGGGTTCTGCTTACACGGATATATAGGCCATTATTGATATTACCATCATAGTGCTAAGTGGGAGGATCTGTCTGCTGTAATAAAATTAACATTCCATATGTTGGAAAATTAGAAAAACTTCAAGGAAAATATGAATGCATGAGCATGTGTTCGTTCTGGCTGTAATTTTTCTATTACATTATTCCCCATTATCATTAGCTCATTCTAGTGGCCAAAATGTGGTATATTTCCTTATTGAGGTATTTCAGAAAACAATACCGCAATTGGGCACTAAGATGAATATTGGAATTACTCTATTAGGGAAATTATGGTCCGAATTCATGTAGCATGCATGAAAGTGTGTGACGTTCTTCCACAAAAAGTTTTGTAAACATGCCCCATAGTGTTCACAATGCCCATAGTGTGAATACTTTAGTTGCCAGCTTGCAAAATTTTTATTTCAAGTAGAAAATCTTAGAAATAAAAATGTAATTTTAACATTAAGTTATATAATGACTTTTGTAGTAATTATATCAATTATATTTCATTTTTGTTGTGAAAGTGAAGTTTTCATTTTAGCAAAAATTTGAATAAAAACTAACAAAGCATTTGTGGTTTGTAAATTTCAAAGCATTCTATGGTATCATGGCAGCTTTTTTTGGTCCTCCTCTAAATAGTTTAAGGTAAAAAAATACTCATGTACTCATCTTCAACATTTGCTTTGGCCTTTGCTTATTCAAAAATGTTATTGCACACAGCACATACACAATGGGGTTGATTAACTAAAATTGGAGAGTGCAAAATCTTGTGCAGCTCTGCATAGAAACCAATAAGCATCCAGTTTTTTTGTCAAAGCTTAATTGAACAAGCTGAGGTTAGCAGCTAATTGGCTGTCATACACATCTGCACCAGATTTTGCGCTCTCCAGTTTTCGTAAATCGAGCCAAATATGTATTTCAAAAGTGCATTTTTTCAGCCATTATAAATAACGTTACAACAAAGTTTGATAATGGATCCACAAATATTTGTTGTCTTCAAGTACTGCACAATAATTAAAGAGATAAAAGGGACCTTTATAATTACACCTTGTGCAAAGTTGACACAAAGATAACATCCAGCATAGAAAGCAGCCACTATCCAAGAGCTAAAGAATATGCTAATTCCAGAGCAGTAAAAACCATAAATAGCCCAATAGCACAATATAAGTCTCACCTCATCTAATTATAAAAGGCTGTCATAGCGACTATTTTGGTTTTGTTTAACTTTGATTCAACACATAAAAACAAAAAAAAACTTACATTTTGAGGAAATCAATTTTAATATAAGTGCATATATCAGTCTTTATGAAAATATTCTTAATTATAATAGAAAAAAAACAAGAAACTTTAATTTTCCTGGACAACCTGCAAACTTGTTCTGCTTATTGTATAAATATCAAAAAATATTATTACAATAAAGGCAAAAAAAGTAATAACAAAATAATGTTCAGATGCTCGCGTTCAGTTTTTCTTAATCATTTCACAAGTTTTTCCTAATTCTATTAAATACTTTTTTTACTCCTCTCCTTTCCTTATAGAAAATGTTTGTGAGCAGGCATCATGACATATAATAATGTGTTTGAAAAGTATTTAACCTCTCGTCTTGCACAGCTCCTGAGCATCCCTTCAGAAATAGCAACCAAGCAATGAGGGATTCTAATGTTACATACTGTTGACCATTAATCAACACAGCTAGAAGATAATTCCATGTTTAAGGTAAAAAGTATAGTATGTATTTGCAAGGAAATGTTGTAAATATGTGCAAAATCTGCTTTGAATATGGAAATGTGTTTCTCTGCAAACTCAACAACCACGAAAATTAGTATATATGTGACATATAACTAAAGTAGTCATGGAGCTTGCTTCTAAAAAAAATCCCACAGGGCCTAGCATATGAAGTCTTTTGATAACTGTTTCCACCATAAGACTTCTTGTAAATTCTTTGGAAACCATCAGAGGATACTGTTTGTTGAGGCTTACAAAATCACACAATAAATTAGTTGACCTTAAAATTCAAACAACAGTGCCATGCAGTATTCAATAATATAAAGCTGCAAGGGGGCGCATGCGCGGCGCGATGCGGGAAGGACGCGAGTAACCACAGCTCCGTCTGACCCGGCCAGAGCGGGCTGAACAACCAGAGCCAGACAAACACTACGCCGCCGAAAATACTCCACACCCCTCGGGGAACCCTCCGTGCATGCCGGTAAGAAGAACCGGGCATTTTTGCCGTTCACAACACCACTTAACCCACTATCTTCTGAACGCTGCAGGCAAGCAGGCCAGGAAGATGTCCCAAGATGGCGCCGACACACACCCGGCTGCAAAGAAACAGCTATCTAATCCATCCATCCACCCTCTCAACAATGGGAACTGTGAGTACTCATCCCCATTATCTAAAGCTGATTTGGATGCCAGCCTTACCACAATCTTTGATAAGCTGGTAAATAAAATAGAGAGTGAAGTGCATAAAGCCACTACGGCCCTATCTCAGGAAATAGCCAATATAGGAAATCGCACTGACATATTAGAAACCAAACACGATGAACTTTCATTTGCTCATAACGATTTAAGAAAGGTCTATGAATCTTTGGCAGATAGCTTTGCCTTTATGCAAGCACAAGTGGAAGATTTGGATAATAGGAATAGACGCCACAATATCAGACCGCGAGGTGTCCCTGAAACAGTCACTGATCTGATACAAGCAGTTTCCAAGATCTTCCATAATCTTCTCCCTGACAAACCAATGTCAGCATTTACATGTGAACGTATACACAGAGCCCTTCGCCCCAAACCCCCTCCTGACAAACCACCTAGAGATATTATCATGTGCATGAAGGATTTTCTCATCAAAGAGGAAATTATGCGTGCTTCCAGAACCTCCCCAAACATTGCTTTTGAGGGCAACAGGTTACAAATCTACCCTGACATCTCCCCAGCCACTCTGGATAGAAGACGCAGAATGAAGGAAGTCACAAACATCCTACAAACAGCTTGTATAAGATACAGACGGGGATTTCCTTTCAAGCTTACAATCCCACATAATGGCTCTACATACATCGTGTATAATGTAATTGAAGGCAAAGAACTGCTAGTCAAATTGGGCCTACTTGATCCAGAACCACCGAACAGATTTCCATCCACTCCAAGACCCTCCCCTATCTGGTCGACTCCATCCTCCAGACACAATACAGCTGAACAGAGAAGATGGCGTCAACCTTTCCAGAACCAAGCCACCTGATCACCTTAATCATTTGACGTTCCTTTCCACACAAGGCTCCATTTGTTTTGATATCCTTTAAGGATTGAATTTTGGTTCTTCTTTACTATTCCCTATTTGAATGGATCATTTTGAGCACAGTTCTACTCATCATTCTGCTAACATTTGAACTTCCCCCACATTTGGAACTTGGACATCATCGAGATCCCTAAAAATTGAATGGAGGAACAAACTTTCCACAACTCTATCTCAAACCTTCTCCTTCCCCTACTCCTTCCTTTTCCCTCCTCCCTTCCTTTCCTCCCATCCCCCCTCCCATCACCCAATTTTGCCTCTCCCCCCCCCCCTTTTTTTTTTATCACCAAATGGTATATATGTAGCTAAAGTGAGTTTTTAATAGTGCTTAAGATGGTAAAGCTTAAATGGGTGAACGTGGGGTCTGTTAGAAATGAGATATAATCTCCTTGTCTTTCAACCCCCAAAGATAGAGGGTATCTACCTATGCTGTTACATTTACCCCTCTGGCTGGTATTTAATTGTTTTTGTTCCAACTTTTTCAAATAGCCTGCTAAGTCCGTCGTCGCCGGATTGTCTCCCCACCTGCCCATGCGGTTAACTGCGGCATCCTTAATTTGGAGGATGGCGCACTTGATGGCATTCGCAGGATCAGGACACGTTTGTCCTCCGGTTTCAAGTTTAAAATTTTGTGACAAGATATTTCTTGTCCCTTTGTTTTTGTTATTTTTTATTACAGTATTTACCAATTTCGCATTTATGGTCGATACTTTTTTTAGATTAAAAAATGGAAGTTACAGTAACACTGTTCAATCTCATCTAATGATCCAATGTTATGTACTTTTTGGTTTCAATTACTCATGTTTTAAATTTGGTATACACTTGACTATAATTTCTCTAACAATACGGTATAAGGTGTCACTCATATTTCGAGTGCTAAGCTTTAACCTTTCCTTACACTCTCATATGCTTTTCATTTATATTCCACTATGTGTAATTAGTATTGTCTTTTTTCATAAGCAGACCCCCATACAAATTACCAATGGTACTTAAAGTAATATCTCATAATGTTCATGGCTTCAATACACCCCACAAAAGGAAAAAGGCCTTCCAACACTACAAAATTGGCGCAGATATTATCCTATTACAGGAAACATATTTCTCTTCCTCTAGACACCCAAATTATTTTGACAAAACATACAACCAATTTTATTATACTACATACCACAATAAAACTCGCGGAGTTGCTATCTTTATATGTAACACTATTATTTTTGACTCACAACATATTTATAAAGATCCAGATAGCCGCTATATCATTATAAAAGGTCAGATAAATAACAAAGAAATCACTATTGCATCAATTTACGCACCTAATGATTCCCATTCTTCCTTTTTCCAGAGTTTTTTTGAATCCCTAGAAAAACTTAGCTCTCCCCATCTGATTGTAGGTGGTGATTTTAATCTAACAGCACACCCAGCTCTAGACAGAAGCAAAATCTCCCCATCCACCAAAGCTTTCCCTAAATCTTTAAACTGATCCCTTAATAAATTTCAACGTATTGACTCCTGGAGGGCGCATAACATAGGTGCAAAAGTTTACACACATTACTCACACCCCCATGATGTCTACGCTTGACTAGATTACATTTACTGCACGCCTATTCTATTAGCCAACTCCTCCAAAGCTATAATACACCCATGCCCCTGGTCAGACCATGACATTACATTTTTTGAAACTTCACACGTAGGTCTCAAACTCTCCCCCTACAATTGGAGATTAAATGATACAATCCTAACAGATGCCTCATTGACACAGGCCATTACAACACAAATTGAGAATTATTTTTCTGACAACGTCAATGACGAAACTCCTCCCACTATGATTTGGGTGGCACATAAAACAGTTTTAAGAGGCCATTTAATTAGCCTCGCTGCAAACAGAAACAGACAGAGACTCACAGACATCAAATGCCTTACCAAAGAACTTAATGACTTATACCATAAACTACAAGTAACCCCTACATCAGAAATTACCAAACAAATACAGGACAAGCGTAAAGCTTTGGATGTTATTCTTTCAGCAAACACAGAGAAATCATTAAGATTTTCCAAGGCTAAATTCCTACTACATAGCAACTCTCCCTCATCTATGTTTGCCAAAAAACTTAATCATGAACACAAACCCCCACACACTTATAAACTCAGGGACCCCAGGGGTAATATGATCACACACCCTCAAGAAGTACTTAAAATATTCTCCACATTTTATAAAGACCTCCTCTCAAGCCCTCAACCTCCTACAGACCAATCATCTAGGCTGTGGATAGATGACATCCGACTACCCTCTCTCACCCCACAACAAATAGATTAGTTGAACGCCCCCTGTACAGAATTGGAACTGACCCGAATTATAAAAACCCTTAAAACCTCCACAGCCCCAGGCCCAGATGGTTTTTCATCTTCATATTATAAAAAATATGAGTAAGAGAGAGCTACAATAGATATGCCCTGATGCATAGACCCCAGTCTGCAGGAGGTTTGGGTCTTCCCAACATTTGGTTATATTACCTTGCTGCTAGACTAACCCAGCTTTCCCAATGGTTCACCCCTACACACGAGACCCCGTGGAAAAAATTTGAAATCACCTCTATTAAACCACTGTACCTACAAGGAATATTATGGTCTAACATTACATCATATAGTAAACTTTCCAAATTAAATATTATAGTCGCCCAATTTCTCCAACTTTGGAATAAACACAAAGACACCTTCAAACTTTCCTCTAACACCCCACCCTTAGCATCCTTTTTAGGCGACCCCAGATTTCCACACGCATATAACAACGAAAGACCCTTCTTAAACTGGATTAACAAAAATCTTACTACACTTAGATCCCTACAACTAAAATGGAACTTCACCCCATTCCCCTCACTACAATCTATACATGGCCTCCCTTCCTCAGAACTTCACCATTACCAAATAATTAGGAGATTCTATGCTGAGTGTTTTGCACTTTCAACAAATCCCTCCAACACAGTGTTTGAACAGATCTGTATCTCCTTTTCTAGAGACAGAGGTTTGATCTCAAAACTATATAATTTCCTAAACAGTGTTGGAGTCCCGGAAAAATCCTCACAGATGATTAAATGGGAGACAGATTTGGGTATCACATTCAGCATTGAAGATTGGATGTCTATGTCAACTAATCTACGTAAGAGTAACAAAGCCATATCATTCAGAGAAACCCCAATTAAAGTATTCTCAAGATGGTACTTAACCCCAGAGAAATTACATTCATACTACCCTTCGGTGTCTCCAAATTATTTCAGAGGTTGTTCTGTTCCTGGCGCATTCATACACATATTCTGGTCCTGCTCCTACCTAGACCTAATTTGGCGTAAAGCCTTTGAAATCATTGAATCTTCCTCTAAACAAAAAATCACACCTACACCACAAATTTGTTTATTATTTGCTAATATCCCGAATGCCCCCCTTCCATGTACCAGATTAATTCACTCTTTATGCAGCTCCATTCTCTGGATGATTGCTTACAACTGGAAATCCAACAATCTCCCATGGCAACAAGTTGTTTCTAGAATGGAATCAATCAAACTTGCAGAATGGATATACCACACCCTCAATGATACTATACATATACACAAAAATAAATGGTCTTTTTGGATTACAGATTAGCACTTATAAGTTTCTATTCACTTTATTTTTTTTAATGACTTTTGTACCTGCAAGTTAATGTATACATAGTCTTCATAATCACATGTCTCTACCTTGAAATTATGGTCTGGAAATGCATTCCAGTCTCCTACTTTAACGATAACTCTGTAACATTGTGACATACTTTGTTAAAACTCCTATTTGTTTTTGTATTTCTGTGAAACTTCCAAATAAAACTTTTGTAAACAAACAAATATAAAGCTGCAAATAATAAATTAAACAGAAAAAAATGCAATCTTAGTGAAAATGTATTCCAATGAAAATAAAGTCCACCAAAAACATGTATAAGTGTCCTTTCTTCATCAATACTATATTCCTCTTATTAATTTAATCCACACTGTGGATCTTCACTGAATCCTAGTGCCACTGATTTCACAATCCACTGTGCAATTCCATCACATACAATCAAAAGCTCCCACCATTTTTATTTGACCTAGGGAAATTAGGTCTAATGTGCCTTCCACTTTAAGTGGGGACACTGATGCAATGACTGGTCTTCCCAGTACAGATTCCTAGCCCTCTCCATCCAAATCCATCTAGGCATCTCCGCAGGTAAATAACCACCATAAGCTCAAAAAGTACATGATCATAGTGCTCTCTGTCTCAATACCAATATTGTTCAATCCAATATTCTAAAAATATACTCACATAACACAGTGCATTAAGCTGGTGCACTACAAATTAAACATATGCACTGCCCCCCTTAAGGTTCACAGTTCTCCCGGCCACTCTCAAGATGGAGGTCTGTTCATTTCCGGTTTTGCGGCATGGCATCATTGGCTCCTCCCTATGCATTATGTAACTACATCATGTGACTTGATCAGGGATAGAAGTCTGGCAGCATTTATATCTCATCTTTTTTTATATTCAATTTTATCATAAAGAAATCAAAAGAATACTGTTTTATATTGGGAAGTTAACACTTTGGAAATATCTGTTGAGAAGGAGAAGATAACATGCACCTATTTTAAGCCAACAGATAGAAATGACTACATATGGTACAACAGCTACCATCATAGATCCTGGCTGATAAATATAGGGAGAATTGCTAGGACCAAAGAGGAACTGTACAGAGAATCAAGATTTTTTTACAGCAAGCATCAAGAACTTGAGATATGTTTAGAATTGGTACCATAGGAGATACATTCAGAAACAAATAAAGCAGGTGGAGCCCGTTAAGAGACATAATTTAATTAAAGATAAAGAAAAGGTAAATAATAATAATGATTATTCACTAGCAATTGTATACAACTATAATAAACAGTATAGAAAGATAGAGAAAATAATAAAGAGGCATTGGCCAACCTTGAATGCTGATAAATACCTGAGGGGGATATTTTACCTGTAAAACTGAAATTTATATATAAAAAGTACCCAATTTGAGAAATAAATTAGTTGAAAATGTGGTTGATGCTCAAAAAAAATAAAAAGAGAATTATCCTTTAATGGAAAAGGATTTTTTTTTGCATGTGGCCATTGCTATGGGTGTAAAGGAGTTAAAAATAACCAGACAAGAAGAAAAACATTTCTATCAAAGAGCACAGGCAGGAAATATGATATACAGGATTGTATTACCTGCCAGACTGAAGGTGTAGTGTATGGCATGGAATGCCCATGCAGATTACAATATATTGGCCGCACAAAAAGAACACTGTCTAAAGCCTACACATGATCAGATTTTCCAACGGGAAATGTGTGATGACAGGCTGTTGGCGGAAAATCTGATAATTTTTACGCTCCATCAGACAATTGTTGGCTAACTTTCCATGGACAAATGTTGGATGGCAGGTTTATACATTTTTAGCGGACAAATGTCTGTTGTCGGATTTTCCTAGCGTGTGTACACAACTCCGTCGGACAAAAGTCCAAAGTACAAACACATATGCTCGGAAGCAAGGACGAGCCAGAAACGGTCGGTCTTGTAAACTAGCGTTTGTAATGGAGAATTAACATTCGTGACGTGGCAAATTATGAAATCTCGAAATGCAAATCACATTCTCCTCTTCTTTAATGGGATAATAATGAAGCTTCTTTGCTGGTGATACTGATGGAGTTATTGCAAACTAATTTTCAAAGGCTTTTTTTTCTAGTGATATCAAGAATGATATATTTTATTTTTTGGGGCAAGTTACCACATCACCATTATCCCGTAGTTTTTAAGATCAAAGATAAAACTATGTTGGTGTCCCTTGTCGATTTTACATTGTATTTTTTTTAAATGTAACTGTCATTTGAAGTAAAACACATAGTATTATTCTCCACAATTTTTTTTATTGTGTATTAAAAAAATAAACAAATACAATTAGGCATGCTATCTGCCAATAGAACTTAATCAAAAAGTGCATTCTATGCATCCAAAAATATAGAAACTATAACAAATCAAATCATTATTATTCAACTAAAAAATAAAATAAAAGCCTTGTGCATGTGTCCTGCTTCTTAATATAGGGGGGCAACAATGCCAAGAGTTGGTGAAAGCAGGGGTCCGTCATCCGGAGATAATTCCGAAAAACATCTGGATTATTCTCCTGGAGCTCCTGCAGCAAAGGCATATGACATAATTGGTCACGATTAATAAAGCAACCAATTTTTGGTCCAAGAACTCCTCCTCCTGTTCCTGGACTGGACTTGGGTCAAAGCAATAACTCCAAGGCCAATAATAAATAACACGTTATCTCATCCGATTCTGCAACATGTCTGGTTGACGAACGGCCGTTCAGAAAGGAACTGAAAAGCACGAAATGAAAAGTACAAACTGAAAAGCGCAAAATGAAAAGCGCAAAATGAAATGCGCGAATCAACACTCACCAAACTTCTACTAACACAAAATTAGCAAAAGGAGCCCATAGGGTGGCTGAAAAACCACGTAGTACGTCACTATGTTCGTGTTTGTTGGCCGACAATTCCTTGTCATTTATATGAAACGCAAGTTTGGGCCAATGCCCTTCGGACAAACGGTTTTGTTGGCGGAAAATCCAAACGTGTGTACGAGGCTTAAGGGTGTGCAGGGACATGTTATAACATTTCTATAAAGCTTAGGAAACATAAGCTAAGCATTTTGCACTTTGTCACAATAAAGAACCAGCAGAATCTTTTGGGGCATTCAAAAGTTTAGTAAACATTGGGAGCAACAAGGTAAAACACTTAGTAAGAAGGAATCAAAATGGATATATTACATGCAGATGCTGTGTTGCTATGGATATTTAGGTGATTTTATAGCATATGTATCTGTTAATTGTTGGATTTGGGACCATGTGTTGTTTGGTGGTCTAGATTCTTGCTACTGATATGCGAATGAACCAGTCGGACTAGTTTATGAGCAGAGGAAGTTCTTTGCAGGATGATGCAACAGGAAGTAGGAGGAATATATTAGGTTTTGAAACAAGCATGTGGTGAGTGCTGGTTTTGGAAAACAAAAAGGCAAGACATGGCTGCCAGAAGCTGGAGAACTTTTGAGACGTTTAAAAATTAATCCATATCTAAGTTGAGTAACTGTTTAGTTTACTTATTGCATTCATATTATACATGCTTATTTTTTATAGAAAGGATAATTGGTGTGTGCATGTTGTAGGCATATTTTGTAACTAATTGTGTTTTGTTCAGTTGTATGTGCATTTTTTTCTGTTTAGTAAAAACATTATTATAGCACAGAGGTCTAAGTTTTCTTTGCTTTTACCGCAAGAATCTTTTAAAAAAGACACAAGCAAAACAGACACTGGCCCTAAAAGAGTTAAATATCGAATTTCATAGTTGGTAAGGTTGAATAAAGACACTAGTCCATACAGCTCACCTGTGTACTTGGTGTATGTGTGTTCATGCAGATAACTATTTCCCATATCCCTGTACTGTATATTGTGTTCACTAAGAGGCACGTCAAAGAGTCTTTTAAAACTATCAATACTTCCTGCTGACACCACTGATTGTGAAAGAGAGTTCCACGTCCTTACTACCCTGACAGTGAAAAACCCCCTATGCAGCTTCTCCTCCAATTTCATTGTTTGGTCCTGTGTCTTCTTACACTCCCTGATACTGAATAGTTTTCTACCTACGCTGGGATTACCATGGAGATATTTGTACATCGCTACGATATCTCCTCTCAAGCGCCTCTTCTCCAGGAAGAATACGTTTTATGCTTGTAGTCATTCCCCTTATTCATTTTGTTGCCCTTCTCTAGACTCTCTCCAGTTCTAGCACATCCTTCCTGAGGATTGGTTACCAGAACTGGACAGCATACTCCAGATGAGGCAGAACTAGACTTTCATAAAGTGTCAGGATTATCGTTTTATCAGTGGAGTAAATTCCCTTTTTAATGCATGCTAATAGTTTGCTAGTTTTTCTTACTGTGGCCTGACATTGCATGCTATTGCTCAGTCTGTCTTCAACTAGGATTCCCCCAGAGGTTTTCCCCCTAGTGAGTAACTTGTGTTTATATTTTTAGCCCCCAAGTGCATTACAATTTTCAACAATAAACCTAATTTTTAATGTAGTTGTACACCCCATTATTTTATTCAGGTCTTCTTGAAAAGTTTCGATATCCTGCTGTGAAGTTATTGGCACACTTATTTTTGTGTCATTAGTAAAAACTGAGGTTGAGCTATTTATATCAACCTTTATATCAAGTGTGAATGAATTGAACAGAATTGGTCCCAGGATAGGGCCTTGGGGTACCCCACTTAACACTCCAGACCAGTCTGAGTACACATTATTTATCACCACCCTTTGGCGCCCCTGCAACCAGTTTTCTATCCATGAACAAACCCTATGGTCCATGCCTGTTCTCAGTTTGTAAATTAAGTGTCTATGGGGGACTGTATCAACTGCTTTTGCAAAATCCAGATACACCACATCCATGTAGTGATATAGTAGTGGGATAAGGATTAATAAATTATTATAATTCTAGTTATTCCAGCAGCAACCCAGTTCTTCCAGAGAGATGCATTTATTGAGTCCCAGCACAAAAAAAATTCACAAGATACTTGCAACAGATGACAAAACCCAACAGAGTAAACATTACAATTAACAGCAGCCTTCAGAGAACCCTGTTTTTCCTGTCACATTTTAGTCAAAAAGAAAAAGAACCTTCCCTAATATATACCTTTTCCCCCATGGGTGACAAGGACAAGCAATTAGATTGACCAGTTTTATTAGGCCTTTGATCTGCTTTTGTCCTTCTGGGTGACAGATAATGCCTCTTAGCCGTGGACAGCTGCAGTGATAAACACCTCCGTAAATTTCCCAATTTGCATTCTTTTACTACTAAGTAGGTTTGCCCTTAAGGGCCGAGGTGGTCTTTTATTAAAATTAACAGTGCACAGAGTCATTATCTGTCCTTTTGATGTGTAGAGTATACCTGGTTTGGTCAGTCTCTTCTTTAGTCAACAGCAAGTTCAATTTGAAATGCCTAATTAGACAAACAATCTATTCCCAAATACCAGTCTGGCCTTGCACAACATTAGCATCCTTTTGATGTGTTAAATAGACTTGTTACTTACCTGTCCCAGAATGTGAACCCATCACAATACATATACACACATATATATATAAAATATTCTACATAAATCGGCCAACATATAACAACATGTACCCCCACTTGGGTCGGTTCTAACTACTAGAATCAAACAACATAAAACAACATATAACAACAATCCTCAGTCCTACTTTTTTCTAGGTGGCAGCTCACTTCCTCGTAGAATGTTAACAGATTGGTTTGGCAAGAATGACCCTTTGTAAACTCATGCTGATTACTACTAATGATACTATTTTCATCAGCAAATTCTCGGCTATAGCCCCTTATCATCCCCTCCAATAGTTTACATACTATCGATGTTAGACTGACAGGCCTGTAGTTTCCATAAATATTTCTCTGCCCTTTTTTGAATATTGGTACCAAGTAGACTTTCGCTGATACCATTCCTGTCAGTATGCTGTCCATAAAGATTAGGAATAAGAATTTGATTTCAACTGTTTTACTGACAATTTTTAAGGTGCTTTTATATTATAGGTGCTTTAGTGTTTTGATAGTTTGATACCGGCCCTTTATCTAAGGTGAGAATATTTTTTTAGTGGTCACTTTAAAAGATTATGTTTTTCATTTTTATTAATTTGTGTGCAAAATTAAACAATTTTTTAGAGGATTTTTATTGTACATAGGTAGTAGTAATAGGAAGGGAATGGACAAGTCGTTTTTTTTTTTTTTAACAAGAAAAGGAATGGACAAGTAGTTTGATAGTTTTTTTTAACTTATGGTGACAAATTATTAGTAAATATTGTGTAAATTCTCGGTTGCTTGCACGATGTGCAAACAATAAGAAAGCTTAACTATAACAAAATGCCAATTGTAACAAGATTTAAGTAGTGTGCAGGCTGTTAATTTAGATAAATATGAGCTTCAAAAAAATGTCAACCTGTACCTGGGGTGGTGGGAGAGAGCATTCGGATGGCGGTGTGTCAATGTACCTTCGCCACATCCTTTTGTGGCACAGGTACATCAATGACATACTTGTCATCTGGACTGGCACTGCCAATGAACTACCTGAATTTATGACATTAATATCTGTTAACCAATTCAATTTGAAATTCACCATGCAATCAGATACCCATAGTATTCCATTCTTAGATTTGCGACTTTTCCTAAACCCTGACGGAGCTATCCACAGTACCCTATATCGGAAGGAAACTGCTGGTAATACCATTCTACACTATTCCCCCGCCCTCCCTGGTACGGAGCATTCCATTTAGTCAATACCTCAGGTTACGTCAAAACTGTGCCAGGGAAGAAGACTTTGAAAATGAAGCCAGAGCTCTTTTTGGGCGCCTAAAAAATAGGGGATACAGCACAAAGGTCCTTAAAAGGGGCAAGGTCCAATCGATGTGAACAACTTATTTTTAAACCTAGGGCCCAGAGTAACAATTCTACCACAAAATGAATGACTAACTTTAGTGCCCATTAGGGATGAGCTTCGTGTTCGAGTCGAACCCATGTTCGACTCGAACATCGGCTGTTCGACCGTCCGTCGAATTGCGAACGATATGGGCCGTTCGCGCCAAATTCGTGTGGCGCGTCACGGCCCATAATTCACTGCGGCATCGCAGTGCATTGCTGGCTGATGATTGGCCAAGCATGCACTATGACCCGCATGCTTGGCCAATCACAGCGCCGCCTGAACAGAGAGCCGTAATTGGCCAAAGCCAAGGAGGCTTTGGCCAATTATGGCTCAGGGGATTTAGTACACGCCCCACACTATATAAGGCCGCCTGCACGGCGGCCCTGTGTAGTGTGTGTTCCGGCGTTGAAAGAGATAGACAGAGAGACAGTGTTTGATTTGAGTTAGATAGATTAGGCAGAACAGTCAGTCAGTTAGCTGCACTTACAGTGTATTGTGTATATATATGCATCCCAGGTGTTGCATATATATATATACACTGTATTCAGTTTAGCTAGATCCGTTCCTGTTATCTTCTATCTAGACTATTTACATTCAGTGCAGTGTGTCCTGCTCACAGTGTTCAGCTAGATCCGTTCCTGCTATTTACATTCAGTACAGTGCTTCCTGCTCACAGTGTTCAGCTAGATCCGTTCCTGCTATTTACATTCAGTGCAGTGCGTGCTGCTCACAGTGTTCAGCTAGATCCGTTCCTGCTATTTACATTCAGTGCAGTGCGTGCTGCTCACAGTGTTCAGCTAGATCCGTTCCTGCTATTTACATTCAGTGCAGTGCGTCCTGCTCACAGTGTTCAGCTAGATCCGTTCCTGCTATTTACATTCAGTGCAGTGCGTCCTGCTCACAGTGTTCAGCTAGATCCGTTCCTGCTATTTACATTCAGTGCAGTGCGTGCTGCTCACAGTGTTCAGCTAGATCCGTTCCTGCTATTTACATTCAGTGCAGTGCGTCCTGCTCACAGTGTTCAGCTAGATCCGTTCCTGTTATCTTCCTACTGACAGGCAGGCTTGTCTGGTTACAGTATATAAAGCTACCTGAAGAAAATTACAGGTGTTCTTTTTGATCCTATTAGTACCACGGTCAGGCAGCTAGACTATTTACATTTAGTACAGTGTGTCCTGCTCACAGTGTTCAGCTAGATCCGTTCCTGTTATTTACATTCAGTGCAGTGTGTCCTGCTCACAGTGTTCAGCTAGATCTGTTCCTGCTATTTACATTCAGTACAGTGCGTGCTGCTCACAGTGTTCAGCTAGATCCGTTCCTGCTATATACATTTAGTGCAGTACGTCCTGCTCACAGTGTTCAGCTAGATCCGTTCCTGTTATCTTCCTACTGACAGGCAGGCTTGTCTGGTTACAGTATATAAAGCTACCTGAAGAAAATTACAGGTGTTCTTTTTGATCCTATTAGTACCACGGTCAGGCAGCTAGACTATTTACATTTAGTACAGTGTGTCCTGCTCACAGTGTTCAGCTAGATCCGTTCCTGTTATTTACATTCAGTGCAGTGCGTCCTGCTCACAGTGTTCAGCTAGATCCGTTCCTGCTATTTACATTCAGTGCAGTGCGTCCTGCTCACAGTGTTCAGCTAGATCCGTTCCTGCTATTTACATTCAGTGCAGTGCGTGCTGCTCACAGTGTTCAGCTAGATCCGTTCCTGCTATTTACATTCAGTGCAGTGCGTCCTGCTCACAGTGTTCAGCTAGATCCGTTCCTGTTATCTTCCTACTGACAGGCAGGCTTGTCTGGTTACAGTATATAAAGCTACCTGAAGAAAATTACAGGTGTTCTTTTTGATCCTATTAGTACCACGGTCAGGCAGCTAGACTATTTACATTTAGTACAGTGTGTCCTGCTCACAGTGTTCAGCTAGATCCGTTCCTGTTATTTACATTCAGTGCAGTGCGTCCTGCTCACAGTGTTCAGCTAGATCCGTTCCTGCTATTTACATTCAGTGCAGTGCGTCCTGCTCACAGTGTTCAGCTAGATCCGTTCCTGCTATTTACATTCAGTGCAGTGCGTGCTGCTCACAGTGTTCAGCTAGATCCGTTCCTGCTATTTACATTCAGTGCAGTGCGTCCTGCTCACAGTGTTCAGCTAGATCCGTTCCTGTTATCTTCCTACTGACAGGCAGGCTTGTCTGGTTACAGTATATAAAGCTACCTGAAGAAAATTACAGGTGTTCTTTTTGATCCTATTAGTACCACGGTCAGGCAGCTAGACTATTTACATTTAGTACAGTGTGTCCTGCTCACAGTGTTCAGCTAGATCCGTTCCTGTTATTTACATTCAGTGCAGTGTGTCCTGCTCACAGTGTTCAGCTAGATCCGTTCCTGCTATTTACATTCAGTACAGTGCGTCCTGCTCACAGTGTTCAGCTAGATCCGTTCCTGCTATTTACATTCAGTGCAGTGCGTGCTGCTCACAGTGTTCAGCTAGATCCGTTCCTGCTATATACATTTAGTGCAGTACGTCCTGCTCACAGTGTTCAGCTAGATCCGTTCCTGTTATCTTCCTACTGACAGGCAGGCTTGTCTGGTTACAGTATATAAAGCTACCTGAAGAAAATTACAGGTGTTCTATCCCAGCTTAGTGCAGCTACAGGCCATTAGTATGTCTGGAAGGCCAAGAAGGAGAGGCAGACAGTCACAAGCCAATAAGAGAGGGCAAGCAGGCTCTGTGTCTAGTGCTGGTCGTGGAGACGGTGCATCCTCATCAGCACGTGGCCATGGGACACGCTTGGCCTTTTTTTCGGCAGCTGGCCGTGTTGAGCCGCAACATGCGGAAGACTTGGTCGAGTGGATGACCAAGCCGTCCTCATCCTCCTCATCCTCTCTCACCCATGCCCAGGGTGCTTTGTCTGGCAAAGCAGCGGCCTCTTCCCTCAGCTCAATGTCATCAGTGACTCCTTCCCTAGCCCCACCATGTCCTCCTGAGGATTCCCTCGAACTGTTTGACCACAGTGTTGGGTACATGCTCCAGGAGGATGCCCAGCGTTTGGAAGGCTCTGATGATGATACTGAGCTCAATGAAGGCAGTAACATGAGCACGGACAGAGGGGGTGCCCAAGAAGGACAGCAATCTGGCAGTCATGCTCCCCCTGCTGCAGCATACTGCCAGGTTTGCTCCAGTGATGAGGAGGGAGGGGATGATGAGGTCACTGACTCAACGTGGGTGCCTGATAGGAGAGAGGAGGAGGAGGAGGAGGAGGAGGAGGAGGAGGAGGAGGAGGTGGCACATCACCAACTAGGCAGGATGCCCTCCAGGGGCCAGCCTAAGGGCAGCACATTGACTGCATCACACCCCAAAGCTCCACATGTGCAGGGCGCTGCAGTCTCTGCGCGTTATTCAAAAAGTTCTTTGGTGTGGGCCTTTTTTGAGACGAGTGCATCAGATCGCACCGCTGCTATTTGCAATATATGTCTCAAGCGTATCTCGCGTGGCCAAAACATCTCCCGCTTGGGTACCACATGCTTGACCAGACATATGTTGACCTGCCATGCAGTTCGTTGGCAAGCGTATCTAAAAGACCCACACCAAAGAACAAAGACGATCTCTCCTTGCTCCTCATCAGCTGAGATTTCCAACCCCACTAGACCTTCAGTCCTCTCTGCGACCTGCAGTGAGAGGAATGAAGGTGTAGAATTAGGTGTGTCACAGCCAAGTACTTATGGGCAATCTGCTTTTGGTACACCGACGTCAGATTGTACCAGGCAAATTTCCCTGCCCCAGCTGCTGCACCGCCGAAAGAAGTTTGCTCCCAGCCATCCACATGCCCAGCGGTTGAATGCTAGCTTGGCAAAATTGCTAGCACTTCAACTGCTGCCTTTTCAGTTGGTAGACTCTGCCCCCTTCCGTGAGTTTGTGGAATGTGCGGTTCCTCAGTGGCAGGTACCCAAACGCCACTTTTTCTCACGGAAGGCGATTCCGGCTCTCTACCGGCATGTGGAAGGCAATGTCCATGCCTCGCTGGACAGGGCGGTCAGCGGTAAGGTGCATATTACCGCTGACTCATGGTCCAGCAGGCATGGACAGGGACGTTACTTAAGTTTCACGGCGCATTGGGTGACTCTGCTGGCAGCTGGGAAGGATGCAGGACAAGGTGCAGTAGTGTTGGAGGTTGTTCCGCCACCACGCCTCCAAAATGCTGATTGTGACACACCTCTCTCCTCCACCCCCTCCTCTTCTTCTTCCTCCATGGCCTCTTCCTCGGAACCAGCGGTGCTCCGTAGGCGTTCAAGGGGCTACGCAAGTACGCAGGCCAAAAGATGCCATGCGGTGCTTGAGCTGGTGTGCTTGGGGGACAGGAGCCACACTGGGGCAGAGGTTCTGTCAGCTCTGCAGGGGCAGGTTCAGAGGTGGTTGACGCCACGCCAACTTAAGGCAGGAATGGTGGTTTGCGACAATGGCACCAACCTCCTCTCTGCCCTCCGACAGGGACAACTGACCCATGTGCCCTGTTTGGCTCACGTCCTTAACTTGGTGGTGCAGCGGTTCTTGGGCAGGTACCCGGGCTTACAGGATGTCCTGAGGCAGGCCAGGAAAGTCTGTGTGCATTTCCGCCGGTCATATAATGCCAGTGCTCGGCTGACGGACCTCCAAAAGGAGTTTAACCTGCCCAAGAACCGCCTAATCTGTGACATGCCCACCAGGTGGAACTCGACGTTGGCCATGCTGCAGCGGCTGCACACGCAGCAGAGGGCCATCAATGAGTACCTGTGCGACTATGGCACCAGGACAGGGTCAGGGGACCTTGGTTTTTTTTCCCCACGCCAGTGGGCCATGATCAGGGATGCATGCACTGTCCTGTCACCATTCGAGGAGGCCACGAGGATGGTGAGCACTGACAGTGCATGCATCAGTGACACTGTCCCCCTTGTCCACCTGTTGGAGCACACGCTGCGTGGGATAATGGACAGGGCACTTGAGGCAGAACAGAGGCAGGAAGAGGAGGACTTCCTTAGCTCTCAAGGCCCCCTTTATCCAGACAGTGTTCCTGCGTGCCCGCCGATCACACAGGAAGAGGACGAGGAGGAGGAGGAGGAGGAGGAGGAAGATTGTGTCAGTATGGAGGTGGAGCCTGGCACTCAGCATCAGCAGTCTTTAAGGGATCAGTCCCAAGGAACACATGGACTTGTACGTGGCTGGGAGGAGGTGGCTGCGGACGTTGTTGTCCTTAGTGACCCAGAGGACTCCGGACCGAATGCCTCAGCAAACCTACGCTGCATGGCCTCCCTGATCCTGCAAAGCCTGCGTAAGGATCCTCGTATTCGTGGTATCAAGGAGAAGGACCAATACTGGCTGGCAACCCTCCTTGATCCACGTTACAAGGGTAAGGTTGCGGACCTTATCTTGCCATCGCAGAGGGAGCAGAGGATGAAACATCTTCGGGAGGCCTTGCAGAAAGGTCTGTGCAACGCGTTCCCAGAGACTGGGAGGTTACAAACTCCTGTTTCTGGACAACGTGTTGCTGAGGCTTCGGTCAGTCAAAGAAGGAGCGGTGGAGAAGGTGGCCGTCTGACCGATGCGTTCAGACAATTTTTTGGTCCGCAGCCCCAAGGTATGATCGGTTCCAGCAACCATCGCCAGCGTCTGTTTTACATGGTGCAGGAATACCTAGGGGCAAGATCAGACTTGGACACCTTTCCCACCGAAAATCCTCTGGGTTACTGGGTCTTGAGGATGGATCACTGGCCAGAGCTTGCACAGTATGCAATTGAGCTACTGGCCTGTCCTGCATCCAGCGTTCTTTCGGAACGCACATTCAGTGCTGCTGGAGGCGTGGTAACCGATCACAGGGTGCGTCTGTCCACCGACTCGGTCGATCGGCTGACCTTCATAAAAATGAATCAGTCTTGGATCACCACCAGCTACCAAGCACCTGATGCAGATGTAACCGAATAATTTTTTTTGAAATCTCAGATCCCTTCAAAGACTGCCTATGCTGATGCTGAGTGACTATCCCTGAGTAATTATCCTCTTCCTCCTCAATCATCACGCTGATAGCTTGTAAGAACATTTTTGGTTCTGGGCGCCACCACCAGTGCCTAAGGCACAATTTTTCAGCCCCTGTTTAACAGGGGCGTGTAATTACAATTTTTGATGTAATACTTTGCAGCAGGGCTCGTTCCTGCATTCCAACTAGAGTGTCTGTGAGGGGTTGCAGTGTTGTGGCACCAGCACCAGTGCCTAAGACCCAATTTTTCTGCCCCTGTCTAACAGGGGCGTGTAATTACAATTTTTGATGCAATACTTTGCAGCAGGGCTTGTTCCTGCATTCCAACTAGAGTGTCTGTGAGGGGTTGCAGTGTTGTGGCACCAGCACCAGTGCCTAAGACCCAATTTTTCTGCCCCTGTCTAACAGGGGCGTGTAATTACAATTTTTGATGCAATACTTTGCAGCAGGGCTTGTTCCTGCGTTTCAACTAGAGTGTCTGTGAGGGGTTGCAGTGTTGTGGCACCAGCACCAGTGCCTAAGACCCAATTTTTCAGCCCCTGTCTAACAGGGGCGTGTAATTACAATTTTTGATGCAATACTTTGCAGCAGGGCTTGTTCCTGCGTTTCAACTAGAGTGTCTGTGAGGGGTTGCAGTGTTGTGGCACCAGCACCAGTGCCTAAGGCCTAATTTTTCAGCTCCTGTTCAACAGGGGCATGTAATTACAATTCTTGATCTAATATTTCACAGCAGGGCCCTGTGAGGGCTTACAGTGTTTTGGCCACAGCAACACCTAAGGCCCAAATTTCTGCTGAGTATATAGGGCAGGACCCTACTTTCAAACATCTAACTTACAAACGACTCCTACTTGCAAACGGAAGGAGACAACAGGAAGTGAGATGAAATCTACCCCTAAGGAAGGGAAATTCTCTCCTGTAAGAGTTAATATGGGAAAACAATTTTTCCTTTCCACTGATGCTTTCCAATCCTTGTTCCACAAAAAAACCCAAATTTTCAAAAAACATTTTTCATTGGGACAAAAAAGTGAGGTGAAATCTTCTGAAGAGGAGGAAAGACGCAAAACAAATGTCACAGGGGTGATAACCCTTCCCTATGTTTTCCAAAAAGCTTAGAAAAGATTTTTTGGCTGGAGCTAAACACATTAAAAATGTTCAAAATTACAAACAGATTCTACTTAACAACAAACCTACAGTCCCTGTCTTGTTTGCACCGCCTGTATACTGCTGTTCAGAGTATATAGGGACCTTTCCTTATTTTAATTTGGGTGCGGGGTTCCCCTTAATATCCATACAAGACCCAAAGAGCCTGGTAATGGACTGGGGGGTACCCATGCCGTTTGTCTCACTGATTTTCATCCATATTGCCATGACCCGACATGACATTAAACCCGCAAGCAGTTTTAAATGAGATTTTTTCCTTTAAAAATGACATTTGGTGCAGGGACTGTTCTAAACATGGGAAACACGCGTCACTTTACAGGCATACTATAGACACCCCCCAGGTACGATATTTAAAGGAATATTTCACTTTTTTTTTTTTACTTTAAGCATCATTAAAATCACTGCTCCCGAAAAAACGGCCGTTTTTAAAAGTTTTTTTTGCATTGATACATGTCCCCTGGGGTAGGACCCGGGTCCCCAAACCCTTTTTAGGACAATACCATGCAAATTAGCCTTTAAAATGAGCACTTTTGATTTCGAACGTTCGAGTCCCATAGACGTCAATGGGGTTCTAACGTTCGTGCGAACTTGCGGTCCGTTCGCGGGTTCTGGTGCGAACCGAACCGGGGGGTGTTCGGCTCATCCCTAGTGCCCATCAGGACCAGTTTTGTGCCTTAATAGCCCAAAACTGGTATTTCCTTTCAGAGGACCCAATAATCTCAAAATATGTATCAGAACATCCAGAAATAGTCTATAGGATGTCTCGGTCTGTAAGGGATAGTCTTGTACACAGTCACCTTTCACGACCGCAAATAATGGAAGGAGCAGTGGGGGGCAATGGCACATATAAATGCGGAAACTGTGATCAGTGTCCCTGGATAAAAGAGAATGAAGTTTGCACATTGCCTAGGGCTGGTTACCTCAAGTCCAGTCATATGCTGATTGCCGCACCATAGGTGTGGTTTATCTAGCTACTTGCACTTGCGGTGCATTCTATACCCTTTTGATAGCAGATGCCTAACTAGGGATTTTTGTATTTGTTATTGCCCTCTTACACAGCTTATGATCATAGGATTGTGGCGATTTCTATATAAAGAGCAATCTTTATGTAGTCATCTAAACTCACTATTGTTATATTTGTTTTTTTGTTTTTTCTCTTTATTTATGTACTTGTATTTTGTTATGATGGATATTTATCTTAATATTGCAAATGTTTTGGCTGAGGATTCGCGGTCGTTTTTGCATCATTGAGAGTGGATGAATTCTACATTAGTGTTGGTTACTTTGATGTGACATTCGGGTGCCCCTTGTGGACGAGGAGGCTCCTTTCACCTCGATAACCATCTGTGGTTACTATTCTGGCAGCTTGGTGAAGGTTGCACATTGCACATATTCTGGCAGAGGGTGAAGGTTGCACATTGCCTAGGGCTGGTTGCCTCAAGTCCAGGTCATATGCTGATTACCGCACCATACAGTAGGTGTGGTTTATCTAGCTACTTGCACTTACGGTGCATTCTATATTGGTAAAACTAAGTGTACATTTGCGAGACAGATACGGGATCACCTATACTATTGTTAACCTTTATAAATGTATATTTATGATTTACTAATCACAAGATATGAGGTTGGTAAATGAGTTCTTTTGACCAGAAGTGGAAGCTTTAATATAATAACATTTATTAGAGTATAAAAGTCTACCTAATACTATAGAGTATTAAAAGTCTACCTAATACACAGACAATATCTATAGTCTTAAACAAGGGAGGAAATATTAGGTTAAAATACAAGAATACAGAGTATATTCATCACAATACAAATAGTAAACAAACAAACATATGACAAGCAGGTATACCTTTAAGTGCTGGTGGATGCTCTGATCATTACCTATATTAATGGTCCTGGGCCCAGGTCAGTTTTCATCTCTCTAACCACTCTCTTTGGGACTACTTCTTATAGGCCCATCTCTCATTGACTTGAATAGGGCCACTCTGATTGGGTATTCTGTTAGCCCTCTACTCCCTCTGGGCGTATGTCCTAGTTTGGGAAACTTCCTCCTCTTTGGGCAACGAGTTAGTGATAATTTGTTTGAAGAGGAATTATGGTGAAGGTCATCACCTTCTCTTGAATGGGGCATTTAACTATGCATGGCATTAGCCAGGGCAAAACCTCCTTTCCTGAACAGATGAAGGAAATATTATTGAGCTAATGAATTCGGCCATGTGACGAATACACACTTCAGATGGTATCTCTTCTTGGCCCTTTGAATATTAAGCTAGGTACACAGCAGAGCGTCTCCACAGCACACCCTTCTTGCATACTACCCTTTACTGAAACAATATCCCCTACACACTACTATTATTTCTCATCCAAAACCATATATACATCTATATACAAATATTCTCAGTTGCTAATGGAGATTACTCATAAACTCCTCATAAGGCAACACTATCTTGATGCTGGCCTACTTTACACACCTACCTGTAGGCATGTTGGGCTCAATCATGGTTATGACCCCTCATTTGTCTCATTGTTGGAAGTGATGTCGGTGAGCCGTTTCCGCCTCATTCAGTTCCAGTGGGTTTGTGTATTTAAGGGCAGCCTTGATTAGCTCTCTGCCAGGACGCACATTACGGCATTGAGGAAGGACCAACTATAGACTGTGGTGCAACTGCACCTTGCTTATTAGCATTACATGCATGCATTCCCTTCCCTTTGGTGGACACTGATCAGGTAGTTAATCATATATTTTTTACCTTCCTTGTTGGATCTTTTCTCTGTCTTTATTAGATTGATATCTGGTTCCATGCAATATTATCCGGGGGCTATATATTTTAAACTCAATCAGTAGTGCATCAACATCTTTTTTCTCTTTTTTACTAACCTCCAACCTAACATACCAGTTCTGTGGGGATATATGGGGATATTGGATGATTGGATTGGATAATTGTCTACATGACAATCTATATACCCCGCTTATGTTTTTTGATATGAGTACATGGGGCAAGCCTCCTTAACTATTTAGTTATGTGCTGAGGCATTTGCCTAAAGTTTTTATCTATAGCTATACTGATGCACACCACTGGGTCAATGCATTTTTCAGCTTATTCCTGTATCCATTGTGGACATATATGTCGACATCAGATGTTATGCATCTCAACATATATGTTTGATTTTTAGATTATTATCGATCAAACTATCCATGCCCTGACGTCCATCAGACCATAATGGTGATTCTGACATCACTTTATAATCACTGGATGTGATTTGTTTCTGCTCCCTATAATGTTGCGGTCACCACAATGTCAAAATGTTTTGGTGAGCACCTTAATAAAACATTGTTAATATTATGAATATGATAATTACATTTTCTCTATATTGATACTAATGTCATATCTTTTTATAACTTGGACAATGATATAGATGCATGGTGAACAGCCCCAAAGAAGCAGATAACTAGTCTGCAAAACGCGTCGCCTATCCATACACACAAGCATCTGTTTAAGCTCTTGTGATTGATTATCAACTCTGGTCAAATACACATACGACCGAATGTTATTTTTGTATCTATTTTAAATCATGTACACTTTGTAATAATTATATTTTTTGATTTACCTTTTGTGGTTGTGCTTACCTTGGTGACAGAAAAATGCATCCGTTAAAATCCCATTACTATATGAGGGAGTGAGATTCTCTCTCTCTCTCAGTTTCTTTTCTAGCAGTATAAATAGTTGTAAAACACCGGGGATACTTTTGGTAATTGCACTGGAGTTTTTTTTTACTATTGGAAATTAGTTGACCTTAATGATAAAATGTCAGTAGTTTTCTCGACTAATGCCCAGAAAAATTACAGCATTCTATATTTTTATTTAACATAATAGAATAGAGAACCACAGATATACATATACTTTCCCATCTGAATGTATTACAAAAGAAAAACATTAACCCAATGGCACCTGATCTCACTGCCAAAGAAATGGGTTCAAGTTAACTTAAAGAGGAAGTAAACCTTAATGGGTTTTATTTCTTCTTTATTCCCCACTCAAAGTAAAAGCATAATGAGCTAGTATGCGATGCATACTAGCCCATTATGTGGCACTTACCTGCAAATGTAGCCTGCGATGTCCCCACTGGTGGAAGCATCCATCTTCGCCCCTCATCCTTCTGGGACTGCGGACTCCGGCTCTGTGACTGGCCGGAACCATGTGACATCACTCCATACGCGTGGGAGCTGCCAGTCACAGCACACTGCGCATCCCGTCTGCATATTTTCCACTTTGTGCAGTTCAAAGCGCCTCTTTATCTATTCATTTGCCACATACTTGAATTGAGCAGCTTAACAAAGTGATATTGAACAGTTCAAAAAGTTTATCTTTGTAGCATCACAAACACTAAGAATCTACAAACTATTTCCATTTTGAAGCAAGTCACAAATAGAAATTATAATATATATTCTTCCTATTTTGGTGAACCTCACCATTATCACCATAATTATATTAGTAGGTCTTACCGGTGTTGCTATTTCCATGATCTTGTTATCTTTATTCAAGTTTGGCCTTACAGCTGTATCTTCTGTGTCAATAAGATTGTCTGTGGGGACATCACGTACTGGTTTCAGATAAGCAATTTCATTCTGCTTTGAGTCAAGAGTCACACACACATCATATGAGAATGGAAAAGGTAAACTTGCATCACTGATCTCAGAAAGACATCCCAGGGTAAATTGAGGATACACATTCCCATTAAATGATCCAAAGGATGGTGGAATATTGGATTTCCTGCATTTGTATGCTACTGCAATTATCAATGTTATAGTAAATAACAATGAAATTAAGGCTATTGCGATTACAAGATAGAATGTTGCATCGTATGTGGTATCAGAATTAGTGGATTGGCGTCTTATTTCTGGAACAGCTTGCTGAAAATTTTCAGCCACAACCACATTCAAAGTGACTGTAGATGATAGGGACGGGATTCCATTATCCTTTACCATCACCACAATTTTTTGCCTTAAGGTGTCGACATCCCGCAGGTCTCTGATTATCTTGATTTCGCCAGTCTGTTGGCTAATAGTAAATAAGTTAGGATCAGGAACTTGCAAAAAGTGGTAAGAAAGCCAAGCATTGTGTCCAGAGTCAGAATCCACTGCAATCACCTTGGTCACTAGATAGCCTCTCTCAGCAGAGTGTGGAATAAATTCAAATAATGCTGATTCCCCAGGGTCTTCAGATGGGTAGAGAATCTTAGGAGCATTATCATTCTTATCTATGATACATATTTTAACTGTAACATTAGTGCTGAGAGGAGGGGATCCGCTGTCTTTTGCCATCACCTGGAACTGAAACTCCCGTAACTGTTCATAGTCAAATGATCTCTGAGCATAAAGAACCCCAGTCATTGAATTTATGGAAACATAAGAAGATACTGGGATATTATCAATATCTGTGTTGATGATAGAGTATATGACCCGAGCATTTTCATTGTAATCCAGATCTGATGCATGAACTCCAAGAACTGAGGCTCCTGCTGGGTTATGCTCTGGAGTGTAGGAAATAAAACCTGATTTATCAAAAACAGGTGGGTTGTCATTCACATCAGAAATGGTTAAATTAATATCTTTCTTAGTTGACAGCTGTGGAATGCCTTGATCTTCAGCTATAACAGTAATGTTAAAAAAAGAAAAATATTCTCTGTCCAGGAGGTGTGCAGTTACAAGTTTGAAGTAATTATTAGTTGAAGGTTCTAATTTAAAAAACATTGTCTCAGATATGTGGCATATTATATCACCATTTTTTCCAGAATCCAAATCCTTGACATTTATTAATGCTACAAGTGTCCCAGGGAGAGCATCCTCTGGAACTGTTGTATAGAGAGATGCAAGAGTTATCTCAGGAACATTGTCATTCATATCAACAATCTCTATTAATATGGTACATCTAGCTACTAAGCCACCCCCATCCATGGCTTCCGCTGTCAACTCATAAGATTTTATTGCCTCATAATCAAGTTCTCCTATGGTTGTAATGACTCCAGTCTGAGAATCCACTGCATAAATATGACGTGCTTTTTCAGGAATGTGGCTAAATGAATATGTCATTTCTGCATTGGTCCCATCATCTTTGTCAGTGGCATTTAGCTGAAGTACAAGAGACCCGCTTTGTAAACTTTCCTTTAGAGTTATCCTGTATATATCTTGACTAAACAGTGGAAAATTGTCATTAAAATCTTGAACCATAATCTTTATGATAGCTGTTCCTGTTTTCATAGGTTTACCCCCATCAGAAGCAGTTAAAATGAGTGTATAACTCTGTTGTTCTTCACGATCCAGGGGTTCTTCCAGAACAAGTTCTGGGTGTTTTCTTCCCTTGCTGTCAACTTTTTCTCCCAAACTAAAATGTGGATTGGGAATAAGGTTATAACTCTGCAAAGAATTAGTTCCCAAGTCTGGATCACGGGCATTTCCCAGAACAAAACGTGATCCAGGGGAGGCAGATTCACTTATTGCTATGTCAAAAGTGTCCTTAGAAAAACTTGGAGGATTGTCATTGATATCCTGGATTTCAATCTTAACAGGATAAACATTTACAGGATTTTCAGCCAGTATCTCAAGATCTAGAAAGCAACTCTGCTCTGATGTACATAATTCTTCCCTGTCTATTCTGTGAGTGACATAAAGGTTGCCATTTTCTGAATTGATATTGAAATAATTCCTGTTACTCTGAGAAACAATCCTTAATTTTCTTATATTCAGGTTGTTACTGTTCAATCCCAAATCCTTTCCAACGTTTCCTACAATGGAATTTTGCCTCATCTCTTCTAGAATAGTATAATAAATTAAATTAGAAGCAGATACAAAATAAAAAATGAAAGAGAGATATATTACTTGCCATGCCATAGTCCTATGCACAGTGCTGAAGTCTTAAACAAAAGTGGAATCTGATGTTTTAAATCCTTGACAAAAGTATTTCAATTCACAAAGTACAAGGAAAAATATGAAAATATGTCTTTCTTCTGTTAAGATCTTCAATGTCTGAGTATTATAATGCTATCCAAACACTAACACTACAAAATGAGTTCTGCACCACGTTAGGCAATAGTGACACCATGAGGCTTAATTTAAGAAATGCAGCAACACGTATATTCATGTAAAGTATTTACAAAATGAATTATTTTACAAACCTATTTTGAGCATTAAATAGAATAAACAATACAATAATCATATAAAATGTGTTCAGTACTTTGCATACTATATGTTTAGATTAACCACTTCAATACCAGGCACTTAGACACCTTCCCGCCCAGCCCAATTTTCAGCTTTCAGCGCTGTCGCAATTTGAATGACAATTGCGCGGTCATGCTACACTGTACCCAAACAAATTTTTTATCATTTTGTTCCCACAAATAGAGCTTTCTTTTGGTGGTATTTGATCACCCTTGCGGTTTTTATTTTTTGCGCAACAAATAAAAAAAGACCGAAAATTTTGAAAAAAAACAAGTTTTTCTTTGTTTCTGTTAAAACTTTTTGTAAATAAGTACGTTTTTTTCTTCAATGACGGGCACTGATATGGCTGCACTGACGGGCACTGATATGGCGGCACTGATGGGCACCGATGAGGTGGCACCGATGAGGTGGCACTGATGAGGTGGCACTGACGGGCACTGATGATGGGCACTGATAGGCGGCACTGATGGGCACTGATGGGCACTGATAGGTGGCACTGATGGGCACTGATAGGTGGCACTGGTATGCGGCACTGATGGGCACTCATAGGTGGCACGGATGGGCACTAATAGGTGGCACTGGTGGGCACTCATAGGTGGCATTGATGGGCACTTGTAGGTGGCATTGATGGTTACTTATGGGTGGCACTGATAGTTGGCACAGATGGGCACGGATGGGCACTGATAGATGGGCACTGATGGGCATGGATGGGCACTGACAGGTGGCATGAATGGACACTGATGGGTGGCACTGGTGGCATTACTTGTTTGCAGTGATGCCCCTAAGGGTGGCATTGCTGGGCATCACTGCAACATAATTGTGCCAATCAGTGCCCATTTGTGGGCACTGATTGGCACAGATTTGGCATACTGGGCACATGTGGATGGCCATGGGGTACATACCTGGCCATCCACATGTTGCCCCTTCCCTGGTGGTCCTAGTGGTGATCCCTGGTGGTCCAGTGTGGTGATCTGCGGGGGGGCTGCGCTGATAAACAATCAGCGCAGACCCCCCCTGCCAGGAGAGCCGCCGATCGGCTCTCCTCTACTTGCGTCTGTCAGACGCGAGTGAGGAAGAGCCGATCAACGGCTCTTCCTGTTGACAGCGTGATCAGCCGTGATTGGACACGGCTGATCACGTGGTAAAGAGCCTCCGCCGGAGGCTTTTTACCAAGATCAGTGTAGCGGTGTGTCAGACTGACACACCGCTCCACCGATCGCCGCGATGCGCGCCCCCGGGGGCGCGCTGCGGCATGTTATCCTGAAGGACGTCATATGACGCCCAGTCAGGATAACACAACCACTTCCCGGACGTCAATCCGCCATAGGGCGGGCGGGAAGTGGTTAAAAACATTATAAATGTATACTGTGTATAACAGCAGATTATATAGCAGATTATATAACCAACATTTGACTTCCAAGCATGTATATTTGCAACATTTCACTTTGGGTTGGACATTTTATTTATTTATGTATTTATTATTTATTATCTTTGTTTTGGTAAATTAAATGTGAGCATGCAATGTCCTATTTACTAGACTATTTGAAAATAATAATTCTTTAACATGTGATAGTCATCTTTGTGAATGAATTACACACACAAATATACTGTTTACTACAGTATTATTATTTTGTTATTATTATTGACAAGCTGGGAAGATTCGCTAAACAGTTTGAATGAAGTGAACCCATTTGGAAAATAGAAATTTCCTTTGCATAAGATTGGATGACTCCAATAAGCTACGTTGCAATTTGCCCACTTTAGAAAATGAATTCTTCTGTACAAATATGAAACAAAATTATATATTTTTGACAGGCTACAATAAGAAATTATCTCTAGCAAAATTTTACAACACAGAAATTATATTTCCAAACAGGAAGTTATTAGATTGAAAACAGTGTTAAACATGTAAGAAGCTTGAGAGCAAATGTAAAAAAACTATTATATATAAACAACACGCTGATATAAATTAGACTAGGTCGCTGTTTATTAAACCTCAGTCAATGTTTCAGTTTCACATTTTGCAGCGTAATAACAGTCCTCAAAGTAAAAACTCCACAATATATGTTAAAACTGGGAGCTTACATTATAATTTTATTGCATTGTCACAGCTCTGGAAAAGCACCCACAGATTCAAAGTTTTAAGAATAGAATGTTGTTGAGAATGTTCAGTTATAACATGTTCCTAGAAGTAGATGTAAAGGCCCTTTAGCAGGGCACTTCTTTCCACTCTAATCAACTATTTCTCATTAGATTCCAATAGTAAAGTTGCAATGTCCATACAATCGAATTGTGGTGATGCAAAACCTCTGCTCCATTGTTTAAAGTACATACAGTGGGGACAGAAAGTATTCAGACCCCCTTAAATTTTTCACTCTTTGTTATATTGCAGCCATTTGCTAAAATCATTTAAGTTCATTTTTTTCCCCTCAATAATGTACACACAGCGCCCCATATTGACAGAAAAACACAGAATTGTTGAAATTTTTGCAGATTTATTAAAAAAGAAAGACTGAAATATCACATGTCCTAAGTATTCAGACCCTTTGCTCAGTATTTAGTAGAAGCACCCTTTTGATCTAATACAGCCATGAGTCTTTTGGGGAAAGATGCAACAAGTTTTTCACACCTGGATTTGGCGATCCTCTGCCATTCCTCCTTGCAGATCCTCTCCAGTTCTGTCAGGTTGGATGGTAAACATTGGTGGACAGCCATTTTTAGGTCTCTCCAGAGATGCTCAATTGGGTTTAAGTCAGGGCTCTGGCTGGGCCATTCAAGAACAGTCACAGAGTTGGTGTGAAGCCACTCCTTCGTTATTTTAGCTGTGTGCTTAGGGTCATTGTCTTGTTGGAAGGTAAACCTTCGGCCCAGTTTGAGGTCCTGAGCACTCTGGAGAAGGTTTTTGTCCAGGATATCCCTGTACTTGGCCGCATTTATCTTTCTCTTAATTGCAACCAGTCGTCCTGTCCCTGCAGCCAAAAAACACCCCCACAGCATGATGCTGCCACTACCATGCTTCACTGTTGAGACTGTATTGTACAGGTGATGAGCAGTACCTGGTTTTCTCCACACATACCGCTTAGAATTAAGGCCAAAAAGTTCTATCTTGGTCTCATCAGACCAGAGAATCTTATTTCTCACCATATTGGAGTCCTTCAGGTGGTTTTTAGCAAACTCCATGCAGGCTTTCATGTGTCTTGCACTGAGGAGAGGCTTCCATTGGGCCACTCTGCAATAAAGCCCCGACTGGTGGAGGGCTGCAGTGATGGTTGACTTTCTATAACTTTCTCCCATCTCCCGACTGCATCTCTGAAGCTCAGTCACAGTGATCTTTGGGTTCTTCTTTACCTCTCTCACCAAGGCTCTTCTCCCTCGATAGCTCAGTTTGGCCGGACAGCCAGCTCTAGGAAGGGTTCTGGTCGTCCCAAACGTCTTCCATTTAAGGATTATGGAGGTCACTGTGCTCTTAGGAACCTTAAGTGCAGAAGAACTTTTTTGTAACCTTGGCCAGATCTGTGCCTTGCCTAGCTCTTTAGGCAGTTCCTTTGACCTCATGATTCTCATTTTCTCTGACATGCACTGTGAACTGTAAGGTCTTATATAGACAGGTGTGTGGCTTCCCTAATCAAGTCCAATCAGTATAATCAAACACAGCTGGACTCAAATGAAGGTGTAGAACCATCTCAAGGATGATCAGAAAAAATGGACAGCACCTGAGTTAAATAAATGAGTGTCACAGCAAAGGGTCTGAATACTTAGGACCATGTGATATTTCAGTTTTTCTTTTTTAGTAAATCTGCAAAAATGTCAACAATTCTGTGATTTTCTGTCGATACGGGGTGCTGTGTGTACATTAATGAGGAAAAAAATGAACTTAAATGATTTTTGCAAATGGCTGCAATATAACAAAGAGTGAAAAATTTAAGGGGGTCTGAATACTTTCCGTCCCCAATGTAAATTCTCCAAACAACCCACTTAGTGCCAAAATCCTTTGCACTCATAAGCTCTTCCCCTGATGCACACTGGAAGAGGTGTGCAGTTAAACACTGCAAGTGTATGATAGAGACAGATAGCTTAGATCAGTAGTTCTTCTGAACCCCGTTCTCAAGTACCCCCAACAGGTCATGTTTGCAGGTTCCTTTATCTTGCACAGGTGCTTTAAATCAATACTTTGGTATTTTGGACAGCTATTTTATCTAAGAGAAATTCCAAAAACATGGCCTGTTGGGGGTACTTGAGGACAGGGTTGAGAACGACTTAGACCTTGATATCTAAGTTCAAAAACTTAACTCATTGTACTCACATAAAAGTGAATAAAAGTACACTGCATGGTATTTCTCAACACAACTTTTGCATTTCATGCTTCCTCAGAGGACATTTATGTTAAAGGGTTTTTACTTTGGAGTTATACTGACTATCGAGACCTAAATGGAGATTTAACCAAAAGTGAACCTAGTTTAGGCACAATAAGATTTATAAAGATAATATTTCCAAGTAAACCAAGAGACTATGAGTTTGTTTCATTACACAAAAAAATTTCACCTAAGCTTGTATTTATATTAAATGCCCATGAATATTATTTGGGTTATAAAGAAATAAGTATAATAAAAATAACAGATTTAATCAGTTAAGCTATTTGTGTGTGACTTTGGAGTTTCAAGATTTTGATGGTATCATTTATGCTAATGGAACAAGGGGTAAGGGGTAAAACAAGAGAATAAAAGAAAGAGGCATCGGTGGGGTCCGGGGAGGGGACCTGGAAGAAAGAGTGCTTCCTGTTGATACCACCCAAGTCAGGGGGGAAGAGGGTGGTTCAGGGGGCTGAACAGATTATCACCTCGGGTAAAGGAGTGGGGATAAGAAACCTTTAAAACCAAAAGGTACCTACTCATGACCTTTCGGTCAAATGCGCTATTGTTTGGGAATGTGGGGTGGGGGGGAGTGGGGGAGGGGGGAATAGAAAACTGAATAAGGGGGTGGACAGGGGAGGGTTTAGGATTGCCTTATCAGAAAAAATTGTGTTGTCTGACCGACCTCTTGGATGAAGGAGCTTGCCCGGCTGCTGGCCCCCGGGTGAGAGCCCCCCGGGTCCCTTTTTGGGGGCTGGGGTGGGCTCTCTTGTGGGGGGCGCATATGGGTAATCAGAATTGCAGATGGCAGAATTAAATAAAGTTAAAATTTTGACATATAATGTCCGAGGTTTGAACTCACCCCAAAAAAGGCGTACAGCCCTGCGGGAACTGGAACGACTTAAAGCTGATATAATCTTCCTGCAGGAGACACATATAAAGCAGGATTCAAATGTGAAAATATACTCAAAAAATATTCCAAAATGGTACTACGGAAACTCGCCAATCAGAAGATCAAAAGGAGTCACAATAGGGTTTGGTAAAAACAGTGGCTTTTTTTGTCGAAAGGATAAAAGCTGACCCAGAAGGACGTTTTCTCTTTCTTGAAGGGACTATACAGGGTATAAGGTACACATTAGCAAATATTTATTGCCCCAACAAAAATCCTAAAAAATTTTTAGTCGAGAAATTGACAGAACTATTTGAATTTAAACAGGGCAAATTAATAGTAGCGGGCGACTTTAATTTTATTATGGATTACAACCTAGATTCTACCTCTACTGTACCAGACAGAGAAAGAAAACAACTAAGGAGGATTAAAAAAAAACTGCACGATCTACAATTAGTAGATGCATGGAGAATATAGCACCCAGGCATAAAAGACTACACTTATTTCTCAACAGTACATAAAATATACACCAGATTGGATTACATCCTTTTGGAACACAGATTACTGGAGGAAGTACTGGAGACAGATATTGAAACATCAGCATTATCAGTCCACTCCCCGGTTTCTCTGCAAATGAATCTGCGGGGAGAGTCCATGGGAAGAAGTACATGGCGACTTAATGAAGAGTTATTAGATGATGGAGATACCAAAAAAAATTATAATAGACAAGATTGAAAAATATTTTCAAGAAAATGACACCCCAGATCTGTCAAGAGCAACCCTATGGGAGGCACATAAATCCGTCATCAGGGGAAAATTAATATCTATAGGAGCAAGCAGGAAGAAGGAAAGGGGAAAGAACATACTGAAACTTCAAAATGAAATCCACAACCTGGAACAAAAACATAAAAAGGAAGTTAAAAGAGAAATATACCAGGTCCTGGTCCTAAAAAGAGAACAACTAAAGGAACTGCTGGAAAAGGAAGATAGAAAGGAAATCAATAGGGTAGTAAGTGAGAGATTTAAGATGGGCAATAAAGCAGGAAAATATCTCGCAAATCTCCTAAGAAAAAGGAAGACCTTAAATTATATAGAGAAGATAAAAAATGAAACAGGAGAAATACAAAATAAAACTACGGATATAGCACAAGCTTTTGCACAATACTATAGCTCTCTATATGCAATAAAAAAACAAGAATCAACCCAAAAAGCGGAAAGAAGAATGAAGCAGATCTAAACCTATTTAGAAAAAGCAAGTCTTCCAAAAATTTAACCTGAGATTTTAATGGACCTAGAAAAAGAGATAACACAAGACGAGATCAAGATGGCATTAAAAAAAAACTCCTACTGGTAAAAGTCCCGGGCCAGATGGATTTACGATCAGATATTATAAAAAATTTCAAGACCAACTGATCCCAAGATTGTGTGAATACTTCAACAAAATAGGAGAAGAAGAAGACATCAGAAAAGAATCACTCCTGGCACATATCACCATAATACCCAAAGAAGGAAAAGATAAAGTTAACTGTTCAAGTTATAGGCCCATCGCTCTATTGAACATGGATACGAAGTTATATGCTAAAATACTAGCCACCAGAATAAAAAAGTTGATGCCACTATGGATAAACCCGGACCAGACTGGGTTTGTTCCAGGAAGAGAAGGAAGGGACAACAGCATAAAAACAATCTTAATGCTGCGAAGGAAGAATACCAATGTTTCCCCAGATCTACTCCTGTCAATTGACACAGAAAAAGCATTTGACAGGGTAGACTGGGGATTTATGATGACCACGTTACAACATCTTTGTCTAGGGCCTAAAATAATGAAGTGGATCAAGAACTTCTATAAAGGACCTACAGCTAGTGTAAAGGTAAATGGTAAGATGTCGCCAGTGTTTGAAATGCTCAACGGAATGCGGCAAGGATGCCCGCTCTCGCCTCTTCTATATGTACTGTCACTGGAGCCTTTCCTCGCGACTTTGTGAAATAACCGAGGGATAGAGGGGGTGAGAGTAGGGGGAAAAGAACATAAAGTCGCGGCCTATGCCGATGATATTCTTGTGTACATGACTAAGCCTAGAGAAACCCTGTTAAATCTCCTGAAAGAAGTTGATAAATACGGCGAACTCTCAAATTTCAAAATAAATCCCATTAAAACAGAAATATTGAATGTTGGAGTAAGAAAAAACGACATATTAGCCCTTCAAAAAGAATTTCCATTTACGTGGGTAAAAGGGGAGTTACCCTATCTAACTGCATTACTCGAGAAAATCTATCCAGCAAACTACATCCCACTATTAAGCGAGATCAAGGCAGAAGTTAAGAAGGTAAACATACAATCAATATCATGGATTGGAAGAGTCAACATGGTTAAAATGGCAATATTACTAAGAATATTGTACAAATTTCAAATGTTACCAATAAAGATCCCACAGAGCTTCTTCAAAATCATACAAAAAATATTAACAAAATATATATGGCAAAATAAAAAACCAAGGCTAAAATTCGCATTAATTTCCAGGAAAAGACAGCACGGGGGTTTAGCAGCACCTGATATCTCGAGGTACTACAAAGCAGTAATCTTAGCATGCATGATTGAATGGACAAAAGAAAACGAAGAAAAGAAATGGATAGAGATAGAAAACACTTTAAGTAAAACCACGCTTCACAAAAATATTTGGATTTTAAATAAATATAGAATACTAGATCCTAACACACACACATGATTTGACAAAAAATGTATTTAGAATTTGGGATGCACTATATTGGAAACAAAAATGGTCACATAATTCACAGTTGACGCCCCTTACGGGAACACATTTTTTTACACCAGGTGAGGGTATTTTTCGAAGACTTAAAATAAAGATTACACGAATTAAAGATATTATTAGAAGAGGAAAGTTGGAATCCGCACAAGAACTTGAGATCAAATTCGGTGGGAAACTACGTGAATGGGAATATTTTCAATTAAATCACTTAATAAATACATCACGACACCCGTTCAGAGATGGAGAAAGATTAAACTGGATGGAAAAGCTCTGTATGACCTCAATGCCACTGAAGGGAGGCATTTTGAAAGTCTACGAGTTCCTGACAGATCTTGAAGGACAAGAAAGGCCTTCCTTCACAGAAAAATGGGAAAAAGATTTAGAAATAAAGTTGGAAGAACAACAAATCGAGAGAATGATTGCAGGAGGCTACAATCAAACATGGAATATAAACACCATTGAGATGAACTATAAATTCCTGGTTAGGTGGTATATGACCCCGGAGAGACTCCACAAAATTAACCAAATGGGATCATCATTATGTTGGAGAAATTGCGGACAGAAAGCCACAATGATACATATATAGTGGGATTGCCCGAAATTAGTGCATTTTGGCAAGAAGTAATCATAAGTATAAAGGAAATTATGGGTGAGAAGATAGAAAAAAATAGATAGACCTGCCTGTTTCATGACACCAACTCTTCTAGAAAGAAATATTTGGAAAAAATAATGCCAAAACTATTAAATGCAGCAAAGGGTATAATCCCAAAAAATTGGTTAAAGAGCGAAGGTCCAGCTTTAAGAGATTGGTTTAAACAAGTGGAGTACTACCACAAAATGGAATTACTTTGTTGTAAAGATAAAGGGCAATTAGATAAATGTAACTCTGTCTGGAATGGGTGGGAAAGATACAAAACCTCGGACAGTTACTGGCAGAAGAAGTCAGAAGGTATATGACATTAAGAAGAAATAACATCAGGGGAAAGAGGGAAAAATTCGGGGGTAAGGTAAGGGGGGGGAATTAGAGAGGGAGGGTAGTAGGTGGGGGGTGTAGGTCAGGGAAAATTTTTTCTACAGTTTTTGGTAATAATAAAAGGAAGGAACTTTTGTTTCTGCAGCTGCTGACTTTAAATTGGACACTTACCTGTCCCAGGGTCCAGCGATGCGGGGGATCGAAGCCCTGCTCGTCCCCCCCCTCCGCTCGTCGGCGCCGGCATTTCAACTGTGGGCGCCGGGCTGTGGCTTCACAGCCTGGCACCCACTGCGCATGCGCGAGCGGCGCCGCACGCCGTGATTGGCCGTTCAATCACCTGGGACCTGTAATGGGTCCCAGATGATTGACAGGAGGGAGGGAGCAGAGCCGAGCCCTTCCTGTGCTGAGGGGGAAGTGATGTCACCAGCTCAGGCAAAGGAAGAGGCAGACTACGAGGGACCACCTAGCAACAGGCATTTCGAGGTAAGTAAAAAAAAAAAATATCCAAATGTTTTTTCGTTTTGTTTTTTAGAATTTTTCAGGTATTTTTGTTTTTTGGGTGGAATGCCACTTTAAGTTGAATTAAGTCTCTCAAAGATAAACACTGAAGTGGTAAAAAAAAAATAACGGACAATTAGAAAACCAATTGGTAAGTTTTTATTTAAATGTGTCCTGTACAGGATTTGAAGGAAAACAGTATTTATGCTATTGGCACACTTTAACTAGTAAAAGTAGTTTGTATTTAACTTTAAAGCGGGACACTTTGTTGTTCACTTAACTACTGAATACATTTTAAACTAGTCAAGCTGTGTTTGCTTTTTTGAACTGTAATAATATTATCACAGCAAGCATCAACTAGCAACTTATCTTTAATTTACTTTTGCATTGTTTTTACATTGTTAACTATTATTTTAACCTAACTTTCATTACTTCTTTGCCTTGATTTAAATGGTTGGTGTGTAGTATAGCTTTGTGACTATACAAAGACAAGTGAATGGATTAAACAAACATTATAGTAGTATAAAGCAGCGTTCTTGATTTATTACTAAACTTTGCAATGAACATTTAAAAATTACATTGAAAATATAAAATGCATTTAACTTAAATTGTAACTACACAAAATACTTGATTTAATATTAAAATAGGTATCTTAGTTTATACCTATGACCTGCATATTAGCTTTTTTATTATTTATAAAATGTTTAAATTGAATAAATAGGGTTAAGATGTGTTTAACAAGCTGAGCAGATTAAATTTGACATACCCATAAATCAGCATGTTGGTTGTAAATTGGGAATTTTTGCTTCCACCAGAGGGTTCCTAGTTAGTGATGAAATGCTACTTTTATTAACATTATTAATGCAGGAAAATAGTAAAATAAGCAGAAAATATGAAGCTTCACTGCTGTTAGCAACTAATTTATTTCATACTTTTCCTTACTTTTAGTAGATGTTTACAATAGAAGAAGCACAATGCAACACTTTTCTATGTATAAATTAATGAAAATGTAATTAAAGGACGTCTCATAAGTATGTAGCTGCTCTCAACCATTAGCCTCTCCCCATTGGAGTTTGCTTCCAAGGCTGGGACTAGCTCCACCTAAATGTAAGATCCCAGGTAAAAGGTAATAGCAGGTATGGTCAGTGAGAATGGCCATAAGGTCAGAAACATGAGAGAAATTTTAAACCCCCAAATTCTGCATATATAGGTAGCTCACAACCATTTTTGTTTTTAGTATTACCCCATACTAACTGTGTTAGTGTATGACACTAATCCAGTGGCGACTGGTGAAGTTTTAGGATGGGGGGGCGCCAGACCCTGCACTCCCTTTTTGACCCCTCCCACTTCTGATAAGCCACACCGCCTTATAGAATCCACCCACTCCGTCCCCTGTATTCCACCCAAAGTGTCAGGAGTATTCAGCTCAGCCTCACAGGACATAGTATAGAGCCCAGCCTCACAGGACAGAGTATACAGCGCAGCCTCACAGGACAGAGTATACAGCGCAGCCTCACAGGACATATAGTATACAGCGCAGCCTCACAGGACATATAGTATACAGTTTAGCCTCGCAGGACATATAGTATACAGCGCAGCCTCACAGGACAGAGTATACAGCGCAACCTCACAGGACAGAGTATACAGCACAGCCTCACAGGAGTATACACCCTGTTCCAAATTATTATTATGATATTTTTCTCATTTACCTAAATAATTGATGTAAACAACAGTCAGCATAACTCTCATGTTATCAACTATTAAGAGCACAATTCAAATTTTATTGAACAAACCTCCTAATGATAACACTTTTTTTTCAAAATAAAAAACTTACAATGCACTTTTCCAAATTATTACGCACAGTAAGTTTCAAAACACTTTATAGGTTGTAAAGAATTGAAAATTGTCATTTTTCGTGTTTGCAGCATATTTACTGAAATCAAAAGCTATTTCAATCAAACTTTGAACAACATTTTAACTTTTTAAACATTTTAACAGGTCACGTTACTTTTTAACATAGGACCCCTTATTTGATAGCAGCTTCACAAGTCTTGCATCCATTGAACTTGTGAGTTTTTGGACAGTTTCTGCTTGAATTTGTTTGCAAGATGTCAGAATAGCCTCCCAGAGCTGCTGTTTGGATGTAAACTGCATCCCACCCTCATAGATCTTTTTCTTGAGGATGCTCCAAAGGTTTTCAATAGGATTGAGGTCAGGGGAGGATGGAGGCTACACCATTAATTTCTCTCCTTTTATACCCCTATTTCAGCCATTGATGCAGAGGCATTCTTTGCAGCATGAGATGGTGCATTGTTATGCATGAAGATGATTTTATTACGGAAAGCGTAGTTCTTCCTTCTGTACCAGGGAAGGAAGTGGTCAGTCAGGAACTCCACATACTTTGCAGAGGTCATCTTCACACCTTCAGGGACCCTAAAGGGGCCGACCAGCTCTCTTCCCATGATTCCGGCCCAAAACATGACTCCAACACCGCCTTGCTGACGTCGCAGCCTTATTGGAACAGGGTGGCCATCCACCAACCATCCACTACTGAACAGGAACTAGTGAACAGGACTGTTTGAAAATTTGTCTTCATGTAGTTTTCTGCCCAATGCAGCCATTTCTGCTTGTGAGCATTGGTTAGTGGTGGCCGAATGGAAGGCTTATGCACAGCTGCAAGACTCTGGAGGACTCTACACCTTGATGTCCGTGGGATTCCAGAGGCACCAGCAGCTTCAAATATCTGTTTACTCCTATGTAATGGTGTTTTAGCAGCTGCTCTCTTGATCCGATGAATGGATCTGGCAGAAATCTTCCTCAATGTGCCTTTATCTGCACGAAACCCGTCTGTGCTCTGAATCAACCACAAATCTCTTAAAAGTGCGATGATCACACTTAAGTTTTCGTGAAATATCTAATGTTTTCATACCTTGTGCAAGGCATTGAACTATTTTACTCTTTTCGGCAGCAGAGAGATCCTTTTTCTTCCCCATATTGCTTGAAAATGGTGCTCTGCTTAATAATGTGGAACACCCTCCTTTAGTAGTTTTTCCTTTAATTGGGCTCACTTGGCAATATAATTATCACAGGTGTCCGAGATTGTTTTCGGTAATCAAAAGAGCCCTGAGACACAATGCCATCCATGTGTTAAACTGAAAAACAAAATATTTAATCTTTGTGACACTGAAATAGAATTTGCATAATAATTTGGAACAGGGTGTACAGCACAGCCTCACAGGACAGAGTATACAGCGCAGCCTCACAGGACATATAGTATACAGCACAGCCTCACAGGACAGAGTATACAGCTCAGCCTCACAGATCATAGTAAGATAGAGAGAGATTCCAATTCCTCAGATCAGCTCACAGCACCAGGAGACATCCACTAACTAAAGCCTGTCAACCTTCCTGTACTCTCAGTTGTGTGTGAGGGCAGAGAAAGGCTGTGGGCACAGGAGGGGGCTGGGTTATCACAGAGGATATTGCAGTCTATCAGTGTATGATGTTCAGCTGGTTCCTCCAGCTGCTTGCTTTGCTCAGACTGCCTCCTCCTCCTCCCCTTATTTTTACATTACATTCTCTCATTCCTTCAGCACAGCCTGCCATCCTCTGTCTCTCTATCCCAGGCTCTCCTACTCACAGCTCTCAAACTTTCCCATAGTCACTATGAGCAGGGCAGGAGCTGGAGGATACAGAGCCGCTCAGTAGTAGGAAAGTGGAGGAAAGAGGATTCTGAGCCAGCCATGAAAGCATCCTATCAGAGGAGCCCAGGGGAAGAGAGAGACATACACACACTCAGCGATGCACATTACTGTCACCTTCGATCCCTGCGCTCACCTTAGATATACTGAGCTAAGCTCAGACTCAGCACTGCCAGCTCCGTGCATCAGTGATCAGCTCCCCACCTCACCTCACATGACAGGGTCCACTCGGCAACCCCTGGCACGTGGCCACCCGTCTGAAGTCTGCTCTCTGCTGACGTCAATGAAATCAGTCCAGGCACCGCGTCATCACGACAATAAAGTCTGGATCTGCCAGGTGCCTGGACTGATGCCTGTCTCAGCCTCTCAGCAAGCCGCTGAGAGACTGAAATGGCCACTCCCTGCCCCTCCACAGCTCAGCGCTCCACGAGCATGGAGGGGGCAGAGCAGAGAGCTGCTGACTGACAGGCAGCAGCTCTCTGCTCGGGGAGCTGAGAGAACTAAGCCATTGGTGATGTTCGATGGCTCGATTCTCAGTGCAGAGGCAGCGAAGAACAGATGCAGCATCGGTCCGATGCTGCATCCACCTAGGTAAGTATGATGGGTTTAAAAAAAAAAAAAAACATACTTGTCTTTTAAGTGCATTTGTGAAGGTGCTTTCTTTTTATATAAGTATGTTTTTAAAACCGAAACATGCCGTGACAAACTTTAGAACAGCCTTGGAAACATGCCCAGTATGTTTGTCTGTTTACTAGCTGCAGTGATACGTTTAATAGCAATTAGAAGCCACTAATCAATTCTTTCACAAAATTTTGCTGTAAATAAATAAATTCCACAACAGATTCTAGATAAATTTATTCCAGCAGTATCCTCAAAAAAGCATGTTCACACCTTACCAAAAATTATACATATCACATAACATCCTAACAAAATGCCAGACTTCAATTTAAATCTCAATGATCCATTCAAAATCTCACTATATTATGGCATCTACACCTCCCACCATAAAAGCTTCATGGGAATGCAGCACTTCTTTGCAAAGACATACAGCATGTATATTTTGGGATGTAGGAAATTATTTGAAATGTTATTTTATGGACATGAACACGTACTTCATTTTGAATATTTACATTCAAATCATTAAACATTTGTCTACTTCAGGTACATAATAAATATGTATATCTAAGCATAGTCCAAATGGTTTTAGGATCTTAAAAACAAGGTGATTGGTGGAAGTACAGTGGATGGCACTTCCGTATGAATCAGGGATCAAAAATATGTTTATCAGTACATCTAGTAGCTCGTGAAGAGAAGCCTTAAAGCCAATAAGTGGAAAAAGTGAGCATTAAAGTTGCTATTTGTGAGCCACTGGGTGTGCAGGAAAACATATTTTGGTGTCTACTTCTGGTCAACTTACCAGCATTACAAACATTATACAGGGATTCCATACATCATTCCATTGTTACACTTTTTTTGGTCACTGGAGATTTGTCACCAGCAACTAGTCTTCCATGGCCCTTGCTGTATAAAATATTCAAAGAGAATCTATGTTGGCATAAATTCAATTTTAATATACATTTCTTTGGAAGTTTGCAATTTTAAAAATAAATGTTTCTTTTCTTATTTATGTAAAATATTTTTTTAAAATAAAATTATACGGAGGGTACCTCCATTACCTGCTGGACTTTTTAACCGCTTGCCGCCCGCCCACCGTCAAATGATGACTGGGCGGCGCGGCTCTCATTCTGGACGGGCGTCATATGACGTCTGTCCATTTAAACAGGGCATGCGCGCGATCGTGTGCGCGCAGCCCTGTACTGTCGGTGGCGACGTGTCAACGAGACACCGCTCGTCACCGACGGGGGTGAACAGCCATTAAGCATGTGATCAGCTGCGATGAAGTCACAGCCAATCACAGATGGTACCTCCCCACTTTACACGGCTCAATTTTGCTGTTTTTGCCCGACACTTTGCTGCAATTCATTGTGGACCAGACCAATTTATATGCCCAGCAGTATAATGCCAACAACCCCCAATCATCATATGGCCGTCCATTTGAGTCAAGAGACCTGAATTTGGAGGAGTTCAAATTGTTTATGGGCCTCACCATAAACATGGGGCTTACAAAAAAAATGAAGGACATGCCTATTGGTCCACCAACTCCATCCACCACATGCCCATTTATGTTGCCGTAAAGTCCAGGTTCTGATACAAGATGATTATGAGATTCCTTCATTTTAGCGACAACACCCAGTGCCCTCCCCGCAATCATCCAAATTACGATAAGTTATATAAAATTCGCCCAGTGATAATTTTTTTTTCCCAATGATTTGTAGAACTCTATGTCCCCGATCAGAATATATGGTTAGATGAGTCCCTGGTACCCTTTTCAGGCCGGCTAGGAATAAAGCAATACATTCCTAGTGTAATGAAAATTTGTACGTTCTGTATATAATTGTATTGTATTTTGTATGTATTGCACACTGCCCTCACTGTGCACACAGCACTAATAATGTTTTCAGTAAATGTTTACATTCTTTCGAGTCCTGATTAGAATTAGCCTGCCTATGTAACGCCCCTTGTTACCATAAAAGTACAATTGTAATATTAACGTGATACCTACGTAATCATGTGTATAAAAACCTTCAATTGCGTCATAATAAAGCAGAACAGTAATTTGGAAAGATGCTGAGCGTATCTTTTGTGTCTGTTCCCTACTGCAGTAGTTATTATTAATTTGGAACCACTAATCAATATGAGGATAGGAGTTGCCTATCATCAATTTAGCCAAGTCAGCATGGCGAGCCAGCCAGGAGGGGATTCCAGGTGACCCCGAGTATCCGAAACGAGAAGCTTGAGACGATCTGGGAATTTCTGATAATCAGCCGGCTGAGGTAAGCCTTTTGCTTACATTTGAGTTATCAGACTTCCTTGATCGGTAAGCCATTTTCGGGACAAAGGGTGACTATTTTACTCCCCTTAATCGAACTGTATTGATTGGTGGTTATATTTATGTTGTCCCTGTCTATTGTCCATCGGAGTGTTATAGATAAGAAAGGGAAGAATAGTGCTGTTCACAGGTATATGTAGTACATCTGCTAGAGGGTATAGGCACATGTAGAGAAGACTGGCCAGTCATTATGGGCATTGAATTAAGTAAGGGAATGAAGGGTAAGAGACCCTCAAAAATGCCCAGCGCAAGAGGAGCGCTATATATGAACCGAAGGTGCGGTTCCGCCTATACTGAGCCCCTAGATTAATGGTTAAAGTAGACAGGGATCCACAATGGGTAACTGGGTTACCAAGGTCCACAGGGACTAAGAATCATGCAGAGTAAACAGCTAGAGAAACAGCTATCTATGTGAACAGGATGGATCAAGGGTGACAATAACACTAGACAGAAAGGGACATTTTCATGTTAAGTTTTGGGATGAATTTGGGGTCAGGCACTACAACTAGTAAAATCAGAAAACAGAATACTTTATATGTTGTCAGAGAGGGAAGATGGGATGAGCACTATGGCTCCCCGTCTGATCATAGAAACTAGATATAAAGGATATCTGAACAAAATAAGGAATGCAGAATTTAAGGCAGGGAAATATTAAAGAGTTACAAGAAAGTGAGAGAATGATATGCATGTGTAGTGTACAAATGGGAAAAAGTAAGCGATTTAAGAGAGATATATTCGTGTATGTGTGAATGCTGGGAGCTTTAGTTCTATCCCTTGTGTGTGTCATGTACGCAGATGTGACCCCCTCCTTTGTGCTCTAATGAACGAATGTGGCTGAGATTAGAGGTCAGTGATAAGCTGGAAGGACACCATGCCAATTCTATTTTTTTTAGACAAAACATTTATAACAAAATGTGCCGGGTTAACGAATCTAATGGTAAACAATGTGATCACAATTTTTTTGAATCTGTTTTTCAGACATGGTAAAATGAAGGTTACATTTAACCGTGCATTACACAAATTGAATATCTTTTGATAGTGGAAACAGTGCATTTAAAAAAGGGAAATTAAGTAAAATTAAGTAATAATGAGTATTCATTTCTAATATGAGTTTAACAATTTTATTAATAATATGGATATATTGAAACTGGTTTAGACAACCTTTGGTTGGAAATAAAATCCAGGTTATTGGGGAAATTTGTAAAAATGGGATTAGTTTAGATTAAGATAACAATTTTGTAATTTTACATTTATACAATAAGCCCTTATTGAGAGAAAAAAAGATTAAGATGAGGTTGTTATTTGGAACACAGCTGCTATAATATTTAACAAAGCCAAGATGGATGGGATACATAAGAAGTTTTTCTACAAAAAATAAATTTTAAGGTTTTTGATAAACTTGATATGCGGTCCATGATGTGAGAGTAATAATAAATAAAATTTAAATATAACAGACCCATCACATCAAGTCCACACACCCTGTTAGGATAGATGCCACCTGCAGCTAGTTGTTTTATAGTTTTTAATGCTTTCTGGTCCATCATACAGATTGCTGGTCCTTTTGTTTTATTTATTTTTATTTTTGAAATCCAAAGCAGAATGTGTGGATTGTGAAATGATGTGCCCCTTTTCCTTGTAAGTGCAGTGGTATAAGCAGAAAAATATTTTGGATTTACGGGCATCTCTCCATGACCGCAGGGTATTGTTATCATTTATTATAATATTTGCCAGGAAAAAGTTGTCTTTTGAAACATGAAACTGGAGTTTTTACACAAACAGCATGATAGAAAACAAGCCATTGTAATATATTTATGCAAGCTGGACCCAGTAATGAAGGGTTCACCCCGATATATGAGAGCTGCAGCTTTTATGCAAGGGTGCTATTAGACAAAGTTACATATTGTTTTGGTCAAACATTTAACTTTTAATGGTCCGACATTCTGCACAGCAAATATACAGCTAACTAAATGTTTGCCTAATGAAAGGTTTAAAATATGAGTTTGTTTATGTACAAATCTAACAATGAAAAACGCGTACATTTATTCAAAAGAAAGGAAAAACCACATGTGTTAAATTGATGGTGTAGGAATCAGCTGCTGTGAGCCCAGTGCAGGACACACTCCCTAAAAACCCAGATAATTAATTTTTTTGTAGATTTGAGTATGCAGTTTATCACCCAGAAGGATACTCTGTATTCAAAGTCATTGGATCTTTTTTTCCCCAGCTCAAGAAGCAGAGCTCCATGTTTTAGCAAAGCCTGTGAGCTATAAAAAAGTGTATATTTATATAGATAGAAGTTTATTTTACTTCGGCAGGTAAACCAACCAAGCATTCCAAGTTAATTTGATTGTCTGTTTTCAGCCTTCCAGGTTCTTGCTGAGGTAGCCATATTAACTTTCACACATGTAGCAGACCAGGCGACTCTAAGGATGCTGCATTACAGCCCTGGACACTTGATGGGTCTGTGCAACTCACAGATTCCACCCTAGTTCTGGCCCAGTATAACTGGGATTAATAATTCAACTTTAAGGACCCCAGAACGAAAAGAACAAGTGGTCCACAGGGGGCAACTTCTTATGAAACAGGACTTTGGAAAAGGTGATCATTTATGTCTGCCAGCCACTCTTTTCCCTCCAGCTTGACACATGGACCGTGTCATCTCACAAGAAGTTATAGCTGCCTTAGTAAATGAGCATGGGATAGAGCCAGGGTTCTCCACAGTTGTTTTTATAACATACCACTTCTTGTTTTACCTGTTACCAAAGGTGTTATCAAAAGCTGAACATCCCTTCCAGAGATTACAAAAAGATATATCCAGATACCCAAGTCAGGATCTTACGAGTATGCATTTTGTCTGTATGGACATGTGTTCTGGATGTCCAGTGGCAAATGCTACTGCAAAGGCCACAGTAAAAAGTGTTATCAGAAGTAGTTTGTAAGTACAGAGTGCCAGAAAGTACAGAGAGTAACAGAGGAAATCATTTTTATAGGAGAGTCCTTACTAGAAGTTTTGAGATTTTATTTTTACACCCCCTACTGTCTACAATGTAGCGGACAAAGTAGAGTAAGAAACTAGAAAACTTTTGCCTGAATGTTTTCTTATATTTTATGAAGCCTCTAAGGGGGATGTTGGACTCTCTCCCTATTGGATTTGGTTTGGGAGTGTGTTACTCGCTTGCTTATATTTTGTCTCAGCAGCTGAAGTCCTCCATTCGGATCTCACAGAGAACGTTGCTGATCTTTTAAGGTTTTTGACAAACTCATTTATGTGTTTTCTCCCCAATTCCAGATCCTAAAAGTTTGGAAGGATCTAAAACTAAAGCCAGGTGACTTGTGGATTGTTAAGAGACATTTATATATAAGGAAATGTTTGGAGACTCAATACAGCATCTATTTCATGTACAGTTTTTGTAAAACTTGAAGGAAAAGTCACCTGGATCCACACCAGACACTGCAAAAATGATTAAATTAAAGAAATCTCTGTGTTTGATTTGTTTCCCTCTTGTGATCACAGTCTAGGGTAATTTTTGATTCAATTACTTTAATTGTAAGGGATATATATATTTGAAAAGTAGTTTAGCCATGTTGAAGTCATATTTGTCTCTTGTACGTCTTCCATTTTATGTAGAATTGTCTGTGTTTACATATGCTGATAATTCAGCATGCCCACAATTAAGCTAGAAGGCCATTCTAGCCACAGGACTGTACAGCCAGTACTCTGTAAATATGTGTTATCAATCATTTGTTTTTCACAATGAAAAGTCATTTGGTAATGAAAAATGTTGCTCAGCTATTATTTTCTCTACAATGGAGTTTTTTGCCTCTTTGGCCAGGACTACCTCCACCTAAGCGTGTGGAGGTTCCAGGTTAAAGGTTATAGCAGGTATGGTTAGTGATCAAAATATTGATCAAAAGAGGGGAGACTGTAATGGAAATTTGTACGTTCTGTATAGAATTGTATTGTATTTTGTATGTATTGCACACTGCCCTCACTGTGCACACAGCACTAATAATGTTTTCAGTAAATGTTTACATTCTTTTGAGTCCTGATTAGAATTAGCCTGCCTATGTAACGCCCCTTGTTACCATAAATGTACAATTGTAATATTAATGTGATACCTACGTAATCATGTGTATAAAAACCTTTAATTGCGTCATAATAAAGCAGAACAGTAATTTGGAAAGATGCTGAGCGTATCTTTTGTGTCTGTTCCCTACTGCAGTAGTTATTATTAATTTGGAACCACTAATCAATATGAGGATAGAAGTTGCCTATCATCAATTTAGCCAAGTCACTAGCAAATAGGCCAGATACGGAGTCAAATTTTACAAGCTCTGTGAGAGAGTCACCGGATATCTGTATATGTTCCGCATATATGAAGGAAGAGATTCCCAGCTCCAGCCCCCTGAGTGCCCGACCTACATGGGCACAACTGGAAAAATTGTTTGGGATCTGGCATACCCACTTCTGAACAAAGGATATCACATATACCTTGACAACTTCTACACCAGCCTGCCCCTTTTTAAACACTTTCACATCGCAAAAAACCCTGGCCTGCGGAACCTCCAGAAAGAATAGGAAGGGAATCCCACAATCTCTAGCGAACAAAAAGCTACAAATGGGGGAAAGAGCAAAATTGAGATGCAACAAAGTGCTGGCCTTGAGGTGGAAGGATAAAAGGGACGTGCACATGATGTCCACCATCCATGAGGACACTACAATTGAGGCTCAAAGAAGACGAGGTCCCATTGAAAAGCCAACATGTGTCCAAGATTACAATCTATACATGGGGGGGTGGATTTCAATGATCAAATGATTCAGCCCTATTTGTCAATAAGGAGGTCCCGATTCTGGTACAAGAAGGAAGCAATTTATCTCAGCCATTTGGCCATTTATAATTCCTACATAGTCTACACCAAATCCACGGAAAGTCCCGCCCCCTTCCTAAAATTCATAGAAGAAGTTCTCATGTCCCTCATCTATCAACAAAGACCCCCCCAGAAGACCTTTGCTCTGATGCTGTTAGCCGACTTCATAAGCGCCACTTCCCGTACAACATTCCACCATCTGAAGCAGGCCAAAGATAGCAAAAAAAATGTTGCATGTGCAGCAAAAGAGTATTTCGAAGAGATACCAGCTACCATTGTCCGCAGTGTAACTCCCAACCTGGCCTTTGCATTGGTGATTGCCTCCAACTTTATCATACATCCCTAAAATATTAGCCCATATTTTTACAAATTCCCCATTTTCATCATCTGTGCTGACCATTTCCCATGCTTCCTCAAACAACCATGCCACTGCCTTCCACATGAACTGACCCTGGCCTGTTTTTTGACTATGCCTCTTTCTACCTTTTGGACTGCTTCCACGTGAACTGACCCTGGCCTGTTTTTTGACTATGCCTCTGCCTACCGTTTGGACTGCATCCACGTGAACTGACCCTGGCCTGTTTTGTGACTATGCCTCTGCCTACCATTTGGACTGATTCCACATGAACTGACCCTGGCCTGTTTTATCAACTACGCTTCTCCCTACCGCTTGGACTGCTTGCACGTGAACTGACCCTGGCCTGTTTTATGGACTATGCTTTGGCCTACCGCTTGGACTGATCTGTTGCCCTGCTACTGTAGTACATAGGGGTCTCATATATGTGAGGGGCTCCAGAATTGTTTTTCCGGATGGAGAAAACTATTTTTTGTTTTCTAAGGGTTTCGTATTAGGGTCTGGAGTCCAGAGGCTTCATAGAGATTTGGGTGGGCGAAGCCTCTACCCCTGTGCACAGGTCTTCCTGATTGTGGCCCTCAGCCTGCTGCTGACTTACTGCCATCATGCCTCTTCCTGCCGCATGAACGGACAACACCTCTGCCTGCTACCTGGACTATGCAAATAATTAGCTGTAGCAAGAGGCAGTATGTTTATGAAGGGCTGGAGAGCAGTACAATAATGAGTGTCTGCAGGTAACAGTGTACCAGGACCAATATTATGGCTGTGCTGTCTCTGCCTGGACAATTTCTATGGACTGTGCTGTGCTGGCAATGTCCTTGAGCTGACTATAGACAATATTTCTGCCTGCTGCCTGGATAATTACTATTGCTGTGGACACTACTAAAAGCACTGGTAATGCTTTTTTTTTTACTCTTTCCGCAATAGAATTAATTTGGATTGTAATTCTTGGTATGTACATGCTATGTGTTAGAAATATGAAGGGCCTTCAAAAATGATAGGTTGCCAGAAAATTATATATGTAATTTATGCTCCTAGGACGCCTGATGATGCTACTTGGATGTTGGGCCTCTGTATGTGGCCAGGCTGTGTAAAAGTCTCATGCCAAGCTCAGGTGAAGTAGCAGACTGTATTTTGGGGTGTCATCTTTGCTATGTACATGTCTTGTGTTGGAAATATCTGATAAATGGACAACTTTGTGTAAAAAAAATGTGTTTTCATTTTTTTTTCCAAAAACTTTGCCTCATAGATTATACGTTGGGGTGTTTGCTTTCTCTTTCCAAAATGGGGTCATTTTGTGGGCAATTCCATTGCCCTGGTGCTCCAGGGCCTTTAAAATTGTAATAGGTGGTTCAGAAATGAGATGCTCATAGAACGCCTGAAGGTGCTACTTCAATTTTGGGCCTTTGTATGTGGCCAGGCTGTGTAAAAGTCTCACACATGTGGTATCACCATACTCGGAAAGAGTAGCAGAATGTATTTTGGGGTGTAATTTGTTGTATGCATATGCTCTGTGAGAGAAATAACCTGTTAATATGACAATTTTGTAAAAAAAAAAAATATTCATTTTGCAAAGAATTGTGGGAAAAAATTACAACTAAAAAAACTCGCCATGCTACTTACTTAATACCTTGGAATGTCTACTTTCTAAAAAGGGGTCATTTTAGGGGTATTTGTACTTTCCTGACTTGTTAGTGTATCAAGAAATGAGATAGGCCTTCAGTACATCAGGTGTGATCAGATGTGATCAATTTTCAGTGATTGGCACCATAGATTGTAGAGTTAAAAACAATCCAATTTGTTGTACATTTTTAACAACACATTACAGCACATATCACATTACAATATAACATAATGCAAAACCCTGTACATGGCCCTTACCACCATGCATATACTGTACATATATAATATTACAACACCACATGATTAGACAAACGTCATACAAGTGAGATGTTACACTCCCAAGATACAAATGGACAGCTGTCATTGTATGTCCAATGGGTGGGGGCTGTGTCCTAACACATTTCGCAGAAAGCTTCATCGGGAGCCAAGGGTAAATGACATATACATATTCATACAGTGCTATGAGGCTAAGTGTGGAAAGGCACTGTGTGGCACTATTAGGGAAGTTCCTTATATCAGATATGAGACATATCAGACATGTGATTCTTTTATGAACCACAATCTCCCCACAGGCTGGCATCTTAGTTACAGCCATAGCAAACTATGGATACTGGAGGCAGGATGGTCCCAATCCATCTCTGAAATGGGATTCTAGAGAAGTTCCCTTCTCTGGGTCAGAGGTTGAGCAACACGGGCTACTTTTCTGAGCATTCATAAACAGGATTAAACAAATTATCTAAGTAGTCCTACTTTCACTTGCAATCAGCGGTCAGACCCATTCATATTCACTGTTTTTAAAGTGTTCAATTACAATGACTTTGAGCGTTAAAGTGTATTTGAAGGCAAAACCTTTTTTCTAGTTCTGTATACAATGATGTGAATGTACAATGTATATGTAAATTGCTGCATAAATTGTAAGCACTATATAAATACCTGTGATAAAATAATAATAATTAAAAAAAGATTTAGACCCACCCTCTGTCAAGGTGCTGCCTTTGCCCCATTGGAGAAATTCCCTATTTGTCTTGGTGACCACTGTTGTTGAGAAATAAAGTGAGGGGTAATTCAAGGTTGTCCCCACAAGAAAAGGTAAGAAGAGTCTAAGAGGGGAATTCCTATTATTTCCTGTTTTGTCTCTGTGACAGGAATTGAGGGGAAATGTCCCCAATAATACACCACATACAGCAAAAATAAACTATCAAGGGTTTTATATAGAATAGTCTAATGGTATTTCCACTGTGTATGGAATTAATCTTACCTGTGTAGTGTTCTCAGAAGGTGAATTGTCGGTGTCAATAAGATTATCTGTAGGGACATTCTGAAATGGCTTCAGATAAGCAATTTCATTCTGCTTTGAGTCAAGAGTCACACACACATCATACGAGAATGGAAAAGGTAAACTTGTATCGCTGATTTCAGAAGGACATCCCAGGGTGAACTGAGGATACACATTTCCCCTATAAGTTCCAAGAGCTGTTGCAGTATTGGATTTTTTGCACTTGAAAATTGCTACAATCATCACTGACACAATAAATAGGACAGAAATCAAAACTATTGCTATTATTAGAAAGAATGTTGCATTTGATGAAATATCAATGTTACTGGGTGTATGTTTTATTTCCGGTACAACTTCCTGGAAGTTTTCAGCCACAACTAAGCTCAAGGTGACTGTAGAGGACAAAGAGGGTTGTCCACTGTCTTTCACAAGGACCACAATCTTTTGCCTTAATGAATCTGTATACTGAAGGTCTCGACCTATCCTGATTTCACCATTGTGTTGCCCAATGTTAATTAAGGTTGGATCAGGAACTTGTATAAGATGATAAGAAAGCCAAGCATTATGCCCAGAGTCAGCATCCACTGCAATCACTTTAGTCACTAGATAACCTTTCTCAGCATTGTTAGGAATAAATTCAAATATTGTAGAATCCTCATTGTCCGGTGATGGATAGAGAATCTTTGGAGCATTATCATTCTTATCTATGATACATATCCTTACTGTGACATTAGTGCTTAGTGGAGGAGATCCACTGTCTTTAGCCATTAGCTGGAACTGCAATTCCTGTAACTGTTCATAATCAAATGATCTCTGAGCATAAATAACCCCAGTCATCGAGTTCATGGAAATGTATGAAGATACAGGAATGTTTTCAATAATTGTGTTAATGATTGAATATGTGATACGAGCATTTTCATTCGCATCCAAATCTGATGCATAAACATTAAGTATTGAGGTTCCAGCTGGTGTATGTTCTGGAATGTACGATACATATATTGGTTTACTAAAGATAGGTGGGTTGTCATTCACATCTAAAACTGTTACATTAAATGTTTTCACAGTTAACATTGGAGGTGTTCCTTCATCTTCAGCTCTAACGGTAATGTTATAGAATGGGTTTTCTTCTCTATCCAGAGGACGTGCAGTTATAAGTTTGTAATAATTATTAGATGATGCCATCAGTTTGAATGCTGGGGTATCTCTTATTTGGCATACCACCTCCCCATTTTTTCCAGCATCTAAATCTTTGACATTAATTAATGCCACAAGTGTCCCAGGTGGAGAATCCTCTGGAACTGGTGTATATAGGGATGCAAGAGTAATGTCAGGTGCATTGTCATTAATGTCCACAATCTGTATGAATACAGTACATTGTGCAGCTAAACCTCCACCATCTTTAGCTTCAACAGTGGCTTCGTAACTTCTTGCTGACTCGTAATCCAATTCCTGAATAGTTTTAATGACTCCAGTTTGGGAATCTAATAAAAATACCTGACGTGCATTATCACGAATGTGACTAAAAGAGTATGTGATATGCGCATTTGAACCTTCATCTTCATCAGTAGCATTTAAATTAATAACAAGGGAGCCAGGTGCAGAATTTTCATTTACATCAATTCGATATATTTTTTTACTGAAAATAGGATAATTGTCATTCACATCTTGTACCTCAATCTGGATAATAGCAGTTCCAGTTTTTACAGGTTTTCCTCCATCAGAAGCTGTTAAAATTAAACTATATCTTTGTTGTTTTTCACGATCTAGCTGCTGCTTTAAAATAAGTTCTAGGTATTTATCCTCTTCATTTTGTGGTTTTTCAGCTAATTCAAAATCTGTGTTTGGACTAAGTTCATAGCTCTGCAAAGAATTTGAACCTGAATCCTGGTCAAGAGCATTTCCCAGGACAAAACGGGCTCCTGGAGAAGTGGACTCGCTTATTCCAATGTAAAAAATGTCCTTTGAGAAACTTGGGGGATTGTCATTTACATCTTGAATGTCAATCCTAACAGGATAAACATTTACTGGATTTTCTGCCAGAATCTCAAGATCCAGAAAGCAATTAATCTCTGACCCACATAACTCTTCCCTATCTATTCTGCTAATGACATATATATTACCATTTTCTGAACTGATATTGAAATAATTCATATTTTTGTTAGAAACCATCCTTACATTTTTCATTTTTAGCTCATTGCTAGTTAATCTCAAATCTTTTGCCACATTCCCCACTACAGAATTTTGCTTTATCTCTTCTAGAACTGAATAATGAAGGAAATCAGAAGCATCCACAAAACAGAAGGAAAAATATAAAAATATTACTTGCCGCGCCATGTTCTCCATAAATGTATACCTTCAAGCCTTGTAATCTGCTTTTCAATGACAATCAGAAAAAGCTAATATTTGATCAACATTGTGAGCATTAAAATTATCCAAAGAGAGGAGTGGTGAATACGTATCTTCTTTGTAGAGATCTGCACTATCTTTACTGTATAGCATAAGCAGGATAAGTTCCTTCAAAGTATTTAACATGCCTGCCTTGTTAGGCAACAGTGACACCATGAGGCCAAATTTAAGAAATGCAAGCATACTATATGCCCAATGTGCATACAGCAATATTTTTCCTAATAATAAATATCCAATATGTAAACAAAAACTATCATCTCAGCTTGTCATCTTTGATGCAAACAAATATATTTTTAAATAAAATCTAACTACTAATATTTTTATCGATTAAAAAGATACCCAATAAATCTAAGCCCATATGCCCTTTTTTTTTTTTTGCACAAAAAGTTCTAATTAAATATGACAAAAGGAATCACTGTCTGCACAATTGCACACCTATTATATATTTATTTTAGATTTCAATTGTCAAACTTGTTTCCTCTGTACCCTTTGTGCATGTAAGGGATACCAGATTAACCACTTCAATACTGGGCACTTTCACCCCCTTCCTGCCCAGGCCAATTTTCAGCTTTCAGTGCTGTCGCACTTTAAATGACAATTGCGCTGTCATGCAACACTGTACCCAAACAAAAAAAGTATCATTTTTTTTTAGACAGAGTTTTTTTCTTGGTGGTATTTAATCACCACTGGGTTTTTTATTTTTTGCTAAACAAATGAAAAAAGACAGAAAATGTGGGGGAAAAAAGGTTTTTTTTTGTTTCTGTTATAAATGTTGAAAATAATACATTTTTCTTCTTCACTGATGTGCGCTGATGAGGCTGCACTGATAGGCTGCACGAATAGGCACTGATTGGCTGAGGCTGCACCGATGGGCACTGATGAGGCTGTGTTGATGGCCACTGATGAGGCTGTATTGATGGGTATTGATTAGGCTGCACTGATGAGCACTAATGAAGCTGCACTGATGGGCTTTGATGAGGCTGCACTGATGAGCTGGCACTGATGGGCACTGATAGGCAGCACTGATAGGCACAGATAAGCTGCACTGATGGGGGTGCACTGGTAATCAGTGCCCTGAATAGCAGTGTAAACAATGAACTGACAGTCTTGCTGTTATTGGCTCTCCTTCCCTCAAACAGACACAGTGCATGAGGAAAAGACTGCCGCTAACCCGCAAGTCTGTTTACATGTGATCAGCTGTGATTGGACACAGCTGATCACATGGTAAAGGGCTGCTGTCATTGGCCCTTTACCCCGAGCTGTGATCAGCTTTGTCTGAAGGAAACAGTGGTCACTGAGCGCGCCCGATGCACAGCCCAGGGGGCACGCAGGGGGGGCACGCAGTGCGAACTGTAGTATTATAGATGATAATAACATTTATTATTAAAGGAAAATATATCATAATCTTTTTCATAAGCAAAGAACTGCCTCTTCAGTCCAACGCACAAAATAGGCGCGGGTGTTCTGACAAGCTCATCCTGGCTAGCAGAAGTAAATCAGAAGACATAAGGTAGGAACGCCACACACCGAAGCCCAGGCACTATACAGACAGGTGAAGATACAGCTTCAGCCTCAGCTCCTCCTGACTACACTACTCTGACATGTTTCGCCCCATCCATGGGGCTTAATCTCTATGGTTAAGCCCCATGGGTGGGGTGAAACATGTTAGAGGAGTGCAGTCAGGAGATGCTTAGGCTGAAGCTGTATCTTCACCTGTCTGTATAGTGCCTGGGCTCCAGTTTGTGGCATTTACACCTTCTGTCTTCTGATCATTATTTTTTTGAAGAGGGACAAATGTGATAGGAAAGGTCCATGCAGACTCTGTACTTGAGTAAATTAAAAAACCCACTAAATGCAAATGATACAAAATTAAGTTGCAGAAATACAATAAACATTTGTTGTGTTTATTCAATATTTAATATTTTACCCTAAGGCCAAAATTCTAATTTGATTGCACAAGCTACAGTTTCAAAATATAAAATATTTGGTTTCCTCCTTAGGAGGAAACCAGAAAGCTTTTTTGTTTAACTTAAAAGAGAAATTATTTTTAACAAGCTTTTTACAGTTAGTCATCATCATCTTAAATTATAGTATTATGAGGTTTATCAGTTCTCTGAAATATTCTATATAGTAAGCCTTTAATAATTGTGCCCGGTAGATACCATAGTAAAATTAAAAATGAGTGGGTCCTTTACCTTTAAATTATCACATTTATTTCAGTAAATCAGGTACATTCAACTAGTACAGTAACCATTAAAAACTTAACCAACAAATTTGGCATAATAAAGTAGTTCAGAGCTTGATTGTTATTGTTTATTGTTGAATAAAAATGATATAAAAGTTATAGCGATAACAAGGTAGAATTTTGCATCAGATGATGTGTCTGAATTAGCTGGCTGTTGCTTTATCTCTGATAAAACTTGTTGATAGTTTTTGGCCACAAGTAAATTCAAAGTGGCAGTAGCTGATAAGGACGGGACCCCATTATCCTCCACCAGAACCACAATCTTTTGTCTTAAAGAGTCAATAACCTGAAGGTCCTTTCCAATCTTAATTTCACCAGTATGTAGGCCAATGGTAAATAATGATGGTTCAGGAACTTGTAGTAAATGGTAAGAAAGCCATGCACTGTGTCCAGAGTCAGCATCTACTGCAATCACTTTGGTCACTAAAAAACCTTTCTCAGCAGTGTGAGGAATACATTCAAATAATGCTGATTCATCCGTATCTGATAATGGGTAAAAAAAATTAGGAATAATATCATTCTTATCTATTATACAAATCTTTACTGTAACATTACTGCTTAGAGAAGGAGTCCCATTGTCCTTAGCCATTACTTGAAACTGGAATTCTCGTAACTGTTCATAATCACATGATCTCTGGGCATAAATAACTCCAGTCATTGAGTTTATGGAAACATATGAAGATACTGGAATGTTAGTAATATTTGTGTTAATGTTAAAATAAATGACCCGTGCATTCTCAATATTATCTAGACCTGAAGCATGAACATTAAGAACTGAAATTCCAGCAGGGGTTTGTTCTGGAATGTAGTAAATATACACTGGTTTATTGAAGGCTGGCATATTATCATTCACATCTAAAATATGTATGTAGGTAGTTGACTGGGATACCATTGGAGGAGAACCTTCATCTTCAACTAAAAGTGTTATATTGTAACTTGAATTTTTCTCTCTGTCCAAGTATTCTGTAGTGACAAGTTTGTAATAATTATTAGATGATTGTATTAACTTTAATGGAACATTTTCTGTTAGATAGCAAGTGACCTCGCCATTTTTTCCTGAGTCCAAATCTTTTACATTAATTAAAGCCACCAGTGTCCCTGGAAAATAATCCTCGGGAATGGGTGTAGATAGTGATGCTATCACAAGTTCAGGTGCATTGTCATTGACATCCACGATCCGCATTACTATATTACATTTTACAACTAAACCACCACCATCTTTGGCTTGGTGTACTCTGTAGTTTGGTGTACTTTCATAATCTAAATCTGCTTTTGTTTTTATAATTCCAGATTTAGAATCCAAAGAGAAAATTAGCATTTTCTGGAATGTAACTAAAGGAATAAGTGATATCTGCATTGGAACCATCATCTTCATCACTAGCATTTAGATGAAAAACTACAGAACCAATTGACACAAGATCGGACTTTCCAACGTAAAATGTGTGATCGGAGCTTGTTGTGGACCGTGTGTAGGCTCCATCGGACAGTTTCCATTGGAATTTCCATCGCACAAAATCCGTTTGTGTAAATTCTGATCGTGTATACACAATTCCGACGCACAAAGTGCCACGCATGCTCAGAATAAATTACGAGACGAAAGGGTTCGGTCTGGTAAAACTAGCATTCGTAATGGACATAGCACATTCATCATGCTGCAAATTTTGAAATCTTTTAATGCAGCGCATGCCCCTCTCCTTTAGAATGCTAGAATAATGAAGTTGTTTTGCTGCTGATATTCACACAGGGTTCTCACAATCTTCTTTCTTTTTAATTTCTCGTGATCTCATGAATAATATTATTTTTATATTTCGTCAGATCTCCATAATACTTTTTTTTTTTTTTTTTTATCAAGATCTGCATTTTTTTTGTTTTCTAGTGCTCTCCATAATATTATTTCTCGTCAAGTTACCACAACACCATTATTATCTTGTATTTTTTTACCTCAAGGAGGTTGGTTGGTGTCCCTTGTTAATTTGACATTGTATTTTTGAAATGTACCTGCCTACTCACAAACAAACTGTCCTTTTTGAAGTAAAAGACATAGGCAAGTATTTGTGAAAAATTAAAAAGCCATTTTTTCTGGGTCATAACAAAATAAAGAGGAAGGCAACACTGGAGAAACTGCAGAAATTTGCAAAGCCTTTGTACCCCAGGGCACACAGGGCTACTGGGCCCGGCCACCTCCTGGCTGCCTCTTACCCCTGCGACCTCCTGTATACCACTTTCCATGGCCTCCTCCTGGCTGAGACTTTGCTGTGTTTGAAAAAGGGACACAGTTTTAGTTTTTTGTTCATCAATCACACACAATTTACAGCTCTTGACTGTTGCAAATTGAATGTTAATAAATAGAAAAGATTATCATTCTAACCCCAGCATTTTTCACTCTTCTCACAATCATTTGTGGCCACTACTGTCTATTGATATGTAAAACACTTTGTAAAATCAGAAATTAGTTATCAAAACTAACATATATGTAACATCATTCATTTGACAACCAGAAATATTTTGAAGAATGCTATACCTGACTCAAGCTGGGCTCCTCCAAATGTTGCTGCCTGGAAGGCCCAGGTTGTTCATCAGAAGCCTCAGCTGGGGTAGAAGGAAGCCTTAAAGGAAGACTGGAGAGTGCTGGCCTGGGTTCAGGCTGGCTTGCCAGAAAATGCAGTCTGCCATAGTACCACAGCCTGGGTACATAAATGTCATCTGCTGCAGCTCCTGATCTTAGAGAATCCTGGACCTTCTTGTGCTCCCTAATATAAGTGCTCCTCATGCCACCAATTAGGGCCTTCAAATAGGGGATGTCTGCCGTGGGGATCACCGGCTTCACAAATTCCAGCAATTGATCCAGCACTGCCTTCCTCTTTGGTTTATTGTTATAAAACGGGTACCTACCATAGACAAGGCAGCTCCCTGTACATATCAATGAATATGGGGATAAAGTCCTCATTGTTGAATAGATCCATTTTCTTTGCAAGACACAACACAAGACAACCCTAATGTCAGGCGAAACTCTCCTAATCTTGATCCAATATAGGCCTTATGCCCCGTACACACGGTCGGACTTTTCGTCTACAAAAGTCCGACAGCCTGTCCGACAGACTTCCAGCGGACTTGCGGCGGACTTGCGGCGGACTTTCTAACGAACAGACTTGCCTACACACGACCACACAAAAGTCCGACGGATTCGTACGTGATGACGTACACTGGACTAAAATAAGGAAGTTCATAGCCAGTAGCCAATAGCTGCCCTAGCGTGGGTTTTTGTCCGTCGGACTAGCACACAGACAAGCGGATTTCGGGGTCCGTCGTAGTTACGACGTAAAGATTTGAAGCATGTTTCAAATCTAAAGTCCGTCGGATTTGAGGCTGAAAAAGTCAGCTGAAAGTCCGGAGAAGCCCACACACGATCGGATTACCAGCCAGCTTTAGTCCGTTGGCGTCCGTTGGACTTTTGTAGACGAAAAGTCAGACCGTGTGTACGCCCCATAAATATCTAAGCAGTATAGGCCACTGATGCACCAACTTAAAATTGTACGTTCGTTATAACAATCATTGCCTCCGTTACTTCGTCCCCGGCTCACAGATCGTATGTACGATGCACGCGTGTTCTGCTTTATATACACTGCACATGCGTGAAATTCCGGCCGCCCCTGATGTTCTTTCTAGTCTATCCCCCGCTCTTTGTCTTTCGACACAGTGGGAGAGAACATGGCGGAGAGACAACATGTGCATGTAGAGGACAGAAGCAACGACAAAAGGCTGGAGCCTCGAACCTCATGATCCCGGAGGAGATTGAAGGCCTCAAATATGTCCTTGGTAGAGATGGTAGAGATGGTGGACATCTTGAAGAGGGCTGACTATGATGGGAAGCATGGACCTTACCCAAACCCAAATGTGAGAAAGGCCAAGATCATGCCTAAAGTTGTGAAGAGTCTGCACAGGAATTTTGGGGTACGGCGATCCAAATAGAAATTGAGGAAATGCTGGTCAGTTCTGAAATTGAGGGAGCAGGATCAGTACAGAAGAATCAAGAGAGTTCTGCAAAAAAGTAAGAAGTTTGTCATGTGTTCCTATTATTCTTCTTAACGTTCGTGCTGCTCCATGTGCTTTTCTTTACTGTTGTACATTTTAAAATGGCGACTTTTATGTTCATGGGCACAGTAATTGGTTGTAGAAAACATAGTTTGTTCGCCCACTTATAAGATGTTTTAGGCGGATACAGGTTAACTACATTTGTTCAGGCCTATTTGTATTAAAAGAAGTTTGTTGTCTAGATGGGTTTGTAACTAGAATTAAATGCAAACTTAATTCAGTGTAAGGAGAGGACACTCAGCAGCTGTTTACACATGCAGGAGCACTAGTGTGGGACACCAGAACAAATTTTTTAGGGTGTCCAACACAGGTGCTCCAGTGGGTACTAGGGGTGTTGTCATGTTTCAAAATTGAACAAAAAAGGGAAGTATTCCAACATTGGAAAGGTAATAAAAATGTCTTCAGCTTGGAACTCTGCCAAAACAGACAATTGTATGACACTTCCAAGCAATGTTTCATATTCCTATTTCTGGCATCAAATATCTGTGTGCTAAGTATACCTTTTTTTTAATCACATAGGGGAGAAAAGACTTAAGACATCTGAGGACACCAGGGACCCCCCACCTCTGAAAGAAGGGGAAGTCACCTAAACCCAAGCAGAGGAGAAGGAGGGAGAGGTTTTGGAAGTGGGCGAAATTGTCACAACAAGTGAGTGTCTGAGACCACAGCTTCAGGTAAGAGATCTGTTCCTGCATATTTATAATACATGGTGTGTTGTTTTTTTTTTTTTTTAGGTGATGTGGATGTTGTGGAAGAAGAATCTCATTTCACCAGCGAAAGTGCCCAGATCCTCATCGGGGAGATAATGGGGTGCAATCGCGATTTTGAAAATGTTAAACAAAACATCAATGATGTTCAAAAAAATGAAGAACATCATTGATGTTTTAGGGAGGATCTAAAACACACAAAAATGTAACCCTTTGCTTTCGTGTATTTTAGGATTTAAAAAATAAATTAATTCAAGTATTTTAAAAGCCTAATTTTGAAGATGCACACAGTGTGCCAACATGTGCTATCTGCCATCAAGGAATATCAATGTACGTGTTTTGTGAGTGCAACCCCTTCCTTGCTACTAAAGTAGCTGAGAGGAAGGGGTTGCACCCCCAAAACACATCCATTGATCCCCCATGATGGGAGCTAGCACATGTTGACATTAGCCAATTTGTGTGCATCTTCAAAATGAGTCTTTTAATGGGGTGACATCACCCCATCTGATGAAGGCAATATCAACACATCTTGGACATACTAATGTCTGATATTGCCTTCACTTTGTCAAAGTAAAACTTTGTAAGTTCCTGAGTTCTGTATGTTATGTTTTGAAACATGCCTGTTTAACCAAAAAAGGCTATTTCTAATTAATGTGACAAAAAATAATGTTATACACTAAAGATGTTGGTTTGTTCAAAAACACTTTTCTAAACGCACATGTAAATGTGCTTTGAGTAAAAAGTTTTCTACTCGACAATGTGTGGCTTCTTATTTCAATGATCAAAAGCAGTTTTTTGAGTAAAAGTTGGTGTTTACAGTGACAATTGGGGTTATTTACTAAAGGCAAATCCACTTTGCACTACAAGTGCAGTTTTAAGTGCACTTGGAATGCAAAGTGGAATTTCCTTTAGGAAATAACAATCCACAGTGCTTTCTAATTTGCCACAATCATGCCATTTTCATGACTCCACAAAATTCATTCATGGTGCTGAAAATGATGAATATTTTTGTCAGTAATGCATACGTACATACATTAACAACAAAAACAAGGTGTGTGTGTAGCAGACCCACAACATAATAATAGTTCGCTGAAGAAGAGATTGTCACCTCATGTATCAAATAAATTACATTTGCACTATTGAAGAAAATGTCCAAAAAGAAAAGCCCATTGGAGAACCTAGAAGGCAGCTAAAAGAAACCAAGGCAGTACATCAAAGGAAATCTTCTTTCAGTTTAAGTTCAAAAATTGTTGATAAAATGTTTCTTAAACCGTTTCTGGCATATTAATGGCCCCCCTACCCGCAAAGTACTCGACATACTTCTTTGGGGGGGCAAGCCAGGACGGCCAGCTTCAAGCGCCGTCAGGGTTTCTTGTTGAAGTCCGGCCTCAGGCCTAACTGAGGCCACATAGTTCATTGAATTTCTCCTTAAATAGTTGTGTAGAATGCAGCATGCAAGGATTATATGGTTAAGTTTATATTCCGCCATGTTGATTGGCGTAAGGAATAACCGGAACCGGCAGGCCATTATTGCGAAAACAGTCTCCACCACTCTTCTGGCTCTGGCCAGACGGTAGTTATAAACCCTATGGTCCAGGGTGAGGGTCCTCATGGCTTCAAAACGGTCGGCTGGTCAAGACGAACTAACAGAAAGTACTGAAAAACATAAAGGCCGTAGCTGAAAATTGTACAAGAGCGGACAAGAACGCACTGAAAATCAAATACTTAATAGAAATACGAACCCACAAGCACGAACTGAAGAGCAGTAACGATCGTAAAAGCAGGGGGCTGAAAAGCGCAAATCGTCTGTCACCAAACTTCTAATAACACAAGATTAGCAGAAGGAGCCCAAAGGGTGGCGCACTTGGTATTGAACTTCCCTTTTCTAGTACGTGTTGTACGTCACCTCGTTCTTGACGTTCTGAAATTCTGACAACTTTGTGTGACTGTGTGTATGCAAGACAAGTTTGAGCCAACATCCGTCGGAAAAAATCCATGGATTTTGTTGTTGGAATGTCCGATCAATGTCCGATCGTGTGTACACCTAATGCATTACACCTAATGCATTATCAAATAGGAACTTGCATATTTTGGAAATCTTAAGTAGAAAATGATAAATAAGGTTTAACTATTTAGGAGTTTCAAGTGCATATGTGAAAAATGTAAAATACTTTTAGCCTTTACTATAAAGTAATACTTCTACTTTACTGTAAGGCATTTACTTTCTGTTATAAATAATAAAAGCCGACATCATTGTAACAATTAAAAAGTGCTCTCAATTATTTTTTTACAGTTATTGGAACTGTTGTCTGGGTACTCATCTAATATGGAAGGACAAAAAGTAAAAAAATTAATCTTAAAAATATCAAAGTTGATTATGAGACATTTCCTACAACAATGACTGTGTAGAAAAAAACGTAACCTTTGCAAAGCAGCTTTAGAGATCTAAATGATAGACTAAAGGAAATAACTCTCAGTTTCGAAAAAGAAAATCAAGGACTTTTTTTTCTGTACCTGTATTTGAACAAATTTACAATTTTCCTTTAAAATTTACCATTGCTTCACAACCCAGTTAAGTAAGTCAGATTATTCAGATTCATGGTTTCACCTGCTTCATATGAAAAAGAACATTAAATTAGCTTTCTAACTGTATTAATAACAAATAGTTAAAACAAAATGTTATGTGACCTACAGCCTTATACTAGCGATAGCTATATATATATATATATATATATATATAGTGCTCAGCATAAATGAGTACACCCCAACAGATTTGTCAGAAAATCTTTCCTTTCCTTTCAGAATCAACATCTCCTATGGGACACTATACGACAAAATACTCCCACAAATACTATACTATAAACAGCCTTGTGTTCACAATACACACACAGCTAAGTGAGAGGAGATACACATCCCTCCCTCTTCAGGTCAGATGGCCTCTACCGAAATTCATACAGAGGCAGTATTAAATCTTTATTGGGATTTTCTTTTAGAAAACCTGTAATTAAATATTAATTTCTAAACCACAATTTTATGTAAGTATTGAAAAATCACTTTGAGGTGGGGGAGATGGGCGGAGCCTAGCAGAGCAGACATGCATTGTTAGAGCTCTGCACCGCTGAGGAGAGAAGAGAAGGACAAAGCGGAGCCTGCAGGCTCAAAAGGTATCCATTTGAACCTTTTTGCCCCAGGGAACAAACTGTGAAAGTTTGGGCAGGAACTATGGTACTGGGAGGAAACCGTGGCAGAAATAAAAATCACCTCACAAAGAGCTCACAGGCACTCACTGCAACTAAAGCAGCTCCAGTCACCTCACAAGATACAGCATCAGGGCGCTCTCACAGACAGAAAATGTCACAGCAAGACTCTCCATTTGAGTCAGATACAGAACAAATCCTCTCCACAAGCCTCCTCAGCATCCCCAGTAATATTATTACAATTTGAAAAGATGCTTCATAAGGCTTTAAAACAAACCTCAGACCAAATAACAAAAAGCCTAACCAAAGAAAGAAATAGGAGAGCTGGGAAACCGCACCCAGAACCCACAAGCAGCAACTCTCCCACACGCAGAAGAATGACATCATCTTCACCTTCAGGCAGCACTCAGAAAATTTCAGCACAAAATGGGAATCATCATTCTCACAAAAGAGGCCGTTATGCCACATCATCCATGGACCAAGAAGATTCAATGGACTGACATCCTAATTCCTGATATCTCTTCATTTATTATACTAAGAGATGGTTCTCTATAAAAAACCTGTATTTATAACTGAATGTAACTGCATTCTGATAGTCACACACTGTGTGGGATCATGTTACATTCCAGTTATATTTCTTATTACTTCTGATTCATATAGCCTTAGAATATATAAGTGAAATAAGGAAATTCTTGTTCAGTTATATATTATTAGGTAATAACAATAGATTTATTACTTTTTAGGACAAATATGTTCAATAATCCAGAAGTAATGGAAGCTTTTTCTTTCTTTTCTTAAAACAAATATATTATTACCTAACTAGTTCCTAGAACTATGTTTTTGTTTATTCTAATCTGAAGCAATACAACCTCAATTTTATGAGTTAACATATCTAAACAGTTGCATATGAATAAAATATGTAATTGTTTACTCTAAAAGGGTTAACATCCCAAAATAATTCAAACTATCTTCATCAATACCAAAGTTATTAACAGTACCTTTCTAACTGAACTATTTAGCCTAGGGCAAGACTAACCATATACAACCACCCTGGAATAAATAATTTCAACAAAAACTATATTCTGCACTCCAATTAATGAAACATCATTTTGATGTCTTTTGACATAGCACTTCTCTCCTGTAAGCGGAAGATCCGTGTACCCCCATTAGCCCTCCTCATTCTCCCAATCATATTATGTGGGAGTGTGACGAAGGCACTTATTCCCCTGAGAGAGATATTTACTCTCTTTCACGGGTAAATTGTGATTACTTGCAAAAAATAATTTATACAATGTGTCATCTAATCTCATATGTTTTTTGTTTACTCTTTACTCCAGAATTCACTGGTTTCTTTTCTATCTATTCATCTCTTCAGTCCACACAGGTTGATCTGCGCAGTCAGCTCTGCATAACAAAGATAATAAGTAAAACCCTGCGAGCCACTTACGGATAAATGCCTACAAAATAATGTATAACCAAACCTGAATTGAGACCAGCTGCAAACACTCAGTCACGTTTCATAAGCGTGCAAGTGGCAAAAATGAAAAAAATGTGTCTGCGCTAGAAAAAAGGTCACATCAATAAAAGATGCAGCAATAATAAATGTAAAAGAAACATGGATGTTTGACCAATAATACACTAAAGTGAAAGTACCACTAGGTGCTTAAATGAAAAGTGCACAGTGCTACATAAAACACACAATGTGAGTGATCAATCAAAAAAAACATATAACATAAACACTGAATCAAATAAAGTATAAAGGGATATATCCACTGGTGAATAAGATAGAGTCCAAATCAGTGTATATCCGGAAATATAAAAGTGCCCAAAAAACATAGTCCATAAATTAGTGAAGCTCGCACATCTTTCCTTCCAAAAGTGTGTCACCAAGAAACATGCTGTAGTGTCTTCCAGCCACCCCCACAGGTATATCTGCTCACCTTCCTATGTGTGACACAGTGATTAAACTATGCCAAACAAAGCCTTGGAGACACTCCTGTGCTCTATTGGAACCAGCTGTGCAGACCTTCAATGCTCTCTGGTTAAGGCAGCAACATTTCCTAGTGTATAAAACACAGCAAAAAGTTTTATTCCAGCACTAGGAACCCAAAGTAGTGCACTCCCTAGAATTGAAAATGCAATTCCCAATGTAAAGAATACTGCAAACCACTTCACACGTGTGCCAAAACTTAGCGATGTTGAATCCAAAACCTGTATGTATGCAGAAAAAAATACGATAGTACCCGGCGGGTCATGGTGATTTTCAGATACTGTGCACTACAACGTAAACAATCTTTACCTGAGTTGTGAGGTAAAGATTGTTTACGTTGTAGTGCACAGTATCTGAAAATCACCATGACCCGCCAGGTACTATCGTATTTTTTTCTGCATACATACAGGTTTTGGATTCAACATCGCTAAGTTTTGGCACACGTGTGAAGTGGTTTGCAGTATTCTTTACATTGGGAATTGCATTTTCAATTCTAGGGAGTGCACTACTTTGGGTTCCTAGTGCTGGAATAAAACTTTTTGCTGTGTTTTATACACTAGGAAATGTTGCTGCCTTAACCAGAGAGCATTGAAGGTCTGCACAGCTGGTTCCAATAGAGCACAGGAGTGTCTCCAAGGCTTTGTTTGGCATAGTTTAACCACTTGCCGACCGCCTCACGCCTATATACGTGAGCAGAGCGGCACGGGCAGGCAAAATCACGTACCTAGTACGTGATTGCCTTCCCGCGGGCGGGGGGTCCGATCGGACCCCCCCCTGTGCCAGCTGCGGTCGGCATTTGGTTGGGAGAGTTGACAGACGAGGGGGAGACCATCCTCTCATGGCCCCCCCCTCGCGATCGCTCCCAGCCAATGGGAAACATCCCCTGCCTCTGTATAGTACACAGAGGCAGAGGATGTGATGTCATCTCTCCTCGGCTGTCAGTTTCCGTTCCAGCGCCGAGGAGAGATGACATGTAAGTAAGTGCACAACACAAACACACACAGTAGAACATGCCAGGCATACATTACACCCCCGATCCCCCCCCGATCGCCCCCCGATCCCCCCCCAATCACCCCCCCCCTGTCACAAACTGACACCAGCAGGTTTTTTTTTTTTTTTTTTTTTTTTTTTCCTGATTACTGCATAGTGTCAGTTTGTGACAGTTAGCAGTGTTAGGACAGTTACTGTTACCCCCATGTAGGTCTAGGGTACCCCCCTTACCCCCCCTAATAAAGTTTTAACCCCTTGATCACCCCCTGTCGCCAGTGTCGCTAAGCGATCATTTTTCTGATCGCTGTATTAGTGTTGCTGGTGACGCTAGTTAGGGACGTAAATATTTAGGTTCGCCGTCAGTGTTTTATAGCGACAGGGACCCCCATATACTACCTAATAAATTTTTTAACCCCTTGATTGCCCCCTAGTTAACCCTTTCACCACTGATCACCGTATAACCGTTACGGGTGACGCTGGTTAGTTAGTTTATTTTTTATAGTGTCAGGGCACCCGCCGTTTATTACCGAATAAAGGTTTAGCCCCCTGATCGCCCGGCGGTGATATGCGTTGCCCCAGGCAGCATCAGATTAGCGCCAGTACCGCGAACACCCACGCACCGTACACGCACCGTACACCTCCCTTAGTGGTATAGTATCTGAACGCATCAATATCTGATCCGATCAGATCTATACTAGCGTCCCCAGCAGTTTAGGGTTCCCAAAAACGCAGTGTTAGCGGGATCAGCCCAGATACCTGCTAGCACCTGCGTTTTGCCCCTCCGCCCGGCCCAGCCCACCAAAGTGCAGTATCGATCGATCACTGTCACTTACAAAACACTAAACGCATAACTGCAGCGTTCGCAGAGTCAGGCCTGATCCCTGCGATCGCTAACAGTTTTTTTGGTAGCATTTTGGTGAACTGGCAAGCACCAGCCCCAGGCAGCGTCAGGTTAGCGCCAGTACCGCTAACACCCACGCACGCAGCGTACACCTCCCTTAGTGGTATAGTATCTGAACGGATCAATATCTGATCCGATCAGATCTATACTAGCGTCCCCAGCAGTTTAGGGTTCCCAAACATGCAGTGTTAGCGGGATCAGCCCAGATACCTGCTAGCACCTGCGTTTTGCCCCTCCGCCCGGCCCGGCCCAGCCCACCCAAGTGCAGTATCGATCGATCACTGTCACTTACAAAACACTAAACGCATAATTGCAGCGTTCGCAGAGTCAGGCCTGATCCCTGCGATCGCTAACAGTTTTTTTTGTAGCGTTTTGGTGAACTGGCAAGCACCAGCGGCCTAGTACACCCCGGTCGTAGTCAAACCAGCGCTGCAGTAACACTTGGTGACGTGGCGAGTCCCATAAGTGCAGTTCAAGCTGGTGAGGTGGCAAGCACAAGTAGTGTCCCGCTGCCACCAAAAAGACAAACACAGGCCCGTCGTGCCCATAGTGCCCTTCCTGCTGCATTCGCCAATCCTAATTGGGAACCCACCGCTTCTGCAGCGCCCGTACTTCCCCCATTCACATCCCCAACCAAATGCAGTCGGCTGCATGAGAGGCATTTTCTTTATGTCCTCCCGAGTACCCCTACCCAGCGAACCCCCCCAAAAAAGATGTTGTGTCTGCAGCAAGCGCGGATATAGGCGTGACACCCGCTATTATTGTCCCTCCTGTCCTGACAATCCTGGTCTTTGCATTGGTGAATGTTTTGAACGCTACCATACACTAGTTGAGTATTAGCGTAGGGTACAGCATTCCACAGACTAGGCACACTTTCACAGGGTCTCCCAAGATGCCATCGCATTTTGAGAGACCCGAACCTGGAACTGGTTACAGTTATAAAAGTTACAGTTACAAAAAAAAGTGTAAAAAAAAAAAAAAAACACAAACAAAAATTTAAAAAAATAGTTGTCGTTTTATTGTTCTCTCTCTCTATTGTTCTGCTCTTTTTTACTGTATTCTATTCTGCAATGTTTTATTGTTATTATGTTTTATCATGTTTGCTTTTCAGGTATGCAATTTTTTATACTTTACCGTTTACTGTGCTTTATTGTTAACCATTTTTTTGTCTTCAGGTACGCCATTCACGACTTTGAGTGGTTATACCAGAATGATGCCTGCAGGTTTAGGTATCATCTTGGTATCATTCTTTTTAGCCAGCGGTCAGCTTTCATGTAAAAGCAATCCTAGCGGCTAATTAGCCTCTAGACTGCTTTTACAAGCAGTGGGAGGGAATGCCCCCCCCCCCACCGTCTTCCGTGTTTTTCTCTGGCTCTCCTGTCTCAACAGGGAACCTGAGAATGCAGCCGGTGATTCAGCCAGCTGACCATAGAGCTGATCAGAGACCAGAGTGGCTCCAAACATCTCTATGGCCTAAGAAACCGGAAGCTACGAGCATTTTATGACTTAGATTTCGCCGGATGTAAACAGCGCCATTGGGAAATTGGGGAAGCATTTTATCACACCGATCTTGGTGTGGTCAGATGCTTTGAGGGCAGAAATGAGATCTAGGGTCTAATAGACCCCAATTTTTTCAAAAAAGAGTACCTGTCACTACCTATTGCTATCATAGGGGATATTTACATTCCCTGAGATAACAATAAAAATGATTAAAAAAAAAAAAAAAATGAAAGGAACAGTTTAAAAATAAGATAAAAAAGCAAAAAAATAATAAAGAAAAAAATAAATAAATAAAAAGCACCCCTGTCCCCCCTGCTCTCTAGCTAAGGCGAACGCAAGCGGCGGTCTGGCGTCAAATGTAAACAGCAATTGCACCATGCATGTGAGGTATCACCGCGAAGGTCAGATCGAGGGCAGTAATTTTAGCAGTAGACCTCCTCTGTAAATCTAAAGTGGTAACCTGTAAAGGCTTTTAAAGGCTTTTAAAAATGTATTAATTTTGTTGCCACTGCACGTTTGTGCGCAGTTTTAAAGCATGTCATGTTTGGTATTCATGTACTCGGCCTAAGATCATCTTTTTTATTTCATCAAACATTTGGGCAATATAGTGTGTTTTAGTGCATTAAAATTTAAAAGAGTGTGTTTTTTCCACAAAAAATGCGTTTGAAAATCGCTGCGCAAATACTGTGTGAAAAAAAAAAATGAAACACCCACCATTTTAATCTGTAGGGCATTTGCTTTAAAATAATATATAATGTTTGGGGGTTCAAAGTAATTTTCTTGCAAAAAAAATACATTTTTTCATGTAATCAAAAAGTGTCAGAAAGGGCTTTGTCTTCAAGTGGTTAGAAGAGTGGGTGATGTGTGACATAAGCTTCTAAATGTTGTGCATAAAATGCCAGGACAGTTCAAACCCCCCCAAATGACCCCATTTTGGAAAGTAGACACCCCAAGCTATTTGCTGAGAGGCATGTCGAGTCCATGGAATATTTTATATTGTGACACAAGTTGCGGGAAAGAGACACATTTTTTTTTTTTTTTTTGCACAAAGTTGTCACTAAATGATATATTACTCAAACATGCCATGGGAATATGTGAAATTACACCCCAAAATAAATTCTGTTGCTTCTCCTGAGTACGGGGATACCACATGTGTGGGACTTTTTGGGAGCCTAGCCGCGCACGGGACCCCGAAAACCAAGCACCGCCTTCAGGCTTTCTAAGGCCGTAAATTTTTGATTTCACTCTTCACTGCCTATCACAGTTTCGGAGGCCATGGAATGCCCAGGTGGCACAAAACCCCCCCAAATTACCCCATTTTGGAAAGTAGACACCCCAAGCTATTTGCTGAGAGGTATAGTGAGTATTTTGCAGACCTCACTTTTTGTCACAAAGTTTTGAAAATTGAAAAAAGAAAAAAAAAAAATTTTTTTTCTGGTCTTTCTTCATTTTCAAAAACAAATGAGCGCTGCAAAATATTCACCATGCCTCTCAGCAAATAGCTTGGGGTGTCTACTTTCCAAAATGGGGTTATTTGGGGGGGGTTTGTGCCATCTGGGCATTTTATGGCCTTCAAAACTGTGATAGGCAGTGAGGAGTGAAATCAAAAATGTATGCCCTTAGAAATCCTGAAGGTGGTGCTGGGTTTTCGGGGCCCCGTACGCGGCTAGGCTCCCAAAAAGTGCCACACATGTGGTATCCCCGTACTCAGGAGAAGCAGCTGAATGTATTTTGGGGTGCAATTCCACATATGCCCATGGCCTGTGTGAGCAATATATCATTTAGTGACAACTTTTTGTAAATTTTTTTTTTTTTGTCATTATTCAATCACTTGGGACAAAAAAAATAAATATTTAATGGGCTCAACATGCCTCTCAGCAATTTCCTTGGGGTGTCTACTTTCCAAAATGGGGTCATTTGGGGGGGGTTTGTGCCATCTGGGCATTTTATGGCCTTCAAAACTGTGATAGGCAGTGAGGAGTGAAATCAAAAATGTATGCCCTTAGAAATCCTGAAGGTGGTGCTGGGGTTTCGGGGCCCCGTACGCGGCTAGGCTCCCAAAAAGTGCCACACATGTGGTATCCCCGTACTCAGGAGAAGCAGCTGAATGTATTTTGGGGTGCAATTCCACATATGCCCATGGCCTGTGTGAGCAATATATCATTTAGTGACAACTTTTTGTAAATTTTTTTTTTTTTTGTCATTATTCAATCACTTGGGACAAAAAAAATAAATATTCAATGGGCTCAACATGCCTCTCAGCAATTTCCTTGGGGTGTCTACTTTCCAAAATGGGGTCATTTGGGGGGGGGTTTGTACTGCCCTGCCATTTTAGCACCTCAAGAAATGACATAGGCAGTCATAAACTAAAAGCTGTGTAAATTCCAGAAAATGTACCCTAGTTTGTAGACGCTATAACTTTTGCGCAAACCAATAAATATACGCTTATTGACATTTTTTTTACCAAAGACATGTGGCCGAATACATTTTGGCCTAAATGTATGACTAAAATTTAGTTTATTGGATTTTTTTTATAACAAAAAGTAGAAAATATCATTTTTTTTCAAAATTTTCAGTCTTTTTCCGTTTATAGCGCAAAAAATAAAAACGGCAGAGGTGATCAAATACCATCAAAAGAAAGCTCTATTTGTGGGAAGAAAAGGACGCAAATTTCGTTTGGGTAGAGCATTGCATGACCGCACAATTAGCAGTTAAAGCGACGCAGTGCCGAATTGTAAAAAGTGCTCTGGTCAGGAAGGGGGTAAATCCTTCCGGGGCTGAAGTGGTTAATCACTGTGTCACACATAGGAAGGTGAGCAGATATACCTGTGGGGGTGGCTGGAAGACACTACAGCATGTTTCTTGGTGACACACTTTTGGAAGGAAAGATGTGCGAGCTTCACTAATTTATGGACTATGTTTTTTGGGCACTTTTATATTTCCGGATATACACTGATTTGGACTCTATCTTATTCACCAGTGGATATATCCCTTTATACTTTATTTGATTCAGTGTTTATGTGATATGTTTTTTTTGATTGATCACTCACATTGTGTGTTTTATGTAGCACTGTGCACTTTTCATTTAAGCACCTAGTGGTACTTTCACTTTAGTGTATTATTGGTCAAACATCCATGTTTCTTTTACATTTATTATTGCTGCATCTTTTATTGATGTGACCTTTTTTCTAGCGCAGACACATTTTTTTCATTTTAGCTCTGCATAACAAAAAGTAAGTCAAAACTATTTGATCTGTTGCCATAGCACCACTGAATATACTTTCCCTGAATGTTCAGGGAATAAATGTCCCTCAAAAAAGGACCAAAGCCTTCCGTACTTTTCATAACAAGAAGGCTCACATAGTATGCCTCCAAGAAACACACTTCACCAAAGATTCTACTCCAAAATATATTTCTCCTTTTTATCAACAAATTTACATGGCTTCTGCCTGTACCAAACAAAGGGGAACTCTAATTGCATTTCACCGATCCACACCATTCACCTTATCATCAGAAATTAAAGACCCAGAAGGTAGATACCTGATACTCATGGGTTATATAATGGATACAGCAATCACGGTGATTTCCTACTACGCTCCTAACAAACAACCTACACCATTCCTCTCACATATATTACAAGTGATTAATACACACAAAATAGGAACAGTGATAATGTGTGGGGATTCGAACCAGGTCCTCCTCCCATTTCTAGATAAATCACCTTTTACACCATCCAAAATAACCTCTAGATTACCTTTTTCTCAACTTCTTTCCAAATACAATCTGGTAGATTCGTGGAGAGAAAGTAACCCAATGAAAAAGAATTTCACTTATTTCTCGCTCCCTCATCAAACCTTCACCAGAATAGATCATATTTTTCTAACAATAGGAATGATACCAGAAATTATTGCATCAGATATAATCCTGATTCCGTGGTCTGACCATAATGCAGTATACACTACTATAGCCTCAGCCATACCAAAAGCGCATGACCCAACGTGGTAGTTACCGGACATAATGCTCAAACACCCACTACATCAGATGGCCATTGAACAAGCTTTAAAGGAATACATATCAATTAATAATACAACAGACATCTCCCCAATAACACTGTGGGAAGCTCATAAGCCTGTCTTGCGTGGTACAATACAAAGACAAATGGCACTATTTAAACGGGAACGCAAAAATCTAGCAAAAAAATTAGAACTCAATTTTAATGCAGCCTACATATCATTTCAAGATAATCCATCTCAGAGTACAAAATCTCATCTGGAAAAATCTAGATTGGAATACGATCTATTTCTCACTGAGTCAGTTGATAAATCCCTCAAACGCTTCAAACACAATTTCTACATGAATACAAACAAACCAGGTACATATTTGGCTCGGGCATTAAATTCAACTAACAAATCATTCAAACCAATACATTTGAAACTATCAAAAAAGGTTTACACTCGTAATCCAGTTAAAATAGTCCATAAATTTCACTCACATCTCACAACTTTATACAAGACAAACAATGAATTTAATCCTACAGAGGCTGAATCCTTCTTCTCAAAAACAACCTTACCTGAGTTATCTCAGAATCAAAAAAGCAGTTTGGATGAGCCTATAACTATAGATGAAGTTGCTAACACCATAAAAGACCTAAAACTTAACAAAAGACCAGGCCCAGACGGCTACTCGGCTTTATACTATAAAACATTCTCAGAAATACTCTCTCCCATTCTCACTGAAACTTTTAACAAACTTCTAGATGGACATTCTTTTCGGCAAGAAACACTAATGGCAATTGTTTGTATGATCCCAAAACCCCTTTCTGATGATACTTCCTGTGTGAATTATCGGCCTATCTCTCTGTTAAACCTCGATATTAAATTATTAGCAAAAATAATAGCAAAACGCCTCAATAGCATTATAGGAAAATTAATACATAGAGATCAAGTAGGCTTCATGCCAAATAGACAGGCAGGCGATAATATACGCAGGGCAGTGTTATTGGCACATATTGCTAAAAAACGGAAAATCCCTTTATGTTTTCTATCTCTCGATATTAAGAGGGCATTTGACACAGTATCCTGGCAATATATGCAATATTCATTACAAAAATGGGGTTTTGGACCCCACTTTTTAACATGGATCAAAGCATTATATAATAAACCCAAAGCCTATATAAAATATGCTGGATACAAATCTGAAGCCTTTAATATCGAAAGAGGTACCCGACAGGGTTGCCCATTATCTCCCTTATTATTTGCCCTTATACTCGAACCCATGGCCCAATACATCAGAACAAACCAAACTATAACTGGCATTGAAGTAGGAGGTATTACGCACAAATTATGTATATTTGCAGACGATATATTACTTTTTCTATCATCACCACAGGTCTCTGGTCCTAACTTAATACCAGCTCTTGATGGATTTGCAGCCCTATCCGGCCTTATGATTAATCCTAAGAAATGCCTAGTGCTTAATATTTCACTCACAAACATGGAATTGATCCCGGCTAGGGCTGCACTCCCATTCACATGGGCAGAAAAATCAATCCCATATCTTGGAATTCATTTAACAGCATCTCATTGTGACTTATTCTCAACCAATTATCATCCTGTATTAAGACAGATCACAAATCTAATAAAACAATGGTCACAACTTCCTTTATCCTGGATAGGGAAGATTAATGCAATCAAAATGACTATTCTACCCAAATTGCTTTATCTATTCAGAGTCCTCCCTATTCCAATTCCTTCCTATTTTTTGAGAATAGTACAAAAAAGAGCAACTTAGTTTATATGGGGCTCTTCTAAACCACGTATACCTAGACACACACTACATCTTCCCAAAAATAAAGGAGGCCTGGGATACCCTAATTTTACTAACTACTACAGAGCAGCACATTTGGCCAGTCTGTCCAAATACCTTGCAAAACAGGAAATCCCATTATGGGTATTTATAGAGGCTTCAGAAAATGACCCTCTATTAATATCAAATTTATTATGGCTTGATCCTAAAGACCGCTTTAAAATTCATAATCCCATAACTAAACACTTCTTATCTCTCTGGGATAAACTAAAAACCAAATATCAGTTACAATCTCCACACAATCCTCTCCTTTCTTTTATCAGAAATCCGGCCTTTTATCCGGCATGGATCTACCCAAATTCTTTTAAAGCTTGGACAACATCAGGCATTCAGACACTAAATGACTTCATAGCATCTAAATCATTCCTTTCATTCCCATCGCTTAGAGAAAAATATGATCTACCAAACTCTGAGATATTTAGATATCTCCAAATCAAAAATTTCTATACACCATTCCTAAAGGGGGATACACCATTATCCCAATTATCCATTTTTGAATCAATCTGTACAAAAGATCCATTTGCTAAAGCTACAATTTCATCACTTTATAATCAATCATATGGAGTAGCAAATCTTAATAGACCCTCTTACGTTCAGAGGTGGGAGGAGGACCTGGGACGAACTTTAGAAGACACGGACTGGTCTAACATATGGCTCACATCTAAGTCATCTTCACCGAACATCTTAGCACTGGAGACAAATTATGAAGTCCTAACTCGCTGGTACCTTGTACCCGCTAGAGTGGCAAAATATTCACCTAATACCTCAGCTCTTTGTTTTCGAGGATGCCCAGAAATAGGCACATGTTTACACATATGGTGGACGTGCCCAGTAATCCAAACCTTCTGGAAGGAAGTCTTCGTGATTGCATCTAAAATATTTAAAAAAATAATACAACCAGATCCATATTTAACTTTACTTAATCTAAAACCGGAATGGTTAACACTCTCTCAATTCAAACTTATGATCCAACTAATAACGGCTGCAAAACAAACAGTGGCCAAGGCATGGAAATCTCCTACATTGGTACTAGCAGAAACAATTCACAGAATGAATAATACAATGTCCCATGCTAAGATGGTAGCCATCGATCAAAATCAAATTCCAAAATTTGAAAAACTTTGGCATCCTTGGATAAAACAACAGTTCCTGTCAAACTTCAATGACTCTGTCCTGTTGCCATGGTAACAGATTAAATGACTTACAGAGACACCCATTCTAAGGCTTCAAAGAGAACTAAAAAGAATAATAAACTGACGAGCGGGACAACCTTGTGGACCATACCTCTACCTTTCAACCCTTTTTCTTCTTTCTCTTTCCTTTTCTCCACCTTACGATTAAAGCTCATTATCAGAATTTATTTGACCTATATACACTCTACTTGTAAACAATATGTATAGTATTATACCTACAAAAGTAACTAAGGAAATGATATATATCTTTAATTTAGGTTTACGTGAACCCAATGTTTAATATTTGAAATTTCATGATATTTACCTATATAAACCCTACTGTAAAACAATGAGCTTACTTTATAGATCCTTGTAAACTTACTTTATGTATCTTTATAATATTGTATACTCAATAAACTTCTTTTGACAAGGAAAAATCACTTTGAAAACCCATTGACATCCCAAAAACATTTTGTGTAAAACTGCCCAAAAATGGTTGTTTCGCTTTAAGCTGACCACATTCACATATAGATAAAAAATGTAAAACTAATATAGCGTTCTTATAAGTTCATTTTTTACTTAACATTTTCAAATTAAAACATCTTTTGGTGCATTGTTTGCAGATCACTTTAAACTATACATTCTTTCTGTTTAATATTTGAACTTTCATGCATTATACTTAAGTAAACTTCTTGGAATTTGGTTTTGTGATGAAGGGATGACATGTACGTTAAGACCACACTACTTTTACATAACAGTAAAAAAAAAATTGTATATACAGTATATCAGAAAAATGGGTACACCACTCACATTTTTGTAAATATTTTATTATATCTTTTCATGTGACAACACTGAAGAAATGATACTTTGCTACAATGTAAAGTAGTGAGTGTACAGCTTGTATAACAGTGTATATTTGCTGTCCCCTCAAAATAACTCAACACACAGCCAATAATGTCTAAACTGCTGGCAACAAAAGTGAGTACACCCCTAAGTGAAAATGTCAGAATTGGGCCCAATTAGCCATTTTCCTTCCCCAGTGTCATATGACTTGTTAGTGTAATGCCCCGTACACACGGTCGGACATTGATTGGACATTCCGACAACAAAATCCTAGGATTTTTTCCGATGGATGTTGGCTCAAACTTGTCTTGCATACAGACGGTCACACAAAGTTGTCGGAAAATCCGATCATTCTGAACGCGGTGACGTAAAACACGTACGTCGGGACTATAAACGGGGCAGTAGCCAATAGCTTTCATCTCTTTATTTATTCTGAGCATGCGTGGCACTTTGTGCGTCGGATTTGTGTACACACGATCAGAAATTCCGACAACGGATTTTGTTGTCGGAAAATTTTATAGCCTGCTCTCAAACTTTGTGTGTCGGAAAATCCGATGGAAAATGTGTGATGGAGCCTACACACGGTCGGAATTTCCGACAACAAGGTCCTATCACACATTTTCCGTCGGAAAATCCGACCGCGTGTACAGGGCATTACAAGGTCTCAGGTCTGAATGGGGAGTAGATGTGTTAAATTTGGTGTTATTGCTCTTACTCTCTCATACTGGTCACTGGAAGTTCAACATGGCACCTCATGGCAAAGAACTCCCTGAGGGTCTGAAAAAAACAATTGTTGCTCTACATAAAGATGGCCTAGGTTATAAGAAGTTTGCCAAGACCCTGAAACTGAGCTGCAGCATGGTGGCCAAGACCTTACAGCGGTTTAACAGGACAGGTTACACTCACAACAGGCCCCTTTCTTTGGGAAATAGATATATGAGTGCTGCCAGCATTGCTGCAGAGGTTGAATCAGTGGGGGGTCAGCTTGTCAGTGCTTAGACCATACCCTGCACACTGCATCAAATTGGTCTGCATGGCTGTCATTCACCCACCCCACCCCAACCCACCTTCCCCAAGGTGGAAACAACGAGGTACTGATATGCAATATATCAAATGTGCCTGACTATAAAGATATTTTTTAAAAATGTGTTGATATTTAAAAAAAATAGCTTGATGACTTGTGCCTACAGGTAAGCATATAATAAAGTTTACCTATAGGTAAAAGGAATATCTCCTAAACATACACCATTTAGGAGACTATGTCAGTGAGTATGCCATCCCTTCAGAGCACTGTGCCACAATCGTGGCTCTCATGTCCATGCACAGGAATTACGTCATTGCGGTTTGGTCATTCAAACGGGTGGAGCCTGCTACCACTTTAATATCAGTGTTTCTTAAACTATGAATTGGGACCTAAACTGGGTCATAGATGTGTTTGTGAAAGTCTTTTTGACTGTAAATCCAGGTTTGTTCAAGAACAAAACCAGTGAATCAGTGGTAGGTAACATGGCCCACTGATTATAATTGACAGCATAAAGACATTTTTTGAACATTACAGGTAGGGAGTGGAGTGAGTTACACAAAGAAGGTCTCTGCTGTGTTATACAGAGACTGCAGGAGACTGATACCAAGTAAAATTTAGAGTTACAACTTGAATTAAAAAAAATCCTGATGTATGACCCCAGAGCTTATTCATGTATTTAAAATCTGTCTGAAGTTCCGCTCTGCAGTATATGCCTAGTATGCAGTATTGTACCTAAATAATATTTGCGATTCCACCCAAATAATTCAATGTGTATATACAAGGTATAAGAAACATAAGAAATTATTTTGGGCCAAAAGATTCATTAATACTAATCTCAAATATTTGGCTAAAGTTGCAGTAACTGCCTTCACTCCTGATTTTGTGAACCTGAGAAAGATTAACGCAGATGTTCTTGAAAAATGTTTTCTGCTAGTTCAAGATTCAGCTTCTTTTCTTTGCTTTCATCCAATTTTGAATAAATAGAGACATTGTTAAAGCAGACCTGCACTCTAGGCAAGGTCTGCTTATTAGTGTGTCTTTCCCCTCCCCTTTTAAAAAACACTGAATTGATCCTTTCGTTGCCAGAGCCATGTTTGCATTTTTTGCACACATGCAAATCTGGAGGCTTGTCAGATTTATGCAGTGTGTGTAAAAAACTCAGATGCTCATTGTAGTCAAGTGAAATCTTTAAAATCAGTTCTGACCATTTTCAAGGCTAATCAGCAAAATATCGTCAAACAAATGACTTGGGGAGATGGGCAGTACCCTGAGGAACATGTACTAATGCAAAAAAAAATGTAAATACAATTTGGAGAGAGCAGAAATTGTAATAAGTCTTATAAGTAAAACATTAAACATGTCTAATTCCTTTAAACAAAATACATCTGGAAAAGCCTTCTGGCAAAGCACCTTGACCAGGCCCTCTTCCCCACAACCCTGTCCGATTGGTTTTGGGAATCTGTGGGCAGGGGGTTTATCAGAATCTGGAAGCCCCATTTAAAATGTTTGCATCCCTCCTATATGTAAAGGATACATAGTACCCTTCAGAAAAAAGTAAACAGTAAATAAACAAGTCCTTTATTAAAAACAAAAAAACATGTATAGCCATTGTCAATCACAATAATAATCACAATAATAATAATAATAATCACAATAATTACAGCAATACAGAGACTTGTCAATCATGAAGAATGTTGCCCACCTACCCATCAAAAAAAAAAAAAAAACATGCCTATCAGCCAACACATCTGCTATTGTTGACACACCTTGCTGAATGATGGATTCCCTACTGACAGCTGGTTTGAAAACTAAGGTATGAGGATGGTGACGGATGCCACTGACCAGTCACCACTCCTTTGTTTACATTCTGCTCGTTTACAGCTTTTTGAAAGCTTGTTCCACCACTGCTAAATGTATCACTTCCCACTGCAGCTGGAAGTTTAACTTTTAACCTGAAGTTTATCCCTAGTGTTAGATAAAATAAGCACCTTTCCCCTGGCTTCCACAGTTCAGGGAGTGACTTCACCATCTGGCGCACAAAATCTCAGGTATGCTGAGATTCAAAATTATCACTGCAGCACTTAAATCCTTTAAATCCTATATTTGGCTGTTTTGGGACATGTGGACTTTCATCATTTTCAATATATGGACTTTTATATATATTTTTCTTTGAAGTTCACTGCTTTGTTATGCATAAGTAAATTATATGTTGTGGGGCTGTTATTGCACCATTTACGTGATGCACATTGTTCATTATGGTTCGATACAAGTTAACTTTATTTCTTACACACATATTTTTGTATTGATCACTACAGAGATCTACAATACAATATACTACAATAGATTTAATTTATTCAGCCTGTAGCCAGATTCTTTTCTGCTACTGTATCCCAACACCCAGCTGTCAGAATACCTGAACACTTTGTGAAATGTAGTCACTTTTCTGCTGGTCACCTTCAATTTTCTGATCAAAGTTTGCTACACTGGAAAGTGCTGATGGGGGCACCCATGGATCAAGTTTATGCTGATTCAGCAGGAAATGACCAAAATCTGACACATGTATAGCAAGCTAAAGGGTGCATCCATGCTGCACAGTTGGCCACTAGTATTTTCATAGCAAATCATTTTTGTTTAGGATTTTCAGGAAGGAATACAACAAACAATTATCCACAATTGCATGGGGAAAATTGACAATGAAAATACAATCTGGAATTGAAATTTCCACTAAGCCAATGATTTTTTATAAGAGTGAACACAAAACCAATTTAGGTGGAATTTAAATTTGCATTCTGAAGTATAGATATTGTGCTTTTGGGTTGAGGGATTAAATAAATTGGGATGCACAACCCTTAAACATTTTTTACGTAAAGACAATTTATCAATGGCCATTGCAGTTATCCCACTGAAGAGTAAACAAATACAAATGAAACAACTAGGTGAACGCTTTCATCATTTTTAATAAGTATACACTACCAGTCAAAAAGTTTTAGAACACCCTCATTTTTTAATTTTTTTTATTAAAATTTACACAGTTTAATCTCAATGTACTCTGAAAATAAAGCATAGTCAACAACTGGATATAAAAAATAAATAATTGAATCATTATCTTTAACAAAATGTAATTTTTGAACTGAATTTTTGACTCAAGGTGGCCACCTTTTGTAGATATAACAGCCAAACACACTCTTGTCATTCTTTCTACAGCAGAAATCAAATATTGTTCTTGTCAACACTGTTGCAGGAGTTCCCACAAATGTGTTGCACTTCTAGGTGGCTTTAACCCTTCTGTCCAGTTCATCCCAAATCGGCTTGATGGGGTTTATGTCTGGAAACTGTGCTGACCATGCAATGATTTGAAGCCTACTATATTGTTCTTTTCTTCTAAAGTAGTCCTGACACAACCCGAAGGCATGTTTTTGATCATTATCTTGCTGTAGGATGAACCCCTGACCAACTAGGCATATTCCAGAGGGTATTGCATGGAGCTACAAAGTGCTGTGGTAGTAGTTTTGGTTCAGAGTGGCACTCACTCTGTGCAAGCCACCAACTCTGGATCCAGCAAAAGAGTACCAGACTATCATGCTACCTTCTCCATGTTTGACAGTTGGTGTCACACACCAAGGAACCATCCTTTCCCTTACTCAATGGCGTAGTAAAACACGGGGTGATGAACCTGGAAATCTAAGATTTCATATTGATCAGGGGTTCAAAATTAACTACTATTAACTACTACAGTAGGGAACCGACACAAAATGATACACTCAGCATCTTTACAAATTACTGTTCTGTTTATTATCACATTAACCACTTGCCTACTGGGCACTTTCACCCCCTTTCTGACCAGGCCAATTTTCAGCTTTCAGTGCTGTCGCACTTTGAGTGACAATTGCGCGGTCATGCAGCACTGTACCCAAATTACATTTTTTAGAGACAGATAAAGCTTTCTTATGGTGGTATTTAATCACCACTGTTTTTTTTATATTTTGCTAAACAAGCGAAAAAAGACTGCAAATTTTGTGAAAAAAACTTTTTCTTTGTTTCTGTTACAAAATGTTGCAAATAAGTAATTTTTCTTCTTCACTGATGCGCCCTGATGATGCTGCACTGATGAGCACTGATAGGCTGCACTGATGAGGCTGCACTGTTGAGGTGGCACTGATGGTCACTAATAAGTTGCACCGATGGGCACTGATGAGGTTGCACTGATGGGGCAGCACTGATGAGGCGGTACTGATGGGCACTGATAAGCTGCACCGATGGGCACTGATGAGGCTGCACTGATGGGGCGGTACTGATGGACACTGATAAGCTGCACTGATGGGCACTGATGAGGCTGCACTGATAAGGCGGCACTAATGGGTACTGATAGGCTGCACAGATGGCCACTGATAGGCTGCACTGATGAGCACTGATTGACACTGATTGGGCGACACGGATAATCAGGGCACTGATGATCAGTGCCCTGATTATCAGTGTAAATGTGTGCTGTCATAGGATAGCCATTCATCAGCTTTCCTTTCCTCACACAGTGACAGTGCTGAGGAAAGGAAATACTGATAACCGGCATTTGTTTACAGGGGATCAGCTATGATTGGACACAGATGATCATATGGCATAGGGCCGTTGTGATTGGCCCTATACCTCGATCAGTGATCAGCTGTGTCCAAAGGACACAATGATCACAAACGTTCCTGATGCAAGCCCCGATGGTTTAGGGTTCTAGGAGGATGTCAATAGATGCCCTCCCAGAACTGGACAACCACGCTGTAGCTGTCTTTTAACTATAGCGCGGTGGGCAAGTGGTAATATTACAGTTTCACTTTTAAGGTAACAAGGGGCATTACATAGGCAGGCTTATTTCTTATCAGGACCCATGCATAAGAATGCATAAGAAAATATGTAATCAAAACATTATTAGTGCAATGAGTGCATTGTGCAATACATAAGCAAACAATCCAATATATAGTTAACCACTTGACGACCGCCTCACGCCGATGTACGTCGGCAAGGTGGCACGGACAGGCAAAATCACGTACATGTACGTGATTTGCCTTCCGCGGGTGGGGGGTCCGATCGGTCCCCCCCCCCGGTGCCCGAGGCGGTCGCCATTTCTTCCCGGGCAATGAGAGGTGAGGGGGCGGCCATCCATTGTTGGCCACCCCCTCCCGATCGCTCCCGGCGAATGAAATGCTTCCTTTCCCTCTGTAATGTAAACAGAGGGAAAGGAAGTGATGTCATCTCTCCTCGAGCCGGTCTTTTCGTCGCCGCGCCGAGGAGAGAAGACATCCAAGTAAGTCTGCACAACACTACACATTCAGTAGAACACGCCAGGCACACTTGTCACCCCCCATCACCCCCCGATCACCCCCTGATCACCCCCCTGTACCCACTGTCACTCTGACACCAATAGCATTTTTTTTTTTTTTGCATTGGTGTCAGTTTGTGTCAGTTAAAAGTTTTAGGGCAGTTAGGTTAGCCCCCTTTAGGTCTAGGGTACCCCCCCTTAGGTCCAGGGTACCCCCCTAACCCCCCCTAATAAAAGTTAACCCCTTGATTACCCCCCGTCACCAGTGTCGCTAAGCGATCGTTTTTCTGATCGCTGTATTAGTGACACAGGTGACGCTAGTTAAGGAGGTAAGTATATAGGTTCGCTGTCAGTGTTTTATAGCGACAGGGACCCCCATATACTACCTGCTAAAGGTTTTAACCCCCTGATTGCCCCCTAGTTAACCCTTTCACCAGCGATCACCGTATAAGTGTTACGGGTGACGCTGGTTAGCTAGTTTGTTTTCTGTAGTTTATTACAGTTTATTACAGTTTATTATAGTTTATTATAGTTTTAGGGCACCCGCCGTTTATTACCCTATAAAGGTTTAACCCCCTAATTGCCCGGCGGTGATAGAAGTTAAGTTTTTAGGATCAGATAAGGTCTGCGTCGCCCCAGGCAGCGTCAGGTTAGCGCCAGTACAGCTAAAACCCACGCACGCAGCATACACCTCCCTTAGTGCTATAGTATCTGAACGGATCGATATCTGATCCGATCAGATCTATACTCCCCAGCAGTTTAGGGTTCCCTGAAACGCAGTGTTAGCGGGATCAGCCCAGATACCTGCTAGCACCTGCGTTTTGCTCCTCGGCCCAGCCCTGCCCAGCCCACCCAAGTGCAGTATCGATCGATAACTGACACTTACAAAACACTAAGCACACATAACTGCAGCGTTCGCAGAGTCAGGCCTGATCCCTGCGATCGCTAACAGTTTTTTGGTAGCGTTTTGATACAGTCGCCAACAGTCAGGAGCTTTTTTGCCTGTGAGTCTCACTAGTGTACCCCTAAATTTAGAGCCCAAAATGGCAAATAGAAGGTACACTAGTGAAGAGGCCTACACGTTTCTGAGTATGACAGATAGTGAAGAGGAAGTCACTCATCTGTCAAGTTCAGGCTCAGAATACGATCCTGTAGAGGACAGCGGCTCCATGACAGATAGCTCTGACGACAGAGTTGTGGTCCCTGCTAGGGTCAGGCGTACCAGACCCCAATCTTCTTCTGTCCTTGAAGTGCAAGAACCGCAGGGCTCTCGTATGGAGCAGAGCAGTACTAGCGCCGCTACTCCTTCTGGTAAACTGGCAAGCACCAGCGGCCTAGTACACCCTGGTCGTACATCCAGCACTGCAGTATCACGTGGTGACGTGGCGAGTCCCATAAGTGCAGTTCAAGCTGGCGAGGTGGCAAGCACTAGTAGTGTCCCGCTGCCACCAAGAAGACAAAGACAGGCCCGTCGTGCCCATAGTGCCCTTCCTGCTGCATTGGCCAATCCGAATTGGGAACCTTCCACTTCTGCAGCACCCGTACTTCCCCCTTTCACTGGCCAACCCGGAATTCAGGTGGAAACAGTTGACTTTATGCCACTGGATTTTTATTCACTGTTTTTCACCGAAGATCTCTATAGATCTATTGTGGACCAAAGCAATTTATACGCTGGTCAATACATCGCCACTATGCCCCAGTCCACCCTTGCCAGAGATTGGAGACCAATTACGGTCTCCGAATTTAAGACCTTTCTGGGCCTTTCCCTCCTCATGGGGTTGAATAAAAAGAGTAAGTTGCGGTCATATTGGTCCACTGACCCAATTTACCATTCACCCTTGTTCTCTGCTTCCATGGCCAGGGCACGATACGAGCAGATTTTGCGGTTCATGCACTTCAACGACAATGAACTCTGTCGTCCTCGTGGAGACCCTGCATACGATCGGCTCTACAAAATTCGGCCCCTCGTAAACCACTTCAACCAACGTTTTGCAGACTTGTTTACCCCCCATCAAGTTGTCTGCGTTGATGAGTCCCTGATTAAGTTTTCTGGCCGCTTGTCCTTCAAACAGTACCTTCCCAGCAAGCGTGCCAGATACGGGGTCAAGATGTATAAGCTCTGTGACAGGGCCACAGGCTATACATGTAGATTTATGGTTTACGAGGGAAAAGATAGTCACGTAGAGCCGACAAACTGCCCTGACTACATAGGAAGCGCTGGCAAGATAGTGTGGGACTTGGTGTCACCCTTATTCGGAAAAGGGTACCACTTGTACGTGGACAATTATTATACGAGCGTGCCACTTTTTAGTCACTTGTTTGATCAGCAGATTGGAGCATGTGGCACCGTGCGACCTAATCGCCGGGGCTTTCCCCAGCGGCTTGTAGATTCCCGTCTTAGGCTGGGGGAGAGAGCCTGCTTGAAGTATAATAATTTGCTCGCTATGAAGTGGAGGGATAAGAAGAATGTTTTCGTTCTCACCTCCCTTCATGCAGACACGACGACCCAAATTTCTACGGCGACTGGTGTTGTGGAGAAACCCCTCTGTGTCCACGAATACAACCTTAATATGGGAGGGGTGGACCTCAACGACCAGTTGTTGGCGCCGTACTTAGTTGCCCGTAAGGCCAGACGCTGGTACAAAAAAGTGTCTGTATACTTATTTCAATTGGCTTTGCTGAATGCTCATGTGCTATACAGAGCTTCAGGACAGACTGGATCCTTCCTTAAATTCCAGGAAGAGATCGTCAGAGCCCTTCTGTTTCCAGACGGTGCTCTACCTCACCTTCCCCAACCAAATGCAGTAAGCCGGCTGCATGAGCGGCATTTTCCTTATGCCATCCCGAGTACCCCTACCCAACGAGCCCCCCAAAAAAGATGTCGTGTCTGCAGCAAGCGCGGATTTAGGCGTGACACCCGGTCTTATTGTCCCTCCTGTCCTGGCAATCCTGGTCTTTGCATGGGTGAATGCTTTGAACGCTACCATACATTAGTTGAGTATTAGCGTAGGGTTCAGCACTGCACAGACTAGGCACACTAACACAGGGTCTCCCAAGATGCCATTGCATTTTGAGAGACCCAAACCTGGAACAAAAGTTACAAAAGTTAAAAGTTACTAAAAAAAAGTGTAAAAAAATAAAAATAAAAAAAAAATAAAAACACAAAAAAAAATATAAAATAAAAAAACCAAAAATAGTTGTTGTTTTATTGTTCTCTCTCTCTCTATTCTCTCTCTATTGTTCTTCTCTTTTTTACTCTATTCTATTCTGCAATGTTTTATTGTTATTATGTTTTACCATGTTTCCTTTTCAGATTTTTCATACTTTACCGTTTACTGTGTTTTGTTGGTAACCATTTTATTGTTTTCAGGTACGCCATTCAGTTGCAGCGCGGATTTATTTATCTTGACAGCAACAGCGTTTGCTCCCACGATATATAAAGCCGTGACTCCAACGCTGTCGGAGGTGATTTCACCACCACAGTTACATACTTCAGCATATATGCCGAAGCGTGGGGGCAGAAGTGGGTGGAGGAGCGATTTGCTCCTGCCTTTTGCGGGAGGATGCCCCCATGCTTCGGCATATATATATTTTAGGCACAGGTTGCGTTAAATGTTTTATTTTTTACTATTTTTTTTTTGTATTTGCTTTGCAGGTATGGTAAGTCTTACTGTTATACTGTAATGTTGCTTTGTTTTATTGTTAACCATCATTTGCTTAGCAGGTACGCCATTCAGTTGCAGCGCGGATTTATTTATCTTGACAGCAACAGCGTTTGCTCCCACGATATATAAAGCCGTGACTCCAACGCTGTCGGAGGTGATTTCACCACCACAGGTACATACTTCAGCATATATGCCGAAGCGTGGGGGCAGTAGTGGGTGGAGGAGCGATTTGCTCCTGCCTTTTGCGGGAGGATGCCCCCATGCTTCGGCATATATAAATGGTGCATGTATGCCCATCATTAGAAGTGGGTGGATGAAGGGAGGTATTCTAATGGTGGGCATACCCACCGATCAATATCTTTTTTTCGTTCAGCCCACAGGCTGCATGAAAAAAAAGTTTACAATATATGCCTAACAAGGACCAGCAACGTACTGGTATGTTGCTGGACTTTGAGTGGTTATACCAGAATGATGCCTGCAGGTTTAGGTATCATCTTGGTATCATTCTTTTCAGCCAGCGGTCGGCTTTCATGTAAAAGCAATCCTAGCGGCTAATTAGCCTCTAGACTGCTTTTGCAAGCAGTGGGAGGGAATGCCCCCCCTCCCCCACCGTCTTCCATGTTTTTCTCTGGCTTTCCTGTCCCAACAGGGAACCTGAAAATGCAGCCGGTGATTCAGCCAGCTGACCATAGAGCTGATCAGAGACCAGAATGGCTCCAAACATCTCTATGGCCTAAGAAACCGGAAGCTACGAGCATTTCATGACTTAGATTTCGCCGAATGTAAACAGCGCCATTGGGAAATTGGGAAAGCATTTTATCACACCGATCTTGGTGTGGTCAGATGCTTTGAGGGCAGAGGAGAGATCTAGGGTCTAATAGAGCCCAATTTTTTAAAAAAAGAGTACCTGTCACTACCTATTGCTATCATAGGGGATATTTACATTCCCTGAGATAACAATAAAATTAATTAAAAAAAAATAAAAATGAAAGGAACAGTTTAAAAATAAGATAAAAAAGCAAAAAAATAATAAAGAAAAAAAAAAAAAAAAAAAAAAGCACCCCTGTCCCCCCCTGCTCTCGCGCAAAGGCGAACGCAAGCGTCGGTCTGGCGTCAAATGTAAACAGCAATTGCACCATGCATGTGAGGTATCACCTCGAAGGACAGAACGAGGGCAGTAATTTTAGCAGTAGACCTCCTCTGTAAATCTAAAGTGGTAACCTGTAAAGGCTTTTAAAGGCTTTTAAAAATGTATTTATTTTGTCGCCGCTGCGCGTTTGTGCGCAATTTTAAAGCATGTCATGTTTGGTATCCATGTACTCGGCCTAAGATCATCTTTTTTATTTCATCAAACATTTGGGCAATATAGTGTGTTTTAGTGCATTAAAATTTTAAAAAGTGTGTTTTTTCCCCCAAAAATGCGTTTGAAAAATCGCTGCGCAAATACTGTGTGAAAAAAAAATATGAAACACCCACCATTTTAATCTGTAGGGCATTTGCTTTAAAAAAAATATATAATGTTTGGGGGTTCAAAGTAATTTTCTTGCAAAAAAAATTATTTTTTTCATGTAATCAAAAAGTGTCAGAAAGGGCTTTGTCTTTAAGTGGTTAGACGAGTGGGTGATGTGTGACATAAGCTTCTAAATGTTGTGCATAAAATGCCAGGACAGTTCAAACCCCCCCCAAATGACCCCATTTTGGAAAGTAGACACCCCAAGCTATTTGCTGAGAGGCATGTCGAGTCCATGGAATATTTTATATTGTGACACAAGTTGCGGGAAAGAGACAAATCTTTTTTTTTTTTTTTTTTTTTTTTGCACAAAGATGTCACTAAATGATATATTGCTCAAACATGCCATGGGAATATGTGAAATTATACCCCAAAATACATTCTGTTGCTTCTCCTGAGTATGGGGATACCACATGTGTGGGACTTTTTGGGAGCCTAGCCGCGCACGGGACCCCGAAAACCAAGCCCCGCCTTCAGGCTTTCTAAGGGCGTAAATTTTTGATTTCACTCTTCACTGCCTAGCACAGTTTCGGAGGCCATGGAATGCCCAGATGGCACAACCCCCCCCCAAATGACCCCATTTTGGAAAATAGACACCCCAAGCTATTTGCTGAGAGGTATAGTGAGTATTTTGCAGACCTCACTTTTTGTCACAAACTTTCGAAAATTGAAAAAAGAAAAAAAAAATACATTTTTCTTGTCTTTCTTCATTTTCAAAAACAAATGAGAGCTGCAAAATACTCACCATGCCTCTCAGCAAATAGCTTGGGGTGTCTACTTTCCAAAATGGGGTCATTTGGGGGGGTTTTTGCCATCTTGGCATTTTATGGCCTTCAAAACTGTGATAGGTAGTGAGGAGTGGAATCACAACTTAACGCCCTTAGAAATCCTGAAGCCGGTGCTTGGTTTTCGGGGCCCCGTATGCGGCTAGGCTCCCAAAAAGTCCCACACATGTGGTATCCCCATACTCAGGAGAAGCAGCAGAATATATTTTGGGGTGTAATTCCACATATGCCCATGGCATGTTTGAGCAATATATCATTTAGTGACAACTTTGTGCAAAAAAAAAAAAAAAAAATTGTCACTTTCCCGCAACTTGTGTCAAAAAATAAAATATTCCATGGACTCAACATGCCTCTCAGCAAATAGTTTGGGGTGTCTACTTTCCAAAATGGGGTCATTTGGGGGGGTTTTGTGCCATCTTGGCATTTTATGGCCTTCAAAACTGTGATAGGTAGTGAGGAGTCAAATCACAACATTATGCCCTTGGAAATCCTGAAGGCGGTGCTTGGTTTTCGGGGCCCCGTATGCGGCTAGGCTCCCAAAAAGTCCCACACATGTGGTATCCCCATACTCAGGAGAAGCAGCTAAATGTATTTTGGGGTGCAATTCCACATATGCCCATGGCCTGTGTGAGAAATATATCATTTAGTGACAACTTTGTGCAAAAAAAAAAAAAATTGTCACTTTCCCGCAACTTGTGTCAAAAAAGAAAGTATTCCATGGACTCAACATGCCTCTCAGCAAATAGCTTGGAGTGTCTACTTTCCAAAATGGGGTCATTTGGGGGGGTTTTGTGCCATCTGGGCATTTTATGGCCTTCAAAACTGTGATAGGTAGTGAGGAATGAAATCAAAAATTTATGCCCTTAGAAATCCTGAAGGCGGTGATTGGTTTTCGGGGCCCCGTACGCGGCTAGGCTCCCAAAAAGTCCTAAACATGTGGTATCCCCATACTCAGGAGAAGCAGCAGAATGTATTTTGGGGTGTAATTCCACATATGCCCATGGCATGTTTGAGCAATATATCATTTAGTGACAACTTTGTGCAAAAAAAAAAAAAAAAAGTGTTACATTCCCGCAACTTGTGTCAAAATATAAAATATTCCATGGACTCAACATGCCTCTCAGCAAATAGTTTGGGGTGTCTACTTTCCAAAATGGGGTCATTTGGGGGGGTTTTGTGCCATCTTGGCATTTTATGGCCTTCAAAACTGTGATAGGTAGTGAGGAGTCAAATCACAACATTATGCCCTTAGAAATCCTGAAGGCGGTGCTTGGTTTTTGGGGCCCCGTATGCGGCTAGGCTCCCAAAAAGTCCCACACATGTGGTATCCCCATACTCAGGAGAAGCAGCTAAATGTATTTTGGGGTGCAATTCCACATATGCCCATGGCCTGTGTGAGAAATATATCATTTAGTGACAACTTTGTGCAAAAAAAAAAAAAATCGTCACATTCCCGCAACTTGTGTCAAAAAAGAAAGTATTCCATGGACTCAACATGCCTCTCAGCAAATAGCTTGGAGTGTCTACTTTCCAAAATGGGGTCATTTGGGGGGGTTTTGTGCCATCTGGGCATTTTATGGCCTTCAAAACTGTGATAGGTAGTGAGGAATGAAATCAAAAATTTATGCCCTTAGAAATCCTGAAGGCGGTGATTGGTTTTCGGGGCCCCGTACGTGGCTAGGCTCCCAAAAAGTCCCACACATGTGGTATCCCCATACTCAGGAGAAGCAGCTGAATGTATTTTGGGGTGCAATTCCACATAGGGCCATGGCCTGTGTGAGCAATATATCATTTAGTGACAACTTTTTGTAAATATTATTATTTTTTTTTTTTTTTGTCATTATTCAATCACTTGGGACAAAAAAAATAAATATTCAATGGGTTCTACATGCCTCTCAGCAATTTCCTTGGGGTGTCTACTTTCCAAAATGGGGTCATTTGGGGGGGTTTTGTACTGCCCTGCCATTTTAGCACCTCATGAAATGACATAGGCAGTCATAAACTAAAAGCTGTGTAAATTCCAGAAAATGTACCCTAGTTTGTAGACGCTATAACTTTTGCGCAAACCAATAAATATACGCTTATTAACTTTTTTTTTACCAAAGACATGTGGCCGAATAAATTTTGGCCTAAATGTATGACTAAAATTGAGTTTATTGGATTTTTTTTATAACAAAAAGTAGAAAATATCATTTTTTTTCAAAATTTTCGGTCTTTTTCCGTTTATAGCGCAAGAAATAAAAACGGCAGAGGTGATCAAATACCATCAAAAGAAAGCTCTATTTGTGGGAAGAAAAGGACGCAAATTTCGTTTGGGTACAGCATTGCATGACCGCGCAATTAGCAGTTAAAGAGACGCAGTGCCAAATTGGAAAAAGACCTCTGGTCCTTAGGCAGCATAATGGTCCGGGGCTCAAGTGGTTAAACAATAAACAAAATTTACAATTTCTTTCACAAACTGAAGTTCTCAAATTTTGATTCATCAGCCCATAAGAACTTAGTATTCCATTAGTATTCCACTGGTGGTGTTTCATGGCCCATGCAAGCCTCTTTTTTTTATTTTGCCATCTTGGCAATGGCTTTCTTAAAGCCACTCAACCTGTCAAACCTGTAGCTCAATGTTTTCCCTTCACATTTGAAACTGAGACTTGATTACTTTGATAAGTGTTATGCTGTGCTTGAAACTGTTGTCCAGTGACTCTCAGAAACTTGTCTTCTGATTCTGTTGTGGCTTTGGGTCCGCCAGACCTCCTCCTGTCAGAGATTCCTACAGTTTCCAAGTGCCTTGTGATAGTGTAGGAAACTGTACTCACTGGCACCTTGACTATGTTAGTTTGTTAGTTGCATTTTTCTCACCATTTTGAGAGAAATATACTACTTCCTGCAGTGCAAATATTAATAAAAATATAAATACTCAAGCTATGTGCTCAAGTTAGTGCATCCAATCTTCGGTAGTTGCTGCTCACCAAGTGCTATACCACTTATACAAAAATCTCAAACATTACCACAGCACATACAGTGTATATCACATTCTAAACCAAAAAAACATACATAGAGATAGGTGCAGTAAAACAATTTAGTCCAACAAAAAATTGTAATAAAATATTCCAAATTCAAAAGTGATCCATTTTATAAACATCCATACTTCAATAAAGTGCTTGGTGCTCAAAAGTTCATGATAAAAGTGCTGAAGGGCTCCAGGTAAACATGATGTGAAGTGTGGCATACACCCCTCTTGTACCCCTACTCACCAGAAGAAATGGACCCTCAGCTTTTCAGTCTGGGGGTCAAACTCGCTTATGTCAGACGGGGGGGTACCACAGATCTTCTCTTTTCTCTCTATACTTTAAACTTGCTGGTTCTATATAAAACTCGTATTTCCACCAGGCTCAATAAAAGGAGACAGTTCTCATAGTGTAGTATTTAAGATTTAATAAAATGCAATATATAAAATTACACTTACAGAGTCTCAGACATATTCACGCTTTGCATAGTAAAAGGGCTCTTCCGGGTTTGCCGTGGCTTGGCATGCGTTCCACGGATGGCAGTGACGCAATTGGTTAGGGAACCATAAATTGCATCAACATGTTTCGCCCCTCCTACAGGACGTCATCAAAGACATACCGTATTTATCGGCGTATAACACGCACTTTTTTCCCCTGAGAATCAGGGGAAAATTGCGGGTGCGTGTTATACGCCGCTCCCCTGCAATCCCCCGCTGACTGAGCGGAGCAATCGCCAGCCACCAATTTGAAAATGGCGCCACCGGCGCCGAAATACACAGAGCTGGTCCTCGGCTCTTCTCGGCCATTTTCGACTCCACTCGAGCGCTGCCCATATACAGATAGCTGAGTGTACTCGGCTAGGTTCGGCTAGCTCCGTTTACAATCACACCCATCCCGGGCAGGACTACAAGTGGAGCCGAAAGTGGCCGAAAGTGACTGAGAGCCGCCGAGAAAAGCAGAGGACCGGCTCTGTGTATTTCAGCGCTGGCGGTGCCATTTTCAAACTGCAGTGACACTGACAAGTCACTGCAGTTTAACTGCAGCCTGGGCAAGGCTGCAAATGGACACAGAAAAGCTTTTGATCGGCACTGACAAAGCTGCAAGGCTGCAAATGGACACTGATAAGGCTGCAAATGACACCAAGGCTGCTGGCTGCAAATGACTGCAAGGCTGCAAATGACTGCAAGGCTGCAAATGACACTGGACAAGCATGTAGATGGACGCTGTGCTAGGCTGCATTGATGGGCATTTAAATGTAAGTTTTTTTCCTTAAAACATTTTTTTCCTTATAATTCCCTCCTAAACTTGGGGTGCGTGTTATACGCCGGCGCGTGTTATACGCCGATAAATACAGTAATTTCAGGTCTCCTGATTGTTCTTATAAGCACAGGGGAGACACCTCCCCTACGTGGGTTGAGATTTCCCTTTGGCGATTACATCACTTCCTATAAGATGTATCGGCTCACTCCTATGTTATTACCTATCGCTTCCTCTACCCAAGTTATCTCTCAAATAGCCAACTATACATATTACCAGCAATGTTAATAACACTCCAAATACATATATCTATGTATATATATATATATGAATCTGAAATACCAAAAAAAAATCTTCAAAAAATATACATTATATATTATATATATACATCAATATTTTGTGTGGCCACCATTATTTTACAGCACTGCCTTAACCCTCTTGGGCATGGATTCACCAGAGCTTCACAGGTTGCCACTGGAGTCCTCATCCACTCCTCCATGATGACATCATGGGACAGCAAATTTACACTGTTATACAAGCTGTACACTTACTACTTTACATTGTAGCAAAGTGTCATTTCTTCAGTGTTAAAAACAAATAATAAAGTGAACTTGCGTGGTTCTTTAAAATAACCCAAAAACAATCAAATATTCCTCAGCGTGGAAATGTGTAAAGTGCTAATGAGAACAAAATGTGAACAAAATAAAATCAACACATCAAAGTACAGTGCAACGTAAAATAAATCCAGAGGATTTTACACTATGATAGGTCTCCACAGTTAAAGATGGTGAACTGCGAAGAGGTGAAATGCAGGGTAAATGGATGGGAACAGTAAAATAAAAAATGTATAAAATAATAAAATAGTCTTTCCAGGTGACTAAAGTTCATAAAGAAGTGGTGTACAAAAAGTGGCTACGTATAGAGATGAAAAGAAGAAAAGTTCCGGAGCAACTCCACAGGTGGTTTCCTAGTGGCAGTGGTCTCCCAGAACTCTCACCTAATATATATGTAGAAGTCAGCATCAACAGCATCCAGATAAAACCCAGTGGGATTCTCATACATACATACAGGCCATGGCTTTAGCGGCTTCTCCTCAGACTCTGTAAATTTCCATATTCTTATCCTAGTAAACTCCGGTGTATTGCAGGTAATATAGTGATAAAGAGAAGAAAGAGGCCTCCAATAGTGTAGTAGGTTAAGATAAACTGGGGGTACATTTATTAAACGCTGAAAAAATGGACTCTTACATTTAGAACAATAAAAACAAGCATATAAACAAAAGGATATGCGTTTACAGCGCCTTCTCACGTTACTTCCAGTATACGTCTGCTTACGGCCGCTCCCTACGCATTACGTCAGGTGACTTCATCTGTGGAACCGGATTGGCTGAATGGCTATTCCTTATATATCGTAAAACCGGAAGTTCAATCGCGGCCATTTTCTTGTGGTCCGCTCTTATGTTGACACTGCGGCCATTTTGTTGGTTGTCTAACGGCGCCAATAGCGGCCATTTTCTTGCAAATAGATATGAACATAATTAAATATTAATATGTATGCATCCCTCTATGTGTTAAATAGAGGGATGCATCCAAAAGTTGAAACGCAGTATAAGCTAAATATAAAATTGACAAGGTAGGCTCAAGTTAAATATAAAATGTTCATATCAATGGGGATAAATATATAAGAAACCACTGGACGTGGATAAGAATGTGATCATACTGGGCCAAACAGTCGCACAAAGTATGTAAATGGGCACTGTTATCACACATAATGATTAGACACATATATATCATATATACATACAGACCAAGTACTATGTATATAGATGGGTGCATGAAATTATGTCCATATACAATACAAAATGAAAAATAATAAATAAAAAATAAATAATATTAGAAAATAAATAAAAAAATAATAAATAGAAAAGAAAGAAAAATTAAATAGAAAGAAAAAGAAAATGAAATGAAAAATAAAATAAGATAGAATAAAGTAAAATAAAAGTGAAAATAAAAATAAAAATAGAAATAAAGAAAAAAAGAAATAAAGATAAAAGTAAAAATAAAATAAAGTGAAATAAAGATAAAGATAAATAAATAAAAATGAAAATGAAAATAAAGATGAAAATAAAAATGAAAATAAAAATAAAGATAAAAAAAAATAAAAATAAAAATGAAAATAAAAAAATAAAAATAAAGGTATAGTAAAATAAATAATGAAACAACCAAATATCTGTATTCAAAATTGCTAAGGAAACAATTGAGGTCGAACTCAATGTTCATACCTCCTGGGGTTAGTGTACACATAGTGTGTATCCATTTTGACTCCCTCTAGCTAATTGACCTGATTTTGTGACTGCCTCTCCATGATCCATTGTATTTTTCTATGCCCCAGAATTGGAGCTGTGTAGGGTATTGGTTATGCACCAATGCAAAATGACTTGATACATTGTGTTTGGGAAATCCATTTTTAATGTTTTGGACATGTTCTTTTATCCTAACTTTTAAAGCTCTTTTTGTTCTTCCGACGTATTTAAGTTGCAGCTACATTGGAGCACATAGACCACTCCCTCGGTGTGACAGCCAATTAAGTCCCCGATCGAAAAACTCTGACCTGTACTTGTAGCTATAAACTCTGTTCTCTTTCCCTGGAATTTCTGTGTATGTCTAAATGCGTAACAGTTTCTACAGGGAAAGAAACCCTTTCCAGTAAAAAAGGTATAAGGGGCTTTTGGAGGGGGTTCCACTACTGCTTTTACAATCATATCTCTAATCGTGGGTGCTCTTTTATATATTATGTTCGGTTGATCTGGAAGAATTTTGTTCAAATCTCTATCATTCCTGAGAATGCTTCATTCCAGAGAATGCTTCATTGTTCAATCCGCCAGGCGGCCTACCAGCCTCTATTAAAGTTTTCAGAGATCTCCTTATAAAGGATTTGGAAGGTATAAAAAGCAAAAATACTAAAATGAGCAAGAACTTGGAATCAGGTTTAGACCAACTTTGTAAAAGAAAGGATCTAGTGGTGAGACCAGCTGACAAGGGGGGGGAATAGTTGTCCTGAGTAAGAATGACTACCTCCAGGAGCTGGACAGGATAGTAGGAGATACCACCACATACATCCCCTTGAGGTCAGACCCTAGGAACAAATATAAGAGGGAACTTGAGAACATTGTGGAGAATGGTTTTAGATTAGGTGTTATAAACAAAAAAGAAAAACTTTTTTTGGTCCCCGTATCTTCACGGATACCTATTATATACTATCTCCCAAAGGTCCATAAGGACCCTATCCATCCACCCGGCCGCCCAATTATTAGCGGTATTGATTCGATCATCTCGAGGGCTGGTAAATATATTGACAACTTCCTGCAACCCCTGGTTCGTTCTCTGCCCGCCTATATCAAGGACAGTAGGCATGCTATTAACCTACTAAGGGATTGTGGGTATAAAAGTGGATATTGGCTTGCCACGGCGGATGTCACGTCACTGTACACGGGCGATCCCCCATGCTTGGGGTATATCCTCAGTTAAATATTATCTGTACAAGGACGTGACACTGCCAAGAAAACAAAAGAAATTTATTATGGACCTGTTGGAGTACACCACAACTCATAATTTTTTCTGGCATAAGAATCTTTTCTTTTTGCAGAAAAAGGGAGTAGCCATGGGGGCAAAATTTGCCCCCAGTTTGGCTAATTTATTCATGGGTAAATGGGAGGAGGACGTCATCTATGCCCAACGTAGACCAGAATTAGTCTTGTGGGCAAGATACATCGATGACGTCCTCCTTCTATGGAATGGTACCCATGATTCCCTGCGTCAGTTTATGGAAAGTTTAAATGAGAACGATAGAGGGATCCATTTTAACTACGAATCCAGTCAAAGCTCGATTAATTTTTTAGACCTTGAGATAAGGGGGGAAGGAGATAAGATAATGACTTCCACATATTTTAAATCTACAGATCGCAATGCATTTATATCGCGAGATAGTTGTCATCATAAAGCGTGGCTTGACTCAGTCCCGAAAAGCCAGTATGTAAGAATTAGACGTAATTGTTCCTCTATTGATGATTTTAGGATTCAGTCCCAAGTTCTTACTGAGCGATTCCTAGAAAAAGGCTACGATGCGTCTTTCTTAAAGGAGCGAGTAGAGGAGGTTGAGAGATTAGACAGGGAATCCCTACTGAAAGATCGTACAGAGACAGGGAACACCTCAAAGAAGGACTTTATTTGCCCTTTTGTAACTAATTATTCCCAACAACATTTTATAATAAGGAAACTGATACACAAATATTGGCACATAGTCAAAAATGATAATATACTGGGTCCCCTCCTTCCGGAGAGACCCCAGGTGGTCTTCAAGGGATTACCGTCAATTAGAGCAGCAGTAGCCCCTAGTGTATGTGATCCTCCAAAAAGGAAACCAATGTTTTTTCAAAATTTAGTGGGGTATTATAGATGTAGGAAATGTGCGGTTTGTACGGTTAATGCCATCAAAGACCGGAAGGTAACACATTTCCATGCGACTAGTACCTCACAAACCTTTACAATAAAATCATTTATTACGTGTTCCACTACCCACGTAGTATATCTTTTAACCTGTCCATGCGGATTTCAGTATGTGGGACGTACTGTCCGCCCTCTTCAGGTCAGGTTAAACGAGCACATCAGCAACATCAGGAGAGGATTTATAGGACATCCAGTATCTAAACACTACCTGAATGTACATGATAAGGATCCTAGAGGTACACAGTTTGTGTGTATTGACAGGTTGAGTGTTCCTTGGAGAGGGGGACCTAAGAGAAGAGCTATTTCCAAGCTTGAAATGGGGTGGATATTCAAGATGGGGTGTCTCAAACCAAGAGGGCTTAATGTAGACATTGAGATCAATGCGTTTATTGATAACGCATAACATAATGGGTGATATAGTATCAGACGGGCCCCGTGGTATAGTGGTCACCCCTAGTGGCTGAGTTATAAGACCCCCCCCCCTTGTAGGAAAGGTCCATAGACATTGGAATCGCTTTATTATACACTCTCAGGATTCATTGTTTATCTTTTTGTTTTTGTTTTTTTCTCTTTTTGTTTCTTCTTTTGTTTTTGAATTTCTGAAACTGTAAAGGGATGAGCTGAGTTTTGCTCTGGCTACCGGTTTTTATAAAAATTGTTTTTGAATCATTTTTGTGCAGGTAAAAGATGAGACATATAGTGGTCTCATTTTTAGTTACCTGTAATTTTGCTCACACATAGTTTAAATCAACTGATTTGTATCCCTTTACAATATTTGTTGAGTATTGTTCTCCTCTAGACACATAAGATGTTAGGATATATCTAAATAAATAGAAATTCAGATATTACATTAAGGGGATTAGGATATTTTGAGGATAGCGGCCACGTATACTCCATGTAGTGTTGGAGTGGCTTTTTTAACTTCAAGTGTAACATTAATGCTTTTGAGAAATAGTTTTATTCATGTAGGACCGGAAGTTCCGTGTATATCACGGACGCTTGCCTCCAGAACTCATCTGGGGTACACGCTTGACCCCTTCCGGTTTCCGTTTTCCGATTAGCCTGCCTCTATAGGAGTGCTTTTTACCGTTAGCAAGATCGAGGCTTGGTTCGTTCTTGCGCATGCCTGCGAGTGTGTCAGGCGGGCGCCAGAATGAGGTTTGGTTAATACTTCCTTGTTTTTTACTATTCATGTACGTCCCGCCCTGTGGGCGGTCTTTAATGACGGCTCCGTCGAATCTCCACACACGCCCTGTCGAATGACTGACATAGTCTGATGACGGACATGGGCGGAGATGAGGGCGTGGTTACAATTTCGTTTATTGATATATAAGGTGATGGTTCATTGCGTCGCCCGTGCCCCCGTAGACGTCACGTATGACGAAACATGTAGGGCGTGGCCTCGCAGTGCTAGCCATCACGTGTTCTGAAGAATCTATTTGCACGGGCGTTCTGCCTTTGATTATGCCGGCTTTTTTTAATGATACTTTTTTATCTGATTTTTAAATGATCTCTTGTGGTTTGTTTTAACCAATAAAATACCCTAAACGCTATCACACTATTGGAGTTTTTTTCTCCGCATGCTTCCTTCTCCTTTACATGGACTTTTCCATTTCTGAGTCCCCCCTCTGAGGTTCCAATGGTTGGATCATCCCGGCCATACGGAAGTCGGTCGTACACGCTGTCAGGACCAGGAGATTAACAACTTGTCCCTGCAGAGGGTGAAATCTGCAAGCTTATAAGACCTTGCCACAGGGGAGGTCCAACACTTGGGGTAAGCGTACATCTATTACTTCTCTCATCGCTATCAATGTACATCTGATCAGAAGTATTTTGGCTCATCAATCCTTAGTGTGTGGTGATGAAACACATGAAGCGGACTTTTTCTTGTTTGGTTTAATGCGATTCACATCATTATGGACTGATTAGAAGTGGCTTTTGCTTATGATTATTGATCTTTATTTTTGCACTTTTGTATAAGATTTTTATGCACTCACTGTTTCTACACGTATTATGTCTTCTAAGCACCTCATTTCAATTGTTTTCATTTTTAGAATATTTTTTGCTAGCGCAATTAAGTTTATTTATATTCCTGAGAATGTGCCAATGGCGTTGGATCAGTTTAGACACTTCTTTGTGTTGGACATTGTAATCTAAAACTGGACTTGGTGCTTCCTGTTGGGGTATCTTTTTTGTTTGTTTTTTATTCTGTAACATTTCTGTCCTGTCCATTTCTTTGACAGATTCTATTTGTTTCTCAATCCATGAGTCATCATATCCTTTTGTTTTGAATCTCGCTCCAATTAGTGCAGCTTGCTTCTTGCAGTCCTCTTCTTTTGTACAGTTCCTTTTGATTCTAATTAGTTGTCCTTTAGGGATATTAAATAACCAGGGTTTGAAGTGACAGCTGTCTATAGAAAGGTAGCTGTTGCTGTTCACGTTTTTAAAAAAGGTTTTCGTTACTAGTTTATCTCCTTCTAAGCTGATGTTCAAGTCCAAGAATTCCACATTCTTTTGATCAATCTTCCATGTCAGGCATATATTTTTATCATTGTCATTTAATTTGTTTAGAAATTGTTCCAGTGTATTTCTGCTCCCATTCCAGACTATGATTACGTCGTCGATGTATCTTTTGTAGAGCGTATGTTCTGCAGGGGTATCGGTATAGATAGCTTTGTCTTCCCACTGCGCCATAAAGGCATTAGCCACGCTAGGTGCGAATTTGGCCCCCATCGCAATCCCTATAGCCTGCTTATAATAAGTCTGGCCATGCCAAAAATAATTGAATTTTAAACAAAATTTGTTGGTAGATTTTAAGTTTATTATTATTTTAAGTGATAAAAGTTTTTGAAAAAATATATGAAACACATGAATGTTATATGTAATTAGTGATGGTTTCTGAAGGTTAACAGGATGGAGGATAGAGGACAGAGGAGTGGTTTAGCTGGGAGATATTTCTATTTTGAGTTGCTATGTCAGGACAATGGGTGGAGTAATGTTGCTTATCTTTAGACTATAGCCATTTAAAGTATATATGCAAATATGAGTGTTACTAGGATATGCTGACATAACACTATGAAACAGTTTAAGAATGGATGAGAATTATGGTAGTGAGGGTTGGAGAGGTGGAAGGGAGATGGGAAGTAACCCTACACTTTGTAGAATGTAACATCAAGATGTCTCCTCCTCCTCCTTCTGAGACCATCACCATGCCAAATGTTACCAGAAGTCAGTCTTGTCTTTGCTTATCTTTCTGAACAGATAAACAACCTTTCTGGAAGCATCGTATGAACGAAGGATTCTTCAATTTCTACTAAGAAACTAATTCCTAAAAGTAAGTTGGAAATGCAGCCTTGGACAAAGTACAGAAACATATCTCCTATACACTCTACCCTCTAGGAGAGAGGTCACTGATATATATAACATATAACACAAAGACATTGCTATACATCCATAAACGCCCCTGAGAATGATAATATCTAGAATTATAGATTATATTATACTTTTTTTCAATGGCAAGCAAAGTGGTCAATTTTTCCCCATTCCTTGACAAAGGGGTGGGATGAACACAATTTCACGATTGATCAAGTCTCGGGACAAAACGATCAAAGAACCTAGAAGGAGGCGTTTGCGTCAGATGTGGACAACAGTTCAGTAAAGTCGAGCGTGAGTTTTTCTTTGTCTGTTTTCTCACCTCTAGCCAAAGTTTGTAACTTTGAAAAAAAAGAAAAGGAAGACCCAGCCTACGAAGTTGATTGACAAGGCAATTTGGACGGTATGCTTTAAGTTATTTTTGGAAATCCAGGACTTTGTTTGTGAAAACGTAACGTTACGTATGTGAAGATTTCTGCCAAGGTTAGTTCCCAAGAAGGTGAGAAAGTCTCACATAAGAAAATATTGGGTAGTTGCCCAAGAAGAAAATAAATGTTGAATCAGGAACTGAGACTTCACGTTATTTGAAAAAGCTACCATTGAAGTACAACAGGCAGATGTATGTACTCTTTGAGTGAGCTAAGATGAAAGTCGGATTTTGATGTTTGAAGATGGAAAGTCCAAGAACAAAAGGCAAAGAAAAATCAACAGGCAAGCACACTACAGCACACTATAGCACACTACAGCACACAATACAAGGAACAAGGCAAAAAAAGCTACAAGAAAATTATTCTTCCAAGAAAAAGCAGCAAACGAAAGAAAAAGCAGCAAACGAAAGAAAAAGCAACAAATGAAAGAAAAGGCAACGAACAACAAACAAATTTGAAGGACATTATTCATCTTTTGTTTTTTTTTTAAGTGCGCACAGGACTATCATACTAAACAAGGGGTGAGCGTGTTTGTTTATATAAAAGGGTAATATGGGATGGTTAACATCTCTACGCTCAGAAGTATTTTCCTGTGCTATCAGGAATACATGCAGTAGTAAGGTAATTAATTAATGCCAGAGTGTAAAGAAGTTTTTTAATAAGGAAATTAAGTTTAATTCTGCATGTAAATGTTTATGAATATTTTAACCCTGAACAACAGCAAATAAGTGTTTATTACATGTGGTTATTCCAAAACACATAAAAGTGGGGCAGAACGTTTTCAGAGAAAAAAGTACTGATTAAGATTGTGGAAAGAACTGTATGAAATTGAGATTATGGAAAACAACATGGTGTTTAGTGTTTTACAAAAATCCTACAGATTTGGTTGTAGGAAATAATAAGTTAAGGATTGAGCAATTTTTACAAAAAAATTCCACACTTGGATTTGATTATTAAAATAAAAGTAGTAGATTGTTCTAATTTACTTAAGGCTACCCAGAGAAAATCTTGAAATATGAAAGTTTTGTTCTCTAAACAATTTTTTTGTCATTACTATAATCAGGAAAGTCATATAACGTAGTGTACATGATTTTTGGCAGATGTACAAACAAAATATGTTTAAAAAGTGGTAAAAAGGTTAAACATTTTAAAAACGATAAACTAGATTGTTACCCAATTGTACAGTGTATTGTATACAAAGCATGATAGCTAAGACTGACTGTAACAGATCATTCTCTGAAGAGTTTGTGACATGCGAGGAGTGTATTACCAACAGAGAAATGCAGATCAAGTTACACAGACTGACTGGTCAGCCATGCCATGACAGTTTTCACTTCTGTGGATCAAAGTCTTCCAAATATCTGGAAGAGGGTTCATGGATAAGAAAAAATACATTTTTTAAAAGGTATTATTACTTAGTAAAGTAATTGTTTTTAAAAGAATAAGATTTTTTGGGCCTTAATAACTTTTCTCAAGTGTTCATTGAGATTTTTGCAGACAAAGTATCTGTCTGAGTGAATTTTAATTAATTATATAGGCTTACTGCAGGGCAAATATTTTTTAATAACAAGAGAGAACTTATATATAATAATTTGAAGATCTAAAGAAAGCCCTTATTAATTTAGTATTTTTGATGAATATAGAGATCTCTCTCAGCCATTTTACATTCAAGTGTATGTGGATGATGAGGCAATTTCATTGGTATTTATAAAAAATATGTTAGGAGTGCATTGTCCAATGCTACAGATCAGAGACATTGTGGGTTTTGCACCATTTGTTTTGAAAAACATTGTATGTTACACTAAAGGTGTTATTACAAGGAAAACAGAAGGTGTCAACACACACAGCTTTGTCTAGTGGCAACTGGATGTTAAAAAGATCAGTTGTAGTGGTATATAAATACATGGTGACTAAAAAGACTAAAAATTATGCAGTGTGATGGAGCCACAGTTCTGTAAGTTAATCATGAAAAAGTCACTTTTTCGACTTTTAGTGGACATTTATTGGGAAAGAATTTCCTGTGCTTATATAGATAGCGCTAAATATATTGGCACAATTGAATGACAATATTAAACTTTCTGTAAGTGTCTGCATTGAAAGCTGAACTTAAAACTGCCATGTGTTTAGCAGTCAGAGTGACAGGCATGTGTGGCTCATTCAATCATATTGTATGAAAGGAATGTTTTTGGTTCTGAAAAGAAACTTCAACATGATCAAATTTGTTTCAGAAATAGAATATTTAGGAAAGCCCAACCTAAATTAGTGTTCTTTTACAAAATTAAATCAATTTCCAGTGTAAGAAAAAATACAATAATCTGGTAAGATTATTCATTTAAGATTAAATTTAGTCACATGATAAAGAGGGGGACTATGATATTTTGTCTTAGTTAGAATCAGTACAGACTGATGAAGATAATATTTATTGTAAAAAAATAATTGATTCCAACAATAATGGATTTGGAGTTATTTTTAAATTAAAATATTTCTTGTTGCATATCCAGGTACCTGACTGACTGATTGATTTTTTGTTTAAGCTAATGAAAGAAATTCTGAACTACTCATTTTAGAACACTTTCTCATCAAACTTCTGAATATTGTTTTATTTGTTTATAGAACAATCCAATAGGAAAGAGTAACCTGATACAACAAAGTATTGAGGGATTTGGCAAATCTATACAGATTGATTATATTAGTTTTTTTTTCCTGCTTAAGGAGGATACAAGGATGTTGTTTTTTTAGTTAATGTTTCTTTTTGATAAATTAATTGAGATAATTCTAGAAAAAAATAATATTTTTAACAAAAGCTAAGTTGTTGTGAACTTATGTCATATTCCATTGGGGTTGGATTTCAAACCATGGAATCAGATTATGATTTAAAATTGTATAGGACATGTATGCAATTTTAGGTATTTAGTAAGGTTTTTGTTTCTTATCATCTTAAGTACTCAGGTATTGTAGAACGTATGAATAGTATTAAAAAGTCTAAATAGGGTAAGATGATTCAAGAATAAGGTAAAGATTGGGTGACTTATTTACCTGCTACAGTTTTAGTTTAAAAACTTTATTATTTTCTAAACATAGAGTTTGTTAACTTTTTGAGTTAATGACAGAATGTCTTTTGAGATTAGCATACTTAGTTATTTATATGATCTTTTGTATATAAAGTAGTGTGGTTGCAAACGTTGCAAACAACAGGTACAGGTATTTCAGAAGTTTGTTCACAAAACATGACTAGGCCTTTGCTAAATTTAAATAGAAATTATGTCTTGAATGAGATTTCTACTTCTAATGAGTATGTTTAGTAATTTATTCCAGTAGCTAAAGTTATGGTTAAGAATTATAGATCTGAAGGTACCAGGGATGCCAACAGAGATGTCAACTGAGGTATCAATTGGAAAGATTGTTTTGTTTTTAAGGTACATTGGAATTATAATTTTTTGTTTCTAAAGAATTGGCAATAAAATAAATAAAAATAGTTGGTAAAAATAAGAATAAAATGGGTAAACACAGAAACGATTATCAGTCTAGAATGGTTTATATTAAATAATGAAAATTACTTAGGAAAACATATTTATTTTTATAAGAATTTGATACTTGTTTTCATTTTCTTTTATAGATATGTCATTTCAAAATTTAAAGAACATGATTAGATAGATAAATAAATAGAAAAATAAATAGAAAGATGGATAGAATATATAAAAAATGACAATCAAATAATGGGAAAGTTTTATGTATCTACAGACGAGTAGATTATTTATTATGTTTATAATTGTTCAGTGTCAAGGATAATGTATAAAAAAAGTATTATAGAAGTTATTTAGTTTATTGAAATTTCCAGGATTGGAAGAAACTGTATTTTATTTAATGCATAATAATTTATATTACAAAGCAATATAATTTGATTTTTTTCAAAGATATTTATTTCTTCTTTATATTAAAATAGTCAAATTATATGGTTAAAGTCATAAGAGTTTCACAGGAAGTTAAATAAATTTATTTAGTTGAAGGAAGAAAATCTTTAATGTTACATGATTTAGATGGAGAATTAAAATTTATAAATAATATAATAATTTACATTTTCTCAATGGAATGAAATAGTTAAATATTTTTCATAGGGATATCTGAGTTTTGGAAAATGTTTATGTACAATATCTGACACACTAAATTGTATTACTGTTTATTGTATTGTATTAATGTTTATTGTATTGTTTGTATTGAAAAAGTGGATCAGAGACATTTATTATTTAAGATGAATGCACTTATTATATCTGTTGATTATAGTGCATCGAGGGGGAATTGTTAGAAGATTTTAAGTTTATTATTATTTTAAGTGATAAAAGTTTCTGAAAAAATATATGAAACACATGAATGTTATATGTAATTACATAGTAGGTGAGGTTGAAAAAAGACACAAGTCCATCAAGTCCAACCCATGTGTGTGATTATGTGTCAGTATTTCATTACATATCCCTGTATGTTGCGGTCATTCAGGTGATTATCTAATAGTTTCTTGAAGCTATCAATGCTCCCCGCTGAGACCACCGCCTGTGGAAGGGAATTCCACATCCTTGCCGCTCTTATGCCCCGTACACACGGTCGGACTTTGTTCAGACATTCCGACAACAAAATCCTAGGATTTTTTCAGACGGATGTTGGCTCAAACTTGTCTTGCATACACACGGTCACACAAAGTGACGTAAAACACGTACGTCGGGACTATAAACGGGGCAGTGGCCAATAGCTTTCATCTCTTTATTTATTCTGAGCATGCGTGGCACTTTGTCCGTCGGCTTTGTGTACACACGATCAGAATTTCCGACAACGGATTTTGTTGTCGGAAAATTTTATCTCCTGCTCTCCAACTTTGTGTGTCGGAAAATCCAATGGAAAATGTCCGATGGAGCCCACACACGGTCGGAATTTCCGACAACACGCTCCGATCGGACATTTTCCATCGGAAAATCCGACCGTGTGTACGGGGCATTACAGTAAAGAACCCTCTACGTTGTTTAAGGTTAAACCTCTTTTCTTCTAATTGTAATGAGTGGCCACGAGTCTTATTAAACTCTCTTCTGCGAAAAAGTTTTATCCCTATTGTGGGGTCACCAGTACAGTATTTGTAAATTGAAATCATATCCCCTCTTAAGCGTCTCTTCTCCAGAGAGAATAAGTTCAGTGCTCGCAACCTTTCCTCATAACTAAGATCCTCCAGACCCTTTATTAGCTTTGTTGCCCTTCTTTGTACTCACTCCATTTCCAGTACATCCCTCCTGAGGACTGGTGCCCAGAACTGGACAGCATACTCCAGGTGCGGCCGGACCAGAGTCTTGTAGAGCGGGAGAATTATCGTTTTATCTCTGGAGTTGATCCCCCTTTTAATGCATGCCAATATTCTGTTTGCTTTATTAGCAGCAGCTTGGCATTGCATGCCATTGCTGAGCCTATCATCTACTAGGACCCCCAGGTCCTTTTCCATCCTAGATTCCCCCAGAGGTTCTCCCCCCAGTGTATAGATTGCATTCATATTTTTGCCACCCAAATGCATTATTTTACATTTTTCTACATTGAACCTCATTTGCCATGTAGTCGCCCACCCCATTAATTTGTTTCAGGTCTTTTTGCAAGATTTCCACATCCTGCGGAGAAGTTATTGCCCTGCTTAGCTTAGTATCATCTGCAAATACAGAGATTGAACTGTTTATCCCATCCTCCAGATCGTTTATGAACAAATTAAATAGTAAACGTTTATGGGGAACTGTGTCAAATGCTTTTGCAAAATCCAGATACACCACGTCTACGGGCCTTCCTTTATCTAGATGGCAACTCACCTCCTCATAGAAGGTTAATAGATTGGTTTGGCAAGAACGATTCTTCATGAATCCATGCTGATTACTGCTAATGATATCATTCTTATTACTAAAATCTTGTATATAGTCCCTTATCATCCCCTCCAAGAGTTTACATACTATTGATGAATTAGTCATGGTTTCTGAAGGTTAACAGGATGGAGGATAGAGGACAGAGGAGTGGTTTAGCTGGGTAGATATTTCCTTTTTGAGTTGCTCTGTCAGGACAATGGGAGGAGTAATGTTGCTTATCTTTAGACTATAGCCATTTAAAGTATATATGCAAATATGGGTAATACTAGGATATGCTGACATAACACTATGAAACAGTATAAGAATGGATGAGAATTATGGTAGTGAGGGTTGGAGAGGTGGAAGGGATATGGGAAGTAACCCTACGCTTTGTAGAATGTAACATCAAGATGTCTCCTCCTCCTCCTCCTTCTGAGACCATCACCATGCCAAATGTTACCAGAAGTCAGTCTTGTCTTTGCTTATCTTTCTGAACAAATAAACAACCTTTCTGGAAGCATCGTATGAACGAAGGATTCTTCAATTGTTACTTGATTCTTCAAGTAAGTTGGAAATGCGGCCTTGGACAAAGAACAGAAACATATCTCCTATACACTCTACCCTCTAGGAGAGAGGTCACTGATATATATAACATATAACACAAAGATATTGCTATACATCCAGAAACGCCCGTGAGAATGATAATATCTAGAATTATAGATATACTTTTTTTCAAAATTCTAGACATTTGATCAGGTATTTCCTTTGTTTACAAATCAAGTTACTGTAGTTCCTAAGGAGCCACTTGGTTGCTGAACATGCATCATGATGTTGAACCATTGTATACAACGCTGTTACGTCTGCCGTGGCCAGTAATGTTCTCCCCTCCATTTATGTACTTTGCTGTGCAACTGTTTGGCCCAGTATAATCACATTCCATTTTTTTCCACATCCAGTGGTTTTTCATATATTTATCCCCATTGATATGAACATTTTATATTTACCTTGAGCCTACCTTGTCAATTTTATATTTAGCGTATACTGCGTTTCAACTTTTGGATGCATCCCTCTATTTAACACCGCCACATATTAATATTTATTTATGTTCATGTCTGACTGCAGGAAAATGGCCACTATTGGCGCCGTTAGACAACCAACAAAATGGCCGCGGTGTCATAAGAGCGGACCACAAGAAAATGGCCGCGATTGAACTTACAGTTTTATGATATATAAGGAATAGCCATTCAGCCAATCCAGTTCCCCAGATGAAGTCATGTGACATGACGTAACGCGTAGGGAGTGGCCGTAAGCAGACGTATATGGGAAGTAACGTGAGAAGGCACTGTAAACGCTGATCCTTCTGTTTATATGCTTGTTTTTATTGTTCTAAATGTAAAGCCCCATACACACGATAGGACTTTGTACAAACTTTCCCTTGGATGTTTGTACAAAGGGTGTTGGCCAGAAGTTTGTCTTGCATACAAACAGGACTTTTCCAGCCAACTTTCACCAAATCACGTGGTTTTTCAGCTCTTTACCACCACCCTTTGGTCAACTTCTGTATTGTTGTCTGATATTGTGTCAATCTCGCCACTTTTATTGGCGAGATTAACACCTTGCGAGCCGGGTTCACACTGGTGCGGGGATCCGACTTGGATCCCTGCCAATGCCAGGCACTGTGTTTGGTATGAATCTTGAGAGGGAACTCCACGCCAAATTTTAAATAAAAAAACAGCATGGGTTCCCCTCCAGGGGCATACCAGGCCCTTAGATCTGGTATGGATTTTAAGGGGAACCCCCTACGCCAAAAAAACAGCATGGGGGTCCCCCCAAAATCCATACCAGACCCTTATCCGAGCACACAGCCCGGCCGGTCAGGAAAGAGGGTGGGGACGAGCGAGCGTCCCCCCTCCTGAGCCATACCAGGCCACATGCCCTCAACATGGGGGGGTGGGTGCTTTGGGGGAGGGGGGCCTGTGGCCCCCCCGCCCCAAAGCACCTTGTCCCCATGTTGATGAGGACAAGGGCCTCTTCCCGACAACCCTGGTCGTTGGTTGTCGGGGTCTGCGGGCAAGGGGCTTATCGGAATCTGGGAGCCCCCTTTAATAAGGTGGCCCCCAGATCCTGGCCCCCACCCTTTGTGAATGAGTATGGGGTACATCGTACCCCTACCCATTCACCTAGGGGGGGAAAGTGTCAAGAAAAACTTGGTCATGTCATCCTATGACCACGCCCCCTTATGACCTCACAGTCCCAGCATGCCCGGGGACTGTGATGTCATAGGGGGGCGGGGTCCTCGCCTATATAAGTCATAGCAGAGCGCACAGACAGCATTACAGCCGGAGAGAGCGTTGTGTCAACATCCCTGGAAGAGAAGAGGGAAGAGGGCGTCTCAAAAGACCGGGCTCCTCCGCTAGCAAAAGAGCGGTAAAAGAGCAGAAGATAGCGGAGGAGCCCGGCAGAAGGAAGAAGGCACCGGAGAAGAACCAGAGAGCGCGGAGACGACACTGGAGAGAGGGAGAAGAGGCCTGAGAGACCCCCAAAGTCGGCAGAAGACCCCCAAAGTCGGAAGAAGACCCCCGGAGCTGCCTAATAAATTACTTTTAAAACCTGTGTAGTGTGTTTTTTTATTGACACTTTTTTTTACTTAGGTGAATGGGTAGGGGCACCATGTACCCCATACACATTCACATTGGGTGGGGGGCTGGGATCTGGGGGCCCCCTTATTAAAGGGGGCTCCTGGATTCCGATAAGCCCCCCCGCCCACAGACCCCGACAACCAATGGCCAGGGTTGTCGGGAGAGGCCCTTGTCCTCATCAACATGGGGACAAGGTGCTTTGGAGGAGGGGGGCCACAGGGCCCCCCTCCCCCAAAGCACCCACCCCCCATGTTGAGGGCATGCGGCCTGGTACGGCTCAGGAGGGGGGGGCGCTCGTTCGTCCCCACCCCCTTTCCTGACCGGCCGGGCTGCGTGCTTTGATAAAAGTCTGGTATGGATTTTGGGGGGACCCCCACACCGTTTTTTTCGGCGTAGGGGTTCCCCTTAAAATCCATAACAGACCTAAGGGCCTGGTATGCCCCGAGAGGGGAATTCCCTCTCGCGCTCGCCTCAATAGGAAAATGTGTTTTTCCTATTGCAGCCAGCGCGAGATGTACAGTACCCTGTCGCCGAGAACCAGCGCAATGGGTCCGCGCTGGAAACATTCTTGTGGCCGCGTACTGTAGTTTGTACAAAAGTCCGATGCTTTTGTGTACACACGATCGGACTTTGCTCCATCAGACTTTTGTTGCCGAAAAGTTTGCACAGCCAACAAAAGTCCGATGGAAACAGAAAAAGTTTGTCCGATGGAGCGTACACACGGTCGGACGTTGCTCCAAAACAGCTAAATTGCATGTTTGTTGTCAAAAAGTCCGGTCGTGTGTACGGGCCTTTAGAGTCCATTTTTTCAGCATTTAATAAATGAACCCCCAGTTTATCTTAACCTGCTACACTATTGGAGGCCTCTTTCTTCTCTTTATCACTATATTACCTGTAATACACCTTTACTAGGATAAGAATATGTAAATTTACAGTGCCTGAGGAGAAGCCGCTAAAGCCATGGCCTATGCATGAGAATCTCACTGGGTTTTATCTGGATGCTGTTGATGCTGACTTCTACGTGTATATGAGGTGAGAGTTCTGGGAGACCACTGCCACTAGGAAACCACCTGTGGAGTTACTCTGGAACTTTTCTTCTTTTACCATCTCTATACGTAGCCACTTTTTGTACACCATTTCATTATGAACTTTAGTCTCCTGGAAAGACTATTTTATTATTTTATACATTTTTTATTTTACTGTTCCCATCCATTTATCCTTTATTTCACCTCTTCGCAGTTCACCATCTTTAACTGTGGAGACCTATCATAGTGTAAATTCCTTTGGAATTATTTCACGTTGCACTGTACTTTGATGTGTTGATTGTATTTTGTTCACATTTTGTTCTCATTAGCACTTTACACATTTCCACGCTGAGGAATATTTTATTGTTTTGGGTTTTTTTTAAAGGACCGCGCGAGATCACTTTACTATTTGTTTTTAGATTTGTGTACTGTGAACACTCCGAGGTTTTGCTGCTAGTCTTGCTCACTACAATCACACACATTTGCCATTTGATATAGTTCTATTTACTCAGACTAGCGCGAAGGACATTTGTCACATTATTTCTTCAGTGTTGTCACATGAAAAGATATAATAAAATATTTACAAAAATGTGAGGGGTGTACTCACTTTTGTGAGATACTGTATATATAAAATACAAAAATGTAAAAAATATTAATATATATAAGAAAAATTTAATAAAAGATCAAATCAATAAATCTTTCATTACTGAAAATAGAAAAAAGTAATAAAAAATTGGATTTCATTCTGAGAGATGGCCTCCTTTAAATTAGTTCCTCTCCAATGGGCCTCCAACTTATCAATCCCACAGAAGTTCAAAACCGGGGAATCTCGGCTATGAAAGAGTCTAAAATTATTAGACAAACTGTGGTGTTTGTAGCCTTTTTTGATATTACTCACATGTTCTCTCAACCTCACCCCTAGCTTCCATGTGGTTCTCCCAACATACTGGAGCCCACAAGAACAATCCAGGAGATAGGTAACACGTATACTACTATGAGTAATACATTAATTTATTTCAAAAGATCCTCCACGTGAGTAAGACTCAAACTGTATTGTTTTCTTCTTCCTGTGTCTAACCATCCTGCACATCACGCATTTCCCACAGCTAAAAAAACCCACCTGATCCAAAAAGTTGGTGGTCTTTTTAGGGGGATTAACAATGTTCTATGTTAGCAGTGGCAGCCCGTGCAAATGAATATTCACTTTGCTAACAGTGAACCGCCTCTCTGCCAATCAGGTGTTTGGGGCTGTTACCTGTCACCTGATTGGCTGAAACGACAGGCGCCGCTTTTGGACACCTATCAGGAGGAGAGGATGGGAATCAGGAGATGAGGACGGTAGGAGACACTGGCTTGAAGGAGCTATGGTGGAGCATGACTTAGAAAATTTGAAGATAAACCCTATTAGGCAGAAGAAGGATACTGAGAAAAGTTTGGAACCATTCGAAAAAAAGAAACAAATAGTTATTAGACCGGTGGACCTTGTTTACATAGGCAGACCGCTGTTCTGTGTCTCTGCAGACATAGAGTCCACAGCACCTGCTGGTTGGCTCCCGCTGTGTATAATCATGGATCATGTAAATATGCAAGATATGGCTCTTCCAGATACAGGGCACAAATGCATGGTGCCAGCAGCTCACTCCTGCTATCTGGAAGGGCCGGATCACATAAATATATGATCCAGCGCACGGCTGTATCAGTAAAACTGTTATAGGGTGGTCAGCAAGTGGTTAAATATGTTTACATTTTGGGATAGCTTTTTTTCTCATTGTGATGTGCAAATGTACATCACAGTACAATGTACATTTTTAAGTCTTAGGCTATTTTTCAATTTCAGAGAAAATAAATCAAAGTTATTTTGATGCCATCATATTAATGTCCAAAACAGGGCTAAACATATTTAGACCTATGAATGCACAGAACAATCTATCTATCTACAGCAGGGGTCTCAAACTGGCGGCCCTCCAGCTGTTGCGAAACTACAAGTCCCATCATGCCTCTGCCTGTGGGAGTCATGCTTGTAACTGTCAGCCTTGCAATGCCTCATGGGAATTGTAGTTTTGCAACAGCTGGAGGGCCGCCAGTTTGAGACCCCTGATCTACAGCATCTATCTATCTATCTATCTATCTATCTATCTATCTATCTATCTATCTATCTATCTATCTATCTATCTATCTATCTATCTATCTATCTATCTATCTCTCTATCAATGTATCTATGTCTTTTCTATCATAAATGCACTGCAATATTACATGGAGCAAAATGGCTTTAACAGAAATGTAGTTGTACTAATTACTGAAAGAGGTAAGTTTTCTCTATTTTCACAAATATTTTCAGCCTTTTCAATCCATTCAGTGTTGCGCATACATGTCAACACTGTCAAAACTCACTTTGTTAGTTCACACAAAATAACAAAGACTTTCACCTCAAATGTTTAATTCAATATAGGCTATTCAGCAGGAAGAAAACTTTTTATAAACTATAATTTCCCTAGCATATATTACAATACCCACTGCAGGATTTCAGTAAACATACATAATCGTTTTATATGACATTAACTTACAGATACCTTCCATTTCAAAAACAGCAGTCAATATAGGCTGTACTTTGTAAAATTGAAAATGCAACAGAAATAACGACATAAGCACACTCAAACACAACAGATATACTATCTGAAAGGGCCAATGAGGAAAAACATTACCATGATTTAATATTTTACACAGTGAACAGAGTTGACCATTGACTAGAACATTAGTTAGCGATAACACAAATATTTTTCTTTTTGGTGTTCAGTGAATGGAACCGTGTTCTCTTGGTGAGCATGTTTTGAACAGTTATTGTAATTTTTACCTCAATAACTTAACATTTTACATACATGCAGTGCCTATCTATATTTCACTACAAACTCCCTACTCAACAACTGCTGAGATGGAGGGGGTGGTTTGCTACATGAGTTGAGACATTTTATTATGTCTAAAAATGTGTAAAGACTCTAATCATCCACTCATGCAAAAATTATGTACTTCCAAATGTAGTCCCTGTAGAAGCCACGTGTGTGCGGAGGATGGAGCGAGTCTCCCTTCTGACGCTGAAGCAGTGAAAATATCTCTCAGTGGGTGGCGCTTGCGAGCAGGACCAGAACATTGGCATTCATTTGTCCCCGCAGAGGGTTATATCTGCAGGCCTGTATGACCTCGCTACATAGGAGGTCCAACAAGTTTGGTAAGAGTACACCTATTATTACTCCTTCGGAACTATTGGTGGCTTGGAAGTGTTCCTACATCTTTCACCCTTCCATTTTGATGTGACACACCAAAGGAACGGCTTACCTTTCTCACAAATCTCTTTTTGTGATTCCGTCTTTCATGAACTGAACTAAGCGCTTTTCATGTGATTTGGATTCCAATTATATGATATTTTTGATTGAACTTTTCACACTTTTTATATACTTTCCTTCACGGAGATGTGTTATAGTTTATAATTTATAATTTGTTATATCATGTTGCAGTGTGGATTGTTTTAACATATACACTGTGGCTCTCGGTATAACTTCAAGATATATGATATATTTATGCTAGCTCACAATAATCAGTAAGACCTGACTGGTAGACTTGTAGCAAGGGATAAGAACAGCAAGGAGCAACAATCAGAAATTATAGATAGAAACAGGATTTGAAAAAATATATTTACATTGCTAAAATATCAGTATTAAAATTGATATTGGTTGATCACATTTAAATGCAATAAAAAATAAAAATAAAGATCATTTTTTGTTAAAATTTTATCTGGCAAATCTACTGTACAGTGAGATGTTACTTTTAAGGGAAACCGTATTTTTTTAATTCTAGGAGATTACTGCAGTCAGAACAATCAATATTCAAAAACATTTTAACCAAAAAAGGTAGCATATAAGGTATTACATACCTCTGCATTGCTGGTAATAAGTAGACAATCTTTAGTAGAATCATTGGCAATAAGTGAAGCATCAGTGTCAATAAGACTGCCTGTGGGGACATTCTGGATGGGTTTCAGATAGGCAATTTCATTTTGCTTTGAGTCCAGTGTGACACATACATCATATGAGAATGGAAAAGGTAAACTTGTGTCACTTATCTCAGAAGGACATCCCAAGGTAAACTGAGGATATACATTTCCACCAATAGCTCCAAAAGAGGGCTGTGAATTTGACTTTCTGCATTTAAAAAATACTGTAACAACCACTGTTGCAATAAAAAAAAGGCAAATCAAACCTATGGAAACTATCAGGTAGAATGTGATGTTGGAAGATGATTTTGAATCAATATTCTTGTATATTATCTCAGGATGAACTTGCTGAAAGTTTTCAGCAACAACTAGATTTAAAGAAACTGTGGATGATAAAGAGGGATGTCCATTGTCTTTTACCATGACTACAATTTTTTGCCTTAAAGATTCCACATCTGGAAGATCTTTTGCAAGCTTGATTTCACCAGTGTATTGATCGATTGTAAATAATGAAGAATCCTGAACTTGTAGTAAGTGATATGAAAGCCAGGCATTGTGTCCAGAGTCAGCATCTACTGCAATAACTTTGGTCACAAGAAAACCTCTCTCTGCTGAGTAAGGAATAAATTCAAATAAAACTGGTCCCTCGTTGTCAGGTGATGGGTAGAGAATTTTAGGGGCATTATCATTCTTGTCAATGATACATATCCTTACAGTTACATTACTGCTTAGAGGAGGAGATCCATTGTCCTTAGCCATCACTTGAAATTGAAACTCACGTAACTGCTCATAGTCAAATGATCTTTGAGCATAAAGAACCCCAGTCATTGAGTTTATAGAAATATAAGTGGACACTGGCATTTCTTCAGTATAATTGGTTAACATAGAATAAATAATTTTTGCATTTTCCTCATGGTCAAGATCAGATGCACAAATCCTGTAGACAGAGGTTCCAAGCAAATTGTTTTCTTGAATATAGATAACATAATTTGTTTTCTCAAACATAGGAAGATTGTCATTCACATCTGAGATTGACAGTTTCAGAGTTTTGGTAACTGACAGATGTGGTGATCCTCTATCTACAGCTTTGATGGTTATGTTATAGTTGCTGGCTCTTTCCCGGTCCAAGTTAGCTGAAGTAACAAGTTTGTAATAATTAGTAGATGAAGGAACTAATTGAAAAGGTGACTTATCAATAATCTCACAAAGAACTTCCCCATTTTCTCCTGTGTCCATGTCAAAGATATTAACAAGGGCTATAACTGTTCCAAGTGGTGAATTCTCAGGAACTGATGCCAAGAGAGATGTTATGATTACTTCTGGGATATTATCATTAACATCAGTAACTTGTATAAACACCTTACAATGAGCCGTCAGACCTCCCCCATCTTTAGCTTCCACTGTAAGCTCATATCTATCTTTCTCTTCATAGTCCAACTTTCCCATTAGAATAACATCTCCTTTTAGGGCATCAATGGTAAACAGGTTTTGTGCATTTGCAGGAACTTCAATAAGTGTGTAAGTTATTTGTGCATTAATTCCTTCATCCACATCAGTAGCATTTAACTGAAGAATTAGGAAACCACTTTGCGCATTTTCATACAGGCGTACCTGATAACTGTCTTGGCTAAATTGGGGGAAATTATCATTTACATCATGAACCTTCATCTTTATTACAGCTGTCCCACTTTTCACAGGTTTTCCACCATCAAAGGCTGTTAAGATTAATTCAAAATAATTTTGCTTCTCGCGATCAATGGGTTTGTCTAGCACAAGTTCAGGATACTTTTTCCCATCAGATGCAATTTTTTCTCCTAGCTTAAAAAAGTCATTATCACTGAGCCTATAACCTTGCAATGAGTTAACACCAAGATCTGGATCTTTTGCTGTCCCAAGAGCAAATCTTGTTCCAGGTAAAACAAGCTCACTCATTTCTAAATCAAATACGTTCTTGGAGAATTGTGGTGAATTATCATTGACATCTTGTATGTAAACTATAACTGTGTAAAAATTCAATGGGCTTTCAATTACTAATTCAACAGTTAAAGAGCAAGCCTGCTGGTCCCCACACAATTCCTCCCGGTCTATTCTTTCTATAATGTACAGATCTCCATTCTGTAAATTAATGTTAAAATACTGTTTCCTGGCAGGTGACACAATCTGTAACTTTCGACTTGATAAATTCTTAATACTCAAGTTCAGATCCCTTTCAATATTTCCAACTTTAGATCCTTGTTTTAGTTCCTCCTGTATAGTATACTGAAGCTGAGCATTTACAAAATTACACAGAATAAGGATCAGAGAAAATATAACTTGCCATGCCATTGTACTGTTGACGACTCTGCACCTCTTCTTCACTCTTCTTATTCAGAATAAATTACAAATAATTAGCAGTCCTGTGGTTATCGTGGTTATGATAAAATTATTTCTGTGAGATTATGTATATAGATTGTAATGCTGCTTCAATGTGCAATGCCAGATTGTAGTGGGGTTTAGACAAGCTCTGCTATACATTTTGTTAGTACAAATTTACTTGTGGTCTACAGTGACATCTAAAGGTTGAAATCAGGAAATGCAAGAAAGGTAGAAGTATAGAACAGCTTATGCCAATAAAGTTAGACTTTACTATATATATAGATATTTATGGTCGTGGCCCTATGACCGAGTGAAATGTGAATCACATAAACACGTGACAAAACTTACAACATAAATAGACCTGAAGTGTGCCTTGGTGGTCTTGTCGGTATGCCTATAAAAGGGGAAATACCCAAGGTAAGTAATGGGTAGTTTATGAAGAAGGATGTGCTGAGAAGTGCCCTGAAAAAGGGAAGGGTGGGAGAGTATCGCACACTGAACCGACAAAGAGCATGGGCGAGTGGGCTGCCTAAATACCCTCCGGGCTCCTCCCATAAATTCAGGCCACCATACTGGTCTTCTTTTATATATATATATATATATATATATATATATATATATATATATATATATATACACACACATACATACAGTGCCTTGAAAAAGTATTTATACCCTTTGAAATTTTACACATTTTGTCATATTACAACCAAAAACATAAATGTATTTTATTGAGATACAAAGTGGCACATAATTGTGAAGTGGAGGAAAATGATAAATGTTTTTCAAATTTTTTTTACAAATAAATATGTGAAAAGTGTGGCGTGCATTTGTGTTCCGCCCCCTTTACTCTGATACCCCTAACTAAAACCTTAACTAAAATCTAGTGGAACCAATTGCAGTCACCTAATTAGAAAAAAAGCATGGTGTGTTCAGCGTGATATGCGGTGTTAGTTTTTTGCTACACATAGCATTTTGCTTTTAGGCCAAAAAGTTCAATTTTGGTCTCATCTGACCAGAGTACCTTATATGTTTGCTGTGTCCCCCACATGGCTTCTCGCAAACTGCAAATGAGACTTCTTATGGCTTTCTTTCAATAATAGCTTTCTTCTTGCCAGTATTCCATAAAGGCCAGATTTGTGGAGTGCAGGACTAATAGTTGTCCTGTGGACAGATTCTCCCACCTGAGTTGTGGATCTCTGCAGCTCCTCCAGAGTTACCATGGTTCTTGGCTGCTTCTCTGATGAATGCTCTCCTTGCCCGGCCTGTCAGTTTAGGTGGATGGCCATGTCTTGATAGGTTTGCAGTTGTGCCATACTCTTTCCATTTTTCAGATGATGGATTGAACAGTGTTCTGTGAGATGTTCAAAGCTTGGGATATTTTTTATAACCTAACCCTGCTTTAAACATCTCCACGACTTTATGACTGGTGTGTTCCTTGGCCTGATGCTGTTTATTTACTAAGGTTCTCTAACAGACCTCTGAGGGCTTCACAGAACAGTTGTATTTATACAAAGATTCAATTACACAGGTGGACTCTAATTACTAATTAGGTGACTTCTAAAGGCAATTAGTTCCACTAGATTTTAGTTAGGGGTATCAGAGTAAAGGGGGCTGAATACAAACGCACGCCACACTTTTTTCACACATTTATTTGTAAAAAAAATGTGAAAACCATTTATCATTTTCCTTTCACTTTACAATTATGTGCCACTTTTTGTTAGTCTATCACATAAAATCCTAATTAAATAAAAATACATTTTTGGTTGTAACATGACAAAATTTGGAAAATTTCAAGGGGTATGAATACTGTGTGAAAAAAATAATAACAAATTAATTTAGGCACAGTGTTGCATGACCACGCAATTGTCATTCAAAGTGTGACAGCGCTGGAAGCTGAAAATTGGCATGGGCAGGATGAGGGTAAAAGTACCCAGTATTGAAGTGGTTAGTATTGTTAAAATATATGTATTAAGTAAGACATGGCCTCTTTGTCTGTCAAAATATATATACATTGAATGATAAAGGTATAATTTCTCTGACACCCACCTAAATTAAATTTTGTTTGACTTGGAGAAAAAGTTGTAATTTTGACAGACAAAGAGGCCATGTCTTACTTAATACATATATTTTAACAATACTAACCACTTCAATACTGGATACTTTTACCCTCATCCTGCCCATGCCAATTTTCAGCTTCCAGTGCTGTCACACTTTGAATGACAATTGCGTGGTCATGCAACACTGTACCTAAATTAAATTGTTATTATTTTTTTCACACAAATAGAGCTTTCTTTTGGTGGTATTTATTCACTGCTGTTTTTTTTATTTTTTGCAAAAAAAAGAAAAAAGACCAAATTTTTTTTTTTTTATGTTTTTTTTAGTTTCTGTCAGAAAATTTAGTAAATAAGTAATTTTTCTCCTTCACTGATGTGCGCTAATGAGGCTGCACTGATGGGCACTGATAGGCACTGATGAGGCGGCCCTGATAAGGTGGCACTGATGAGGCACTGATATGCCGCACTCATGGGCACTGTTAGGTGGCACTGATATGCGGCACTGATGGGCACTGATAGGTGCCACTGATGGGCACTGATAGGCAGCACTTATGTGCAATGATGGGCGGCAATGATAAGCAGGCACTGATGGGCACTGAAAGGCAGCACTGACTTGCATTACAAATGGGCACAGATTAGCATCACTAATGGGCACAAATTGGCATCTCTTTTGGGCACAGATTGGCATCACTTCTGGGCACTGTTGGGGCTGCACTGATCATCAAGGCACTGATGATAAGTGGTCTGATTTTCTGTACAGTCTCCCCTATGAGGAGATGCCACTGATTGGCTCTCCTACCCTCACACTGTGTCAGTGTGAGGTGAGGAGAAACGATTACCAGAACTTTCTTGTTTACATGTGATCAGCTGTGATTGGATTGGGTTTAAAGCTGCGTCATTGGCTCTTTACCGAGATCGAGGTTGTACCGTGACACAGAGCATTCCCAATCGCAGTGCTGCATGCCCCCGCGGGTACACGAGCACAGTGAGCCTGGGGTGAGGTCATATGACGTCGTCCCAGAAGGAGAGAGGATCCCGCCCATTCTATACGGCGGGCGGGAGGTAGTTCACCATCACAATTGTAAATTGTAAGAAAATTATACTGAACAGCCACACAATAGAATAATAATTTTGTACAAGCTTTAAAGGCTAGGTGCATGATTGAAAAAAAAATAAATAAATGCACATGTTTTTGATGAAAAAAATATGTGACTGTAATATTTTTTTAACAAGAGACTACAAAGCATTGCACCCACAATCAGTGGAGGAAGTATCAACAGACTACAAGTGGGTAGATTTGCGCAATGTTACATGTTACACCCTAAATACAAGTAACATGATCAAAAAAGTAAACTTAGCCTTTATGAAAACAAAGAAATCTATTTGACGTATTTAATTAACAACCTAGTGATGGTTTCTAGTTGCACTGTTAATGTACACATAAAAAACTGAGTCACAATTTTAACAAAAAATGGGTATGTTGTATCTTACCTGTATGTTGCTCGTAGAGGGCAAGCTATTGTTACTAGGAACATCCCCTGTGTCAATCAAACTGTCCGTGGGGACATTCTGGACTGGTTTCAGATAAGCAATTTCATTCTGTTTTGAGTCCAGAGTCACACATACATCATATGAGAATGGAAAAGGTAAACTTCTATCACTAATTTCAGATGGATACCCCAAGGTGAACTGTGGATATATATTTCCACTAAGCATTCCAGAAGTTGGAGGAATACAAGTTTTTCGGCATTTATATATTGCAGTAATTATTGCTGTGACAATGAATAACAAAGAAATGAGAGCTATTGCTATCACAAGGTATAAAGTGACATTAGATGAAACTTCAGAATTACTGGGATGATGTTTACTCTCGGGAAGAGCAAGGTGAAAATTTTCTGCTACAACCAAGTTCAAAGTAACTGTCGATGACAGGGATGGGGTTCCATTGTCTTTTACAAGAACCATAATTTTTTGTCTGAAAGAAGCCATATCAGGAATGTCTCGGCCTAGTCTAATTTCACCAGTATATTGACCAACGGTAAGTAAAGATGGATCAGAAACTTGGAGTAAGTGATACGAAAGCCAGGCATTGTGTCCAGAGTCAGCATCAACTGCAATCACTTTGGTCACTAAATAACCTTTTTCAGCAGAGTGAGGAATAAATTCAAATAATGTTGATCCCTCATTGTCTGAAGATGGATAGAGAATCTTAGGGGCATTATCATTCTTATCAATGATACATAATCTTACTGTGACATTACTGCTTAGAGGAGGAGATCCACTGTCTTTGGCCATCACTTGGAACTGAAGCTCTCGTAACTGTTCATAGTCAAATGGTCGCTGTGCATACAGGACCCCAGTCATGGAGTTCATGGAAATATATGAGGCTATAGGTATATCCTCAGAACCATTGTTAATTAATGAATACACAACTCTTGCATTATCTTTATGGTCAAGATCCGCAGCATGTATCCTGTATAGAGAAGTGCCAGATAGATTATTTTCCTGGGTGTAGATAACATAATTTGTTCTCTCAAACACAGGAGAATTGTCATTCACATCAGAGATAGACAGTTTTATGCTTCTGATGCCTGACAATGATGGAGATCCTCTATCCACAGCTTTGATGGTGATGTTATATTCGCTGACTCTTTCTCGGTCCAAGTTAGCCGAAGTCACAAGCTTGTAGTAACCAGTAGATGATGGAATCAGCTGAAAGGGTAATTTTCCATCAATATCACAAACAATTTCACCATTTTCTCCAGTGTCCATATCATAGATATTAACAAGAGCTATAACCATACCAACTGGTGAATCCTCGGGAACTGATTCTGTTAGAGAAGTAATTGTTATATCAGGGACATTATCATTAACATCTACAACTTGTATGAACACTTTACAATAAGCGCTCAGATCGCCTCCATCTTTAGCTTCTAATGTGAGCTCATACTTGTCTTTCATCTCATAGTCTAAGTTTTCTGTTAATATAATATCACCTTTTTGAGAGTCTATTGCAAATAGATGGCGAGCATTTTCAGGAACATCGCTAAGAGAATATGATATTTGTGCATATGACCCTTCATCATCATCTGTAGCATTCAGCTGAAGAATTAGAAAACCAACAGGAGTATTTTCTGGTAGGAATACTTGATATATATCTTCAGCAAATATTGGGTAATTATCGTTAACATCATGAATTTTGATCTTTATTAAAGCTGTTCCACGCTTTACAGGTTTTCCTCCATCAAAAGCAGTTAATATTAGTTCGAAGTAATTTTGTTTCTCGCGATCAAGTGGCTTGTCCAGCACAAGTTCTGGATGCTTTTTACCGTTGATACTTATTTTTTCACTAAGGATAAAACAATCATTGTCACTGAGTTTATAACCCTGTAAGGAATTGGAACCAAGATCTGGATCTTTTGCAGGATTAAGAGCAAATCGAGTTCCAGGTGATGTTGATTCACTGATTCCTACATCAAAAATACTCTTAGAAAAGGTTGGTGAATTGTCATTAACATCTAGTATTTCAACATTAATAGTATAAAATTGTAGGGGGTTTTCCATGACCACCTCCACATTTATTGAGCAAAATTGCTGGGCCCCACATAATCTTTCTCTATCTATTCTATTGGCAACATAGAGATCTCCATTTTGTAAACTAATGTTGAAATACATTTTTTTGGCACGTAAAACAATCTGAAATTTTCGAATAGATAAATCTTTAACATTTAAACTTAGATCCTTTACAATATTTCCTACTACAGATCCTTGTTTCAGTTCTTCCTTAACTGAGTACTGAAGCTGAGCAGAAATAAGACCATAAGTGTAAAGAGAAAGCAAAAATGTCACTTGCCATTTCATGGTCCTGTGCATGAGTCCATACATCTTCTTTCTGTTTTCACTCTTTAGGTGATGAAATCCTAGGGTATAAATATATATATATATATATATGATTCAGGCATGAAGGAGATAGTGAATAATAATGCAATGTTGCAAATGTTTGCTTCTGAAATGTTCTGTAAGAAACAGTAGAGCTCAACATTTAGCTAGTTTAGTTTACTTATGGTCAACAGTGCCATCCAGGGGTTAAAATGAGGAACAGCAGCCAGTTTTACAAGCAGTCATTTCATATATGTAAATAAAGCAAAAATAATAATAAAAATCAGAACACAATGTTTTGAAGATATGCTGGAAATTATTCAATTAAACATAGACTATAAATATTAAATTACATAAATGTGAACAAGCCTTACAATTCATTCAAAAATAAGATAATAGAAAGAAGGTAGGAAAGAAAGGACGATAGATAGATAGATAGATAGATAGATAGATAGATAGATAGATAGATAGATAGATAGATAGATAGATAGATAGATAGATAGATAGATAGATAGATAGATAGATAGATAGATAGATAGATAGACAGATAGATAGATAGATAGATTAGAACATATACAGTGGGTATTGAAAAGAATCAACCCCTTTAAAATAATCACATTTTGTTGCTTTGCAGCCTGAAATGAAGACAGACACAGTTTTTGTTTTATCCGGCTGTATTTACTCAGTGCAACTTATAATATCCAAGTGAAAGATATAACACCAACATGTCAGAAAAAAAGTTTAAAAAAATCAAAAACAGAATCACTGAGTTGTAAAAAGGATCACCCCTTATGTCATTATTTTGTAGAACCACCTTTTGCTTTAATTACAGCCTTTAGTCTGTTGGGATATGTCTCTACTAACTTTGCACATCTAGACTTCGCAATTTTTGTCCCCTCTTCTTTGCAGAACTACTCAAATTCAGTTAATTTTGATAGTGACCGTTTGTGGACTGCAGTCTTCAAGTCATTCCACAGATTTTCAATGGAGTTTAACCACTTAGGGACGGAAGGATTTGCCCCCCTAATGACCAGGCCATTTCTTGTGATACGATACTGCGTCGCTTTAACTGACAATTGCGTGGTCGTGAGATGTTGTTCCCAAACAAAATTTATGTCCCTTTTTCCGCACAAATAGAGCTTTCTTTTGGTGGTATTTGATCACCTCTGCGGTTTTTATTTTTTGAAAAAAAACCTATAATTTTAACTTTTTGCTATAATAAATAGCCCCAAATTTAAAAAAAAACAAAACACATTTCTTCATTTTAGGCCAATATGTATTCTTCTACATATTTTTGGTAAAAGAAAATGCAATAAGCGTATATTGATTGGTTTGCGCAAAAGTTATAGCATCTACAAAATAGGGGATAGATTTATGCCCTTTTTATTATTTTTTTTTTTTTTTACTAGTATTGGTAGTAATGGTGGCGATCTGTGATTTTTAGTGGGACTGCGACATTGCGGTGGACAGATTGGACACTTTTGACACTTTTTTGGGACCATTGACATTTATACAGCGATCAGAGCTAAAAATAGCCACTAATTACTGTATAAATGTCACTGGCAGGGAAGGGGTTAACACTAGGGGACGATCAAGGGGTTAAGTGGTCCCTAGGGAGGTACTTTGAAATGTGGGGGAGTGTAGTGACTACAGAAGGAGAGAGATCGCTGTTCCTGATCACTAGGAACAGCAGATCTCTCTCTATTCCCCTGTCAGAATGGGGATCTGTCTATTTACATTGACAGATCCCCATTTTGGCACTCTGAGGAGCGATTGCGTGTAGCCGGCAGACATCGCGGCCGTTGGCCACACGCATCGGCTCTGGCATAGCGCCCTATAGCTTTTTAAAGCAGCGGATGTACGACGACGGCGGATAGTCGCCAAGTTGTTATCATTGTTGTCACATGCACATAATGACCACTTTGTCATAAATTCCTGCAACTGCTTCAGAGTTGCTGCAGGCCTCTTGGTAGCTTCTCTGACCAGTTTCCTCCTGGCTCTTTCATTCAGTTTGGAGCGACGTCCTGATCCAGGGAGGATCTGTGTTTTACCAAATACCTTCAACTTCTTAATAATACTGTACTTGCTTCTAGGCATTGGTAAAGCCTTTGAAATTGTTTTGTATCCATCTCCTGACTTGTGCCTGTCCACAATTTTATCCTGGAGATCTTTTGACAGAGCATTGCCACCCAGGGTGGATTGGTTGCTTTAGTTGCACTACCAGGGGCTAAAATGCTCCAGGAAAATTCTTTTAATGCTGAGCTAATTAAAATTATCACAGCTGGGGGGCGTGGCCGAGCGAGGAATGTAAGAGGACCCACAGCCATTTGCTCCGCCGATCATCCTGCAAAGTCCGAGCCATAGCACCGCCATCCTGCGACCTACAGCCTCGGGACTGACACTGCTGAGCACCGTGGGACCTGCTGTATAAAAGGCCAGTATTATTTTTGTGCCCCATATATGTCTAGGTGCGGACAGGGCCCCCGAGTTCTGCTAGATGTCCCGACCCAAGATGTTGACCTTCCACCCCGCTCGGCTAAGGAAGCGGCCCAGCACCTCTTTTCCAAATGGGGAAAAGATACACCATCTACCCCAGGGCCTAGCGGACACGATCCGAAGGAGGATTCCATGGATCTGGATGATACTCCTCCGATCCTGGCTAATCCACCCGCTCTATCCCATGTGTCTCAAGGCCCCACAAATCATCCAATATGGCGGCACCCAGCATACAGGACAATAATGATAATAATGATCCTGAGCCAACCCTCAGAGATATATTGGCTGCTGTCACTGTCTGCAACTCCTCTATTACTAATCTTGCAGGGGAGGTGAAAAGCATGAAAATGGAAATATCATTTGTGCGACAGGATATGCAAAAGCTGCGTGAGCACACCTCTGCAGTGGAAGGGTGTATTAGCACACTGGAGGATGAATGGCAACCATCACAGAGGGATGTTAAATAAAGTCACTCCATGGAGGCTGCCAACGCATCCAGGTTGGAGGACATGGAGAACCGCCTCCGCAGAAATAATGTACATGCAGTAGTCATTCCGGAGGCGGCAGAGGGCAAGAATCCTGTGGTGTTTATCGAAGCATGGTTAGCTGACACGTTTGGAAAGGATGCTTTTTCATCTATGTTCGCGGTTGAGAGAGCCCGTAGGGTCCCAACGTGCCTGCCACCACAGGGAGCACCCCCGACACCCTTCTTGTTCCATCTGCTCAATTACAGAGACAGGGACACCATACTGTCTAAAGCCAGGGTTACCCCCTCCCTCAAAGTGGATAATGCAAAAATCTCGCTGTTTCCTGATTTTTTGGCGGAAGTACAAAGGCAAAGGGCGAAATTCCTGGATATCAAGAAACGACTATGAGTAGTGAATGTTCAATATTTTATGCTCTACCCGGCTAAATTGAAGGTACTCGCCAATGGATCATCTCATTTCTTTGATAATCCTACATCTGCCATGCACTGGCTGGACAGGGAGGAACATAATTTGGAAGGCCTGAAGGCTGAAAACAGAAAGAATTATTTTCATCGGTGCACCTGCGGTGGGGCAGGTTATGTCTGTTTGATCTTACGATCTATTCGTCCCACCCTGCACTACACGTCTAATCTACTACATTCTGGGACATATATTAAGTGATCAAGTTTGACACTAGTTACCTGGTCTATTTACCTCTTGGGCTATGTTATTGCCCCCCAGCAACCTGGTCCTGAGCGGACTTATCCCCCCTCATTTTGAGGGGCATCCTATGATTACTTCGGTTCTGTTGACTCGGAACTATAGTTTTGGTTCTCTTTTTGTTCTTTTACAATTTTTTTTCAATAGTTTTACTTTTCTTATATATTTTCATCTTTTTTTTTACAAATGGGTCAGAACTGGGGAAATTTACAGTTGACTGTTCTTCAATCTAATACTAGAGGGAGCACCAAACACGTGTTAATACTGCTGTTTAAACTGACAAACTACATTATGTGCCTAGCCTTACAACAAAGAGGACAAGCTAATAGTGCTCCCCCATATTCTACCTCTATGTACTATGCCAGCCAACCCTAATAGGGGTTTGCACTTTCTCTCATGGAATGTGAGGGGCCTGAGTGATGGGATAAAGCGGGGGGCAATGTTTCATTATTTATCTAGAATGAAACCACATGTCATGTGTCTCCAGGAGACACATTTACAACCTGACTCTGTCCGCCTGCTCAAATCTCGTAAATATCCGGTACATTTCCATTCCACCTACTCCTCTTTTTCTAGGAGAGTGAACATGCTGATTGCTAAGAATATCTCTTGTAATTGTATGGAGAAGCAGGTTGACAGAGACGGTAAATTCGTATTCCTGTTGTGCAGCCTTGGGGGCTTTAGATGTATTGTTGCAGCAATATATATTCCTCCACCCTTTTACTTCAGATCCCCTGAAGAAATTAGCGCAGTTTATGGCATTACACCTCGGACCTCTGTTTTAGCTCTGGGGGATTTTAATAATGTTAGTGACCCACAACTGGACAGGCTGTCCACTCGCCCTGGAGCCAAGAGAGTGATGTTCCACACATCCCCTTTGCCACTTTACTATTAGAGCTGGGTCTTCGAGACATCTGGAGGGGGCGTAACAGGGATGTACAATGCTACTCCTGCCACTCTGCTTATCATGGAGGCCTCTCTAGAATTGACATGGGTATTGGAAATGATATGCTGCTCCCACAAGTTATGAATATTGCCTATGAACCCCGTCTCCTTCAAAATCCTGCCCTACTTAAATGTAGAACGCACTGGTCCGTGGAAGTGGGAGGCATAGACGGGGACCAATGGGACATGGCCCTGGAATCAATTCCGATGGTGTCAGTCTCGGCATCTCATAAACTCTCACAACTGTTCATACTTCATAGAACATATCGTACACCTATACAACTATATGAATGGGGCAGAAGAGACTCCCCCCATGCCCTAAATGTACCATCCACAGGGGAGATTTTATACACATGATATGGCACTGCCCGAAGCTTACTAGATATTGGACAGAGGTCACACAGACTGTATACGCTGTAGCACAAACACCCATACCATGTACGCCACTAGTGTGCCTCCTGGGATCAGTTGATGCTGAAATGTATCCAAAAGGCATTTATATAATGGTAACTAGACTATTGTATCTGACCAGGAAACTCATAGCACGATACCGGCTGGCGGCTATTGTGCCTACAAAGGCCCAGTGGATCGCATATGTCAATTCTCTCCTCCTCAGGGAACAGTTGGCATACCGACACCGAAATGCATCCAAAAAATTCAACCTTATATGGCAGAACTGGTTGAACAACCCCAACATTGCTCCCCTCAGCTAATAATGGATAGACTACTAGGGTTATAGACCCTAATACTGTTGATAGGATCTCCTCCTGAGCTTGAGGCCTCTCCTACAATGCATACGCTGTGCAGATGGTAACTCATGTGGTAAAAAAGCCTATAGACAAGCCTGGGGGAAAGAGCCTTCTCTTTATATTATTTTATTCTATTTTATTCTACTGTATTTTATCTTATTTTTCTATTGTTTTAGGTTTTTCGCTTTGTTTGTTCTAAGTTCTACCAAAAACAAGTTTATATGTGCCTGATACTAGGTAACTGTATCATATGTACATACATGTTGAATCTGTGTACAATTCAGTTGTGGAGGGATATGTTTACCCTCTTATTGTAACTCAGTTACCCATTATTCTTGTCAATAACAAAAGTTTTGATACAAAAATGATCACAGCTGATGACAGTTGAAAGTCAAATGTGTTCCATTGAGAAGGTGATTAGCTACACCTGATTAAGTTTATAAGTATTTTTTAGTCTGGGTTCACACTGGTACGACAAACGCTCCGACATTGGGAGCTCATGTGGCATGACGTGTGAAAATCAATGTTTCCCTATTGGAGCCTTCTTAACAGGCCCGACACAAGTCGGTCCGACTTTGAAAATGCTCCCTGTATTACTTTGGCCCGACTTTGATCCTACTTCAGCCCATTGACTATCATTGAAGTATGATCCGACTTTGGAATGCTACTTGTGCTCTGATGATCTTGAGGGGGAACTCCACGCCAAATTTTGAATAAAACAATGGCATGGGTTCCCCCTCCAAAAGCATACCAGGCCCTTTGGTCTGATATGAGTTTTAAGGAGAACCCCCTATGCCAAAAAAAGGCGTGGGGGTCCCCCCAAAATCCATACCAAACCCTTATCTGAGCACGCAGCCCGGCCGGTCAGGAAAAGGGGTGGGGATGAGCGAGCGCCCCCCCTCCTGAACCATACCAGGCAGCATGCCCTCAAAATGGGGGGGTGGGTGCTTTGGGGCAGGGGGGTGCCCTGCGGCCCCCCACCCCAAAGCACCTTGTCACCATGTTGATGAGGACAAGGGCCTCTTCCCGACAACCCTGGCTGTTGGTTGTTGGGGTCTGCGGGTGGGGGCTTATCGGAATCCAGGAGCCCCCAGATCCCGGCCCCCCACCCTATGTGAATGAGTATGGGGTAATCGTACCCCTACCCATTCACCTAGGAAAAAAGTGTCAATAAAAAAACACACTAGACAGGTTTTTAAAGTAATTTATTAGGCAGCTCTGGGGGTCTTCTTCCGACTTCAGCAGTCTCTTCCGATTTCTCCGCGTTTTCTGGCCTTTTCCCAACAACCCTGGCTGTTGGTTGTCGGGGTCTGTGGGCAGGGGGCTTATCGGGGGCTTTAATAAGGGGGCCCCCAGATCCCGGCCCCCCACCGTATGTGAATGAGTATAGGGTACATCGTACCCCTACGCATTCACCTGGGGGAAAAGTGTCAATAAAAAAAACACACTAGACAGGTTTTTAAAGTAATTTATTAGGCAGCTCCGGGGGTCTTCTTCTGACTTCGGGGATCTCTTCCGACTTCTCCCCGTTCTCCGGCCTCTTCTCCGTGCTCTCCGGTTCTTCTCCCGCTCTCTGGTATCTTCTGCTGGGCTCCTCCGCTATCTTCTGCTCTTTTGCTGGCTCTTTTGCTAGCGCTGGCCCGGTCTTCTTCGCTCCGGTCTTCTTCCGATGTTGACACAACGCTCTCTCCCGCTGTAATGCCGTGTGCGCGGTGAGCAATGACTTATATAGGCATGGGGTGTGGTCACCGGGTGATGTCATCCGGTGACCCCACCCCCTTATGACGTCACCGCCCGGGGCATGATGGGGCGGTGAAGTCATAAGGGGTGGGGTCACCAGATGACATCACCCGGTGACCACGCCCCATGCCTATATAAGTCATTGCTCACCGCGCACACAGCATTAGAGCGGGAGAGAGCATTGTGTCAACATCAAAAGAAGACCGGAGGGAAGAAGGCAACCGAGAAGACCAGGCCAATGCTAGCAAAAGAGCCGGCAAAAGAGAAGAAGATAGCGGAGGAGCCCGGCAGAAGATACCGGAGAGCGGGAGAAGAACCGGACAGCGCGGAGAAGAGGCCGGAGAACGGGGAGAAGTCGGAAGAGACCCCCAAAGTCAGAAGAAAACCCCCAGAGCTGCCTAATAAATTACTTTAAAAAATTGTCTAGTGTGTTTTTTTTTATTGACACTTTTCCCCCAGGTGAATGCGTAGGGGTACGATGTACCCTATACTCATTCACATAGGGTGGGGGGCCGGGATCTGGGGGCCCCCTTATTAAAGCCCCCGATAAGCCCCCTGCCCGCAGACCCCAACAACCAATGGCCAGGGTTGTTGGGAAGAGGCCCTAGTCCTCATCAACATGGCCACAAGGTGCCCTCCTGCCCCAAAGCACCCACCCCCCCCATGTTGAGGGCATGCGGCCTGGTACGATTCAGGAGGGGGGCACGCTCACTCGTCCCCACCCCTTTTCCTGACAGGCCGAGATGCGTGCTCGGATAGGGGTCTGGTATGGATTTTGGGGGGACCCTCACAATGTTTTTTTGGCGTAGGGGTTCACCTTAAAATCCATATCAGACCCGAAGGGCCTGGTATGCCCCTGGAGGGGGAACCAATGCCGGTTTTTTATTTAAAATTTGGCGTGGAGTTCCCCCTCAAGATTCATACCAAACACAGTGCCTGGTATTGGCGGGGATTCAAGTCGGATCCCTGTTCATTGAAAGTTGAACGTATGTCGGCTTCAAGTCGCAGGGCAAAGTTGGATCCAAAGTATGACAGCTGTTGTGTCGCACCAGTGTAAACCTGGCCTTAGGAGGGGGTGATCCTTTTTCCAACTCAGTGATTCTGTTTTTGAATTCATTTTTTTCTGACATGCTGGTCTCATATCTTTCACTTGGATGTTATAAGTTGCACTGAGTAAATACAGCTGGACAAAAACTGTGTCTGCCTTCATTTCAGGCTGCAAAGCAACAAAATTTGATTATTTTAGAGGGTGGTGATTTTTTTCAATACCAACTGTCAATAGAAGTGATATGTATACATCATACAGTATATTAAATAATTATGAAACAGTATTTTATTTATCATGAAGGGATCTAGTGTCACTAGAAGTAAATCATTTCATTCTTAGAAAGTCAATTTTCTTCAACTGAATTCAACTGATTTCCAAACCTACTTCCATACAAGATAGAAAATGGTTTTGAGGTTTATTACTTCAGGATAAAAATAATGGAACTATAGTTAAAAATGATATGAATGTTTGGCAGTGCCAGATTACCAAATAGGCAGAGTAGGTACCAGACTATGGGCCCCACACCATTTAAGTGAAAACAGATCAAAATAATATTGATTTGATCTTGAAAGAAGATTTCAATGAACCATTTATTAAATTGTTTACAAAAGATAGAAAATAAATAAATCATCTCAAATAAACAAAAACTTCACGTTAAATACTCTATAGAGAAAATACTGAATAAATGTAATGTACCCAGTAACAACTTAACCAATTTAATACCGGCACTTTCACCCCTTTCCTGCCCAGGCCAATTTTCAGCTTTCATTTTTTTCACACAAATAGAGCTTTGTTTTGGTGGTATTTGATCACTTTTTTATTTTTTGCTAAATTAAAGAAAAACAGAAAATTTTGAAATAAAGGTGTTTTTCTTTGTTTCTATTATAAAATTTTGCAAAGAAATAATCTTTCTTCATAAATTTAGTCAAAATGTATACTGCTACATTTCTTTGGTGAAAATACCCCAAAACAGTATATATTATTTGGTCTGTAGGAAAGTTATTGAGTTCACAAACTATGGTATATATCTAAAAATCGACCAATCCTGATGTACTGATGGCCTATCTCATTTTTCTTTTTACATATTGTCATCATTGCAGTCAAGTGTCATAATATAACTGGTGTTGTGGTGATCAGGGACACAGACTGGTTACAGTATGAAAAAAAAAAAAATTAAATTTGTTTATTTTTGTTTTTGTTCTCTTTTTTATTACATTTGTTTTCTTTTTTTTATGATTTTTTTTTTTTTACATACTGTGACCAGAGCAAAAAGGTTTTACCATAGTAATGCCCCGTACACACGGTCGGATTTTCCGATGGACAATGTCTGATCGGAGCGTATTGTCGGAAATTCCGACCGTGTGTGGGCGCCATCGGACATTTTCCATCGGATTTTGGACAGCAGGAGATAAAATTTTCCGACAACAAAATCCGATCGCGTCAATTCCGACCGTGTGTGGCCTGTTCCGACGCACAAAGTGCCACGCATGCTCAGAAGAAATTCCGAGACGGGACAGCTCGTTCTGGTAAACTTAGCGTTCGCAATGGATACAGCACTTTCGTCACGCTGCAATGTTGAAAATGGTTTAATACAGCGCACTCTCTTCTTCTTTATAATGTGACAAGAATTAAGTAGTTTTGCTGCTCATATTCACACACACGTCTCACAAACTTCTTTCGTTACTATTTATCGGGATTCCCTCAATATATTTTGATTTCTCACATCTGACAACATATTTTTTTATATTTTTTTTTTTTTTTTGCCTTTAATGTAGAATCTTTTTTTGTGTTTCTCTTTTTTTTTTTTTTTTTTGGTGATTTTGATTTGTACTCCCGAAAATGTTTGTGTGTTTTTTGTGACAAGTTCCCACAACACCATTGATATGTTGTTCTATTTAATCTGTAGGAGATTGTTTGGTGTTGTTGTTCCTTGTTAATTTCACATTTTATGTTAGAAATGTACCTGAATCGTCACCAACAAACTGTCCTTTTTGGATGAAAACACACACAGGAGAGTAGAATTTACCTAAAAAAATGTATTAAGGGGTCACAACTATAAAAAAACAAAGAGGGAGGCAACGCTGGAGAAACTGCAGAAGTGGGCGAAGCCTTGGACCCCCAGGGCAGACATCAATTATTTAAAAGCAAAATTGGTGGCCTGAGGAGTCTAAGGGAGGGCAGTCTGGTCCAGAAGTCCCAGAGATCCGGAAAGCAGCAGATGACATCTGTGTCCCCAGGCTGTGGTCATACGAGAGACTGCAGCTTTTGTCAGACAAGACTGAACCCAGGGCAATCACTCTTTGGTCTTCCTTCCACGCTTCCTTACAGGCTTTGGCTGTGGTGGTGGAGTTGTGGCAGCAGGAGGAGGAGGAGGAGGAGGATCATCGATCTTAATGACATCCGTCTTGGGTGTCAGTTCCCCACTCTCCCCCTTACGTAGGACTTTATAAATCAGGTCCTCAGAGAGCTTGCATTGTCCCTCCTGCATGCCCTGCAATTTGGTGGCAGCCATGCAGGCAAAGGCCTCTGCAGGACTGGGGAAGGCTCTGAGGGATGCAGAAGCCTCCTGGATCAGCCTGTATGCTGAATCCTGCACATGACTGGGAGTGGCCTTCCTTGCCCTTTTGTATGGCAGGCGGAGGGGAGGGACCTGAGACTCAGTCAGGCTGCGACTGGTCCCTGGCTTCTCTTGGCTGACACTTAGCCCCGCCTCCTCCTGGCTGCAACTAATCCCCGCCTCCTCCTGGCTGACACTAATCCCCGCCTCCTCCTGGCTGCCACATTCCACAGCCTCCTCCTGGCTGAGGTCTTCCTGTGTATGAAAAAGGGACATAGTTTTAGTATGTTTTACATCAATCACACACAATTTTCACCTCCTGACTGCTGCAAATTGAATGTTAACAAATATAACAGACTATCATTCTGAGCTCAGCATTTTGCATTCTTGTCCCAATTTTGGGTGCCCACTACTGTCTATTGATATGTAAAACACTTTTTTTAATCAGCAATTAATGATCAATAACATCTAGTAAACATCATTTATTTATTGCCCAGAAATCTGTAGAAGAATGCTATACCTGACTCCAGCTGGGCTCCTCCACTTCTTCCTGGCTGGAAGGCCCAGGTTGGACATCGGAAGCCTCAGCTGGGATGGAAGGAAGCGTGGAAGGAAGAGTGGAGAGGGATTCCCTGACTTCAGTGTGGTCTGACAGAAATCGCAGTCTCTCGTAGTACCACAGCCTGGGGACATAAACGTCATCCGCTGCAGCTCCGGGTCTCTGGGAATCTGTGACCTTCTTGCACTCCCTAAGATACGTGCTCCTCAGGCCACCAATTTTAGCTTTTAAATAAGGGATGGTTGCTGTGGGGACCACCGGCTTCACCAACTCCAGCAGTTTCTCCAGCGCTGCCTGCCTCTTCTGTTTGTGGTTATAATGGGGGTGTCTCACTTGCCACAGACAGGGCAGCTCCCTGTATTTGTCAATAAACAGGGGCAGGAAATTGTGGTCGTTGAACCCATCCATTTTCTCTGCAAGACACAACACAAGACAAACCCTAATGTCAGGCCAAACTCCCCTAATCTTGTTACAATATAGGCTTCCATTTCGAAGCAGTATAGGCCCAAGTTTAGATCCTACCTTCGTTAGCACGATCGGCATCTCCGATGCTCCTTCCTCCGCTCACAGATCGTACGTAAGACACACGCGTGTTACGATTTATACACACTGCGCATGCGTATAACTCCGCCCGCCCCTGACGTTCTTTCTAGTCTATTCCCCGCCCCTTTTCGTTCGGCGCAGTTGGGGAAGAGCACATGGCGGATAGACAGCAGGATCGTGCTAATTGTAGCAACGAGGAGGAGGAGGAAAGGCCGGAGCCTGAAACGTCCCGATCCAGAAGGAGATTAAGGACTCAAATATGTCCTTTGGGGAGATGTTGGAGATGGTGGACATCCTGAAGAAGGCCGACTATGATGGAAAGTATGGGCCCTACCCCAACCCCAATGTCCGAAAGGCCAAGATCATGGCGAAAGTGGTCAGGAGTCTGCACCGGAAATTCGGGGTACGACGATCGAAAGATCAGCTCAGGAAGCGGTGGTCGGACCTGAAAGTACGAGAACATGAGCAGTACAGAAAGATCCGGAGAGTGCTGCAAAAAAGTAAGTATTTGTGCTGTGTTCCTATTCTTTATGTTTATTACGTTCGTGCTGCTCCATGTGCTTTTAGGAACTGTTGTACAGTTTAAAATGGCAACTTTCATGTTCATGGGCACATTATTCGTTCGGATCACACATTTTTATTTCGGACTATAAAATACCATTGTTTAGCCCATATGCATTTGGCTACCATTTTGACGCCCTATACTTGGCTTCAAAGAATTGGGTTGTGTAGATGGCTTTGTTACTAGTATGAAATGCAAACTAGATTGTGTGTAAGGAGAGGACACTGAGCAGCTGTTTTCACATCTGGACACTGGAGCACTAGTGTGGGACAAAAGAACACCCTTTTTATTAGGGGGGCCACACAGGTGCTCCAGTGTATACTATAGGGGGGTCTCCATCTGTGAAGCTTGTACTAAACAGGTAAAGTATTGCAGCTTGACAAAGGACACTAAAAAAGCTACATCTTGGAACTCGGCTAAAATAGATAATTGTACCCCACTTCCAAGCAATGTTTCATCTTTATAGTTCTGACATTAAATATCTGTGTGCTAATTATACCATTTTTGTTTTACATAGGGGAGAAAAGACTCGGAGGACACCCCTCATCCGAGGAGACCAGAGCTCCCCCCCCCCCCCTCTGGAAGAAGAGGAAATCCCCCAACACAAGATGAGCAGGAGGAAGAAGATGTGGTGGAACTAGTCACCACAACAGGTGAGTGTCTGCAACCACAGGCTCAGATAAGAGAAGGATGGTGGCATTTTTTTGGAAACCTAATTTATTTTGGGGTTCCTCTCTTTTTAGGTGATCGTGTGGTTGTGGATGAAGATCCTTTCACATCCGAAAGTGCCCAGATCCTGATCGGGGAGATCATGGGGTGTAATTTACAATTGGAAATCATCAAGCAAAACATCAATGATGTTATTCCAAAATATAAAAACATCATTGATGTTATGGGGCGAGTTTAAAACCCCTCCAAATCACTTTCTTCTTTTGTGTGCTACAATGTGCGAAATGTTTTTGTGATTTTTCCCAAAGCCAAATTTGGAGGATGCACACAGTGTGTCAACATGTGCTATCTGCCATCACGGGAGATCAATGGACGCGTTTTGGGGGTGCAACCCCTTCCTCAATAATAAAGTAGCAGTGAGGAAGGGCTTTCTCCCCCAAAACACGTCCCTTGATGCCCCCTGATGGCAGATAGCACATGTTGACATTGGGAAGTTTGTGTGCATCTTCCAAATTTGGCTTTTCCTGGGGTGATTTCACCCCATCTGAACGCAATATCAAACACAGTTCCTAAATACTCATGTCTGATATTGCCTTCAAGTTCTACCAAATGTGAACTTTGTAAGATCAAGATTTGCGTCTTTCTTGTGGGTTTTACACAGGCCTGTTTTCTATAAAATGCACATTTTGATTTTGGATAATGACACCAAAAAATTGTTATACAACAAACATGTTGGTTTGTCAGAAAAACCTTTGGTAAATGCACATGTGATTGTGCAGGTATTAAAAAGATTGTTCATCAAGAATGTGTGGATTATTGTCTCAACGCTACAACACTTTTGGGGTGATGTAATTGTTGTTTTATGAGAAAATGGGGGTAATTTCCTAAGGGCAAATACACTTTGCACTACAAGTGCAGTTTCAGTGCAGTTGCAAGTGCACTTGTAGTGAAAAGTGTCTTTGCATTTAGTAAATAACAGCCAACAGTGCTTTGTATAAGGTTACACAATCACAACATTTTCTGGACTCCACACATTTCTGTCAGGGTCAGCTAAAACAAACACAAGCAGTAAATGTCCACAAAGAAGAGCCTGGGGGGAGATGCCTGTCGAGAACTTGAGGTCCTGCAGACTTCTCCCTGTGGCCAAATACCGCAAGGTAGCGACTAACCTCTGCTCCGGAGTGATGGCTTGCCTCATGCAGGTATCCTGCCTGCTAATATAGGGGGTCAGCGAAGCCAACAAACTGTGAAACACGGGGTCCGTCATCCTGAGAAAGTTCCTGAAATCACCAGGGTTATTCTCACGGATCTCACGGAGCAAAGGCATATGACAGAACTGGTCACGCTGAAGCAACCAATTCTTGGTCCATGAACTCCTCCCCACCCTGTTCATGGACTGGACTTGTGTCAAGGTCAGGACCCCAACACCAAGCCCCCGCACAGCACGAACTCTACGAGGAGTACGCATACGAAACATGGCTAGAAAACGGTCGGCTGCTCAGAACAAAGTAACAGAACGCACTGAAGAACAGCAAGGCCTGTAAAGAGCGACCTGAAAACCAGTAACGAACGAACAAGAATACAATGACTACCTAAAGTCACGTGGAACTTGCTGCACGCACTGAAGAGCAGATACAAACCCACAAGCACAAACTGAACGGCAGAAAACGATCTGAAAGCCACGAGTCTGAAAAAGCGCGAATCGTCTCTCACCAAACTTTTACTAACATGAGATTAGCAAAAGGAGCCCAAAGGGTGCCGCGCTTGGTTCTGAACCAGCCTTTTCTAGTCTTGTCGTACGTGGTGTACGTGACCGCGTGGTTGTCGATCGGAAATTCCGACAACTGTACGACCGTGTGTAGGCAAAACAAGTTTGAGCCAACATGCGTCGGAAAAAATCCTAGGATTTTGTTGTCGGAATGTCCGAACAAAGTCCGACCGTGTGTACGCCCTATAACACTGTACTCATTTGGAGAGTTTTTTGTTACACACTTTTTTTGCACACTATGTTTGCTTATAACAGTGAATTTCACAGTTATAAGCAACCATTTTTTCTTTTCATTCAGTGTTTACTATTGTAATTAGCTGTCATTGGCCACAGTTAATCACATGGTACAGATGGACTGTGATAGGCCCTGTCTGTACCATGTGATCATTCTCACAGGACTCAACACAATAGTACACAATAATTAGCATGAAGGGGGGCATCCATTGTATACAATGTGTTTTGCTGTGATTGGTCACAACAATCACATGGTACTGGCATCGGGCCAGTACACTGATTTGTCATCCGCTGTGTCACAGTGGGTGACAGGTCGTGCCGCAGTGTGGTCCATGGGACATGCGTGAGGTGCCTTCTGGGGAGGATGAATTTCCCACCCAGCCGTCATTTTACTATAGGCTGGGCGGGAAGGTGTTAAAGTCCAGACCTTAGACATCAGGTTCACATTACAGTTTGTCTCTTAAAAGCTCATCTTCTTGCAGCTGTCAGTTTGTAAAAAAATGTGGTGCAACCTTTGTAGGTGTAATGTACAGTAGTCATCTCCATCTAGCGGTCGACATGCACTCTACTTACTTCAATGTTATTCAACTCGAGTGCACACATGAGAAACCTCCAGAAACAAAGCCGTTTGTGAAATAGATAATATGCCGCTGCTCCAGGTAAGTCTGCCATTTCAATCCTCCACACCCCTTTATGTACTCAGGTGCCAGTTCAGCTCGTCTTGGCTGTGTGCAGTGAAACATTAGTAAGCACTGAGGTAGACGAAATGAGTCAACCTTTTCCCTGTCCCCACAGTGTCTTTTTGTTGTATTGGAGTGCTTTTACAAGTCTCAATAAATACAGATTTTTTTCTGGAGTGCAGCTGTCCAGATCTAAGCCTTCTGTTAGTGTTCCGTGAGTTCCCACTGACTCCATATTTTAGTAGAATATTGGATTGGTAAAATTAAAAAAGCATTAGGAGATCATTTGCAAGGGGGTCCCAAGGTTTTGACTGCTTAGGGGCCTCCACAGAGTTTTTTTTTTAAATCTTTTTATCTTTCTTAATAAACACACAGCCAATACAAATGTACAACAGCACATCTGGCTAATATCAGGGAAGGGACCCGCACAGGGGTCACAAGGTAGCATTACTGTACCAAGAAATGTTAAATTATTTATGACTACCATAGTATATGGATTGATCTATTAGGACTTCAAGGGAGACCATCAGATATTAGGAAGGCTTCCTAGTCTGCTGCAGTGGTAGAGGGTTCTGCTAACCACTTAGTCCAGACTCTGTCATATTTTTTCGGACAGCCTCTATGTATATAGGTGTCCTTGTATAGGGGTATTGCATTATTTACAAGTGTTTTCCATTGACATATAGAGTGAGGAGTCTTTCGCTTCTAGCATAGGACGATGGATATCCTGGCATAGAACAGCAAGAGAGCTGAAGAGAAGCCGAAGCCTCTCTTTTAGCATCAGCATCAATAGCAAGCAATTGTGACTTTGACCAATTAACCCTAAGCCCTGTCACTTCCGAGAATTTTTCTAGGACTGACAATGCCCCTCGCAGAGAGGAGCCAGTATCATTTAGGAGAAGGAGGAGGTCAGCCTCCATAGGGTTTAATATGTTTGGGTCTTATATTTTTATCCTTATTGCAGTATTTAATCATTAGACTTCAACATGGCCACCATGTTACAAGATACATCTTTGAAGCTGATTCTCAAACTGTGTAAACATTTTACATAATTATTACACCATTTGTGCTTGAATTGTGATTGTTACTTGACCTTGAATTTATCCAAAGAACAGATTTGATTAATATGCAAGCACTGAGGTGAATACTCAGTGGTTAGGTTTGTTTTCACACTTCTACAAGGCACAAACAAGGCACACTCCTGAGGAAAATTAGTTTTGTTTTGTTGAAGCAAGTTGCTATAATACTGCTTTTATGTGTATATATGTGTATACCTACGTTGCTGTACCTACTTTGCTGTAACCCTTTTGTATTATATATTGATTAGCTTGGTGGTTTTGTTGGGATCCACCTGGTTATTTTCATGGATATTATTTGCTGGTGGTGGCTACCCTCTTAAATTGTGTGTTTTTTCCTAACTGCGGATGTGCAGAGCTTGGTTTTGATCTAGGGCTGTTTTCACCACCAGCATCTGCCCCATATTGGAATTATATGTTTATATTTTCAAGAGTAGTTATTTTAGCAAATAGGAGTTGGTAAGATAGAGTAGGACTGGTCAGAGAGGGATCACTTTGGCGCAGGTGGCCAACTTGAACATGGATTGCAATATATAGTAACTAGCCCCCATTATTTAAGCTAAAACTTGCTAAAACCTGAGCCCTCATATATTCATCTTACTGCATGGTGCAGGTTGATAACTATAAAAGGCAGAGATGCTTGAAGTTACTTAAGTTACTTGTATTACTGGCTATATGTGCATACCTACTTTGCTTTAATCTCTTTGTGTGTGTATAAATATATATATATACTGTATATATATATATATATATATATATATATATATATATATATATATATATATATATATGACACTGCAACTTTTTTTAGCCAACGTCTATCGTCACATTTACCCTTAGTTTCAATTCTTAGGTAACTTGTAAATACCCAGCTTGGAATCACCTTTACATTTATTTGCTGAAGCTTATATCAATTTAATATAAAAGCTCTATATACACCTGGGCTGAAAACAGAGACAATCAGAATGTTCCACACATGAAAATTATCCAATACATGCAAATTACATTTTGTCTTACTTTATTATTATCCAACAAGGAAATTATCACTTTCTCCTAAATTAATCACTATAATAATCACAATTGAATCTCCTAATTAAGCCAACATACCACTATTGTGTTTACAAATGGGAAAGTGATCTTAAAGGCTGCAAGACCTTAGAGGACTGGCAACAAATTTGGTTCATAGTCTCCTCATGCTCTATTAACTTGTTTGCCACTGAAATGGCTTTTAAGGTTCTCACTCGATGGTGCATGGTAGAAAACAGGCTGGCACACCTGCTCACTCTAACTTGTGTTTTAGAGGCTGTAATGTTGCTGGCGATGTGCTTCATACCTGGTGGACCTGTTCCATGCTAGGTAAATTTTGTACCAAGGTATTCAAACTTCTACATACACTATTCAAAGGTTCTAAAGACCCTTGGCATGTGCTTTTGGACCTCGTACCTCCCTCATTGAATAGATCTCAATTTATTCTCACAACATTAGTACTTTTGGCAGCTAAACAAACCATGGCTAAGGCATGGAAAAAAATTGTACATTTTATAAAATCTGAGCAACGTATAGACTCATTCTTCGTCTTTGAGCAACTTACAAGCATACTTATGGACACTCATAAGAAATTTCTCAAGCTCCATTCCCCTTGGATTCAATATGCCCATTCCTCACTGTCAAAGGACATCTATACTTTCCTCTAAACCAGTGGTTCTCAACTCCGGTCCTCAGGACCCACTAACAGGCCAGGTTTGCAAGATAACTCAAATACATCGCAGGTGATATCATTTGCTGCTCAGTGATTGCAGTATTCTTGTCTGCATCTCCCCCAAGGTAATACTTAAAATCTGGCCTGTTGGTGGGTCCTGAGGACTGGAGTTGAGAACCACTGCTCTAAACCTTACCATAAGGAGGAATGAATTGGAAACTTCAGGGCCTTCTGTTTCTTTCCCTATATCTCTACTTTCTTCTCACTACTCCTAATGGAGGTTTACTCTTTTGGCTAGAGCCATACTACCCCTTGTTATCTTTATTTATCCCCCTTCACCTTCCTTCAACCTCTTTATCTTCCTCTTTTTCCCTCGTCTTTCCTTTCTTCACATTTCTTTAATAGCAAAAGGAAAATAACAATCAAGAGGAAGATAATTATGTAGCACTTTGTGAATATATCTTCACTCTATGAAAACTCCTTAACCACTTCATCCCGGGAAGGTTTCACCTCCTGACCAGGCCATTTTTTACGATACGGCACTGCATTGCTTTAACTGACAATTGTTTGGTCGTGCGACACTGTACCCAAATACATTTTATGTCCTTTTTTTCCCCCACAAATAGAGCTTTCTTTTGGTGGTATTTGATTACCTCTGCAGTTTTTATTTTTTGCGCTATCAACAAAAAAAGACCAATTATGAAAAAAAAAACAATATTTTTTACTTTCTGCTATAAAACACATCCAATAAAAAATGTAAAAAATTGAATTTCTTCATCAATTTAGGCCAATTTTGGTTTACGCAAAATATGATACCAGAGGGTCCACAGATCTACTTCACTGCTAAATGGAGTAAAGTTCTTTTTAGGGTGTATGTGGATACATATCTTTACTCATTCGCATCAACCATCTCGGCATCATATGAATCTGCTAATCTGCTAGTATAAAAATGGTAAAAAATAAATTAGAAAACATTAATGAGTAGTATAAAAATGGTGATAAAAAAGTCCAAATGGATGTGCGTATATATGTGACTATATACTGAGATCCAGTAGCGGTGTCTTCCGGTTTCTTGTCAGGCCGGCTGTTGAACGCACGCTGTTACCATGCCGATGATACGGAAGTCGGGTACAGTTAGATAGTGGAGCATTGGAGCTCCTTTGTTTTAACGAGTTATGCAATAAACTCTTTTTACCTACGGATTCACGCTATGAGGCTCATCTTTCCTATATCTATGTGGATGTCTGTCGCTGGGGATTCCTAGAAAGACTTCCGTGGAGAGGAGGAAGATTACGGCACCCATCCGAAGGGCTATTCACCACAAGGGGACACCGCTGCTGGATCTCAGCTAACACGCCTGTTACAGCTGCAGGGGTTAGGCGCTCTGGTGAGTTCGGGCACAAGTGGGAGTTGCGGATGAAGGCGGGGAGCACTGAAGAATCATCACAGTATTATTATTTTTGAGTTTATGTATGGATATTTTTCACAAACTATATTTTTTCAGTATATAGTCACATATATAAGCATATCCAGTTGGACTTTTTTATCACCATTTTTATACTACTCATTAATGTTTTCTAATTTATTTTTTACACATTAATTCTTGTTGTTTATTAGCTTGAAGCGTTTTTCTTTGGACTCACATGGGGATACTGTTTATTTATTAAATTAGCTCCTTTAGCTATTTAGCACGTCACTTGATATTATTATCTGACGTTGGGATCATCACTGTTATTTATTGTTCATGAATTTTTATATATTTCAGATTTACTTTTTAGCACTTTGCACTTTATTGTGAGTGGTTCCGATTCATAACACAGAGAGTATTTTTTATTTCTATTATTTTTATTTTTATTTTTATTTTTATTATTTATCATTTATTTTTTATTTATTATTTTTATCACATGTGATGTGCATACATCCAAATATGGTATAATAAAGTGCAATTGTGCAATAATTGGTACAGTTTGAAATTAAATAAATCATAACATATGTGCAATATAATATCACAAGTGCAAAGACTGTGCAAACAAAAAGGGAAAAAAAAGTTCATATGCATCTGATTTTCATCAGAAGAAGCCCCATGAAGAGGGGGTGTATTGGAAATGATGATCAAATGCTTGGCAGCTTCATACCCACCACCACAAATAAAATAAAGGCTTACCAGAAAGCCAGCGGCCCCCCTTATTCAGGGAGGTCACAAAACGCTTTGTGATGAGCATAAGTTCGGGCCGAACTTTGGTTGTTCAGATGTTCGACAAACACTGAACAACAGCGGTGTTAGGGGCAAATTTGAAAGCCGCCAGAACACCGTTAAAGTCTATGGGACACGAACATGAAAAATGAAAAGTGCTAATTTTAAAGGCTTATATGCAAGTTATTGTCATAAAAGGGCACCTGGGTCCTGCCCCAGGGGACATGTATCAATGTAACATTTTCTTTAAAAAACTGCCGTTTTTTCGGGAGCAGTGATTTTTATAATGCTTAAAGTGAAACAATAAAAATGAAATATTCCTTTAAATATCATGCCTGGGGGTGTCTATAGTATGCCTGTAAAGTGGTACATTTTTCCAGTGTTTAGAACAGTAACACAAAAAAATGACATTTCTAAAGGAAAAATTGTCATTCAAAACTGATCACGGCTGTAATGAATTGTCGGGTCTTGGCAATATAGATAAAACTCATTGAAAAAAACGGCATGGGTTCCCCTCAGTCCATTACCAGGTCCTTTTGGGAAACCCGGAACCAAAAATTAAAAAAAAATTGTGTGGGGGTCCCCCCAAAATCCATACCAGGCCCTGCAGGTCTGGTATGGAAATTAAGGGGAACCCTGCGCCAAATTTAACAAAAAATGGCGTAGGGGTCCCCCCAAAATCCACACCAGACCTGTCTGGTATGGATTTTAAGGGGAACCTTGCCCCAAAATGTAAAAAAAAATGACGTAGGGGTCCCCCCAAAATCCACACCCCAAAGCACCTTGTCCCCATGTTGATGGGGATAAGGGCCTCATCCCCACAACCCTTGCCCAGTGGTTTTGGGGGTATGCAGGTGGGGGGCTTATCGGAATCTGGAAGCCCCCCTTAACAAGGGAACCTTTAGATCCCGGCCCCCCTATGTGAATTGGTAAGGGGGTATATTGTACCTATACCACTTCACAAAAAAAGTGTCAAAAATGGTAAAAAAGACCAGAGACAGCTTGGGACAAGTCCTTTATTAAAAGATAAGAAATAAAAATGTCCCGCGATGTAAATCCATGATGCCGAACAGACCGAAAAAGAAAAAAAAAGGCGCAACAGTTCCGCCTCCATGGGAGGCTCCCGCCGAGTGACGCTTCTTCTCGCTGACAGCTGTTATATAGCTGAGGGCAGGGCCACCCGGTGACGTAAACGGTGACCCCGCCCCCCTCTGACACCACGGGGAAGCCCACAAGGTGCTTTGGGGTCAGACCCCAAAGCACCCTCCCCATGTTGAGGGCATGTGGCCTGGCACGGTTCAGGAAGGGGGCCGCTCTCTCGTCCCCCCTCTTTTCCTGCGGCCTGCCAGGTTGCGTGCGCGGATAAGGGTCTGGTATGGATTTTGGGGGGGACCCCTACACCATTTTTTTTATTTTGGCACAGAGTTCCCCTTAATTTCCATATCAGACCTGAAGGACCTGGTATGGATTTTGGGGGGACCCCCACGCAATTTATTTTTACATTTTGGTTCGGGGAACCCATTCCCCGAAAATTCGAAAATCTGAAATACTATTATGAAAATACTGAAATACTAACTATTAAATTATAGGTATTGTAAATTCCTTTTAAATTTGGCTGTTAGTGAACTGTTACGAATTTATCCGAAGTTAGGAATTATCCGAAATAACGAATGCTGCATCTAAACAAATGGAACGGAACAAATTAATAATAAATAACAACAATAAAACGTTTTTATTATTATTATTGTTATTTATTATTATTAATTCATTACGTTCCATTTGTTTGGATACGGCATTTGTTATTTCGGATAATTTGTAACTTCGGATAAATTTGTATGTTTAACATTCACTAACGGCCAAATTTGAAAGGAAATTACAATACCTATAATTTAATTATTAGTAATAGTTAATTTATTATTAGTTAATTATTATTTCAGATTTCTGAATCTCCGAATTTACAAATTTACAAATTTACGAATTCACTAATTTACTAATTTACGAATGTACGAATTTACAAATGTACGAATTTACAAATGTACGAATGTATGCATTTACGAATGCACAAATTTACGAACGTACGAATGAACGAATGTACGAATTTACGAACGTACGAATGTACGAATTTACAAATTTCCGAATATTCGAATTTCCGAATATTCGGAAAAATTCATTAAACGGGTTTTCGTTAATTCGGATATTTCCGAATTAACGAATTTGTTGAAATTCGGAACAAAACGAATTGCACATGTCTAATTGGGGTCTCTTTTTTTTTTTTTTTACTCTATTTATATTTTATAAGTACATACAAAAAGCATATATCAACAGCCGAACACCCCCCGGTTCGGTTCGCACCAGAACCTGTGAACGGGCACGAACGTTAGAACCCCATTGACGTCTATGGGACTCGAACGTTCAAAATCAAAAGTGCTAATTTTAAAGTCTAATTTGCATGGTATTGTCCTAAAAAGGGTTTGGGGACCCGGGTCCTGCCCCAGGGGACATATATCAATGCAAAAAAAAGTTTTAAAAACGGCCGTTTTTTCGGGAGCAGTGATTTTAATGATGCTTAAAGTAAAAAAAAAGTAAAAATATTCCTTTAAATATCGTACTTGGGGGGTGTCTATAGTATGCCTGTAAAGTGGTGCGTGTTTCCAGGGCTTAGAACAGTCCCTGCACAAAATTACATTTTTAAAGGAATAAAAGTAATTTAAAACTGCTTGCGGCTTTAATGTAATGTCGGGTCCTGGCAATATAGCTGAAAATCAGTGAGACAAACGGCATGGGTACCCCCCCAGCCCATTACCAGGCCCTTTGGGTCTTGTATGGATATTAAGGGGAACCCCACACCCAAAATAAAAAAAGGAAAGGTGTGGGGCCACTAGGCCCTATATACTCTGAACAGCAGTATACAGGCGGTGCAAACAAGACAGGGACTGTAGGTTTGTTGTTAAGTAGAATCTGTTTGTAATTTTGTTATATAAGGGTGCTGTGACGTGGCTCTGTGGCTCACGCATGCGTTTGCAAATGCATGCGGACTAAACCCCTTTTTTAACGCTTACTGTTAGATAGGTCAATTTGGTTGTCTGCAAGCTGGTGGTAAGTAGACTTTGGCTTTTTCCTGGGCATTCCCCAGACACTTGTTGGTACCTTTTTTAGCCTCCCAATGCTGCTTACTGCGATAGCCAGCTATAAATGAGAGTGGTGGCAAGCTTTTGTTATCACGTGAGTGTTTGTATTGGTCCAGCAGTGCACCAACACCTTTGCAGCCATTGTGCTATTGCTGGGTGTTTGGTGTGCTCCTGTACCTTTAAGGAGGGGTGGGCTCCCCTCCAGCCACCTGCTCTCATTTATCCATTAAATGCATGTGCCTCCACTGTGGGGACACTCATAGTTTAGTGTTAGGACCACAGATACAAGGGTGCCGTGACGTGGCTCTGTGGCTCACGCATGCGTTTGCAAATGCGTGCAGACTAAACCCCTTTTTTAACGCTTACTGTTAGATAGGTCAATTTGGTTGTCTGCAAGCTGGTGGTAAGTAGACTTTGGCTTTTTCCTGGGCATTCCCCAGACACTTGTTGGTATCTGTTTGTAATTTTGAACTGGTACATTTTTAACGAGTTTAGCTCCAGCAAAAAATCTATTTTAAGCTTTTTGGAAAACTTAGGGAAGGGTTATCACCCCTGTGACATTTGTTTTGCTGTCTGTGCTCCTCTTCAGAAGATTTCACCTCATTTTTTGTCCCACGTACGAATGTACGAATTTACAAATTTCCGAATATTCGAATTTCCGAATATTCGGAAAAATTCATTAAACGGGTTTTCGTTAATTCGGATATTTCCGAATTAACGAATTTGTTGAAATTCGGAACAAAACGAATTGCACATGTCTAATTGGGGTCTCTTTTTTTTTTTTTTTACTCTATTTATATTTTATAAGTACATACAAAAAGCATATATCAACAGCCGAACACCCCCCGGTTCGGTTCGCACCAGAACCTGTGAACGGGCACGAACGTTAGAACCCCATTGACGTCTATGGGACTCGAACGTTCAAAATCAAAAGTGCTAATTTTAAAGTCTAATTTGCATGGTATTGTCCTAAAAAGGGTTTGGGGACCCGGGTCCTGCCCCAGGGGACATATATCAATGCAAAAAAAAGTTTTAAAAACGGCCGTTTTTTCGGGAGCAGTGATTTTAATGATGCTTAAAGTAAAAAAAAAGTAAAAATATTCCTTTAAATATCGTACTTGGGGGGTGTCTATAGTATGCCTGTAAAGTGGTGCGTGTTTCCAGGGCTTAGAACAGTCCCTGCACAAAATTACATTTTTAAAGGAATAAAAGTAATTTAAAACTGCTTGCGGCTTTAATGTAATGTCGGGTCCTGGCAATATAGCTGAAAATCAGTGAGACAAACGGCATGGGTACCCCCCCAGCCCATTACCAGGCCCTTTGGGTCTTGTATGGATATTAAGGGGAACCCCACACCCAAAATAAAAAAAGGAAAGGTGTGGGGCCACTAGGCCCTATATACTCTGAACAGCAGTATACAGGCGGTGCAAACAAGACAGGGACTGTAGGTTTGTTGTTAAGTAGAATCTGTTTGTAATTTTGTTATATAAGGGTGCTGTGACGTGGCTCTGTGGCTCACGCATGCGTTTGCAAATGCATGCGGACTAAACCCCTTTTTTAACGCTTACTGTTAGATAGGTCAATTTGGTTGTCTGCAAGCTGGTGGTAAGTAGACTTTGGCTTTTTCCTGGGCATTCCCCAGACACTTGTTGGTACCTTTTTTAGCCTCCCAATGCTGCTTACTGCGATAGCCAGCTATAAATGAGAGTGGTGGCAAGCTTTTGTTATCACGTGAGTGTTTGTATTGGTCCAGCAGTGCACCAACACCTTTGCAGCCATTGTGCTATTGCTGGGTGTTTGGTGTGCTCCTGTACCTTTAAGGAGGGGTGGGCTCCCCTCCAGCCACCTGCTCTCATTTATCCATTAAATGCATGTGCCTCCACTGTGGGGACACTCATAGTTTAGTGTTAGGACCACAGATACAAGGGTGCCGTGACGTGGCTCTGTGGCTCACGCATGCGTTTGCAAATGCGTGCAGACTAAACCCCTTTTTTAACGCTTACTGTTAGATAGGTCAATTTGGTTGTCTGCAAGCTGGTGGTAAGTAGACTTTGGCTTTTTCCTGGGCATTCCCCAGACACTTGTTGGTATCTGTTTGTAATTTTGAACTGGTACATTTTTAACGAGTTTAGCTCCAGCAAAAAATCTATTTTAAGCTTTTTGGAAAACTTAGGGAAGGGTTATCACCCCTGTGACATTTGTTTTGCTGTCTGTGCTCCTCTTCAGAAGATTTCACCTCATTTTTTGTCCCAATGACAAATGTTTTTTGAAAATTTGGGGTTTTTAGCGAAACAATGATTGGTGATAAAGCATCAGTGGAAAGGAGAAATGTTTTTCCAATATTAACTCTTACAGGAGAGAATTTCCCTTCCTAGGGGTAGATTTCATCTCACTTTCTGTTGTCTCCTTCCATTTGCAAGTAGGAGTCCTTTGTAAGTTAGATGTTTGAAAGTAGGGGCCTGCCCTATATACTGGGCCTTAGGTGTTGGTGTTGCCACAACACTGTAAGCCCTCACAGGGCCCTGCAGTGAAATATTAGATCAAGAATTGTAATTACATGCTCCTGTTGAACAGGGGCAGAAAAATTGGGCCTTTGGTGGTGGTAGTGCTGGTGCCACAACACTGTAAGTCCTCACAGTTACTCTTGGTGGGCGCAGAAACGGGCCCTGCTGTGAAATATTAGATCAAGAATTCTAATTACATGTCCCTGTTGAACAGGTGCAGAAAAATTGGGCCTTAGGCTCTGGTGTGGTGCCACAACACTGCAATCCCTCACAGATACTCTAGTTGGAGCGCAGGAACGAGCCCTGCTGCAAAGAATTGCATCAAAAATTGTAATTACACGCCCCTGTTAAACAGGGGCTGAAAAATTGGGCCTTAGGCACTGGTGTGGTGCCACAACATTGCAACCCCTCACAGATACTCTAGTTGGAGCGCAGGAACTAGCCCTGCTGCAAACAATCGCATCAAAAATTGTAATTACACGCCCCTGTCAAACAGGGGCTGAACAATTGGGCCTTAGGCACTGGTGCTGGTGCCACAACACTGCAACCCCTCACAGATACTCTAGTTGGAGCACAGGAACTAGCCCTGCTGCAAAGAATTGCACCAAAAATTGTAATGACACGCCCCTGTTAAACAGGGGCTGAAAAATTGGGCCTTAGGCACTGGTACTGGTGCCACAACACTGCAACCCCTCACAGATACTCTAGTTGGAGCGCAGGAACTAGCCCTGCTGCAAAGAATTGCATCAAAAATTGTAATTACACGCCCCTGTCAAACAGGGGCTGAAAAATATGGCCTTAGGCACTGGTGCAGGTGCCACAACACTGCAACCCCTCACAGATACTCTAGTTGGAGCACAGGAACTAGCCCTGCTGCAAAGAATTGCACCAAAAATTGTAATTACACGCCCCTGTTAAACAGGGGCTGAAAAATTGGGCCATAGGCACTGGTGCCACAACACTGCAACCCCTCACAGATACTCTAGTTGGAGTCCAGGAACTAGCCCTGCTGCAAAGAATTTCATCAAAAATTGTAATTACACGGCCCTGTTAAACAGGAGCTGAAAAATTGGACCTTAGGTACTGGTGGCGGCACCCAGAGCCAAAACTGTTCTCACAAGCTATCAGCATGATCATTGAGGAGGAAGAGGATAATTACTCAGCATAACAGGATAGTCACTCAGCATCAGCATAGGCAGTCTTTGAAGGGATCTGACATTTCCAAAAAAAATATTCAGTTACATCAGCATCAGTTGCTTGGTAGCTGGTGATGACCCAAGACAAGACATTCATTTTTATGAAGGTCAGTCGATGGATCGAGTCGGTGGACAGACGCACCCTGTGATTGGTTACAAAGCCTCCAGCAGCACTGAATGTGCGTTTCAAAAGAACACTGGATGCAGGACAGGCCAGTAGCTCAATTGCATACTGTGCAAGCTCTGGCCAGTGATCCATCCTCAAGACCCAGTAACCCAGAGGATTTTCGGTGGGAAAGGTGTCCAAGTCAGATATTGCCCCTAGGTATTCCTGCGCCATGTAAAACAGACGCTGGCGTTGGTTGCTGGAACCGATCGTACCTTGGGGCTGCGGACTAAAAAATTGTCTGAACGCATCGGCCAGACTGCTACCTTCTCCACCGCTTCTTCTTTGACTGACCGAAGCCTTAGCAACACGTTGTCCAGGAAGAGGAGTTTGTAACCTCCCAGTGTCTGGGAACTCGTTGCACAGGCCTTTCTGCAAGGCCTCCCGAAGATGTTTCATCCTCTGCTCCCTCTGTGACTACAAGATAAGGTCCGCAACCTTACCCTTGTAACGTGGATCAAGGAGGGTTGCCAGCCAGTATTGATCCCTCTCCTTGATACCACGAATACGAGGATCCTTCTGCAGGCTTTGCAGAATCAGGGAGGCCATGCAGTGTAGGTTTGCTGAGGCATTCGGTCTGGAGTCCTCTGGGTCACTAAGGACGACATGATCCGCAGCCATCTCCTCCCAGCCATGTACAAGTCCATGGGTTTCTTGAGACTGTAAATGATCCCTTATAGACTGCTGCTGATGCTGAGTGCCAGGCTCCACCTCCATGCTGACACAATCCTCCTCCTCCTCCTCTTTCTGTGTGATTGGCGGGCACGCAGGAACACTGTCTGGATAAAGGGGACCTTGAGAGCTAAGGAAGTCCTCCTCTTCCCCCCTCTGTTCTGCCTCAAGTGCCCTGTCCATTATTCCACGCAGCGTGTGCTCCAACAGGTGGACAAGGGGGACAGTGTCACTGATGCAAGCACTGTCACTGCTCACCATCCTCGTGGTCTCCTCAAATGGTGACAGGACAGTGCATGCATCCCTGATCATGGCCCACTGGCGTGGGGGAAAAAAAACAAGCTCCCCTGTCCCTGTCCTGGTGCCATAGTCGCACAGGTACTCATTGATGGCCCTCTGCTGTGTGTGCAGCCACTGCAGCATGGCCAACGTTGAGTTCCACCTGGTGGGCAGGTTAAATTCCTTTTGGAGGTCTGCCAGCCGAGCACTGGCATTATATGACCGGCGGAAATGCACACAGACTTTCCTGGCCTGCCTCAGGACATCCTGTAAGCCCGGGTACCTGCCCAAGAACCGCTGCACCACCAAGTTAAGGGCGTGAGCCAAACAGGGCACATGGGTCATTTGTCCCTGTCGGAGGGCGGAGAGGAGGTTGGTGCCATTGTCGCAAACCACCATTCCTGCCTTAAGTTGGCGTGGCATCAACCACCTCTGAACCTGCCCCTGCAGAGCTGATAGAACCTCTGCCCTAGTGTGGCTCCTATCCCCCAAGCACACCAGCTCAAGAACCGCATGGCATCTTTTGGCCTGCGTACTTGCGTAGCCCCTTGAACGCCTACGGAGCACCGCTGGTTCTGAGGACAAAGCACAGGAAGAGGCTATGGAGGAAGAAGAAGAGGAGGGAGTGGAGGAGAGGTGTGTCAGAATCACCAGTAGTGGCATTTTGGAGGTGTGGTGGCGGAACAACCTCCAACACTACTGCACCTTGTCCTGCATCCTTCCCAGCTGCCAGCAGAGTCCCCCAATGCGCCGTGAAACTTAGGTAATGTCCCTGTCCATGCCTGCTGGACCATGAGTCAGCGGTAATATGCACCTTACCGCTGACCGCCCTGTCCAGCGAGGCCAAGACATTGCCTTCCACATGCCGGTAGAGAGTCAGGATCGCCTTCTGTGAAAAAAAGTGGCATTTGGGAACCTGCCACTGAGGAACCACACATTCCACAAACTCACAGAAGGGGGCAGAGTCTACCAACTGAAAAGGCAGCAGTTGAAGTGCTAGCAATTTTGCCAAGCTAGCATTCAACTGTTGGGCATGTGGATGGCTGGGAGAAACTTCTTTCTGCGGTGCAACAGCTGGGGCAGGGAAATTTCCCCGGTACAATCTGATGTTGGTGTACTGATAGCAGATTGACCGCAAGTACTTGGCTGTGACTGTCATAAACAGGTGTGACCAGATTGTGTGGACTGCAAAGAGGAAACAAAAACGCATGTAAAGTGAAATAAGAATAATGTTTATTTAAGATAAGTGATATAAATAAACAAACACCCCAAATACAAATAGTGCTTAACCAACCAACAGAAACCCACAGACAACAGATAATATATACAGCCAAATGGAAATACCAAAATCAAACACGTAAGCCAGGCCAGGGTCATACACAGGGGATCAGCAACTGAACAAGGGCAGGATAGGAGAGGGAGATAATGGATGGGATATGGATACAAGGGAATAGGAACAAAGGAGGGACGGAATCAGGATGGTATCGGATACAGGCTCAGGAGCAGGCACAGGTTCAGATACAGGAGATACAGGTTTACAGGTTTACAGGTTTACAGGTTTACAGGTTTACAGGTTTACAGGTCAGGGCACAAGGAAGAAAGATACCAAGGCAAGCCTATGAGGGCTTGCCGGGTATTTATAAGGCTGTGGTAATTGACCTCATGTTACAGCTGAGCGCAGAGTGTGCTGTTTGCTCCACACTGCCGGAGTGCACCCGCTGGTGGACACCGGTACTACGGCCCAAGGATGCAACAGTGCCACCAGCAGGAGAGACCTTATACTACAGGTCCCAGGTGTTGGAAGACACCCACTGGTGGACACTGGTACTGCGATCCAAGAGACCGATAGCTCCACCAACGGGTAAACCCTCTCATGACAGTGACACACCTAATTCTACACCTTCGTTCCTCTCAGTGCAGGTCTCAGAGAGGACTGAAGGTATAGTGGGGTTGGAGATCCCAGCTGATGAGGAGAAAGGAGAGGTCCTCTTTGTTCTTTGGTGTGGGTCTTTTAGGTATGCTTGCCAACGAACTGTATGGCAGGTCAACATATGTCTGGTCAAGCATGTGGTGACCAAGCGGGAGATGTTTTGGCCACGCGAGATACGCTTGAAACATATGTTGCAAATAGCAGCGGTGTGATCTGATGCACTCGTCTCAAAAAAGGCCCACACCAAAGAACTTTTGGAATAACGAGACAGCAGCGCCTTGCACATGCGGAGCTCTGCGGTGTGATGCAGTCAGCCTGCTGCCCTTAGGCTGGCCCCTGAAGGGCATCCTGCCTCGTTGATGATGTTCCTCTTCCTCCTCCTCCTCCTCTCTCCTATCAGGTACCTACGTTGAGTCAGTGACCTCATCATCCCCTCCCTCCTCATCACTGGAGCAAACCTGGCAGTATGCTGCAGCAGGGGGGACATGACTGCCAGATTGCTGTCCTTCTTGGGCACCCCCTCTGTCCGTGCTCACGTTACTGCCTTCATCCAGGTCAGTATCATCATCAGAGCCTTCAAAACGCTTGGCACCCTCCTGGAGCATGTACGCAACATTGTGGTCAAACAGTTCGAGGGACTCCTCAAGAGAACATGGTGGGGCTATGGAAGGAGTCACTGATGCCATTGAGCCGAGGGAAGAGGCCGCGTTGGCAGCTGCTTTGCCAGACAAAGTACCCTGAGCCTGGGTGAGAGAGGATGAGGAGGATGAGGACGGCTTGGTCATCCACTCGACCAAGTCTTCCGCATGTTGCGGCTCAACGCGGCAAGCTGCTGAAAAAAAGGCCGAGCGTGTCCCATGGCCACGTGCTGATGAGGATGCACCGTGTCCACGACCAGCACTGTTGCCTCTAGACACAGAGCCTGCTTGCCCTCTTTTATTGGCTTGTGACTGTCTTCCTCTCCTTGTTGGCCTTCCTGACATACTATTGGCCTGCAGTGAGCTGCACAAAACTGGGATATATATATATATATATATATATATATATATATATATATATATATATATATATATATATATACCGAATACTGCAGCTAGCAGAATCAACTGCCTGCCTGTAGTATTATTAGTCTGATAACACCTGCACTTGTCTTCAGGCAGCTATACTGTAGGTGCAACTGTGCATGGGAAACAGTACAGTAACTGGAAATACTTCAATGAGCCTACACAAGCACCTGGCTGCTGGTAGCTTTACTGTAGGTGAGACTGTGCAGGGTACACAGCACAGTAGCTGGAAATACTTCAATGCACCTACACAAGCACCTGGCTGCAGGTTGCTATACTGTAGGCGAGACTGTGCAGGGTACACAGTACAGTAGCTGGAAATACTTCAATGAGCCTACACAAGCACCTGGCTGCAGGTTGCTTTACTGTAGGTGAGACTGTGCAGGGTACACAGTACAGTAGCTGGAAATACTTCAATGAGCCTTCACAAGCACCTGGCTACATGTTGCTATACTGTAGGTGAGACTGTGCAGGGTACACAGTACAGTAGCTGGAAATACTTCAATGAGCCTACACAAGCACCTGGCTGCAGGTAGCTATACTGTAGGTGAGACTGTGCAGGGTACACAGTACAGTAGCTGGAAATACTTCAATGAGCCTACACAAGCACCTGGCTGCAGGTAGCTATACTGTAGGTGAGACTGTGCAGGGTACACAGTACAGTATCTGGAAATACTTCAATGAGCCCACACAAGCACCTGGCTGCAGGTAGCTATACTGTAGGTGAGACTGTGCAGGGTACACAGTACAGTAACTGGAAATACTTCAATGAGCCTACACAAGAACCTGGCTACAGGTTGCTATACTGTAGGTGAGACTGTGCAGGGTGCATAGTACAGTAGCTGGAAATACTTCAATGAGCCTACACAAGCACCTGGCTGCAGGTTGCTATACTGTAGGTGAGACTGTGCAGGGTACACAGTACAGTAGCTGGAAATACTTCAATGCACCTACACAAGCACCTGGCTGCAGGTTGCTATACTGTAGGCGAGACTGTGCAGGGTACACAGTACAGTAGCTGGAAATACTTCAATGAGCCTACACAAGCACCTGGCTGCCGGTTGCTTTACTGTAGGTGAGACTGTGCAGGGTACACAGTACAGTAGCTGGAAATACTTCAATGAGCCTACACAAGCACCTGGCTACATGTTGCTATACTGTAGGTGAGACTGTGCAGGGTACACAGTACAGTAGCTGCAAATACTTCAATGAGCCTACACAAGCACCTGGCTGCAGGTAGCTATACTGTAGGTGAGACTGTGCAGGGTACACAGTACAGTAGCTGGAAATACTTCAATGAGCCTACACAAGCACCTGGCTGCAGGTAGCTATACTGTAGGTGAGACTGTGCAGGGTACACAGTACAGTATCTGGAAATACTTCAATGAGCCCACACAAGCACCTGGCTGCAGGTAGCTATACTGTAGGTGAGACTGTGCAGGGTACACAGTACAGTAACTGGAAATACTTCAATGAGCCTACACAAGAACCTGGCTACAGGTTGCTATAATGTAGGTGAGACTGTGCAGGGTGCACAGTACAGTAGCTGGAAATACTTCAATGAGCCTACACAAGCACCTGGCTGCAGGTTGCTATACTGTAGGTGAGACTGTGCAGGGTACACAGTACAGTAACTGGAAATACTTCAATGAGCCTACACAAGCACCTGGCTGCAGGTTGCTATACTGTAGGTGAGACTGTGCAGGGTACACAGTACAGTAGCTGGAAATACTGTAAAAACACCTACCTGCCTGTCAGTATATTTGGAAGAGAAGAACAGGATCTAGCTAAACTGAATACAGTGTATATATATATATATATATATATATATATATATATATATATATATATATATATATATATACACACAACACCTGGGATGCATATATATATACACAATACACTGTAGCTGCAGCTAACTGACTCGACCTGCCTACTCTATTTAACTTAAATCAAATGACACTGTCTGTGTCTCTCTCTCTCTATCTCTCTATCTGAACGCCGGAACACACTGTGCAGGAACAAACCATGCAGGCGGCCTTATATAGTGTGGGGCGTGTACTAAACCCCCTAAACCATAATTAGCCAAAGCCTCCTTGGCTTTGGCCAATTACGGCTCTCTGTTCAGACGGCGCTGTGATTGGCCAAACATGTGGGTCATAGTGCATGCTTGGCCAATCATCAGCCAGCAATGCACTGCGATGCCGCAGTGAATTATGGGCCGTGACGCACCACTCGAATTTGGCGCATACAGCCCATATCGTTCATAATTCGGCGAACGACTGAACACACGATGTTCGAGTCGAAGATGGGTTCGACTCGAACACGAAGCTCATCCCTAATCAACATACAGCTTAAAAAGAAAAAAGAGACAGCGCTATCTACCCCCATTAAACTAACCCCTTAAACTAAAAATCCCCCCCTCTCCTATCTTGCACACTCGGAAAAGAATATTTTTCCCCCTTTAATACTTAACATGTAATCTCCTCAACATATCTCCATGTCTTTTTGAACATCCTCCACCCTTCCCATTTATCTTTACGCTCCATCCCATTTTCTAGTTCTACTTCAACCCCATCGGTACTCTCTATATTACAGATTTCGTTGACACAAAAAATCCAGTCCCGTATTTTGGGGCTTTCCACTTCCTGCCATCTCTTTGGTATCTGACTTTTTGCTACATTCAGTAAAATAGGAACAATAGATGATTGATATTGTGAAACTGACTCCGCTGTCCCATGGAACAAACACGTTCATGGGTCTTCCAATATATCTTTATTAGTTACTTCCTTTATTAGCTGTAAGATTTTCTTCCAGAATACTTTGATGATGGGACATTCCCACCAAATGTGGGCCATTGTTCCTATCACTTTGCATCCTCTCCAACATTCCACGGATTTCTCCGCTTGGAATTTACTTATTTTGTCTGGTGTCGCATTACACCTTGCTAAGCACTTAAAGTTTGTTTCAATCATCTTAGTATCTACTGAGGTACTGTGCGTCATTTTCAAAATTTTTTCTAAACTGTGTTTGCTGCATTGTGTACCCAGTTCATTTTCCCATTTCTTGATGTAGGGTGGTACAGTCAGATCCTCTTTAGCCGCTAGAATTTCGTAAAGTCGAGAAATAATATTCTTTGTTGTTTCTCTTTTTTCCCCCCCTCCCCCTTCCCCTTCCCCCCAGTTTCCTTTCCCCCTTTTCCCCTTGGCCCTCCCTTCCCTTCCCTTTCCGCCCCCTCAACATGTTTGGCTAAATCCATTGTATCCTTTCATCAGCTATCTTTGTGGCCCCCCACTTACGCTATGCTTTTTATTTAGAGGGCTCTAAACTATCCCCCTTGTCCGCCGCGGGGGAGAGTTGTTTGGGCGGCCCGGTGCCGCACACGATCACCCAATTATAGGGTAAGCCGAACTAGTAATTTTGTTTTATTCTTTCCCCTTTCTACATGCTGTTTTTACGATCACTACTTGTAGTGTACTGTATAATGTTTTTGCTTGTATTGCATTATATTATTTGTCTTATAGATTGGTCCTCCTGAGGAAGCGATAATATCGCGAAACTAGTCGAGAACCAGACCAGTCAATACTTTGTAATTTACAGATATTCTTTGGTGATCTTTGAATTTCTGTTTTTGCATTTTAATCTGTATACCATGTATTTCCTTCTTGTAATAAACTCCTTTTATATATTCTGTCTATCATCGTTTACCTGTACCGGTATAGTCCAGCCATTTTAGGGTGTGAACATTATGGGGCCAACATCAGCCACTGTCCCCTATGTCCCACTCTCTTTTCCTTGTACATATTAATTTGGATGATGGTACGGTTTAAATTTTACTACCCTTATTATTTGAGGCTATACTCACAATTTGTGTTTGTTGTTTCTCTCTTACAGAGCTGCTCCAGCGGCCTGTAGTCTTCCTCGCCTCTAATAGGCTTCGGGAGTTTCTCCACAAAATGCAACAGCTGGTTGTACCGCCATGCATCAATCACCATAAAATCTGTGTCTAATCTTAACGCGTGATAAGTGCAAATTTTACCTTTTTTAATAATGTCTTTTAATTGTGCATTTCCATTTTTTATCCAATTTCCTCCCACCTCCCTCATCCCCGGTTCAAAAAATTTATTGTCCTTCAAATATATCAGTGGTGAATTATAGTCCCAATTATTTTGTGAGTGAGTCTGATCCCATAATTTTAGTGTAATACGTGTTAACTCAGATGTTTTTGTGCCCAGTAGTCTATATTGTGGGGGATTCCATATTATGTCCTAGTTGTGTACTGCTCATGTTATGATCAATATTGACCCATCTCTTGTCTGAGACTTCCCTTGACCATTCCATCACCCGTGAAAGAGCCACTGCAATGTAATAAAAATAGTAAATGTGCCCGCGCTAGTATAGTGTCACATATAAAATATATAATATATAAAAAATATTTTCACATATAAAACACATGTAATGTGATAAATAAAACCATACAGGTAAAATATAATGCAAATAACTATAAATGATAAACCACCAAGTGCATATAAAGGTGCAATCGTGGTAGTAACTAATAAAAGTGCAACGTGCTAAAATATAAATATCAAAACACTTTTCAGTGACAAATGAGTGTATATCCCAATTAATAAATACAAATCACAAAAAAACGTGAATAAATATTGTCCATAAAATGAATAAACATCATGCTTCTTCTGATGGGTGTATAAATCACAACACGTGAAAACTGTGCTCTCCCGTGACACCCCACATGTGCTTGCGCTCACCTTCAGTCCTGTGACACAGTAATTAAACGGTGTCAAAATAAGCATTGGGGCCACTCCTAGGCTCACTCAGGATACAATGATGCAAAGATACTCCTCCCAGGTGAAACTGCTAGGCTCACTCAGGTTACAATGGTGCAAAAACACCCTCTCAGGTAAAACCAAGATCCAAAATCATAGAAAAAACAAACAGAGGGACTCCATAGTGCAATATAGCCAGGACATTTATTAAAGAATAAGCCCTCCAAGAGGGTACTCACATTGGATGGGTGCTAGAGTGCACCAGACTGTACAGGTAAAATAATAAGCAGCTGATCGTATGGCGTGCGGTATGGCATGTGCAATCCTCCTCCTCTGCTGACAGCTCCGTCCTACCCCTCCCCGACGCTTATTCGGCACCGGGATTTCGTGCCTTCCTCTGGGGGATAACATTGGACGGATGCACAGTGTGAGATATATATGCTGTCGGCGGCCATTTTGCCGAGGACCGCCGACCACCGTATTAAGAGACGAATCACTAAAGCGGACATTTTGCCTGTGCCCACCAGTCTATAATGTGACTTCAATACTGTGTAATGATTGGAAAGTGAAACCTAATCACATATCATCCAATCTGATTGTGTCGGCGGCCATTTTGCCTAGGCCCGAGGACAGCTCTAGTGATGGGCTACACTTATAATGTGACCTAATCACATATCATCCAATCGGATTGTGTCGGCGGCCATTTTGCCTAGGCCCGAAGACAGCTCTAGTGATGGGCTACACCTATAATGTGACTCCAATACTGTGTAATGATTGGAAAGTGAAACCTAATCACATATCGCCTATCATCCAATCGGATTGTGTCGGCGGCCATTTTGCCTAGGCCCGAGGACAGCTCTAGTGATGGGCTACACCTTTAGGTAAACAACAATAATTATCATCAAGTGACAGCAATTACCAGCTACCTGAAAATTTATAAAATTAATAATAATAAATAGAGTGGTCTTCATTAATTGTAGTGTAGTGACATAATGTGTATAAATAAATCAGGATAGAGCTGTACATATAGGAGCCATGCCACACCGCACCTCATCTAACTTTAAACATTATAGATAAAAACAACCCCAATATGTTATCTTTATTAAAACGAATAATAAATTACATCAAATTCTCCCCCTCAGAACCTCCTGAAAATCAATAGATCATAAAAGACATCCACGTATCAGATCCCCATGTTGGAGTGTAATTAATTAGAATAGGTTAAAATATAAATATAGGGGGCGTGGCCAAGATGGCGACCAGATAGGACGTGTGTGAAGGGAGCTCCGTCCTATGCCGATAATCTATCCGTTCTCAGGGGACATAGCCTCACCCTGACGCTACCGAGCAGTGGAGGAAACAAGCGGGTATGAGAAGGGGAAGATCCGGTTCCCAGGGGAAGAGGCAGCAGACTCCCAAGATCTCGCTAACATCCAGCGGTGCGTGCGGGGTGGCCTACACTAACATGGCGTCCCAGACGGAGCAAACCGAGTCTCCCCAGCTGGGAACTGATCAGTTCCAGGCGCTTATGCAAGCCATCACGGGCTGCCAAGCTACTCTGACTAACAAAATCGAGCAAATGCAGCTCGAGATGGGCCTTATCAGGAGAGATATGGATAAACACCGAGACCGTTTAACAGAGGCGGAGCGGAGAGTGGGGGAGACAGAAGACACGCTCAGGGAACATTCTACCTCCCTACGCACGCTACAGCTTAAAATGAAGGCGATCGAATCCCGAGCAGAAGATCAGGAGAATAGAAATCGGCGGAACAATTTACGCATGGTCGGCCTCCCGGAGGGGGCTGAAGGGAGAGACCCCGAAAACTATGCAGAACAACTGCTGCGTACGCTTCTCCCGCAGGCGCCATTCTCCCCCCACTTTGCAGTTGAGCGGGCTCACAGGATGCCGTCCGCTCCAGGCCCCCCTGGCGCTCCACCACGTACTTTTATTTTTCGCCTACTAAACTTCAGAGACCGGGATCTGGTTCTCAGAGAGGCCAGGAAGATTGGAGAACTGCGTTATGAAAACGTGAAGATTATGCTGTTTCCGGATTTCTCCATCGAAACACAACGACAACGAAGATCATTCGACCAGGTCAAGGCCCAATTGAGGAGCAAAGGTCTCAAGTACAGCATGATGTTTCCAGCGCGCCTGAGAGTGATTGATGGCGAGACCACCAAGTTTTTTGTTTCCCCGGAGGAGGCTTCCAGATGGGTTGAATCCCTTCCTAGGCATCGTTAAGATGCCCACCGCTTTGTCTCCGATTCCCCCCTGTTGGTTTTCTCTTTTTGGTTGATTGCTTTATATATTTTTTTTCCTTTGACCGCTTTGGAGGACTCTGATGAAATGCGCAGCTGACGGTGAGGTGCATGCCTATCTACAGTTTCAATAAGTGGGCTGGTTATCACACGGGCTTTCCCTGGGGACTCCCCTGACGGGCGGTTTGTTTGCTGTGGGGGCGGGGGGGATGCAGCATCCTCACTTTGGGAATATAAGAGCTCCTACTTCCATGACACTCTGCAGTTCTCCTTCAGGATAAAAAAAAAAGTCGACCACCCTAGGATGCTCATGGTGTTTACTGCTGCGGGAATCCTTGCCTTTCCTCCTCCTGGCTGAGTTCTCCTACTCTGAATGACATAATCCTCCTGGCACCCATAGAAAGATACTTAAAGGAACCCTTTACCTAATTGTGGAGAACTCGAATCCTGAACTGGCCTGGGGAGGGCGGCGCCCCCGTCCCCACCTGGCGCTCTATTTCTGGACCTGCCGCGGGTTGGGGGGGATCTCGAGGGTTATAACTGCTTGTTAAGGTATAATGCAATTTGGAGGGTACCTTTGACTTGCTGTGGATGGGGTGAGGGGGGATCAGTGTGCTTAGCCGGGTTCAGTCAGGAACAATAACTCTTTTTCCACATATGGGAAGATAGGCATGATTTATATACTCCCTAGTCAGTCCCATTGGTCAGATGGAGATATACTGAAGGGAAGATACAGATGCTTGAGTGGGGCTTGGCTCCGTGCCTCTTCTCCCCCTGCAGCGGGGGAAGCGGGACATACCTCCAGGCAGATGTTTATCCTTAGTGAGTCTAAAGGAAACGAAAGTGATTTTAACATAGGGGTGGAGCTGTGGCCATCCACATGACTCCCGGTGACTGCATACGATGCCTGTAAAAAAGCTTTTAAGTTTGTGCCCCTGGATAATTCCAGGTGAACTGTCGGCGGGGGACTCCTGGGCGGTTTATTCTGTTGGGGTCCCCTGGGTGACAGTGGTCTTCATGACCGGTTGTGGACGGGGCTCTCTAGCCCCGGCTGGGGCTCTAGGTCCTTGGTGCGCTTAGTGATACGCGCCACCCCCCAAGGGAGATTTCTCCTATTTGAAATGTTTACTGGGTTAGGTTCGGGTATAAGTACACCCCATGAGTTACAAATGGAGGTGTGGGGTGGGTTGGGGGGGGAGTTTGATTTGTTTCAGTTTTTTATGTTTTTTACTTTAATTGCCTATTTTTATGCCTTACTGTCTATGAGATTGTTTCACTATGCCCGCCATGAAGTCTTTCGGTGCCCGCAGCTGTCTCTGATAAATACTGGCTATGTGGGACACTCTCTCTCTCGGATCCCTTCGCTAATCCACTACAGTATAACATGTGATGGCCCCTATTAAGATTCTGTCCTGGAATGTCAGAGGACTAAATCACAAAATTAAGCGATCCCTGGTCTTTGACTATCTTAAAAAATATTCCCCTCAAATCTGCATCCTTCAAGAGACGCACCTGGTGGGTGGTAGGGTGATGGGTCTAAAGAGACCTTGGGTAAGCCGACACTACCATGCCACGTACTCCAGCTACTCTAGAGGAGTGAGTGTCCTGGTACACAAAAATCTTAATTTTGAATTGATAGATGTGATTACGGATCCGGAAGGGAGATATGTCTTGCTACATGCTAACATTGATACAGTAGACATGGTGGTGGTGGGGGTGTATTTGCCACCTCCGGCTAATATTTCTGTGCTGCAGAAACTGATAGGGTTGATTGCCCAATTCCAGACTGACAATGTGGTCATAGCGGGAGACTTTAATATACCGCCCAATCCTTGTATGGATAAATTATCTCCGGACCCCGCTGGGGACTCCGCGTTGTCTAAATGGGCTGAGGTGTATGGGCTAGTAGATATATGGCGATGGAAGAATCCCTCAGAACGAGCTTACACCTGCCACTCCTCTTCATATAATACCCTGTCCCGTATTGATGTGACCTATGTTAGTGGCGCAATGCTCCCTAGGGTTATTTCGGTCGAGATACTCCCACGAGGTATTTCGGATCATTCCCCCCTACTCTGCACAATACAAACTCATACTCCACAAGCAGACAGACTTTGGCGACTCTCTAGATTCTGGATTGAACACCCGACCATAGAAATAGAGGTGGCCAAAGAGATAAGAGGTTTCTGGTTGACTAATGCCGCCTCCACAGGGATGGCGATGGTTTGGGATTCATTTAAAGCCTATATACGAGGGTGCTATATATCATCTATTACACGAGAAAGAAACAATGATAAAATTACACTAGAGGAGGCGGAGGCCAGAGCACAGGAACTGGAGTCTAGGTTTGCCATGACTTCTAATCCTATCGCCGCTCAGGATATGAAGGTAGCATATCGAGAAGTAATGTTGCTTAGAGTTAATAAGGTTCATAAACATCAGCTTACCCAAACACAAAAGATATTCGAACATGGTGACAAGCCAGGTAGATTGCTGGCTTGGATTTCCAAGGAGCAGTCTCCAATCTCCACCATTGCGAGTCTGCGAAGGGAGGATGGGACTAAAGTGGCGGACCCGTTGAGCATCAATCGATGCTTTAAAGAATTCTACGAGGCCTTGTACTCTACTAGGGTAGATTACTCCCCAGATGAGCTGCACAAATTTCTAGAGGGGGTGACCCTCCCGACTCTCTCTGCTGAGGCAAGGGAAAATCTAGACGCCCCGATCACGGTACCGGAGGTGCGAGCGGCATTGAAATCTATGCAGACGGGGAAGACCCCAGGGGAGGATGGGATGCCCCCTGAATTCTACAAACAGTACCTAGATGACCTGACTATCAAAATGCATGACATGTTTACAAAAACACTTCAGGACAGAGACCTCCCACCATCCATGTCCCAGGCCATCATAGTTGTAATACCCAAACCGGGGAAGGACCCACAGTTGTGCTCTTCCTACCGGCCCATCTCCCTGCTCAACTCTGACGCCAAAGTACTCACAAAAATTCTTGCCAGGCGTTTAAATGAAATTATACTTACCCTCATCCATGAAGATCAATCAGGATTCATGCCTGGCAAGGGAACAGATATCAACCTGCGAAGGCTCTACGCGGTCTTGGCCTCGGGAGATGGGGGAGGGGCTGAGGAAATGGTGGCCTCTCTAGATGCGGAGAAGGCCTTTGATTCAGTTGAATGGGGCTATCTCTGGGAGGTCCTCAACAAATTTGGTTTTGGGCCATCCTTCATCTCCTGGGTCAGATTGGTATATGGGGCGCCGAGAGCCAGGGTGCGGACCGGAACAGTCTTGTCCTCGCCCTTTGCTTTGGGCAGGGGAACACGTCAGGGGTGCCCCTTGTCCCCGGGACTTTTTGCCCTAGCAATTGAACCTATGGCGGCACTTCTACGGGCATCAACACAAACTAAAGGGATTGATAGAGGACCACTGCAAGAAAAGGTATCTCTATATGCAGACGACACCCTACTGTATTTGAGAGATGATGGGTGCTCGCTACGGTCGGCTCTGTCAATTATAGACAGCTTTGGGCGATTCTCAGGAATCAGAATAAACTGGGGGAAGTCAGTGATATTTCCCCTACATTCTGGGACGGGGGGCCAGCAGATGGATGGACAGTTGCGGAGGGTTTCTCAGTTTCGCTACCTGGGAGTTGAGATACATAGAGACTTAAGGCAGTTCATCCCTCTGAATCTCAACCCGGTGGTCCAGCAGGTGTCCCAAAGCTGTGCCAGATGGAGGTCACTCCCCCTGACACCGGTCGGAAGAGTTAATCTAATTAAAATGTCGATTCTTCCTAAGTTCACGTACCTTTTCCGCCAAGCCCCTGTACCAATACCACACAACTTTTTTAAGAGGTTGGATAGCATTGTGCTGTCCTTTGTCTGGAATGGGGGAGCTCCCAGGGTGGCTAAAGCGAAGCTGCAGATGCCCACGTCGCTTGGTGGTCTGGCACTGCCGTCCCTGTTGAAATACTACTGGGCGGCGGTCCTGGTGACGGTCAAGTGGTGGCTGTCGGAGGAGCCAGCTAACCCTGCCTCCACATTGGAGGCGGCGTTGCTGGGTTCATATGCGGAGCTTGGGAATCTGATTCATAGGGGTCCTAGATCTAACTCTCGGGTTACCCTTCCTATGATTGCGACCCTGAAGGTGTGGGACTCGGTGGCCAAACAGGTGGGTGGTCCTGGGAGATGGTCCCCTGAGACCCCATTGTGGGGGAATCCTCGATTACCACATTTTCGCTCCATACCTGATCCTATTGCCTGGGCCAGATATGGAATAACAAAATTGAGCGACATAACACTTCAAGGGCAACTGATTCCATTTGATGCACTAAAACAAGACCGTGATATCCCGAACCATATGTTTTTCAGGTACATCCAACTAAGACATGCCTTTAGATCCCAATTCCCCTCCTCGATCTCACTCGAGATGTCGCCGGTGGAGAAATTGCTTAGATCCCCTGATCAAACTAAAACGATGTCTACCCTATACAGTCTGTTTATCACGTTGAATACCTCTGCTACCTCCCGGCTCTTGGCTTTATGGCAGAGGGATATCCCGGAGCTAACAGATGTTGATTGGGAGGAGGGTGTCCAACAGTATCTGCCCCTTGTGATCTCGGCTAGAGACAGATATATTCAGTTGAAGTTCCTCCACCGAGCATATTATTCCCCGGTTCGCCTGGCAAGAATTTACTCTGATCGTACTGCTACATGCCCCAGATGTAACTACCACGAAGCCGACTTCTTTCATATAACTTGGTCCTGCCCTGCAGTGACGGAATTCTGGAAAGAAATCCTAGCTGAAATCAATAACATTGGGAAATTATCGGTCCCGTACAGCCCGATCCCTCTTCTTCTGGGCATAAGTGACTTCCTTGACTTAACATGGGGAAAAAAGCTGTTCCTCTTCTATACCACGTTTTATGCCAGGAAGGCCATTTTGTTGAAGTGGAACCAACACTCGCCACCTACTAAACAACTATGGCAATCACTGATCAACACAGCACTCCCACTCTACAAACTGACATATATGGGCAGAAATTGTACAAAAAAGTTTGGGAAAATATGGTCGGAATGGGTAAAGGCAAAACACCTTACTATCCCGTAGATGTAATCCACATGTTACTTAGGGGTGGGATTATTCCACCATTTTGTCTCCCCTCCCCCCACCCTCCTTAGGGTAGGTCCTGAATACCTCCTTGGTGTGACGGGATGGGGGATGTCTGGTATTACTACGATAAGTACATACTATTTGAAATGTTGTAATCTACACTGCATGAACGGATACGTGAAACAATTCTTACTATTTGTTTATTAGATGGTATAAACTGGCAATGTAATGTTTTATTTTATTTTGTCTAAAATCTTTAATAAACTTTATGTTAAAAAAAAAAAAATATATAAATATAAATATATAATTAATCCCCAATCTGCCTGTCAAATCAGTTGTATATTATATTATATAAAATATATATATTTTATTAATAAAAACGCCCGAATAAATTAATAAGACATTATCAATAACGGGCTCAATAGGGACTTTGACTTAACATGTTTCCTCAGTAATTTCTAATGATAAAAGAGTTAGCCTTAGATTATTGTACCTTTCATATGGTTTTTATACAAATCGAGTTTTACGTGGGTTTTTACACATTATTTTAATAGTACCGTTATTGATAATGTCTTATTAATTTATTCGGGCGTTTTTATTAATAAAATATATATTTTTTATATAATATAATATACAACTGATTTGACAGGAAGATTGGGGATTAATTATATATTTATATTTATATTTTAACCTATTCTAATTAATTACACTCCAATATGGGGATCTGATACGTGGATGTCTTTTATGATCTATTGATTTTCAGGAGGTTCTGAGGGGGAGAATTTGATGTAATTTATTATTCGTTTTAATAAAGATAACATATTGGGGTTGTTTTTATCTATAATGTTTAAAGTTAGATGAGGTGCGGTGTGGCATGGCTCCTATATGTACAGCTCTATCCTGATTTATTTATACACATTATGTCACTACACTACAATTAATGAAGACCACTCTATTTATTATTATTAATTTTATAAATTTTCAGGTAGCTGGTAATTGCTGTCACTTGATGATAATTATTGTTGTTTACCTAAAGGTGTAGCCCATCACTAGAGCTGTCCTCGGGCCTAGGCAATATGGCCGCCGACACAATCCGATTGGATGATAGGCAATATGTGATTAGGTTTCACTTTCCAATCATTACACAGTATTGGAGTCACATTATAGGTGTAGCCCATCACTAGAGCTGTCTTCGCGCCTAGGCAAAATGGCCGCCGACACAATCCGATTGGATGATATGTGATTAGGTCACATTATAAGTGTAGCCCATCACTAGAGCTGTCCTCGGGCCTAGGCAAAATGGCCGCCGACACAATCAGATTGGATGATATGTGATTAGGTTTCACTTTCCAATCATTACACAGTATTGAAGTCACATTATAGACTGGTGGGCACAGGCAAAATGTCCGCTTTAGTGATTCGTCTCTTAATACGGTGGTCGGCGGTCCTCGGCAAAATGGCCACCGACAGCATATATATCTCACACTGTTCATCCGTCCAATGTTATCCCCCAGAGGAAGGCACGAAATCCCTGTGCCGAATACGCGTCGGGGAGGGGTAGGACGGAGCTGTCAGCAGAGGAGGAGGATTGCACATGCCATACCGCACGCCATACGATCAGCTGCTTATTATTTTACCTGTACAGTCTGGTGCACTCTAGCACCCATCCAATGTGAGTACCCTCTTGGAGGGCTTATTCTTTAATAAATGTCCTGGCTATATTGCACTATGGAGTCCCTCTGTTTGTTTTTTCTATGATTTTGGATCTTGGTTTTACCTGAGAGGAGTGTTTTTGCACCATTGTAACCTGAGTGAGCCTAGCAGTTTCACCTGGGAGGAGTATCTTTGCATCATTGTATCCTGAGTGAGCCTAGGAGTGGCCCCAATGCTTATTTTGACACCGTTTAATTACTGTGTCACAGGACTGAAGGTGAGCGCAAGCACATGTGGGGTGTCACGGGAGAGCACAGTTTTCACGTGTTGTGATTTATACACCCATCAGAAGAAGCATGATGTTTATTCATTTTATGGACAATATTTATTCACGTTTTTTTGTGATTTGTATTTATTAATTGGGATATACACTCATTTGTCACTGGAAAGTGTTTTGATATTTATATTTTAGCACGTTGCACTTTTATTAGTTACTACCACGATTGCACCTTTATATGCACTTGGTGATTTATCATTTATAGTTATTTGCATTATATTTTACCTGCATTGTTTTATTTATCACATTACATGTGTTTTATATGTGAAAATATTTTTTATATATTATATATTTTATATGTGACACTATACTAGCGCGGGCACATTTACTATTTTTTATCTATCTACACGCAATGAAACGTGGTTCAGTGCTTGCAGCTTAAATAGTTTACTCCTTAGAGGCATTAGTCCATCTGTGGCTCGCAAGACACCTATATTTTGTTTCACTGCAATGTAATATTTTTTAAAATCGGGAATAGCCAAACCTCCCTCTTTTTTCCCCCTACTCAAAACCGTATATGCTATTCATGTTTTTTTGCCGCACCAGACAAACCTCGCAATTATTCCTCATAAAGCTCTCAAATAACCCTGTGGAGAGTGATTGGAAGCATCTGGAACTTATAATAGATTTTCGGCGCCAGAACCATTTTTACTGTATTAAGGCGCCCGATCCAAGAGAGAGGGCGCATTGATATTTTTTCAGTATCCTTCTTTATCTCGTCGAGCAACGGTATATAATTTATTTAATATATTTTCTTCAATGAGATAGACAGTTTAACTCCTAGGTATTTTATGTCCCTTTTCCATGGGAAATGAAATTCCCTGGAGAGTTTATATTCTTCTTGTTTGTCTATATAAATATTTAGGATTTCAGACTTGATGAGGTTGACTTTAAAATTAGAGATATCACCGTATTTTTTCAAAATCCTCAGCAAGTTTGGAATCAAAATTCTTGGGTTGGTAATATAAAAGAGTACGTCATCGGCAAACGCCGCAAGTTTATGTTCCTCAGTCCCTATCTTGACCCCACTGCAGTCTGGGTTGTTTTGTATAGTAGCCAGTAGGGGTTCCAGGGTTAGTGCGAATAGAAAGGGTGACAGAGGGCATCCCTGTCTAGTTCCATTCTAGTTCCAATTATTTATTTGATTTCATCAATATATTTTGATGTGTCACATCTGACCAAAAAATTTTCATAATTTTTTTTTTTGTTTGTATTTTTTTCAAGCCTGATCTTGTTTTTTTTTTTTTTTTTTTTTTTTTAACCCACAATATTTTTGGGTGTGTTTTGTGTGTCAAGTTACCACAACACCATTATTATCTTGTATTATTTAATCTCAAGGAAATTGTTGGGTGTTGGTGTTTCTTGTTAATTTCACATTGCATTTTTGAAATGTACCTGCCTCCTCACAAACAAACTGTCCTTTTTGAATGAAAACACACATAGGCAATTATAATTGAAACAAAAATTCCTTTATTAAGGGCTCATAACCAAACAAAGAGGGAGGCAACGCTGGAGAAACAGCAGAAGTTGGTGAAGCCTTTGGCCCCCAGGGCAGACATCAATAATTTTACTGCAAAATTGGTGGCCTGAGGAGTCCATGTATAAGGGAGTACAATCTGGTCCAGAAGTCCAAGAGATCATGAACAGCAGCAGATGACATACATGTTCCCAGGCTGTGGTCATACAAGAGCCTACGTCTTTTGTCAGACCAGACTGAACCCAGGTCATCACTCTCTGGTCTTCCTTACACGCTTCCTTCCACGCTGTGGCTCTGGTATTGGAGGTGTTGCAGGAGGAGGAATAGGGCCTGGAGGAGGAGGAGGACTTGGAGGAGGAGGACCATGGGTGAGCTCACAAATGTGGCTTTCACATGTGAGTTGGCCTCTCAACCCCTTATGTAGAGCTTCTAAAATGAGAAACTCACATAAGAGGCATTGGCCCTCCTCCATTTGCAGCATTTTGTAGGCTGTTAGGTCAACAAAATCCTCTTCCACACTGTGGGGGGTTCTGAGGGCCTCAGTAGCCTTCCAAAATAGGCCAATTGCAGCCACCTCCAGGTTACTCCTCTTCCTGACACTTTTTCTTTGAAGGCGGAGGGGAGGGACCTGAGTATCGGGCAGGCTACTGGACCCGGCCACCTCCTGGCTGAGACTTTCCTGTGTATGAAAAAGGGACATCGTTTTAGTTTGTGGTTCATCAATCACAATCAGAAATTAGTACTCCAAACTAACATAGATTTAACATCACTAATTGGACAACCAGAAATATTTAGAAGAATGCTATACCTGGCTCAAGCTGGGCTCCTCCACATGTTGGTGCCTAGAAGGCCCAGGTTGGGCGTCAGAAGCCTCAGCTGAGGTGGAAGAAAGCGTGGCAGGAAGAGTGGAGAGTGCTGGCCTGGGTTCAGTCTGACCTGCCAGAAATGGCAGCCTGTCATAGTACCGCAGCCTGGGGAGATAAATGTCATCTGCAGCTGCTGATCTCAGGGAATCCTGGACCTTCTTGTGCTCCCTTAGATAAGTGCTCCTCATGCCACCAATTAGGGCCTTCAAATAGGTGATGTCTGCCGTGGGGATCACCGGCTTTACAAATTGCAGCAAATTATCCAGTGCTGCCTTCCTCTTTGTTTGGTTCTTATAATCAGGGTGGTTTACCTGCCACAGACAGGGCAGCTCCCTGAACATATCTATGAATATGCAGAGAAACTCCTGATCCTTCAAGATATCCATTTTCTCTGCAAGACACAACTCAAGACAAACCCTAATGTCAGGCTAAAGTCTCCTAATCTTGTCCCAATACAGACCTCAATCTAGAAGCAGTATAGGCCCAATTTTAAATCTTACCTTCGTTATCACGATCGGCGCCTCCGATACTCCTTCCTCCACTTACAGATCGTACGTACTATGCACACGTGTTACGCTTTATATATACTGCGCATGCGTGAAACTCCACCCGCCCCTGACGTTCTTTCTAGTCTATTCCCCACCCCTTCTCGTTCGGCGCAGTGGGGAAGAGCACATGGCGGAGACACAACAGGTGCGTGCTAATTACAGCAACGAGGAGGAGGAAAGCCCGGAGCCAGAAGCGTCATGATCCCGGAGGAGACGATTTAAGGCATCAAATATGTCCTTTGGGGAGATGTTGGAGATGGTCGACATCCTGAAAAGGGCCGACTATGACAGGAAGTATGGACCTTATCCCAACAACAATGTCAGAAAGGCCAAGATAATGGTGAAAGTAGTCAAGAGTCTGCACCGTAATTTTGGGGTACGACGATCCAAGGATCAACTCAGGAAGCGGTGGTCGGACCTCAAATTAAGGGAGCACGATCAGTATAGAAGGATCAGGAGAGTGCTGCAAAAAAGTAAGTAGTTGTCCTGTGTTCCTTTTCTTTATTTTTATTACGTCCGTGCTGCTCCATGTGCTTTTCTTAACTGTTGTATAGTTTAAAATGGCAACTTTTATGTTCATGGGCACATTATTCGTTCGTTCTGCCTAGAAAACACCATGTTTTGTCCAGATGCAGTTCAAAACATTTTTTCAGGCATACTTCTGTTAAATAAATGTTGGTGTCTAGATGGGTTGGGAACTAGAATGAAATGCAAACTAGATTCTGTGTAAGGAGAGGACACTCAGCATCTGTTTACACATCTGGATGCTGGAGCACTAGTGTGGGACACCAGAACACCCTTTTTATTAGGGGCCCCACACAGGAGCTCCAGTGTATACTATAGGGGTGTCTCCATCTGTGAAGTTTGTACAAAACAGGTAAGTATTCAAGCTTGACAAAGTGACAAAAATATTTCTTCATCTTGGAACTCTGCCAAAATAGACAATTGTACCCCACTTCTAAGCAATGTTTCATATTACTATTTCTGTCATCAAATACCTGTGTGCTAAGTATACCTATTTTTTTTAACATAGGGGAGAAAAGACTCGGAGGACACCACTCATCCGAGGAGACAACAGACCCCCCACCTCATGAAGAAGTGGAAACCCCCCAAAGCCAACAGGAGGAGGAGGAAGGAGACGTGGTGGAAATTGTCACTACAACAGGTGAGTATCTGCAACCACAGGCTCAGGTAAGAGATGGATGCCGACATATTTATAATACATGGTGTGTTTTTATTTCTATATTTTTAGGTGATCGTGATTTTGTGGATCCAGGTCATTTCACCAGTGAAAGTGCCCAGATCGTGATCGGGGAGATCATGGGATGTAATAGGGACATGGAAAACATCAATGATGTTCAAAACAAAATGAAGAACATCATTGATGTTTTAGGGAGAGTTTAAAACACCTCCAAATCCCTTACTTTGTTGTGCTTTTTTTAATGAAAAGTTTTTTAACATTTTTTGACATATTCCAGAAAAGCCAAATTTTGAAGATGCACACAGTGTGTCAACATGTGCCATCACGGGAGATCAATGTATGCGTTTTGGGGGTGCAACCCCTTCCTTAATAATAAAGTAGCTGAGAGGAAGGGGTTGCACCCCCAAAACACGTCCCTTGATCCCCCGTGATGGCAGCTAGCACATGTTGACATTCGGCAATTTGTGTGCATCTTCAAAATTTGGCTTTTCCAGGGGTGACTTCACCCCATCTGAACGCAATAACAAACACAGTTTATAAATAGTCATGTCTGATATTGCCTTCAATTTATAACAAAGTTGAACTTTGTAAGTTCCAGATTTGTGTATTTCTTGTTGGTTTTAAACATGCCTGTTTTACCTTAAATGGACATTTCTACTTTTATTAATGTGACCCAAAAAATTGTTATACAACAAACATGTTGGTTTATTAAAATAGAGATATGTGGCGCTACTCTATCAATCAGTAACAATCAGATAATCAGAAACCATAACCGTAATCATCTAAGATAAAGGATGAAGTTGGCAAAGTGGGCTCCACCACATTTAATCAATGCTAGAAAAAATATTATGACCTTAGGAAAGATAACACCATACAGGAGTTCATCAAAGAAGAGATCAGTTCTAAAATGTGGAAATGAATAAGTGAATACCAACGATTAAAATGCTCAATAGAATAAATACTGTATCAGTGCTCAGTAAAATAATTGTAAACTGTATCAACCACCCCTCCTCAAGTGACAATATAAAGTGAACCTGTGAATATAATGAGATGACTTCCCAAACTGGATGAACAACGAAAAAATCCCTGATCATAGACAAAAAACACCAAATAAAGCTAACAGTGTATCACAGGCAACAGCTGAAAATCAAAAAATTTCTAGTGCTGATATCAAAATAAATCTTAAAAGTGAACCAAAATAAAACTAGATATAGCAAACTGACATAAAGTGCAAAAAGATTCTGAGGTCAGCAAAGATTCCGTATAAATAATCCACAATATTGAAATAAAATCCAAAATAGTTATACAGTCATGACATATTAAACGTTCTAGTGCATTATTAGTGAATAATTAATAAATAAATAAATAAGAAATTGAATACAATAGGACAGATAATCCCACAACAGAGATGCTGTCCCAAACGGTGACAATAGTGCAATTTAGTCCATACAAAAGTGCAATTGTGATAGGTGATGTCCACAAGGAACAGTCTTTGAATAAAGTGCAAAATGTGCAGTGACTGGTGCTTTTCTTCTATGCACGTTCTGGTGCATATCCCAAGTGTTTCCCCCAGCCTCTCACCTCCAGCAGCGGCCCCCAATGGGCCAAGTAGAGCGGGTAGATATTCTAGGAGAGGATGTGTTTCCTGGAGCGTTTCCTTAACATCAATGAATCTGTCTCTCTGCAACTCCTCCCGCAGCTCCCAGCAATCCCAGCAATCCCAGCAGTTATTTAGGAACAAAGGAGAGGTCTCATGGTGCAGTAATTAGGTACAAATTTTATTGACAAACATAGTAACGTACATCTAAAATCATAGCGATCAATGGAAGTGTAGAGCTTCCGGGTTCGGCCGTCCCCGAGAAGCGTTGGCACCTGACTCCTCCTACCCTGACGCGTTGCGTCACACCACGTGACTTTATCAAAGGGATGAGAAGTCCGGTGCCAGCCATTCAGTTTATATGCGCGGCGTTGACATAGCAACGGATAAACAACACTTGAAACCGAGCTTGCGTGTATAATGGCGCACAATAGGAAGGTGTAAATAGTGTACTCAGTCATAACAATAAAAAAACATGATCAGCGAACATCATCTCTTAATTATGAACTACAATTAAAATAGCATATAAGGAAACATAATTATTAAAATAATAAGCCTTGTGGGTTCCTATAATAAACATTAGTAATTCCTAAAGCTACAGGGTCATCATCGCCATCTTGTGGTGACTAGGAATATCGACCACAATAAAATCTTAGGGACCATAAAATTAAACTAGAAAATATATATGTATTCCATTCAAAGCACTGGTCAATGTGTCAATCCAAACAAAACAAATGACCAGCCCGTCAAATCCAGATACATAAAGATTGTTTAAAAACTTCTGAAGTTTTTAAACAATCTTTATGTATCTGGATTTCCTAGTCACCACAAGATGGCGATGATGACCCTGTGGCTTTAGGAATTACTAATGTTTATTATAGGAACCCACAAGGCTTATTATTTTAATAATTATGTTTCCTTATATGCTATTTTAATTGTAGTTCATAATTAAGAGATGATGTTCGCTGATCATGTTTTTTTATTGTTATGACTGAGTACACTATTTACACCTTCCTATTGTGCGGCATTATACACGCAAGCTCGGTTTCAAGTGTTGTTTATCCGTTGCTATGTCAACGCCGCGCATATAAACTGAATGGCTGGCACCGGACTCCTCATCCCTTTGATAAAGTCACGTGGTGTGACGCAACGCGTCAGGGTAGGAGGAGTCAGGTGCCAACGCTTCTCGGGGACGGCCGAACCCGGAAGCTCTACACTTCCATTGATCGCTGTGATTTTAGATGTAAGGTACTATGTTTGTCAATAAAATTTGTACCTAATTACTGCACCATGAGACCTCTCCTTTGTTCCTAAATAACTGCTGGGATTGCTGGGAGCTGCGGGAGGAGTTGCAGAGAGACAGATTCATTGATGTTAAGGAAACGCTCCAGGAAACACATCCTCTCCTAGAATATCTACCCGCTCTACTTGGCCCATTGGGGGCCGCTGCTGGAGGTGAGAGGCTGGGGGAAACACTTGGGATATGCACCAGAACGTGCATAGAAGAAAAGCACCAGTCAATGCACATTTTGCATTTTATTCAAAGACTGTTCCTTGTGGACATCACCTATCACAATTGCACTTTTGTATGGACTAAATTGCACTATTGTCACCGTTTGGGACAGCATCTCTGTTGTGGGATTATCTGTCCTATTGTATTCAATTTCTTATTTATTTATTTATTAATTATTCACTAATAATGCACTAGAACGTTTAATATGTCATGACTGTATCACTATTTTGGATTTTATTTCAATATTGTGGATTATTTATACGGAATCTTTGCTGACCTCAGAATCTTTTTGCACTTTATGTCAGTTTGCTATATCTAGTATTATTTTGGTTCACTTTTAAGATTTATTTTGATATCAGCACTAGAAATTTTTAGATTTTCAGCTGTTGCCTGTGATACACTGTTAGCTTTATTTGGTGTTTTTTGTCTATGATCAGGGATTTTTTCGTTGTTCATCCAGTTTGGGAAGTCATCTCATTATATTCACAGGTTCACTTTATATTGTCACTTGAGGAGGGGTGGTTGATACAGTTTACAATTATTTTACTGAGCACTGATACAGTATTTATTCTATTGAGCATTTTAATCGTTGGTATTCACTTATTCATTTCCACATTTTAGAACTGATCTCTTCTTTGATGAACTCCTGTATGGTGTTATCTTTCCTAAGGTCATAATATTTTTTCTGGCATTTATTATATGTGGTGGAGCCCACTTTGCCAACTTCATCCTTTATCTTAGATGATTACGGTTATGGTTTCTGATTATCTGATTGTTACTGATTGATAGAGTAGCGCCACATATCTCTATTTTAATATTCTTTCCTGGGGGAACTGAGTGGACCCATCTATGTTGGCAGCTCTTTATCGGGTACTTTACCGTCAGTTTCAGAGTTTTTTGTTTACATTGTGGTTTTTTGCGCACTAGCTCCTATATATTTAAACATGTTGGTTTGTTTTAAAAACCTTTTATAAATGCACATGTGATTGTACTGGTATTAAAAAGATTGGTAATCAAGAATGTGTGGATTCTTCTTTCAGTGCTCCGAAACTTTGGGTGTGGTAAAATTGGTGTTTTCTTTGGCAATGGGGGTTATTTACAAAGGGCAAATCCACATTGCACTACAAGTGTAATTTCAGTGCAGTCTTAAGTGCACTTGTAGTGCAAAGTGTCTTTGCCTTTAGTAAATAACACTCAACAGTGCTTTCTAATGTTACACAATCACGCCATTTTCAGGACTCCCCAAATTTATGTCAGGGTCAGCTAAAAGAAACACAAGCAGTAAATGTCAGCAAATATTTTAGTAGTTAAAATTTGTTTTTTATTTAAAAAATGTCTCAGACATTGTCTGGCATATTGATGGCCCCCCTACCCGCAAAGTATTCCATGTATCTTAGACGGACCTCGCGGGCACTCAGGGGGGGCAAGCCAGGACGGCCAGCTTCAAGCGCCGTCAGGGTTGGTTCATTTACATGAATTCCAAATTCAGGCCCAACTAAACCAGCATAATTCACAGAATTTCTCCTTAAAAAGTTGTGGAGAACACAGCAAGCCAGGATGATATGATTGAGTTTATACTCCGCCATGTGTATGGGTGTAAGAAATAGTCGGAACCGGCTAGCCATTATTCCAAACCTGTTCTCCACCACTCTTCTGGCTCTGGTCAGCCGGTAATTAAAAACCCTCTCGTCTGGGGTGAGGGTCCTCATAGGGAATGGCCGCATAAGATGGTCCCCCAGCGCAAACGCTTCATCCGCAACGAAGACGAATGGGAGTCCTTCCACATTGTCTTCTGGAGGTGGCAAGTCCAAGCTGCCATTCTGGAGACGCCTGTAGTACTCCGTTTGGGTGATGACTCCACCATCTGACATCCGGCCATTCTTCCCCGCGTCCACATACAGGAACTCGTAAGTAGCCGACACCACTGCCAGCATCACAATACTATTGAACCCCTTGTAGTTGTAATAGTATGACCCAGAGTTGGGTGGTGGGACGATGTGGACGTGTTTCCCATCAGTTGCCCCTCCGCAGTTAGGAAAGTCCCACCGCTGGGCAAAGTAGGAGGCCACAGTCTGCCATTCCTGTGGGTTGGAAGGAAACTGTGGAGTCAAACAAGAATAGAAAATGATTCATTTTGCACATAAACATGGAAAGCAGATTAGACACAAACATTCTTGGCCAACATCAGTATAACATTTATTTTAGGGACTATTTAAAGACAAAGGTGTAAGGTCCACCAATCAGATTCCTCCCCCCCCCCCCTCTCATGGGCCATTTGTAAAAATTTATGGGGGGGAGATGTTTTGGACAGTTAACCCTCTCCACTTCATTGAGAGATGAATGCATAAATAATGTGTATTACTTTGGCCAGCCCCTCCTTACTTATACTGGACAGGTAAGAAGTGTCATAATACAAAGAGATAAATACACACTGTACACATTTTAGCACATTTTTACATTCTGCTATTACCTATCAAGATAATAATAGGATACAAAAACTTAAAACAGTACAATTTAAAAGTATTCAGGCAGGACCTTGCACTACATGCTTTGGGGAATTCATCCATAAATCTGACCACAAAAGAGGTGGGTATAGTGTGTATGGGTTTGGCAAAGTCAGCAATAGAGGATTGTTATCAGCTGAGTTAGCAGTTGGGGGGAGGGAGGGTTCCAAATGATTTTGTGAACCCCCAAAAAAACCTCTGGCACTCTGCACATCACAATTTTACACATTTTAGGGGGTGTTAAGGGTAAAGCACTACTATGGAGCTGACAAAATACATTGTTAAGTGACTACATGAGGTGAATATAGGCCCAGGAGAGCATGCTGGGGAGGTAAGTGAAAGCAAATATGCATGAAGGCTAAAAAAAATTACATAAAGATCCAGCATGCATGAGGACAAAGGGGACATTCTCAGCATATTACAATCATGGTAATTAGGGAAGGCATGTGACAGAACTGGTCACGCTGGAGCAACCAATTCTTGGTCCATGAACTCCTCCCCACCCTGTTCATCGACTGGGCTTGTGTCAACGTAAGGACCCCAACACCAAGCCCCCGCACAGCACGAACTTTACGAGGAGCACGTATATGCAACATGGCTAGAAAACGGTCGGCTGCTCAGAATGAAGTAACAGAACGGACTGAAGAACAGCAAGGCCTGTGAAGAGCGACCTGAAAATCAGTAACGAACTAACAAGAACACAATGACAAGTCAAGGGTAACTCGCTGCACGCACTGAAGACCAGATAAAAACCCACAAGCACAAACTGAACAGCAGAAATACGATCTGGAAACCACGAGTCTGAAAAAACGCGAATCGTCTCTCACCAAACTTTTACTAACACGAGATTAGCAAAAGGAGCCCAAAGGGTGCCACGCTTGGTTCTGAACTGCCCTTTTATAGTCTCGTCGTACGTGGTGTACGTGACCGCGTTCTTGGCGATCGGAAATTCCGACAACTTTGTGCGAACGCGTGTAGTCAAAACAAGTTTGAGCCAACATCCGTTGGGAAAAATCCATGGATTTTGTTGTCTGAATGTCCGATCAATGTTCGATCGTGTGTACGGGGCATTACTAGTCTGTTGAGGGAAATTCTAGAGTCTTGCTCCATACTATCTTTAAGTTCCTCTCGTTTATTTATTAGTTGATGAAAACATTCCTGGTGGGATCCATTATGTTTTTTTGTGCTTGTTCTAATCTATATATTTCCTCAATAAGATTTTCCCTTTTTTGTAATCTCTCCTTTTTTTTTACCAGCCCCAATGGATATATGGACCCCCCTTATATATGCTTTGTGAGTTTCCCAAAGTGTGGAGTCTGATATATCCCCTGTATCATTAACCTGGAAGAAAAAGTCTATCTCCTTCTGAACTGCCTCTACCACGCTGCCATCTTTAAATAGGTTTTTGTTTAAACTCCATTTAAAAGGTTGTCTTTGGGTCCCCAGGAACCTTATCATCATTGAAATCGGGGAATGGTCAGATAACGTGGTTATTTCTATTTTAGTATCCACCACCTGGTCTAGCAAACTGTGGTTCACCATCATGTAGTCCAGTCTTGAGTACGTCCCGTGTACGGGGGAGTAGAAAGTGTAGTCATTGGTTCTTGCATGTTGCACTCTCCAAGCATCTATAATTTGGCATTGATGGAACTTGCGCCCAATGATTTTTAATTGCGCCTCACTCGCCCCCCTTCCTTGGGACGTACTATCTAAGGAGGGGTTCAAACAAAAATTGAAGTCTCCCGCCAGGACAACCTCCCCCGTCTTAAACGCCATCAACTTGTCCAGAACCTGTTTTAGAAATCTAATTGGATTTTTATTGGGGTAATATACATTTGCCAGTGTAAACATTTTATTCCCAAGCTTGCCCTTCAAGAAGAGATATTGACCCTCGGGATCTGTCATTCTATTAGTCAAGGAAAACGTAGTCATCTTAGCAAACCCTATGCAAACCCTATGGCTACCCATTTGGCCCTCTTTGTGGGTGTATCACTATAGAACCATAACGGCATGGCTGAAGAGTGTAGTTTGATGTTTGTATCCTGAGCCAAATGGGTCTCCTGTAGGAACGCTACACCTGCTCGGTAATGCTGGAGTTCTTTTAATACTTTGTGTCTCTTCACAGACGAGTTCAAGCCCTTAACATTGTATGATATGAATTTTAATTCTGTCATTTTTTTTCAACTACTGTGGAGTTTCGTGTTGTTACCATCATCTGTCTTCTAAAGGAATTTTGTATCTGTCTCTGCAAGATAGAACTCCATAATCCACCTACCCCCCTCACCTCTTTCTTTCTCCTCCATTCGCTCTTTAATTTCAGAGCTACCAGTAGCTGTAAGCGGGGGTTCTAGTAGTTCCACCTCTGTATGATTACCCGTCGCTTCTTTTTCTTTTTTTTTTTCCTTTCTTTTTCCCCTTCCTTCCCCTTTTCCCCCCTTTTTCCAATGAGCTCTGATAGAGTATATAAACTCGGAACAGTTGTAGCGGGAGACCCCGCTGATTCACTCAGCTTCACTGGGTGTATTAATGTAGCGATATTAACCTACAAAGGTAGCAGATGGGCAAAACCCATCCCAAGGGGCGCAAAAAGTCCGTCCAGTGAAAATACTGTAACCCACAGGTGAGTTGTGAGGTCCCCACTGTTTGGTGTAGATTAATCTTTAACTTGTGGTCGCTTTATAAGCCTTTCACTCCTATTGCCAGCAAAAGACCATTTTATCTTTTCAAAGTCCTCTCAGTTTTTACCTGGCTTTTTTTTTCCCCTAGTTATTTAAGCCATCATAGGCCCTTATGTGGTATGAGAGCACAAGGTATAACAATGTTGGAGTTCGGCGCCCTCCTCAGGGGGGTGCTAACATAATATATTGACCTCAGAGTGCCACCCAGCTTGGCTCTGCTCCAATTGAGATATTCGGTCCGTGCAATATATTGGTATACAGGTATACAGGACCCACTTATGTAGCCCTCACAGAGGGATCGTTAACACCAAGCAGGCAGGAAAGGCAAATAGCCATTAAGCAAAACAGGGGCTGCACTCATTCTTCTGAGATCTGTAGCTTTAAAACCATAAACTGTGCATATTTCACCACTTAGCACCTCTCCATAACATTTATCCCGCAGTTCTTGTATTTATTTACCATGAGAACATGACGTTTAGTCCGTTTAGCACAATTCTACTTTGCTTATAGCTGTAGAGGCTCTAAGTATTAGAGAGTAAAGATCATACCTGGAGAGGGCTTCCTGCCGTGGTCTCCCCCTCTCGAGAAGTTCCAAGCCGGACGTTTTGGTGGGCTGTATAGATCCGTTGCCTGGCTCCAATGAAAGCCAGATCCACTCAATGCTTCCCGCTAGCTCGCCCGCTGCTTATACAAGCGTGGTCAGTTCAGGAGTCTTTCAGTGAGGAAAGGTGGAAGGCGGAAGGGAGGGAGGGATTGTCAACGACCAGGATCTGTCTGGTCCAGTCCCAGCGGGTATGCTAATAGCTCCGCTGCTTCCTCCGTCAGCAAAGAGCCTTCGCTGCTTCCATCTCCCGCCTGCTGGCTCTGGCTCGGACACCGCCTCTCGCAACTGTTGGTGGGCAGTATGGTATGGGGCTTATCCTCCGTGGGTGCATCTGTGGTCTCTCACCCCGTTCTGCTACCGCTGATGGATCTAAGCCGCCCGCGCCCGCTCACATCGGCGCTGCCGTCAGGCCCCTCCCCCAGCTCTGACGCATCACGTCAGCATCGTCAGAGTCCGCATCACAAATCTGTCTAATAGGGGTCTCAATCGTTTCCTATCCGATTCCGTTGATTACGGAGTTATTTGACCACCTCAAGGGAGCAACGGTTTTCACGAAGCTTGATTTGAGAGGGGCATACAGTCTCGTGAGGATTAAGGAGGGCGACCAGGGAAGGACTGGCAGCATTAAGCATGGGGGGAAAGTCCAGGGAAGTGGCCCGTTGAACCACCAAATCAGCTCACCATCCATGCCCACCTGGTTTTATAATGGATATTGATGTTATGGAGCGAGACAAATGATACAATGTGGTATCATAATTTAATGTTAATAGCAACAAAGGAGGTTTAACAATAATGCATCAATACAGCCTTACCAGTGCCCATCAATGCAGCCTGATCAGTGCCCATCAATGCAACCTCACCAGTGCCCATTAGCTCAGCCTCATCAGTGCCAATCAATGCAGCCCCACCAGTGCCCATCAATGCAGCCTCACCAGTGCTCATGAATGCCCATCAATGCAACCTGATCAGTGCCCATCAATGCAGCCTCAACAATGCCCATCAGCGCAGCCTCACCAGTGCCCATCAGTGCAGCCTCATCAGTGTCCATCAGTGCAGCCTCATCAGTGTCCATCAGTGCCCATCAATGCAGCCTCAACAGTGCCCATTAGCTCTACCTCTTCAGTGCACCTTCATCAGTGCCCATCAATGCAGCCTCACCAGTGCTCATCAATGCCCCTCAATGCAGCCTGATTGGTGCCCATCAATGCAGCCTCACCAGTGCCCATCAGCTCAGCCTCACCAATGCCCATCAGTGCAGCCTCATCAGTGTCCATCAGTGCAGCCTCATCAGTGTCCATCAGTGCCCATCAATGCAGCCTCAACAGTGCCCATTAGCTCAGCCTCATCAGTGCACCTTCATCAGTGCCCATCAATGCAGCATCACCAGTGGCCATCAATGCAGCCTCACCAGTGCTTATCAATGCCCCTCAATGCAGCCTGATCGGTGCCCATCAATGCAGCCTCACCAGTGCCCATCAGCGCAGCCTCACCAGTGTCATCAGCGCAGCCTCATCAGTGTCCATCAGTGCCCATCAATGCAGCCTCAACGGTGCCCATTAGCTCAGCCTCATCAGTGCAGCTTCATCAATGCCCATCAATGCAATGTCACCAGTGCCCATCATGCAGCCTGATCAGTGCTTATCAATGCAGCCTCACCAGTGCCCATCAGCGCAGCCTCACCAGTGCCCATCAGCGCAGCCTCACCAGTGCCCATCAGCGCAGCCTCACCGGTGCCCATCAGTGCAGCCTCCTCAGTGTCCATCAGTGCCCATCAATGCAGCCTGATCAGTGCCCATCAATGCAGTGTCACCAGTGCCCATCAGCACAGCCTCATCAGTGCCCATCAATGCAGCCTCACCAGTGCTCATCAGTGCAGCCTGATCAGTGCCCATCAATGCAGTCTGATCAGTGCCTATCCAATTTAGCCTCACCAGTGCCCATCCAAAGCAGTATGATTAGTGCCCATCCAATGCAGCCTGCAATGCAGAAAGGGGAGAGCCACTGCATTACACAGAGCGGGCATCTGCTGCTTACCCTGTCATCCGAAGCCCCGCCTCCTGGACCAGTTACTATGATAAATGTCACCAACTTCCTTCCTCCACAAGAAAAAAAAAATTGTCAGCGAATATAAGTTAGAGTGGCCTGGGGGGCAATTGCCACCCTGCCCAGCCTGCCCCTGAGGGCGACGAACGGAAAACTGCATTTAATACCAGAACAGGCCATTATGTACCTCGTAATGCCTTATGGCCTTTGTAATGCCCTGGCAGTTTTCCAGGAATTTTTTTTAACAATGTCCTCCGAGATTTGTTGCAGTTATGTGTGGTGGTTTATCTTGATGATATCCTCATATTTTCCCTGGAGAGCCACCACACAGATGTCTGTTGTGTGATTCAGAAACTAAGAGAGAACAATCTCTATTGTAAACTTGAGAAGTGCGAGTTCCATTGTGAACAGGTTAAATTCCTGGGTTATGTCATTTCCACTGTTGGTTTTTCACCACACAGATGTCTGTTGTGTGCTTCAGAAACTAAGAGAGAACAATCTCTATTGTAAACTGGAGATGTGCGAGTTCCATCGTGAACAGGTTAAATTCCTGGGTTATGTCATTTCCACTGCTGGTTTTTCGATGGACCCAGAGAAACTTTAGGCAGTCCTACAGTGGCCCCGACCCGTGGGTTTACGTCCTCTGCAGCGTTTCCTGGGCTTTGCCAACTATTATCGGAAGTTTATTCGTAACTTCTCATCTCTGATCAAGCCCCTGACTGATATGAACAGAAAGGACGGTAAGCCACAGAGTTGGTCTCCGGAGTCCATTAAGGCCTTTGAGAGTTTCAAGGCTGCCTTTGTTTCTGCTCCTGTGTTGGCACATCCTGATCCTACGTTACCTTGTATCCTTGAGGTTGATGCTTCTGAGACTGGTGTTGGCGCCCTTCTGTCTCAACGTCCTACCTCTGAGAGTGCTATGCATCCTTGTGGCTACTTTTCCAAGAAATTGTCACCTGCGGAGTGCAATTACAAGATTGGTGACAGAGAGCTGTTGATCATTTTATCCCTGAAGGAATGGAGACATCTCCTCTAAGGTACCACTGTACCGGTTCTCATTCTTACTGACCATAAGAATCTCACATTCTTGTCAGAGGCTAAACGCCTCTCTCCCAGAAGGGCACGATGGGCTCTTTGCTTGTAAAGTTTCAATTACATTGTCTCATTCTTACTGGTACTAAGAATGTAAGGACTGACGCATTGTCACGACAATTTTCTTCCACTTCCAAGTTGGAGTCAGTCCTGGTTCCTGTGATCCCTTCTGATCGTATTCTGGCTACGGTTCGCACCAGTCTCACTTCTCGTTTGGGTGAAAAATTCTTGCTGCTCAGGTCCATGCTCCTCCTGAGAAACCTTGTGACCACTTCTTTGTCCCAGAGAGTCTCTGTACTGCTGCCGTGCTCCAGACTTACCATTCTCCCAAGGCTGCTGGCCACCCTGGGAAGAATCAACTCTTTTGGACCATTTCCCAACAATTCTGGTGGCCTAGTCTACATGCTGATGTAACTGCCTTCATAGCTGCCTGTTCCGTGTGTGCTCAGAGTAAGACTCCACGACACCTTCCAGTGGGCCTCCTACAACCCATACCCAATGGAGAGAGGCCCTGGACCCACCTGTCTATGGATTTCATTGTGGAGTTACCCAACCCCCAGGGCAACACAGTTATCCTTATGGTGGTTGACCGGTTCTCAAAGATGTGTCATTGTACTCCACTTAAGAAGTTGCCCACTTCTAAGGAACTGGCTTCCATTTTTGCTCGGGAGATCTTTAGCTTACATGGGCTACGCAAGGTGATTGTCTCAGACAGGGGTAGTCAGTTTGTGGCCCGGTTCTGGCGAGCCTTTTGTGCACAGTTGAGAATTCAGCTTGCTTTCTCCTCTGTGTATCACCCGCAGTCTAATGGGGCCACAGAACGAGCCAATCAGTCCTTGGAGCAATTCCTACGTTGCTATATTTCTGACCATAATAACAACTGTTCAGACCTATTACCGTGGGCAGAGATTGCTCACAACAGTGCCTTGAATTCTGTCCAGATTGTCCCTGTTTATGGCGAATTATGGTTTCCAACCTTCCATGTTGCCTGACTCATTTGTTCCACAGAGTATTCCTGCATTAGAGGAGCATCTCCGTCATCTTCGTTCCACTTGGGCACAAGTCCAGGAGGCTTTGCGACGTGCTAATGATAGGTACAGACTCCATGCTGACCGCAGATGCCTGCCTGCGCCTTCCTACCAGATTGGGGACAGGGTCTGGCTGTCATCTCGCAACATCCAACTTCCTGTTCCCTCACTGAGGTTCGCACCTCGGTTTATTGGACCTTTCCATATTCTTCACAGGATTAACCCAGTGGCTTATGCATTAAACCTTCCTTCTAATATGCGTATTTCAAATGTATTTCATGTCTCCTTATTAAAACTTTTGGTCTACAACCGCTTTACCACCTCGGTGCCACGTCCTCACCCTGTACAGGTTGAGAACCATGAGGAGTATGAAGTACATTCCATTGTTGACCCCCGTAGGTTCCGTGGGCGCATACAGTACCTTGTGGATTGGAAAGGGTACGGTCCGGAGGAACGCTCTTGGGTCTCATCCTCAGACGTACATGCCCCTGTCCTTCTCCGTGATTACCATAGACGTTTTCCACTCAAGCCTGGTGGTCCTCCGAGGGGGAGGGGTCGTTGAGGAGGGGGTACTGTCAGGGCTGGGCTCAGCTCTTCCTTCTCTGAGCTGGCCGCTCAGCTGTCGGCTAATTGCCAGCTCCTATCTCTCCACAGTTATTCAGCTGTTGAGGATATCCTGCTCGTTAGTCCTGCCTACTTAAGCCGTCCAGTCCAGAGGTTCTCTGCCTTCGCCTTGGGCAACATCACAGTAACTATCTGCTGCGATTAGGGAGTAAGTATATAGGTTCGCTGTCAGTGTTTTATAGCGACAGGGACCCCCATATACTACCCGCTAAAGGTTTTAACCCCCTGATTGACCCCTAGTTAACCCTTTCACCAGCGATCACCATATAAGTGTTACAGGTGACGCTGGTTAGCTAGTTTGTTTTTTGTAGTTTATTATAGTTTTAGGGCACCCGCCGTTTATTACCTTATAAAGGTTTAACCCCCTAATTGCCCGGCGGTGATATAAATCACGTTTTTAGGGTCAGATAAGGTCTGCGTCGCCCCAGGCAGCGTCAGGTTAGCGCCAGTACCGCTAAAACCCACACACGCAGCATACACCTCCCTTAGTGCTATAGTATCTGAGCGGATCGATATCTGATCCGATCAGATCTATACTCCCCAGCAGTTTAGGGTGCCCATAAACACAGTGTTAGCGGGATCAGCCCAGATACCTGCTAGCACCTGCGTTTTTCCCCTCGGCCCAGCCCTGCCCAGCCCACCCAAGTGCAGTATCGATCGATAACTGACACTTACAAAACACTAAGCACACATAACTGCAGCGTTCGCAGAGTCAGGCCTGATCCCTGCGATCGCTAACAGTTTTTTGGTAGCATTTTGATACAGTCGCTGACAGTCAGGAGCTTTTTTGCCTGTAAATCTCACTAGTGTACCACCCCAAGGCCGGGTCCTTCAATGCCCCCCCCCACACACACACACACACACACACACACACACACACACCACGTCCTTTATCGATGACTTCTACAATAGATCAATTAAAAACATATCTCCACACACGAGAACACTGAAAATAACTGGCTTTAATTGTACAGACTAAAAATACTTCAGGGTAAGCGCGCGAGGGGTAAGGATTTTTCGCAGGCAAATTTTCAAGGCAATGGCTGGTGTTAGTGCTTCAATCATCCCCAGCACCATGGTTGTTATAGTGTCAGGATGATTGAAACACATTATTCCTATCATTACATTGTAATATAAACTGAAATAGTTCAACTCACCATAATGCAGAATCATTTGGAGCCCTGAGCGTGTCACTTGCCACCATCTCTTGTCACTTGCCACTATGCCTGCCACCAGATGGGGATGTCACTTGCCACCATGCCTGCCACCAGATGGGGATATCACTTGCCACGCTGCCTGCCACCAGATGAGGATATCACTTGCCACGCTGCCTGCCACCAGATGGGGATGTCACTTGCCACCATGCCTGCCACCAGATGGGGATGTCACTTGCCACCATGCCTGCCACCAGATGGGGATATCACTTGCCACGCTGCCTGCCACCAGATGGGGATATCACTTGCCACGCTGCCTGCCACCAGATGGGGATGTCACTTGCCACCATGCCTGCCACCAGATGGGGATGTCACTTGCCACCATGCCTGCCACCAGATGGGGATATCACTTGCCACGCTGCCTGCCACCAGATGGGGATATCACTTGCCACCCTGCCTGCCGCCAGATGGGGATGTCACTTGCCACACTGCCTGCCACCAGATGGGGATGTCACTTGCCACGCTGCCTGCCACCAGATGGGGATGTCACTTGCCACCATGCCTGCCACCAGATGGGGATGTCACTTGCCACGCTGCCTGCCACCAGATGGGGATGTCCCTTGCCACGCTGCCTGCCACCAGATGGGGATGCCCCCTGCCACGCTGCCTGCCACCAGATGGGGATGTCACTTGCCACCATGCCTGCCACCAGATGGGGATGTCCCTTGCCACCATGCCTGCCACAAGATGGGGATGTCCCTTGCCACCATGCCTGCCACCAGATGGGGATGTCACTTGCCACCAGATTGGGATGTCACTTGCCACCAGATGGGGATGTCACTTGCCACCAGATTGGGATGTCACTTGCCACCAGATTGGGATGTCACTTGCCACCAGATGGGGATGTCACTTGCCACCAGATTGGGATGTCCCTTGCCATGCTGCCTGCCACCAGGAGGAGGAGGGCGTAACAGCGGTGCGGGCAATGAGAGATGTCATCTTTCTCCCCCGCCACCGCACCGCTGACATTACTTGCTACTCTTGCTATTTTTTCAAAAATGGCGCCGGGCGGTGCAATCACGCTACTGCGCATGCGCCACCCGGCCGAGCGCTTACGAGCTTTCCCGAGCCCGGCCGGCTTGGGAACGGCGCATGCGCAGCTTCGTGGTCGGCTCGCGGCCATCTTTTCTATGGGCACTGGTGCTCATAATAGACTGTAATCGGCAGCACGAAAGGGGGGGCGGCCGCGAAGTCGCTGCAGGAGCGGAGCCGCCCCTACACCACTGCCGCCCCGAGGCCTGGCCTCGGTGGCCTTGTGGCTAATCCGGCCCTGAGTGTACCCCTAAATTTAGAGCCCAAAATGGCAAATCGAAGGTACACTAGTCAAGAGGCCTACACGGTTCTGAGCATGACAGATAGTGTAGAGGAAGTCACTCATCTGTCAAGTTCAGGCTCAGAATACAATCCTGTAGAGGACAGCGGCTCCTTGACAGATAGCTCTGACGACGGAGTTGTGGTCCCTGCTAGGGTCAGGCGTACCAGACCCCGAACTTCTTCCGTCCTTGAAGTGCAAGAACCGCAGGGCTCTCGTATGGAGCAGAGAAGTACTAGCGCTGCTATTCCTTCTGGTGAACTGGCAAGCACCAGCGGCCTAGTACACCCTGGTCGTACATCCAGCACTGCAGTATCACGTGGTGAGTCCCATAAGTGCAGTTCAAGCTGGTGAGGTGGCAAGCACTAGTAGTGTCCCGCTGCCACCAAGAAGACAAAGACAGGCCCGTCATGCCCATAGTGCCCTTCCTGCTGCATTCGCCAATCCGAATTGGGAACCCACCACTTCTGCAGCACCCGTACTTCCCCCTTTCACTGGCCAACCCGGAATTCAGGTGGAAACAGTTGACTTTACGCCACTGGATTTTTATTCACTGTTTTTCACCCAAGATCTCTATAGATCTATTGTGGACCAAAGCAATTTGTACGCTGGTCAACACATCGCCACTATTCCCCAGTCCTCCCTTGCCAGAGATTGGAGACCAATTACGGTCTCCGAATTTAAGATCTTTCTGGGCCTTTCCCTCCTCATGGGCTTGAATAAAAAGAGTAAGTTGCGGTCATATTGGTCCACTGACCCAATTTACCATTCGCCCTTGTTCTCTGCTTCCATGGCCAGGGCACGATACAAGCAGATTTTGCGGTTCATGCACTTCAACGACAATTAACTCTGTCGTCCTCGTGGAGACCCTGCATACGATCGGCTCTACAAAATTAGGCCCCTCGTAAACCACTTCAACCAACCTTTTGCAGACTTGTTTACCCCCCATCAAGTTGTCTGCGTTGATGAGTCCCTGATTAAATTTTCTGGCCGCTTGTCATTCAAACAGTACCTTCCCAGCAAGCGTGCCAGATACGGGGTCAAGATGTATAAGCTCTGTGACAGGGCCACAGGCTATACATGTAGTTTTATGGTTTACGAGGGCAAAGATAGTCACGTAGAGCCGACAAACTGCCCTGACTACATAGAAAGCACTGGCAAGATAGTGTGGGACTTGGTGTCACCCTTATTCGGAAAGGGGTACCACTTGTACGTGGACAATTATTATACGAGCGTGCCACTTTTTAGTCACTTGTTTGATCATCAGATTGGAGCATGTGGCACCAGCGGCTTGTAGATTCCCGTCTTAGGCTGGGGGAGAGAGCCTGCTTGAAGTATAATAACTTGCTCGCTATGAAGTGGAGGGATAAGAAGAATGTTTTCATCCTCACCTCTCTTCATGCAGACACGACGACCCAAATTACTACGGCGACTGGTGTTGTGGAGAAACCCCTCTGTGTCCACGAATATAACCTTAATATGGGAGGGGTGGACCTCAATGACCAGTTGTTGGCGCCGTACCTAGTTGCCCGTAAGGCCAGACGCTGGTACAAAAAAGTGTCTGTTTATTTATTTCAATTGGCTTTGCTGAACGCTCATGTGCTATACAGAGCTTCAGGACGGACTGGATCCTTCCTTAAATTCCAGGAAGAGATCGTCAGAGCCCTTCTGTTTCCAGACGGTGCTCTACCTCACCTTCCCCAACCAAATGCAGTAAGCCGGCTGCATGAGAGGCATTTTCCTTATGCCCTCCCGAGTACCCCTACCCAACGAGCCCCCCAAAAAAGATGTCGTGTCTGCAGCAAGCGCGGATTTAGGCGTGACACCCGGTGTTATTGTCCCTCCTGTCCTGGCAATCCTGGTCTTTGCATGGGTGAATGTTTTGAACGCTACCATACACTACTTGAGTATTAGCGTAGGGTACAGCACTGCACAGACTAGGACACACTTTCACAGGGTCTCCCAAGATGCCACTACATTTTGAGAGACCCAAACCTGGAACCAGTTACAAAAGTTAAAAGTTACTAAAAAAAGTGTAAAAAAAAATAAATAAATAAATAAAAAATAAAAACACAAAAAAAATATAAAATAAAAAAAACAAAAACAGTTGTTGTTTTATTGTTCTCTCTCTCTCTATTCTCTCTCTATTGTTCTGCTCTTTTTTACTGTATTCTATTCTGCAATGTTTTATTGTTATTATGTTTTACCATGTTTGCTTTTCAGATATGCAATTTTTTTATACTTTACTGTTTACTGTGTTTTGTTGGTAACCATTTTATTGTTTTCAGGTACGCCATTCAGTTGCAGCGCGGATTTATTTATCTTGACAGCAACAGCGTTTGCTCCCACGATACATAAAGCCGTGACTCCAGCGCTGTCGGAGGTGATTTCACCACCACAGTTACATACTTCAGCATATATGCCGAAGCGTGGGGGCAGCAGTGGGTGGAGGAGCGATTTGCTCCTGCCTTTTGCGGGAGGATGCCCTAATGCTTCGGCATATATATATTTTAGGCACAGGTTGCGTTAAACGTTTTATTTTTTACTATGTTTTTTTTTGTATTTGCTTTGCAGGTATGGTAAGTCTTACTGTTATACTGTAATGTTACTTTGTTTTATTGTTAACCATCATTTGCTTAGCAGGTACGCCATTCAGTTGCAGCGCGGATTTATTTATCTTGACAGCAACAGCGTTAGCTCCCACGATATATAAAGCCGTGACTCCAGCGCTGTCGGAGGTGATTTCACCACCACAGTTACATACTTCAGCATATATGCCAAAGCGTGGGGGCAGCAGTGGGTGGAGGAGCGATTTGCTCCTGCCTTTTGCGGGAGGACGCCCCCATGCTTCGGCATATATAAATGGTGCATGTATGCCCATCATTAGAAGTGGGTGGATGAAGGGAGGTATTCTAAAGGTGGGCATACCCACCGATCAATATCTTTTTTTCGTTCAGCCCACAGGCTGCATGAAAAAAAAGTTTACAATATATGCCTAACAAGGACCAGCAATGTACTGGTATGTTGCTGGACTTTGAGTGGTTATACCAGAATGATGCCTGCAGGTTTAGGTATCATCTTGGTATCAATCTTTTCAGCCAGCGGTCGGCTTTCATGTAAAAGCAATCCTAGCGGCTAATTAGCCTCTAGACTGCTTTTGCAAGCAGTGGGAGGGAATGACCCCCCCACCGTCTTCCATGTTTTTCTCTGGCTCTCCTGTCCCGACAGGGAACCTGAAAATGCAGCGCTGATTCAGCCAGCTGACCATAGAGCTGATCAGAGACCAGAATGGCTCCAAACATCTCTATGGCCCAAGAAACCGGAAGCTACGAGCATTTCATGACTGAAATTGGGAAAGCATTTTATCACACATATCTTGGTGTGGTCAGATGCTTTGAGGGCAGAGGAGAGATCTAGGGTCTAATAGACCCCAATTATTTTTTAAAAGAGTACCTGTCACTACCTATTGCTATCATAGGGGATATTTACATTCCCTGAGATAACAATAAAAATGATTAAAAAACATAAAAATGAAAGGAACAGTTTAAAAATAAGATAAAAAAATCAAAAAAATAATAAAGAAAAAGCACCCCTGTCCCCCCCTGCTCTCGCGCAAAGGCGAACGCAAGCGTCAAATGTAAACAGCAATTGCACCATGCATGTGAGGTATCACCGCGAAGGTCAGATCAAGGGCAGTAATTTTAGCAGTAGACCTCCTCTGTAAATCTAAAGCGGTAACCTGTAAAGGCTTTTAAAGGCTTATAAATATGTATTTAGTTTGTCGCCACTGCACGTTTGTGCGCAATTTTAAAGCATGTCATGTTTGGTATCCATGTACTCGGCCTAAGATCATCTTTTTTATTTCATCAAACATTTGGGCAATATAGTGTGTTTTAGTGCATTAAAATTTAAAAAAGTGTGTTTTTTCCCCAAAAATGCATTTGAAAAATCGCTGTGCAATTACTGTGTGAAAAAAAAATGAAACACCCACCATTTTAATCTGTAGGGCATTTGCTGTAAAAAAATATATAATGTTTGGGGGTTCAAAGTAATTTTCTTGCAAAAAAAATAATTTTTTCATGTAAACAGAAAGGGCTTTGTCTTCAAGTGGTTAGAAGAGTGGGTGATGTGTGACATAAGCTTCTAGATGTTGTGCATAAAATTCCAGGACAGTTCAAACCCCCCCAAATGACCCCATTTTGGAAAGTAGACACCCCAAGCTATTTGCTGAGAGGCATGTCGAGTCCATGGAATATTTTATATTGTGACACAAGTTGCGGGAAAAAGACAATTTTTTTTTTTTTTTTATGCACAAAGTTGTCACTAAATGATATATTGCTCAAACATGCCATGGGGATATGTGAAATTACACCCCAGTGCTATCTTGGCATTTTATGGCCTTTGAAACTGTGATAGGTAGTGAGGAGTGAAATCAAAACTTTACGCCCTTAGAAATCCTGAAGGCGGTGATTGGATTTCGGGGCCCCGTATGAAGCTAGGCTCCCAAAAAGTCCCACACATGTGGTATCCCCATACTCAGGAGAAGCAGCAGAATATATTTTGGGGTGTAATTCCACATATGCCCATGGCATGTTTGAGCAATATATCATTTAGTGACAACTTTGTGCAAAAAAAAAAATTGTCACTTTCCCGAAACTTGTGTCAAAATATAAAATATTCCATGGACTCAACATGCCTCTCAGCAAATAGCTTGGGGTGTCTACTTTCCAAAATGGGGTCATTTGGGGGGGTTTTGTGCCATCTGGGCTTTTTATGGCCTTCAAAACTGTGATAGGTAGTGAGGAGTGAAATCACAACTTTACGCCCTTAGAAATCCTGAAGGCGGTGCTTGGTTTTCGGGGCCCCGTATGCGGCTAGGCTCCCAAAAAGTCCCACACATGTGGTATCCCCATACTCAGGAGAAGCAGCTAAATGTATTTTGGGGCGCAATTCCCCATATGCCCATGGCCTGTGTGAGAAATATATCATTTAGTGACAACTTTGTGCACAAAAAAAAAAAATTGTCACTTTCCCGCAACTTGTGTCAAAAAATAAAATATTCCATGGACTCAACATGCCTCTCAGTAAATAGCTTGGGGTGTCTACTTTCCAAAATGGGGTCATTTGGTGGGGGTTTGTGCCATCTTGGTATTTTATGGCCTTCAAAACTGTGATAGGTAGTGAGGAGTGAAATCAAAAATTTATGCCCTTAGAAATCCTGAAGGCGGTGCTTGGTTTTTGGGGCCCCGTACGCGGCTAGGCTCCCAAAAAGTCCTAAACATGTTTTATCCCCGTACTCAGGAGAAGCAACAGAATGTATTTTGGGGTGTAATTCCACATATGCCCATGGCATGTTTGAGCAATATATCATTTAGTGACAACTTTATGCAAAAAAAAAAAAAAGTGTTACATTCCAGCAGCTTGTGTCAAAATATAAAATATTCCATGGACTCAACATGCCTCTCAGAAAATAGCTTGGGGTGTCTACTTTCCAAAATGGGGTCATTTGGGGGGGTTTTGTGCCATCTTGGCATTTTATGGCCTTCAAAACTGTGATAGGTAGTGAGGAGTGAAATCAAAAATTTACGCCCTTAGAAATCATGAAGGAGGTGCTTGGTTTTCGGGGGCCCGTACGCGGCTAGGCTCCCAAAAAGTCCCACACATGTGGTATCCCCATACTCAGGAGAAGCAGCTAAATGTATTTTGGGGTGCAATTCCGCATATGCCCATGGCCTGTGTGAGCAATATATCATTTAGTGACAACTTTGTGCAAAAAAAAAAAAAATTTGTCACTTTCCCGCAACTTGTGTCAAAAAATAAAATATTCCATGGACTCAACATGCCTCTCAGCAAATAGCTTGGGGTGTCTACTATCCAAAATGGGGTCATTTGGGGGGAGTTTTGTGCCATCTGGGCATTTTATGGCCTTCAAAACTGTGATAGGTAGTGAGGAGTGAAATCAAAAATGTATGCCCTTTGAAATCCTGAAGGCAGTGATTGGTTTTCGGGGCCCCGTACGTGGCTAGGCTCCCAAAAAGTCCCACACATGTGGTATCCCCATACTCAGGAGAAGCAGCAGAATGTATTTTGGGGTGCAATTCCACATAGGCCCATGGCCTGTGTGAGCAATATATCATTTAGTGACAACTTTTTGTAAATATTTTTTTTTTTTTTGTCATTATTCAATCACTTGGGACAAAAAAATAAATATTCAATGGGTTCAACATGCCTCTCAGCAATTTCCTTGGGGTGTCTACTTTCCAAAATGGGGTCATTTGGGGGAGTTTTGTACTACCCTGTCATTTTAGCACCTCAAGAAATGACATAGGCAGTCATAAACTAAAAGCTGTGTAAATTCCAGAAAATGTACCCTAGTTTGTAGACGCTATAACTTTTGCGCAAACCAATAAATATACGCTTTTTGACATTTTTTTTACCAAAGACATGTGGCCGAATACATTTTGGCCTAAATGTATGACTAAAATTGAGTTTATTGGATTTTTTTTATAACAAAAAGTAGAAAATATCATTTTTTTTCAAAATTTTCGGTCTTTTTCCGTGTATAGCACAAAAGATAAAAACGGCAGAGGCGATCAAATACCATCAAAAGAAAGCTCTTTGTGGGAAGAAAAGGACGCAAATTTTGTTTGGGTACAGCATTGCATGACCGCACAATTAGCAGTTAAAGCGATGCAGTGCCAAATTGGAAAAAGACCTCTGGTCCTTAGGCAGCATAATGGTCCGGGGCTAAAGTGGTTAAATAGGTGTTAACATCATGTGACTGATAAAAAGTGAAACTTGAAACGAAGGCTGCCATGACAGTTCTAGCTCAAACTGGTTAGATAAGATATTTTTGAGCAGTCTGTTGAGTTCTTATCAGCAGTTCATGTCATCACATGTGTTCATTCGTCAGCTTCGCTTCTCAGAAAAAAGAAACAAGACATCTAAGAAAGTAAGAAAACAAGCGTATTACAAGTTCTTAAAATGTCTCTCTATACTGTGTATACATATATATATATAACTCAACATTGGTGCACCCCTATAATCCTACTCACTGATTAGCAGAAAAACAAGATCTCTCTCTTCCTCTCTGACAGAACAACGGTCTTCCTTGTTTAAATAGGTAGACCGCGGTTCTGCCTCTCCAGCACACGCCTCAGACCCAGAAAAGGATACAACGTACAGGGACATTGTTTCACACAGCTGGGCCGCCCTGCCCCACTAAATGAGCGCTGGGTGGTACGGACACAGTTAATAGCAACAATGATCAGTATGTAACTCTATAATTGTGAAACGTTTCTTTAAATAGAATAGCGTAAGTGCAAGTATCACATTTATCATTTAGCAGTAGATATTTTATTGAAAAATATAAAAATGCACTTAAAAAGGGTAAACAGAAAGTTCAATCAAAAGTTCAAAGCATTTTACATGTTGTTGAAGGTAATAATGCTATAATTCATTTTAGACAGAGGGGTGGGCTTACCAAAGGCAAATAGACTATGCACTTTTCAGGTGCAGTTGCACTCATTTTCCTTAGTAAATGTAAATGTGGTAAAGCTTCATTATATGAACAATAACCAATCAAGTGCAATGGAAAATAAAAGGGAATTTTGCTTGCACATGATTGAAAGATAGAAATCAGCAGAGCTTTATCACATTTACTAAGCTCTGGGGAAAATTAGTGCAACTTCAGTTGCAAAGTGCACAGTCTATTTGCCTTTAGTAAATGCACCCCATTGCCTGCCCAGAGCTGGCCAGACATTCAAATGTAGAAGTTTTGATTTCTTTGTATATACCTCTGTGAGGAACAAATTTTTGTTATAATTTGTTTAAATAAAAGTAGACTAACAAGCCCGAGACCATCACAGTACTGACTGACTCTTCTATATGTCCAAAGCAGTCATAACACTAATACGGATCTGCTGATCTGATGTGTGTAGGAGTATTGTTACAGATCTGGCTTACTCATGATTATATTTTTAAAGTTGTTTTTTAATATATAATAGAAATATGACGCATATACAAGTAAGTAGACCAATACAGAGAACAAACACAACTATACACACACACACACATGTACATTGAACAATCTTCACATTCTCTTTGTAAGGTCCTACAGTGATTTAACCTACCTGGCGGTATGATGATGTCAGATTTTCGAATCTCAAAGCGGTACATTGTTTTGCATGGAAATTTGGCGTTTATATTGTAGGCCTGTAATTCTTAGGAATAACTCACTTAAATCTGTCCAAACAAGAGTCTAGTAGACATCCCGGGTATGATAAAGTTTGAAACACAAAATCATAAATTATTATATAATAAATAAATATAAATAATTAGAAAAAATAGTATAATAGTAATAAAATGTATTCAATAATGTAATCAAATCAAAAACACAAACATCTGCTCAGTCGCAGAATCATCGCTGTCGTCACTTTCAGTACCTGATGACGAATTTCCCCACGAATCACTATCACTCAATTCTGCAAGTGATTCTAATTTACTATTGCTGTTTTCTAGCTGGTCTAAAACCGCTTTTGGCGTGGACACTTTTTGGATGCCATGGACATTCTTAAGTTTCCAGGCAGAAAGAACAGTATATATAATATAAAAGTGCAGGCAGGGCACTGTACAAAGCACTAGGGACAAAAGGAATGTGAAATGATTTGATGCAGTAATGTAATCTTGCAGATTACAGTGTATTATGTGTGTTATGTACTTTTTAAATTTACCGCAGGGCTCCGCCCCCATGCGTCGCGACACTTGCAGAGAACAGAGCCTGGAACAGTAATACATCAGGCGGAGGATCTGGCAGAGGACACAGTGGAAGGACATTGCAGGATCCTGGGGACAAGGTAAGTAACGTGTAACCGGGTTACTGCTTTTGGTAATGAAAATTCACCCTGAGCCACACTCGGGAATACCTCTGAGGAGGTTAAGGCAAAATGTACTAACATTTTTTTTAAGTTGTTCAAACAAAAGACCATGTTCAAAAGACCAATTCAAGCCTCTTCTGCCGACCCACTACTGCCAAAGCATACTGCTGGGCATACCCTGGCAGTATAGATAAATTTAATTTGGGGAAAAGTACCCTTAATTAGATGAATAAAAAGCCCTGTGGGCGGAAGTTTATTGTCTTTCCAAGTACAATTGGCTTACAGACAAGTTTCAAGTTGAAAGTTTCAAGTGAGGTGGTCTTTATAGTTATATTTAAGGACTTAAATTGTATTACTATAGTGTGGAGCAACAAAAGGTACTTGAAGAATTGCTGATTGCGAATATTGTGATTTTCCTCTAGAAATTGAAAACTAACAAACTATGGGAGTGCAAATGAGACATATACTTCCTGCCTTTAAATGCCCACCATACGATATCCAGATTACTGTACAGTACTTGGAGGCTGCGATCAAACCACAAAGGCATGTGAGGGGAGGAACAGTTCTGGTCATAGCCCAACAATGTAATAACCCTACACTACGCCATAGCAGAAATCTCTGATAGGGACTCGTGCTGTCATGGAACAGCTGAGATCCTGTGAAGCAAGTTCGTAGCTTCTAGACATTCCACCACATCTGCAACAGCAGCAGTGGCTGCATTGTAATTAGAGGGAGAAGTGACATGTTTAGGAGGTGCAGTCCACACTGAGTACCAGCATTCTGGGGGTGCGGACCGACCAACAGTTTTTTCAACATGCAATTCCCGCTGTCAAACAGGCAAAAGTGGTACTATAGTTCTTGTTTAATAGGCACTGCAGCAATTCTTCTGTCCGTCTGACAGTGGCAGTAAAGAGCCAAGGGGGACTCCTTCTCAGCTCAGCTCACATGATACAGTTGAGAGGAGGACTTCCCTCATTCTGAATTGCCTTTATTCACTAAGGAAATCTGCACTAAAGGGGTGTCTGTACTGGGGGTCTGTAATAGGGCTGTCTGTACTTGGAGGTCTGTATGGGGAGGGGACATCTATATTGGGTACCTCTTGGGTTCTTAGGAGGTCTATACTGGAGGGGTGTGTATTGGGGGTTTCTTTACTTGGGGGGTCTGTACTGAGGGGGTCTGTACTGGGGGTGTTTGTACCTGGGAGTGTCTATGCCGGAGGGGTCTACATTGATGGTTTCTGTACTGAGGGAAGTCTGTACTGAGGGAAGTCTGTACTGAGGGGGGTCTGCACTCAGGTGTCTAAACCAGGGGAGGGCTAGTAGCTTTAAAGCTGTAAAGGGGAGTAATCAGACATTTGAGTAGGATAACAGGCATCCAGCATAAAGTCAACATAGCACGTAGCAAGGTGAGTCAGTCATTGGAAATGTTCAATGTAATCGGGACCTTTACCCCCAGAATTTTCCACTGCCTAATTTCAGTAAAATTAAAAGCCTTACATCAATTTAAAAAAAAAAATACTATATATATCAGGGCTCAAAAGCCACTAGCCAGGCTTTAAGAGTTACTCGTCACCAGTTTCCCCACCCAACCCCTACCCTACCCCGCTGCTAAGTTCGCCCCTAAACACACCCTCATAAATGATCTCATCAAATTACACTGTTAAATGTTTTATGCAGAATTAAGTTCCAAAAATAAATATTAACAGCAACTTTAACAATATTAACATAAAGCATATCAGTACCCATCAGTGCAGCTGATCAATACCCATGAGTGCAGCTGATCAGTGCCCATGAGTGCAGCCGATCAGTGCCCATCATTGCAGCTGATCAGTGCAGCTGATCAGAGCAGCCTATCAGTGCCCATCAGTGCAGCCTCATCAGTGCCCATCAGTGCAGCCCCATCAGTGAAGTCCATCAATGCAGAATATCAGTGCCCATCAGTGCAGTCCATCAGTGCAGTGTATCAGTGCCCATCAGTGCAGCATATCAGTGCCCATCAGTGCAGCCTTTTCAGTGCCCGTCAGTGCAGCATATCAGTGCCCATCAGTGCAGTATATCAGTGCCTATCAGTGCCCATCAGTGCAGCCTATCAGTGTCCACCAGTGCAGCATACTACTGCAGCGTATCATGCAGCCTCTCATTGCCCATAAGTGCAGCCTTATCATTGCCCAAAAGCACCAGGGAGGATCGGCTGGCCGGATGACACAGAGCAGCGATCTCATGCTGAGACATGGCTTGTATATGAATAGCCGCGCTGTCAAATGAAGTCCCTCCTCCTGGAATCTAATAGACAGCATACTGGTCCAATGCTGGTCCAGGAGGCGGTACTTTGTTTGCCGGCTATTCATATACAATCCATGTCTCAGCGGGAGATCCCTGCTCTGTGTCCTCCAGATGCCCAATCCTTCTGACAGTTTCCTGGCTGATCACTTCTGCCAGAAGCGGTGCAGGCTTTTTTTACAGGACATCAGAGCGGCCCAGGGGGCAGGGAGTCCCCCATCTGGGCCATTCTAATGGCTGCACCGCTTCTGCCATAAGCGGTCAGTCAGGAATAGGGATGAGCTTTGTGTTCGAGTCGAACCCATGTTCGACTCGAACATCGGCTGTTCGATCGTTCACCGAATTGCGAACGGCATCTCAGTGCATTGCTGGCTGATGATTGCCCAAGCATGCACTATGACCCGCATGCTTGGCCAATCACAGCGCGGTCGGTAGAGAGAGCTGTAATTGGCCAAAGCCAGGATGGCTTTGGCCAATTATGGCTCAGGGGGTTTAGAACACGCCCCACACTATATAAGGCCGCCTGCACGGCGGCCCTGTGTAGTGTGTTCCAGCGTGCTTAGATAGAGAGAGAGAGACAGTGTCATTTCATTTGAGTTAGCTAGATTAGGTAGGACAGTCAGTGAGTTAGCTGCACTTATAGTGTATTGTGTATTGTGTAACATCCCATGTGTTGCATATATATATATATAGACTGTATTCAGTTTAGCTAGATCCATCCCTGTTATCTTCCTACTGACAGGCAGGCTTGTCTTGTTACAAAATTTACAGCTACCTGAAGAAAATTGCTGGTGTTCTTTTAATCCTATTAGTACCACAGTCAGGCAGCTAGACTATTTATAGTTAGTGTAGTGCGTCCTCCTCACAGTGTTCAGCTAAAGCTACAAGTTAGTGTAGTGCGTCCTGCTCACAGTGTTCAGCTAAAACTACAAGTTAGTGTAGTGAGACCTCTGCACAGTGTTCAGCTAAAGCTACAAGTTAGTGTAGTGCGTCCTGCTCACAGTGTTCAGCTAAAACTACAAGTTAGTGTAGTGAGACCTCTGCACAGTGCTCAGCTAAAGATACAAGTTAGTGTAGTGCGTCCTGCTCACAGTGTTCAGCTAAAGCTACAAGTTAGCGTAGTGCGTCCTGCTCACAGTGTTCAGCTAAAACTACAAGTTAGTGTAGTGCGTCCTGCTCACAGTGTTCAGCTAAAGCTACAAGTTAGTGTAGTGTGTCCTGCTCACAGTGTTCAGCTAAAGCTACAAGTTAGTGTAGTGAGACCTCTGCACAGTGTTCAGCTAAAGCTACAAGTTAGTGTAGTGCGTCCTGCTCACAGTGTTCAGCTAAAGCTACAAGTTAGTGTAGTGCGTCCTGCTCACAGTGTTCAGCTAAAGCTACAAGTTAATGTAGTGAGACCTCTGCACAGTGTTCAGCTAAAGCTACAAGTTAGTGTAGTGCGTCTTGCTCACAGTGTTCAGCTAAAGCTACAAGTAATGCGGCGTACACACGGTCGGACTTTCTGTCCTACTTGGTTCGGCACACTTTCTGTACGGACATTGTCCGCCAGGTGCGCCGGACTTTAAAACGGACGGACTTGCCCACACACGACCGGACTTTGCGGTGGGCTAAGTCCGCCCGTTTTTCCGACGGACTTTCGCCAGAGTTACGGCTGACTTTCAGAATGAACGGACTTGCCCACACACGGACAAGTCCGTTCATTTTGAACGTGACTCAGGTGCGACGGGACTAGAAAAGGATGTCAATCTTGCCGCTTTTATCGGCGAGATTGACACCTTGCGAGCCCCGTCGCGGGGCATACCAGGCCCTTAGGTCTGGTATGGATTATAAAGGAGAACCCCCTACGCCGAAAAAATGGCGTGGGGTCCCCCCTAAAATCCATACCAGACCCCGATCCGAGCACGCAGCCTGGCCGGTCAGGAAAGGGGGTGGGGACGAGAGAGCGCCCCCCCTCCTGAATCGTACCAGGCCGCATGCCCTCAACATAGGGGGTGGGTGCTTTGGGGGAGGGGGGCGCCCTGTGGGGCCCCCCCACCCCAAAGCACCTTGTCCCCATGTTGATGAGGACAAGGGCCTCTTCCCGACAACCCTGGCCGTTGGTTGTCGGGGTCTGCGGGCGGGGGGCTTATCGGAATCCGGGAGCCCCCTATAATAAGAGGGCCCCCAGATCCCGGCCCCCACCCTATGTGAATGAGTATGGGGTACATGGTACCCCTACCCATTCACCTAGAGAAAAAGTGTAAATAATAAAACACTACACAGGTTTTTAAAATATTTTCTTAAACAGCTCCGGGGGGGAATCTTCCTCTGACTTCGGGGGTCTTCTTCCGGCTTCGGGGGTCCCTCTGGTTCATCTTCTCCCGGCGTCCGGTTGGTTCTTCTCCGCTCTCTTCTCCCGGTGTTCCAGTTCTTCGGCCGGCTCCTCCGCTGTCTTCAGGTAGCTCTCTTGCCAGCAGAGGTCTGGACTTCTGGGCTTCTTGTCTTCTCTTCTCTTCTCCAGATGTTGACACGACGCTCTCTCCGGCTGGACTGCTCTCTGAGGGCTGCGTTGTGACTTATATAGGCGGAAACCCCGCCCCCTTATGATGTCACAGGCCCTGGGCATGCTGGGACTGTGACGTTTTAGGGGGCGTGGTCAACATCACCCGGTGATGTTCACGACTTTGAGTGGTTATACCAGAATGATGCCTGCAGGTTTAGGTATCATCTTGGTATCATTCTTTTCAGCCAGCAGTCGGCTTTCATGTAAAAGCAATCCTAGTGGCTAATTAGCCTCTAGACTGCTTTTACAAGCAGTGGGAGGGAATGCCCCCCCCCCACCATTTTCCGTGTTTTTCTCTGGCTCTTCTGTCTCAACAGAGAACCTGAGAATGCAGCTGGTGATTCAGTCAGCTGACCATAGAGCTGATTAGAGACCAGAGTGGCTCCAAACATCTCTATGGCCTAAGAAACCGGTAGCTACGAGCATTTTATGACTTAGATTTCGCCGGATGTAAACAGCACCATTGGGAAATTGGGAAAGCATTTGATCACACCGATCTTGGTGTGGTCAGATGCTTTGAGGGCAGAGGAGAGATCTAGGGTCTAATAGACCCCAATTTTTTAAAAAAAGAGTACCTGTCACTACCTATTGCTATCATAGGGGATATTTACATTCCCTGAGATAACAATAAAAATGATTTAAAAAAAAAATGAAAGGAACAGTTTAAAAATAAGATAAAAAAGCAAAAAAAAATAAAGAAAAAAAGCAAAAAAAAAAAAGCACCCCTGTCCCCCCCTGCTCTCGCGCCAAGGTCGAACGCAAGCGTCGGTCTGGCGTCAAATGTAAACAGCAATTGCACCATGCATGTGAGGTATCACCGCGAAGGTCAGATCGAGGGCAGTAATTTTAGCAGTAGACCTCCTCTGTAAATCTAAAGTGGTAACCTGTAAAGGCTTTTAAAGGCTTTTAAAAATGTATTTATTTTGTTGCCACTGCACGTTTGTGCGCAATTTTAAAACATGTCATGTTTGGTATCCATGTACTCGGCCTAAGATCATCTTTTTTATTTCATCAAACATTTAGGCAGTATAGTGTGTTTTAGTGCATTAAAATTTTAAAAAGTGTGTTTTTTGCCCAAAAAATGCGTTTGAAAAATCGCTGCGCAAATACTGTGTGAAAAAAAAATGAAATATTTTAATCTGCAGGGCATTTGCTTTAAAAAAATATATAATGTTTGGGGGTTCAAAGTAATTTTCTTGCAAAAAAAATAATTTTTTCATGTAAACAAAAAGTGTCAGAAAGGGCTTTGTCTTCAAGTGGTTAGAAGAGTGGGTGATGTGTGACATAAGCTTCTAAATGTTGTGCATAAAATGCCAGGACAGTTCAAAACCCCCCCAAATGACCTCATTTTGGAAAGTAGACACCCCAAGCTATTTGTCGAGTCCATGGAATATTTTATATTGTGACACAAGTTGCGGGAAAGAGACACTTTTTTTTTTTTTTTTTTGCACAAAGTTGTCACTAAATGATATATTACTCAAACATGCCATTAGAATATGTGAAATTACACCCCAATATACATTCTGTTGCTTCTTTTGAGTACGGGGATACCACATGTGTGAGATTTTTTGGGACCCAGAAATCCGCTCGTCTGTATGCTAGTCCGACGGACAAAAACCCACGCTAGGGCAGCTATTGGCTACTGGCTATCAACTTCCTTATTTTAGTCCGGTGTACGTCATCATGTACGAATCCGTCGGACTTTTGTGTGATCATATGTAGGCAAGTCCGTTCATTAGAAAGTCTGCCGCAAGTCCGCCAAAAGTCCGCCAAAAGTCCGTCGAAAGTCTGTCGGACGGGCTGTCGGACTTTTGTAGCCGAAAAGTCCGACTGTGTGTACGCGGCATAAGGGCGTAAATTTTTGATTTCACTCTTCACTGCCTATCACAGTTTCTGAGACCATGGAATGCCCAGGTGGCACAAAACCCCCCCAAATTACCCCATTTTGGAAAGTAGACACCCCAAGCTATTTGCTGAGAGGTATAGTGAGTATTTTGCAGACCTCACTTTTTGTCACAAAGTTTTGAAAATTGAAAAAAAAAAAAAAAATTTTTTTCTTGTCTTTCTTCATTTTCAAAAACAAATGAGAGCTGCAAAATACTCACCATGCTTCTCAGCAAATAGCTTGGGGTGTCTACTTTCCAAAATGGGGTCATTTGGAGGGGGGGTTGTGCCACCTGGGCATTCCATGGCCTCCGAAACTGTGATAGGCGGTGAAGAGTGAAATCAAAAATTTACACCCTTAGAAATCCTGAAGGCGGTGATTGGTTTTCGGGGCCCCGTACGCGGCTAGGCTGTGGTATCCCCATACTCAGGAGAAGCAGATAAATGTATTTTGGGGAGCAATTCCACATATGCCCTTGGCCTGTGTGAGCAATATATCATTTAGTGATACATTTTGGCCTAAATGTATGACTAAAATTGAGTTTATTGGATTTTTTTATAACAAAAAGTAGAAAATATCTTTTTTTTTTTTCTAAATTTTCGGTCTTTTTCCGTTTATAGAGCAAAAAATAAAAACCGCAGAGGTGATCAAATACCATCAAAAGAAAGCTCTATTTGTGGGAAGAAAAGGACGCAAATTTTGTTTGGGTACAGCATTGCATGACAGCGCAATTAGCAGTTAAAGCGATGCAGTGCCAAATTGTAAAAAGTGCTCTGGTCAGGAAGGGGGTAAATCCTTCCGGGGCTGAAGTGGTTAACTGCCCCTGTTAAACAGGGGCAGAAAAATTGGGCCTTTGGCGGTGGTGCCACAACACTGTAAGCCCTCACAGTTACTCTTGGTGGGCGCAGGAACGGGCCCTGCTGTGAACTATTAGATCAAGAATTGTAATTATATGCCCCTGTTAAACAGGGGCAGAGAAATTGGGTCTTTGTTGGTGGTGGTGGTGGTGCCACAACACTGTAAGCCCTCACAGCTACTCTAGGTGGGCACAGGAACGGGTCCTGCTGTGAAAATATTTGATCAAAAATTGTAATTACATGCCCCTGTTAAACAGAGAAAAATTGGACCTTTGGTGGTGGTGGTGCCACAACACTGTAAGCCCTCACAGTTACTCTTGGTGGGTGCAGGAACGGGCCCTGCTGTGAAATATTAGATCAAAAATTGTAATTACAATACAGTGCAACTGAAGTGCAGTTGCTACTACACTTCTGGTGGTGTACACAATACAGTGCAGCCGTAGTACAGTTGCTACTACTTTTCTTGTGGTGTACACAGTACACAATACAGTGTAGTGTGGTGTTGCAAAACAAAATATACATGATATCCGGAAGGCCACCAAGGAGAGGCAGACGCTCACAGGCCACTAAAAGAGGGCAAGCAGCCTCTGTGTCTACAGTCAACAGTTCTGGTCGTGGACATGGTGTATCCCTTGCAGGTGGCCGTGGGGCACGCTTGTCCTTTTTTTGGTGGAGTTGGTGGAGTGGATAACAAAGCCATCCTAATCCTCCTCATCCTCTGTCACCCAGGCTCAGAGTAGTTTGCCTTTCAACGCAACTGCCAAAGCGGCCTTTTCCACTGGCTCCTTGTCCACAGTCACTCCTTCCATAGCCCCACCATCATACACGAAGGAGTCCCCAGAATTATTCAACCACAGTGTCGGGTACATGCTGCTGGAGAATGCGTAGTAATTTGAAGCCTCCGATGTTAGTTCCCAGGTTGAGGAAGAGAGTAACGTGAGCCTAGAAAGGGGGGTGCCCAAGAAGGACAAGAAACTGGCAGTCATGTTCCCCCAGCTGCAGCACACTGCTAAGTTTGCTCCAGTGACGAGGAGGGAGGGGATGATGAGGTCACGGACTGTACTTGGGTGAATGAGAGAAGAGAGGAGGAGAAGGGGGCACAACGAGGCCAATGAGGCAGGATGTCCTCTAGGGGGCAGCTTATGGGCAGACACCCTACTGCATCACACCGCAGAGCTCCGCAGGTGCAGGGCGCTGCTGACTCCCCGCTGATTTTGAAAAGTTCCATGGTGTGGGCCTTTTTTCACACGTGTGCAGCAGATCGCACCATTGCTGTTTGCAACCTATAAATGAAAGCGGATCAAGCGTGGCCAGAACAGCAGTCGCTTGGGCACCACATGCTTGACCAGACATATGACGACCTACCATGCAGTCCATTGGCAACAGCACTTGAAAGACCCACATCAAAGAAAAAGGCGGACTTCTCCTTGCTCCTCATCTGGGATCTCCAACCCCACTATACCTCCAGTCCTCTCAAAAACCTGCACTAAGAGGAATGAAGGTATAGCAATAGGTGTTCCAAGTACTTGCAGCCAATCTGCTAGCAGTACACCACCATCTGATTTTAGCAGGCAAATTTCCCTACCCCAGTTGCTAAACCGTAAAAAGAAATTCGGTCCCAGCCATCCACCTGCTCAACGTCTGAATGCTAGCTTGGCCAAACTGCTAGCACTGCAACTGCTGCCTTTTCAGCTGGTAGACTCTGCCCCCTTTCGTAAATTTGTGGAATGTACTGTACCTCAGTGGCAGGTTCCAAAACGTCATTTCTTTTCACGGAAGGACTCTACCGGCATGTGGAAGGAAATTTTTTGGCCTTGTTGGACAGGGGCGGTCAGCAGTAAGGCAGCTGGGAAGGATGCAGGACAGGGTTCAGTATTGTTGTAGCTTGTTCCACCACCACACCTCCAAAATGCTAGTGGTGATTCTGCCACAGCTCTCTCCTCCATCCCTCCTCTCATTCTTCCTCTATGGCCTCTTCTGCAGATTTGTCCTCTGATTCAGTGGTGCTCCGTAAGCGTTCAAGGGCCTACGCAAGCACTCAGTCAAAAAGATGCCATGCGGTGCTTGATTTGGTCTGCTTAGGGGACAGGAGCCACACTGGGGCAGAGATTCTGTTAGATCTGTAGGGGCAGGCTCAGAGGTGGTTGATGCCACATCAGATTTAGCCAGGAATGGTTGTATGCGACAATGGCACCAACCTTCTCTCCGCCCTCCGACAGGGACACTTGACCCATGTCCCATGTTTGGCACACGTCCTGAATTTGGTGGTGCAGTGGTTCTTGAACAAGTACCCAGGCTTGCAGGATCTCCTGAGGCAGGCCAGAAAAGTCTGTGGTCACTTCCGCTGGTCATACAATGCCAGTGCTCGGCTGGCTGACATTCAAAGGGAATGCAACCTGCCCACCAACTGCCTCATTTGTGACATGCCCACCAGGTGGGACTCAATGTTGGCAATGCTGCAGTAGCTGCACACGCAGCAGAGGGACATCAATGAGTACCTGTGTGAGTATGGCACTAGGACAGGGTCAGGGGAGCTTGGCTTCTTTTCGCCACGCCAGTGGCTACTGACCAAGGATGCATGCACTGTCCTGTCACCATTTGAGGAGGCCACAAGGATGGTGAGCAGTGGCAATGCATGCATCAGTAAAACTGTCCCTCTAGTCTTCCTGTTGGAGCACAGGCCCGCAGGAATACTCGGTCAGAAAAGACAGGAAGTAGTGAGAGGTGGTGGTGAGGAGAAGTAGGTGACTAGACCTGTCGTGATGAGCTGTGTATCTGTTGGAAGCTGGTTTGGAAGATTCAACAAGGACTCTTAAAACTCTGGGGTGAAGACCCGGCCACAAACTGTACGTGCCTTTTCTTTAATTTTCTTTGTGCTGAAGATAAGCAGACTTTATTTTATGCTGAAGATAAGCGGACTTTGTGTTATATTTTTTGTGCTGTGTGCCGAATGAAGCTTTATTTTTGTTTTGCTTACAAATAAAAGCCTTTTTGTTTAAAGTTTACACGGTTTATGCAGTTGGTCCCGTGGAGCTATTATCCCCCAAACTTTACTATATATATATATATATATATATATATATATATATATATATATATATATTAGACTCATGTCCTTGGCAAGTCTAAGAAATAGCATAAAACACAACAAAGAAAGTTTCTGTTCATGTAAAAGTTTTTTTTTTGTTTACAAATGCAGTGCTACCCCCGCAGGAGCTGCAGGTGAATGAAGGTATCTCCCACCCTACACAGCCAGGCACACAGGATTCTCCACCATACGCTGGAGTCAAAAATCAGTCCTTACAGCTTTGTTTTTATATTTTATTAGGGGTATTGAACTTTGATAGGTTTGAGGGTATTATGGGATGCCCACTTGATCAGCAAAAATTATTCAGGAACAAAACTGTATACAGCCTGTATATACACTTCTCCTTCTACCTCTAGAACAATCTTGCTTGTAGAACAGCAACTCCCAGGATCCGCTGACAAGTAGCAAATGCCCTTTGCAGGCACACGATCTGAATTTCCGACAACAAATGTTCTATTTAAGCTTGTTGTCGGAAATTCCGACCGTGTGTATGCTCCATCAGACATTTGCTTTCGGAATTTCCGACAACAAATGTTTGAGAGCTGGTTCTCAAATTTTCCAACATCAAAACTTGTTGTCGGAAATTCCGAGTGTGTGTACACAATTCCGACGCACAAAATTCCATTGCTCTGAATCAAGTACGAGACAGAAGCGCTCGGTCTGGTAAAACTAGCGTGCGTAATGGAGATAGCACATTCATCAAGCAGCAAATTTTTAAATATTTCAATGCAGTGCATTCTCTTCTTCTTTATAATGCTAGAATAATGAAGTTGTTTTGCTGCTGATATTCACACAGAGTTCTGACAAACTGATTTCTTTATTATTTCTTGTGATCTCCTGAATAAATTTTTTTTTTTCGCCATATCTCTAGAATAATGTTTATAATTTTTTTTTATAGTGATCTCGAAGAGTGTGGTTGGTGTTGGTGTCCCTTGTTAATTTGACATTGTATTTTTGAAATGTACCTGCCTACTCACAAACAAACTGTCCTTTTTTGAAGTAAAACATAGCCAAGGATTTGTAAAAAAAAAAAATAGAAATTCATTAGGGGTCATAACAAAATAAAGAGGAAGGCAACGCTGGATAAACTGTTGAAATTGGCGAAGCCTTTCTACCCCAGGGCAGACATCAATTATTTGACAGGCAAAATTGGCAGCCTGAGGAGTCCATTTAATAGGGAGCACAATACGGTCCAGGACTCAGAGAGATCGGGAGCACCAGCAGATGACATATATGTCCCGAGGCTGTGGCCTTAGAACAGCCTGCGTCTTTTGCCAGACCAGACCGAACCCAGGCCATCACTCTCTTGTCTTCCTTCCATGCTTCCTTCCTTCCTGTGGCTGTGGTGTTGAGGTGGAGGAGGAGAATGGTCCAACTCACATACATGACCTTTTTTGTAAGTTCGCCCCTCACCCCCTTATTTAGGACCTGAAATATGAGCTCCTCACTGATGAGGCGTTGGCCCACCTCGATTTCATGCATCTTACTGGTCGTCATACAGGCAAAGGCCTCCTGGACATTAGGGGTGTTTGTGAGGACCACAGTAGTCTGCCGAATAAAACCAAGCGCAGACTCCTCCACATTCCTCCCCTTCCTGGGCCTTTTTGTTGGAAGGCGGAGGGGAGGAACCTGCAATTCGGTCAGGCTCCTGGGCATGGCCACCTCCTGCCTGCCACTTTCCCCCGCCACTTCCTGGCTGCCACTTTCCATGGCCTCCTTCTGGCTGAGAATTTTCTGTGTATGAAAATGGGACAGTTTTAGTTTTTTAGACATCAATCACACACAATTTTGAGCTCATGGTTGTTGCAAATTAAATGTTAACAAATAGAAAAGACTATCATTCTGACCCCAGCATTTTTCATTCTTGTCCCAATCATTTTTGGCTACTATTGTCTGTTGATATGTAAACCACTTTGTTAAATTTGAAATTAGTGAACAATAATAACATCTAGGTAACATCATTCATTTTTTTGTCAAGAAATATGTTGAACAATGCTATACCTGGCTCAAGCTGGGCTCCTCCACTTTTTCCTGGGTGGAAGGCCCAGGTTGGGCTTCGGAAGCCTCAGCTAAGGTGCAAGGAAGAGTGGAAGGAAGAGTGGAAGGAAGGGTTGAGAGTGATGGCCTGATTTCATTCTGGTCTGACAAAAACCGCAGTCTGTCGTAGTACCAGAGCCTGGAGACATATATGTCATCTGCTGCTGCTCCTGATCTCATGGAATCCTGGACCTTCTTGCGCTCCCTGTTATATGTGCTCCTCAGGCCACCAGTTTTGCACTTGATGTCTGCCGTGGGAATCACCGGCTTCATAAATTCCAACAGTTGATCCAGCGCTGCCTTCCTTTTTATTTTGTTTTCATAAAAAGGGTGTTTCACATGCCACAGATAGGGCAGCTCTCTGTATTTATCAATGAAGTTGGGGAGGAAGTCATGGTCATTGAATTTATCCATATTCTCTGCAAGACACAACACAAAACAAACCCTAATGTCAGGCTAAACTCTCCTAATCTTGTCACAATATAGGCCTCAATCTATAAGCAGTATAGGCCACTGATGCCCCAAGTTAAAATTGTACCTTCGTTAGCACAATCGGCGCTTACACTTCTCCGTCTTCCATTCACAGATGGTAGGTACGACGCACGTGTGTTTATACACGCTTTATACACAGTGGGCATGCATGAAGCTCCGCCCCTGACCTTCTTTCTAGTATATTCCCCGCCCCTTCTCTTTTGGTGCAGTGGGAGAGCACATGGCAGAGACACAGCAGGTGCATGTATAGAGCAGCAACGACGAAAGCCTGGAGCCAGAAACGTCTCGATCCAGGAGGAGATTTAGGCCTCAAATATGTCCTTTGTAGAGATGGTGGACATCTTGAAGAGGGCCGACTATGATGGGAAGTATGGACCGTACCCAAACCCAAATGTGAGAAAGGCCAATATCGATCCAAGGAGCAATTGAGGAAACGCTGTTGAGGGAGCACGATCAGTACAGCAGGATCAGTAAAGTGCTGCTAAAAAGTAAGTATTTGTCCTGTGTTCCTATTATTATTAGTACTTGCATGCTGCTCCATGTGCTTTTCTTTACTGTTGTACAGTTTAAAAGGGCAAGTTTCAAGCTCGTGGGCACTGTAATCGTTCATAGTAAACATTGTTCGTTCGCCAACTAATACGAGGTTTTTGGCAGGTGCAGGTTAAGTACATTTGTTCAGGCCTATTTCTATTAAAAGAAGTTTATTACATTGTTGTCTAGATGTGTTTGTAACTAGATTGAAATGCAAACTTGATTCAGTGTAAGGAGAGGACACTCAGCAGCTGTTTACACATCTTGAAGCAGGAGTACTAGTGTGGGACACCAGAACACCCTTTTTAGGGTGTCCCACACAGGTGCTCCAGTGGATACTAGGGGTGTCTCCATGTGTGAAACTTTATCAAAAAAGGTAAGTATTCCAGCTTGAAGAAAGGGAAAAAATCATGTCTTCAGCTTGGAACTCTGCCAAAACAGACAATTGTTTCACATTCATATTTCTTGCCTCAAATATCTGTGTGCTAAGTATACCTTTTTTTTTATTCACATAGGGGAGAAAAGTCTCAGGACATCTGAGGACACCAAGAACATACCTCCTAAAGAAGAGGAAATCCCCACACCACAACCTGAAGATGTGGATTCCGAGGTTCAGGAAGTGGTTGAAATAGTGACCACAACAGGTCAGTGTCTGAGACCACGGCTTCAGGTAATAGATGTATGCCTGCATATTTATAATACATGGTGTGTTTTTTTTATTTTTAGGTTATGTGGATGTTGTGGAAGAAGAAACTCATTTCACCAGTGCAAGTGCACAAGTCCTCATCAGGGAGATAATGGTGTGCAATCGGGAATTAGAGAAGATAAAGGAAAGCATCAATGATGTTGAAAAAAGACTCAACAACATCATTGATGTTTTAGGCAGAATCTAAAACACCCAAAAAATGTTTTACAGTTTGTCGTTATATTTTAGAATTTTAAAAAATGTTTAAGTAATTTGAGATCCAAATTTTGAAGATGCACACAGTGTGTCAGTGTACGCGTTTTGTGGGTGCAACCCCTTCCTCGGAACTCAAGTAGATGAGAGGAAGGGAGGGGTTGCACCCCCAAAATACGTCCATTGATCCCCCATGATGGGAGCTAGCACATGTTGACATTAGGCATGGATTCAGAAGGGAAATCCACATTTTGACTCCCAATTTGTGTGCATCTTCAAAACTTGGCTTTTACAGAGGTGACATTACCCCATCTAAAGAAAGCAAGATCAACACAGTTTTGACATACTAATGTCGAATACTGCCTTCAATTTTTCAAAGTTGAACTTTGTAAGTTCCTGAGTTGTGTATGTTAATGGTTTAAAACATGCCTGTTTAACCAAAAAAAGGATATTTCTAATGTCAAACATAAAAATACTATACACCAAAGATGTTGGTTTGTTAAAAAACCCTTTTCTAACGCACATGTGAATGTGCTTTGAGTAAAATGTTTTAATTTTCAATAATTTTTATTGGTTTCATATTCACGGAAACAAAGTACGTTCAAAAAAGAAAAAAGGGAATGTTTGGTACATATGACTTAAAGAGGTATATAAATTGGCCAACATGGCTTAATAAACAGTAAGATAACATGTGACTGTTCATAGGATACAGCATAGGTTGTACAAGTGTAGTAGCAAAGGAGCGTTTTGTCAGCAAACAGCGCAAATTCTGTTGTGTTTCTAGGTCAGAATGATAAGTTTGTTAGTGGGTCAGTGAAGAGTATGGGTTTGTTGCCCAGGAGCTCTTAGCTACTAATAGAGAGGAGAGTGAGAGGAAGTTCCCCAAGCCACCCCTAAAGGGATCATGCTGTGGGTAGGGGATCCCCTCCCCCCTGGACTCCCTTAATATTTGACTCAAGTCTCCACTCATGAGAGTGAAGTGCGAGGAAGTATTGTGTAGTAATGTTAGTACATCAAAACAAGTAAAATAATGGCTAATATATCTGTCAGGAAATGTTCCATCCGCTGGTAAGACCTGTTATTTGGCATGCAGTACTGAGGTCCACCAGCAGGTGTCTCCTGGCAGTTTGGAACTGTCAGGAGAGCTTTTCCCTGTTTATAATATATCATCTTTGGGCCGCAGTACTGGCATCCACCAGCGGATGGATCCTGGCAGTGTGGAGCAGACAGTACCTCCTACAATCAGGTGTCACTTGAGGCCAATCATAGGCCTATAAATACCTGGCAAACATTCACATGTTTGCCTTGATTTCTTCATTACCTCCTGACCTGCTAGCAATCTGATCCTGTGCCCTGAACCTGATCCTGTCCCGGACCCTATCCTGTCCCACCTGTTACCTTGTATCCCTGCCTGCAGTCTGACCCATCCATCCTCTCCCTGTCCTGTGTTCCTTACCCCATCGGCTGACCTCCCTGTGTATGACCTTGGCCTGGCTTACATTTATGTCTCTGGAACATCCCTTGTCCATCTGCTGATCTGCTGTGTATGACCCTGGCCTGGCTATTGTTTATGAACCTGGTATTTCCCATTTATTGCACTTATCTATCTGTTGTTATTTGTGGGTCTCTGTCTGTGGTTGGTTATTGCACTGTGTCATATTGGAGTTGGTTGTATTATATTACTCACTTTCTTTAATAAATTATTATATTTTCACTTATATACGTTTGGGTGTCCTCTGTCGCAGATCACACGGTTCTGGCCACACCTGTTTATGACAATATCCAGAAATGAAACTTGGTTGTTAGGAACGGAAGTGAGCTCAGATAGCCTGGAGAGTGAGTAAAATGTTTTATACTCGACAATGTGTGGCTTCTTTCAATGCTCAAGACCAGTTTTTGGAGTAAGTTGGTGTTTACAGTGGCAATGGGGGTTATTTACTAAAGGCAAATCCACTTTGCACTACAAGTGCACTTTCAGTGCAGTTTCAATGCAGTTTCAAGTGCACTTGTAGTACACTTGTAGTGAAAAGTGGATTTGCCTTTAGTAAATAACCCCCACAGTGCGCTAAAATTTGACCTAATCAGGCCATTTTAGGGACTCAAATAATTGTATTCATGGTGCTGAAAAGGATGATTATTTTCATCATTAATGCATTACATACATTAACAACAAAAGCAATGTGTGTGTGTGTGTGTAGCAGACCCACAAAATAATAGTTGGCTGGAGAAGAGATTGTCAGCTCATGTATCAAATAAATTATGTTTGCACTATTGAAGTAAATGGCCAAAAAGAAAAGCCCATTGGAGAACCTAGGAGACAGCTAAAAGAAACACAAGCAGTGAATCAAATGAAATATTAGTTTATAATAAAAATGTATTTTAAAAACGTTTCATACATTGGCTGGCATATCAATGGCCCCCCTACCCACAAAGTACTAAAGATAATTTTGTCTCACTTCGCGGGCGCTTTGGGGGGGCAAGCCAGGACGGCCTTCTTCAAGTGCCGTCAAATTACTAGTTGGTAATCCAGCCTCAGGCCCAACTGAGGCCATAGTTTGTATCATTTTTGCATAGATAATTGTGTAGAATGCAGCAAGCAAGCACAATATAGTTTAGTTTATATTCCGCCATGTTGATTGGTGTCATAAATAGGTGGAACCGGCTGGCCATTATTCCGAAAGCATTCTCCACCACTCCTCTGGCTCTGACCAGCCGGTAGTTAAAAATCCTCTGGTCCGGGGTGAGGGTCCTCATGGGGAACAGCCGCATCAGATGTTCACCAAGCCCAAACGCTTCATCAAAAATGAACACAAATGGAAGACCACCCACATTGTCTTCCACAGGTGGCAAGCCCAAGCCACCATTCTGGAGCCCTCTGTAGAACTCCGTCTGGGCGATGACTCCACCATCCGGCATCCAGCCATTCTTCCCCACGTCCACATACAAAAACTTGTATGTCGCCGACACCACCGCCAGCAACACAATACTATTAAACCCCTTAAAGTTATAATAGTATGGCCCCGAGGGGGTGGGACGATGTGGACATGTTTCCCATCTATTGCCCCTCTGTAGTTACGAAAGTCCCACCGCTGGGAAAACTGGGATGCCACAGTCTGCCTTTCCCATGGGTTTGAAGGAAACTGTGGAGTCAAACAAGAAAAAAAAAATTGTACTTTTGCACATAACATTGCAAGCAGATTATTCACAAACATTCTTGGCTAACATCAGTATAACATTTATTTTAGGAGTATTTAAAGACAAAAGTATAAGGTCCACATCAGATTCCTCACCCCCTTTGATGGCCCATTGTAAAAATTTTAGAGGGGGGTTCGTTTTGGACAGGTAACCCTCTCCACTTCATTGAGAGCTGAATGCATACATAATGTGTGTTACTTTGGCCAGCCCCTCCTTACTTACACCATTGGCAGCCCACTGGACAGGTAAGAAGTGTCAAAATACAAAAATTCGAATACACACTGTCCTAATTGTAGCACATTTTTACATTCTGCAATTACCTATCAAGACAATAGGAGAACAAAACTTTAAACAGTACCATTTGAAAGTATTCAGGCAGGCCCTTGCACTACATGCTTTGGTGAATTCATCCATAAATATGAACACAAAAGTGGTAGGTATAGTGTGTATGGGTTTGGCAAAGTCAGCAGATAGAGTATTGGTATCAGTTGACTTAGCAGTTGGGGGGGAGGTAGGGTTCCAAATGAGTTTGGGCCCCAAAAAAAGCCTCTTGCACTCTGCCTGAATTTAAGGACAAAAATAACATTTAAACACATTTTAGGGGGTGTTTAGGGTAAGCATTACAATGGAGCTGACAAAATACATTGTTAAGTGACTAGGCTAGGTGTGTATGGGCCCAGGATAGCATGCTGGGAAGGTTAGTGAAGACAAATATGCATGAAGGACAAAAAAGGAACTTTAAAAACTTCCAGCATGCATGAGGACAAAGAGGACATTCACAGCATATTACAATCATGGTAATTAGGGAATGATGAAATAAATACAATACATTAGCAAACATTAAAAACATAGAATGTGATGTTAAAGGATAAAACTTACCTTAATATAGTTCTTCTGCAGGACCTGAATGATGGCAGAACAAGTCTCTGGAATAATGATCCCCAGAGCCTGGGGGGAGATGCCTGTCAAGAACTTGATGTCCTGCAGACTTCTCCCCGTCGCCAAGTACCGCAAGGTGGCGACGAGCCTCTGCTCAGGAGTGATGGTGTGCCACATGCAAGTGTCCTGCTTCGTAATATAAGGGGACAGCAAAGCCAACAGACAGTGAAAAATGAACCCCAACACCAAGCCCCTACACAGCATGAACTCTATGACGAGTACGTACCTGCAACATGGCTTTAAAATGGTCGGTTGGTCAGAACAAACTAACAGAACGCACTGAAAATCAGAAAAGCCTGAGAAGAGAAAGCTAAAAATCAGAAATGAGTGGACAAGAACGCACTGAAAAACAGATACGAACTGACAACACGCATTGAAAACAGATACAAACCCACAAGCACAAACTGGAGAGCAGTAACGAACTGAAAAGCACGAGGCTGAAAAGCGCGAATCATCTCTCACCAAACTTCTACTAACACAAGATAAACACGAGATTAGCAGAAGGAGCCCAAAGTGGCGCACTTGGTATTGAACTTCCTTTTTATAGTGCCATTGTACGTGTTGTACGTCACCGCGTTCTCGGTGATCGGAATTTCCGACATAATTTGTGTGACCGTGTGTATGCAAGACAAGTTTGAGCCAACATCCGTCGGAAAAAAATTAACAGTTTTGTTGTCGGAATGTCCGATCGTCTGTATACAGCATAACACTCACCACCCTCCTGGCTGTCTTTCTCCATGGAGATTTGCCCAGCAGTGTTCTCCTGCTGTCCTCTCACTCTGCTCCTGTGTCTCTGGTCAGGGCACTTCTGTGTGTCTGAAAGAAGGTCCCTTCTGGAGGCCCTTGAGGAGGCCCCTCCAGACCAGGGGCCTCAAGGGCCTTGACAGCCTAACACTCCATCTCCAGCTTCCATCCGGACTCCAATGCCCCCAGCTGTGCTGACCCTAAGTATTTGAGGGGGCCTGCCCAGTGCCAACCCATCTGTTAGGGATTGGTCAGGGCCCTCATGAATAATTCAGGTAGCTCCTGTTTCTGGAAGTAGGGGAAGGTCTTAAAGATGCTACCTGTGAGTCATATCAGCCTCCCTAAGTTACTCCCCTGATGGGGGCGTGGCCAAGACCGGCATGTGAGAGGACGCATCTTCTACAGCTCCCACTGGTAATCCATCATCGATCCTCCCCAGCCTTCCTATCAACACCTTACCAATCTATGCAGCAGGATATCGTCCCAGAGACCCCTGTGGAAACTCCACTGGCCCTCTGCCCCAGAGGAATGACCTGGGAAAGGAAAAGTAGAGACCGCGGGCCTGGAATTCCAAGATGGCGCCGCGGTGTTCACAATGAAGAGCACCCATTGTGGCGTGGACAAAATGAAGGACCTGGGACCCAAAACAAGTAAGCTATGTAAGCCCCAGGGTAAGGAAGCTCCCAAGGACATGATCTATTATGCCCAAAAGAAGTCCGGGGGCCTGGGGACAGGGCAGACATCCCGTTCAGAGGGGACGATACAACTGCAGCCACACATCCAGGCACAGGCAGCCACTCTCCCTAATCACTGAGGGGGAGGATGAGACAGAACAGGCTGACCCAATAGCAATGGAGCAACACAATTCAGACACACAGGACACAGCTCAGCCCATCTTAGAAGATATTCTTAGAGCAGTAAACAACCGCACAGCTTCAGTTAATACATTAAAGGAGCAGTTTAGAGGTCTGAGGGAAGATGTGTCATTGCTGAGACAGGATTTGCAAAAGATCCGGGAACGCACCATGGCTGTGGAGAGCAGGGTCAGTGATGTGGAGGACCAATCACCACCCAAAGCTCAGGACATTAAAGCTGCATAACAGATGGCTAGAGAAGCTAACGATCGAGTGGAAGATATGGGAAATTGTTCAGACGAAATAACGTACGCATTGTGGGCCTCCTTGTGTGGAGCAGGGACCCCACTACCTTTGTGGAGAACTGGTTAATTGAAATCTTTGGCAAGAATGTTTTCTCACCCTTCATTGCGGTGAAGCGCGCTCATAGTATCTCAATACTATCTCACCCACCTCAACCAGGGGGTCCACCCAGATCTATCCTAGCGAGATTGCTCCACTACCGTGACAGGGAAGCGGTGCTGAGCTGAGCCAAGCACGAGAACGAGAGCAAATATCCAGTACAATGGCACCAGGGTGTCATTTTACCCTGATTTCTTGGCGGAAGTACAGAGATGCAGGACCAAATTCACTGATGTCAAACGCCTGCTGTGGCTATTACAGCTATCATATACCATGTTATACCCTGCAAAACTCCAGGTTGTTGTGAGAGGCTAAGCCCAGGTTTTTTACTCTGCCAAGGAGGCCGCAATGTGGCTTAAGCGAGCAAAATGAACAGGCCCTAAAGCGACAAGCACATGAAGTGGAGGAGGACTGACATCAGCATCATAGGTGAGATCTCTGGCTCCTAATTAGGGATGAGCTTCGAGTTTGAGTCGAACAGCGAACAATTTGGGGTGTTCGCGGCAAATTTGAATGCCGCGGAACACCCTTTAAAAGTCTATGGGAGAAATCAAAAGTGCTAATTTTAAAGGCTAATATGCAAGTTATTGTCATAAAAAGTGTTTGGGGACCTGGGTCCTGCCCCAGGGGATATGGATCAATGCAAAAAAAATTTTTAAAAACGGCCATTTTTTCAGGAGCAGTGATTTTAATAATGCTTAAAGTCAAACAATAAAAGTGTAATATCCTTTTAAATTTCGTACCTGGGGGGTGTCTATAGTATGCCTGTAAAGGGGCGCATGTTTCCTGTGTTTAGAACAGTCTGACAGCAAAATGACATTTTGAAGGAAAAAACTCATTTAAAACTACCGCGGCTATTGCATTGCCGACAATACACATAGAAGTTCATTGATAAAAACGGCATGGGAATTCCCCAAAGGGGAACCCCGAACCAAAATTTAAAAAAAAAAAAAGACGTAGGAGTCCCCCTAAATTCCATACCAGGCCCTTCAGGTCTGATATGGATATTAAGGGGAACCCCGGCAAAAATTTAAAAAAAAAATGACGTGGGGTTCCCCCTAAATTCCATACCAGACCCTTCAGGTCTGGTATGGATTTTAAGGGGAACCCCGCGCCAAAAAAAAAAAACGGCGTGGGGTCCCCCCAAAAATCCATACCAGACCCTTATCCGAGCACGCAACCTGGCAGGCCGCAGGAAAAGAGGGGGGACGAGAGTGCGCCCCCCCCCTCCTGAACCGTACCAGGCCACATGCCCTCAACATTGGGAGGGTGCTTTGGGGTAGCCCCCCAAAACACCTTGTCCCCATGTTGATGAGGACAAGGGCCTCATCCCCACAACCCTGGCCGGTGGTTGTGGGGGTCTGCGGGCGGGGGGCTTATCGGAATCTGGAAGCCCCCTTTAACAAGGGGACCCCCAGATCCCGGCCCCCCCCTGTGTGAACTGGTAAGGGGGTAACCCCTACCATTTCACTAAAAAACTGTCAAAAATGTTAAAAATGACAAGAGACAGTTTTTGACAATTCCTTTATTTAAATACTTCTTCTTTCTTCTATCTTCCTTCATCTTCTGGTTCTTCTGGTTCTTCTGGTTCTTCCTCCGGCGTTCTCGTCCAGCATCTCCTCCGGGGCGTCTTCTATCTTCTTCTCCTCGGGCCGCTCAGCACCCATGGCATGGGGGGAGGCTCCCGCTCTTCTCTTCATCTTCTTCATCTTCTTCTCTTCTTCTTTTCTTCTCTTCTTCTCTTCTTCATTTTCTTCTCCGGGCCGCTCCGCACCCATGCTGGCATGGAGGGAGGCTCCCGCTGTGTGACGGCGCTCCTCGTCTGACAGTTCTTAAATAACGGGGGGCGGGGCCACCCGGTGACCCCGCCCCCCTCTGACGCACGGTGACTTGACGGGACTTCCCTGTGACGTCACGGGGAATGCCACAGGGAAGTCCCGTCATGTCCTGTGCGTCAGAGGGGGGCGGGGTCACCGGGTGGCCCCGCCCCCGTTATTTAAGAACTGTCAGACGAGGAGCGCCGTCACACAGCGGGAGCCTCCCTCCATGCCAGCATGGGTGCGGAGCGGCCCGGAGAAGAAAATGAAGAAGAGAAGAAGAGAAGAAGAGAAGAAAAGAAGAAGAGAAGAAGATGAAGAAGATGAAGAGAAGAGCGGGAGCCTCCCCCCATGCCATGGGTGCGGAGCGGCCCGAGGAGAAGAAGATAGAAGACGCCGCGGAGGAGATGCTGGACGAGAACGCCGGAGGAAGAACCAGAAGAGCCAGAAGAACCAGAAGAACCAGAAGATGAAGGAAGATAGAAGAAAGAAGAAGTATTTAAATAAAGGAATTGTCAAAAACTGTCTCTTGTCATTTTTAACATTTTTGACAGTTTTTTAGTGAAATGGTAGGGGTTACCCCCTTACCAGTTCACACAGGGGGGGGCCGGGATCTGGGGGTCCCCTTGTTAAAGGGGGCTTCCAGATTCCGATAAGCCCCCCGCCCGCAGACCCCCACAACCACCGGCCAGGGTTGTGGGGATGAGGCCCTTGTCCTCATCAACATGGGGACAAGGTGTTTTGGGGGGCTACCCCAAAGCACCCTCCCAATGTTGAGGGCATGTGGCCTGGTATGGTTCAGGAGGGGGGGGGCGCACTCTCCTCCCCCCCTCTTTTCCTGCGGCCTGCCAGGTTGCGTGCTCGGATAAGGGTCTGGTATGGATTTTTGGGGGGACCCCACGCCGTTTTTTTTTTTTTTGGCGCGGGGTTCCCCTTAAAATACATACCAGACCTGAAGGGTCTGGTATGGAATTTAGGGGGAACCCCACGTCATTTTTTTTTTTAAAAATTGGCCGGGGTTCCCCTTAATATCCATATCAGACCTGAAGGGCCTGGTATGGAATTTAGGGGGACTCCTACGTCTTTTTTTTTTTTTAATTTTGGTTCGGGGTTCCCCTTTGGGGAATTCCCATGCCGTTTTTATCAATGAACTTCTATGTGTATTGTCGGCAATGCAATAGCCGCGGTAGTTTTAAATGAGTTTTTTCCTTCAAAATGTCATTTTGCTGTCAGACTGTTCTAAACACAGGAAACATGCGCCCCTTTACAGGCATACTATAGACACCCCCCAGGTACGAAATTTAAAGGGATATTACACTTTTATTGTTTGACTTTAAGCATTATTAAAATCACTGCTCCTGAAAAAACGTCCGTTTTTAAAAAAATTTTTTGCATTGATCCATGTCCCCTGGGGCAGGACCCAGGTCCCCAAACACTTTTTGTGACAATAACTTGCATATTAGCCTTTAAAATTAGCACTTTTGATTATTCATGTTCGTGTCCCATAGACTTTAACGGTGTTCGCGTGTTCGAACAAACTTTTTTCCTGTTCGCATGTTCTGGTGCGAACCGAACAGGGGGGTGTTCGGCTCATCCCTACTCCTAATACATGAACTCATCCTTACTGCTTGCTTTCTTTCATTGGGGGAACCCCTTCTGTATGCTATGACGCTGTTCTCTGGCTGGGGGACATAATATTGATACAGAGCAACTCGACCGTTGGAATTACAAATGTTGAACTTGTATGGAAGTGGGTGATGGCATATCGCTGCATTTACTAATGTTGCCCTATTGGCAGTCTGCGAACTTTACGGGTTAGGGTGGTATGCAGTTTTGGTTCACTTTTCCTCTATCAGATGCAGACTTACTAATGTCGGATACAGCATAAGAGACATGCCTCAACTATACAAATACCCTGTTTTACAAGTTGTGCCCAGCCTAATGGGGAGTTATACTTTACCTATCGCCCTTTGCAGGCCACTCTGTTGGCTGAAGGCACTGAGTCCATGGATGCAAGGGGGCTCCTGCGCCCCGGTATCCCTGTCCATCTTTGACTTACTCCAATTTTCTCCATGGCAAAGATACCTATAGTCTCCATGAATGTAAGGGGACTTCATTCTCCATTAAAGCACAGTATGATTTTTTTGTGCCTGAAAAAATGTATTGGGTATTTTGCTTCCAGGAAACTCACCTGACAGCAGAGACAGTAAGTTCTCAACGATACTCCTGGGTGGGGAGAGCCTACCACTCCACACATACCTCCTACAACAGGGGGGTCAGTGTTTTGATCCATGGAGCCCTGGACTACCAAGAATATGATAGTGTCATAGACATGGAAGGTTGCTTTGTTTTTCTTCACTGTCGATTTAATGCATTAACATGTGTGTTAGCCTGTGTTTACATACCTCCGCCCTTTACAGTGGCAGTACTTTAACTCCTGATTGCATTCTTGGATGGCAGGCCTGATGTACTGTTGTTAGTGAATGGGGACTTTAACCCAGTCGAGGATAGACATCTGGCCCCTAGGCCCTCTGCCCGCTGGGGGAGGATGGGATCCCCATAGAAGTATATAAACAATACTCTGATGAGTTGCTACCATGTTTGCTAAAAGTTTTCAATGAGTCCCAGGAGAGGGGTGTCCTCCCCCTTCAATGTCAAAAGCAAATATTATTTTACTGCTCAAACCAGGTAAACACCGGTTGATCCAGGAGCATACTGCCTGATTTTGCTGCTGCTGAGTGATGTCAAGATCTTGGCGAAGGTTTTGGCATCTATTGTGCATGATAATTAAGCTGGCTTCATGCTGAATAAATCCACAGCCATTAACCTGCGACGACTGTTCTTAAACATTCCGTCCCAGGTGGATAACATGGGTAGCAGAGCATTACTATCATTAGACGCCACAAAGGCAATTGATTGTATAGGTTGGAACTATTTGTGGGCAGTATTGAAGAAGTTGGGATTTGGCCCTACTTACAGATCATGGGTACACCTTCTCTACAGTCAACCACAGGCTGCTATCCAGGCCTTTGGTACCTTGTCTCATGGCTTCGCATTAAGGAGGGGCACTAGGCAAGGTTGCCCGCTGTCCCCCCTCCATTTTGTACTGGCAATTGAGATAAGGGCTAATCAGCACATTACAGGTTTCTGCTATGGCAATATGCAGGAAAAGGTAATGCTATACGCTGACGATTCTCTGCTTATGCTGGGAGATACTGATCTCTCCTTGCAGGAGGACATGTTGACCATAACCAAATTTGGTGGATTTTCTGGTTTGCAAATAAATTGGTCAAAATCTGCTCTACTCCTACTTGACAGGGTCGACACACAATTTGTGACTTTCGCATGTCCTATACCTATTGCCACCTCCTTCAAATATCTAGGGATTCAGGTCACATCTACGCCGAGGGACTACATTCATCTAAACATCTCCCCCCTCCTCCAACAGTTTAGGGAAAAGGTAAAGACGTGGAACACCCTCCACTTATCGGTGGCGGGCTGAGTAAACTTGATAAAGATGATACTCATGCCGCAACTGCTTTACTTTCTTCACAACACTCCTATGGTTATCCCCTTAAAGACGGGGGCTTGGCACCGATGCTCCACACTGTACACAGAGGACCAATTCTCAAGCCTTCGCTAAGCCACATAAAAAGTACCCCACCTATAGTCTAATTCGAAAGGTATGGAATAAATCCATTTTTTGTGTGATTAAAGGTGCGCTAAATACGCTATTAATATTGTGCTAATAAAAATATATTTTGAATAAAATTGTAAATATATAATTGTGCTATAATTTATCGTGATTAAATCATAGCAAATATAGACCAAAGGAACAACCTTGCAGTAATCCTAGGGGAATGACAAGTCCACATACTGCTTTGTATCATCAAACATTGTGGTGTGAAATACAAATAAGTGAAAGGAAACTCGGATTGGATAAATATCTCCTTTGTATATGAAGTTCAACATATAGTGCGATTGCACTCTCTATCAGCTCACTTTTTATGTTGGTAATCCGCTGTTAGTTGTCTCCGGTATTGTGTTTCAACCATGCAATTAAAAACAGAGAAACACTCATTGCGCAATGTACTTTAAGCTATTTTCTTGGTAAGAAACTGGATACACTCACTTGGATCAATCTATTGTTAGCGCATAGAGCAGTCAGCCGTCCACCAATAATCTCCTCCTCGCGCTGAGCTGCAAGTAACACTATGGCTCTATGGATGACGTCACTAGGCTCCTTCCGACGCGTTGCGTCACATGTCACGTAACCCCGGTGTTTAGCCTTATTAGGGATGCTGTTTCACCTAAGGTTTTATTTCCTGAAGTTATGCTATATTGTTACTATAGCATGATATGACACATAAGCAGAGTCTGAGAAACTGCATACCCCTAAATAGCAAATCTTAAAAAAGAAGGAAGTTCCCCGTGGGGTTTTAAAGCAGCAATTTGAGAGTCACAAAGGTGTATTGTAAAAAATAGAATATTATTATTTTTAATTTAATAAAGGACAAATGGACAATACTATACAAAAGTTAAAACATGAGCTCTGGTTTACAACTATGCAAGACTACTAGAAAAGGGAAAAAAGAGTGGACAATACCAAGAAAATAAAATACAAAATAGTCGACTTGTAGTGATGAAATTATGATAATGCCATCCAATATACAGGAGAAAAAAAGCCCAAATGCATTTCGACCTAAGTGTTTTGCGGTCTTCCTCAGGGGGTTCTCATATTTACATGGGTACATGAAAGGCAAATTCTAGTCATGCTATATTGTTACAATCCGTTTTGAAGCAACAACCCCTGAAAGTGAGGGAGAAAGTGAGGGAGAAATGGGATCAGACTTTGGACAACTAGATGGGGAGCAATGGGAAGAGATATTTCAGGCGATAGGTACCTGCTCACTGAATGTATCACAAAGACTTACCCAGTTATACATACTGTTGCAAATTTACTATATTCCCCACAGACTCCACCCGATGAACTTACAGTCCGAATCCACATACACCTTGGCACTGTCCCAAACTACATACATATTGGGCCAAAGTAGTGACTACAGTCAACTCAGTATTTAAAGTTTCTCTTCCACAGGGCCCAAGAGCATGTCTCCTGGGTTCACTGGAAGGATATGTGTGGGAGGTGCACACTAGAGAGGCTATTCACAGAGTCTTATTACAGGCCAGGAAACTAATTATGATACATTGGAAGTCTGAGGACCCCCAACCATAAAGGAATGGATTACTAACAATGGTGCGGTGCTTAGAATTTGAGAAACTTATATATCAGCACAGGGGTAGTGCAGCCAAATTTGAGAAAATATGGGCACCGTGGCTAGATGTATCAGGACTTTCCACGGTGGATCTGGTTGTGGACAGATTATTGGGAATCAATGTTGGTTGAGCACTGGGTTATGAGAAATAATGTAACCTGCTGATGATGATATAATGTTGTTTATTGCTGTTGTTGAGATCCATGGTACTAAACTGTATTGCACTGATGACATTGTTTGTATGCCAATTCTGCAAAATAAATACCTTTTTGTTGGATAAAAAAACAGTTACTCCCCTGACCCAGAAAAAACAACACAGGCTTGGCTGCCAGCCAAGCCTGACAATTTGCCTACATTAACAAAAATACTAGCACTCTAGCAACACAGCTAGGGGCTGCTACACAAACCTTTTTTTAAATGAAAATGGTGGTACGAGGAAAAAACAGCACATTTGTACAAATATAATGAAAGGGGTATTGAAAACTTTTAATCCCACTTTGGGACAATCTTCAAGCCCCTGAAAAAAGCAAGTCCATTTTGAGTTCATAATCCAGTAGTCATCAACAGTGTCCACACTGTGTTCAGAGTCCAATATAATAATTCTTTCCAAAGTTAAAGCAGACCTTTAGTCATTTGTTAAAATTTCCACCTATTAAAACCTCTGCCCTTGTTTTAACTTTGGATAGTAAAACATTTTTTTCTGCCGGTAAATACCTTATACAGCCCACTTCCTCTTTCTTGTCTGGTCATTAGCCTAGGCTTATGACATTATGCACAGCTCTCTCTCTCCCACTCTTGTGAGAGTTTGCCAGGAAGGGAGGGGGGATGAGTCATAAGAGGGTCAATGAAAGCTGCAGAGCTGGAGGTGTGCCTCTGTATAAATCTAGGAAGTGAACAGGCAGCAGCTGCAGCTACCCAAAGTTAAAATGGATGCAGCCGGGGGGCGTGGCCGAGCAAGGCATGGAGTAAGATGTGCAGCAACTAGATCCGTTGAGAATCCTACACAAACCTCCTCACAGCACTGCCATCCTGCCTCACTGAGACTCGGGACCGAGAGATATGAACTCCCCTACTCACCTGTCATCCCCGGAGGAGGATATTTCCAGACCCATGATGTCCAGACGCGGACCGGCTCCACGACTGGTGCCGGACACCCCTGGCCATGATGGTGGGCTGCCACCCCACACAGCAAAAGAGGCAGCTCAACGCCTCTTTGACAAGAATGTATCCCAAAAGGGTCCCCCACCACTCCTGATGCCTGACCCCGATGACATGCTTATGGAGAAAGCCATGGGATCGCTGGATGGGATTCCCCCACAGCTAGTAGGTGCTGCGGCCTCCTCAAATGTGAGATGTCTCCCACATACTACTAATATGGCGGCCATATTACAGCAGCATGACACTGACCCTGACCCCAGACTGAGAGACATTCTTGCTGCAATCACATCATGCAGCTCCTCTATAGCAGTACTGACTGGGGAAGTGAAGGGCATGAAAGGAGAGATTTCTCTCATAAGGCATGACATGCAGAAGCTGCGGGAATGCACTTCTGCCCTAGAAGGCTGATTGAGTACCCTTGAGGACGAATGGCAGCCCCTTCAGAGAGATTTCAGGCATGTAAACTTGGTGGCATCCACTAACTCAGCCCGTTTAGAGAAAATGGAGAATCGCCTGCGCAGAAATAATGTGCAGGCGGTGGGCATCCCTGAAAGTGGCTTTCATTGAGGCCTGGCCATTTGTCAATGATGCATTCTCCCCTATGTTTGCAGTGGAAAGGGCCCACTGAGTTCCATCACGGCCACCACAACAGGGAGCCCCACCGTGACCCTTCCGATTCCCCCTACTGAACTACAAAGACCAGGATGCCATCCTAAGTAAAGCTAGGACGGCTGGAACCCTAAAGGTGGACAATGCCAAGGTATCATTATTTCCGGATTTTTCTGCAGAGGTGCAGCGACAAAGATCCAAATTCGTTGATATTAAGAAAAGGCTGAGGGCCTTTAACGTGTAATATTTCATGTTGCATCCCGCAAAGCTGAAAGTGATTGCCAATGGCACCTCGCATTTCTTTGAAAATCCTTCTGCGACTATGCATTGGCTGGATAGAGAGGAGAGAGCCCTGGCACAACGCTATGTGTAGGCAAAATATCCTGATTCCTTTACTACACTTTGATTCACCGGTGCCTTGTTGAGATTAAAAAAAATGTCACCACGGCGGGGATGGTTTTCCATACTATTTGTTTATCCCCCCCTGCACGTCACCTTTGCACACCGGTGCCCTGACATCAGGGAGATGCTGATGTTCCTTTTACAAGTGCAAAGTTTGAAAAGATTTCCTGCCCCCAGGGCTACACAAGAGCCCCCTGCAAAGAGTCCTGCGAGGACTGTACCCCCTGTTTGTTGGGGATTACTTTCGTTATGTGCGGCCCCTTTGGCCAGACTCTCTGCTAACTTTAATGATACACGTTTTCTTTTTTCTTCTCCGGTATAACCCTCTTCTCCCTACAGGTGGGACATTTATGTGAATACTTACTGATGCTAATACCCGTAACTTCCACAAGATGGCGTATAGAGCTGGGATTTGTGTCTGAGGTGAAATGAACAGGCTGGGATCCATACCATGTACAAATGCTACTACTATATACCCTAAATGCCATGATGATAATACCTTTTATAATGGTGGGGCCCTCGGCCCTTTACTCTTCATGTAGTATGCCTGCAAATGGCGAATAGTGGTGTTAAGGGGCTAATGCTCCTCTCATGAAATATAAGGGGACTGGGGGACAAAACCAAGAGGAGTGCAATGTTTAAATATTTTTCTAGGCTGCAACCCCACTTGATCTGTCTCCAGGAGACACATTTATGGCCTGATTCAATCCATCTGTTGCGGTCGTGCAAATATCCCTCGCAGTTTCATTCAGTGCACTCCTCCTACTCTAGGGGAGTTAGTGTGCTGGTCTCTGGCAGGATTTTTGAGTGCTTGCAACAGAGGAATGATGGGGAAGGCAGATTTGTGTTTTTATTATGTAAGCTCAACGAATTTTTGTGTATTATTGCTGCCATGTATGTCCCTCCCCCCTACTCCTCGGACCCCCTTAGGAAACTAGCCCAGTTCATGGCCCTATACCCCAATGTACCGGTCCTCGCTTTGGGGGACTTCAATAATGTTTTAAACTCATAACTGGACAGACTATCCCTAATTCCCAGATCAGTCAACCACTCCACTAGTAAAACCATGTTTGCATCCTTGCTATCTGAACTGGGTCTGAAGGGACTATGGAGGGAGAGGCATCCAATGGTCAAATGTTACTTGTGTCACTCAGCCTCACATCGTGGTCTTTCACGCATAGACCTGGGCCTAGGGAATGTGTCCCTTATGCAGAAGGTACTAGATGCAGCTTATGAGCCCTGACTACTTTCTGACCACTCTCCCTTTTGGGTAAGAATATATGTCATGTCTCAGGAAATTAGACCCCTCTGAAGAATCAATCCATTCTGGCTGATGCTGTTGCCATCACTGGATGGGATTTCTAGTGCCTTGGGGGAGTTCCTTCACTTCAACAGGGGCTCCGTGAGGGTGGCTGTTGTTTGGGACTCTCTCAAGTCGTTTCTGAGGGGATGTCTCATTCGAGGGATCACTGGTGTTAAGAGGAGGTCAGGAGAATGGGAAACCAGAATAAGTGACAAATGACAAACTAGAGAGCAGACAATGGTCACCGACTCTTCCCAAACGAATAGAGAGGCATCGATTGAAGCCCAATCATTATATAATTCTGTGGTGCTATCTGCAGCCGAAAAGATGAGATTCTTTTTACAACAGGAGTATTATGAAGAGGGAGAGAATACGGGCCATCTTCTTGCCTTGGTGGCCAGAAATCAGAGAGACACAGCCTCCATTCTGGCCATTAAGTCGGGGATAGGGGAAATCCATGCTCTTGGGGCTGACATACTGAAGATATTTTACCATTTTTACACAGATCTCTACTCCTCTAGGGCTACGGCTAGTTATTTGGAACTGGAGTCATTCCTACAGGACTGTACTTTCCCTCAAGTCTCAGGGGCTGACAGGGCCATGCTGAGTTCTCTGATAACCATTGAGGACTTAACAGAAGCCCTACAGGGAGCTAAGAAACATAAATCTCCAGGCTCGAGTGACCTCCCTGCTGAGGTTTACTCTCGATATGGGCGATATGGTGATATCCTCCCTCCGCCGCTACTACAGGCTTTTTCTGCGGCGGTGGAGGAGGGGTATCTACCAGATAGCATGCAGGAGGTCATCATAGTGGTGATACCCAAATCGGGGAAAGACAAACTCCTACTGGACTCATACCGCCCCATCTCTCTCTTGAACTTAGATGTCAAACTCCTGGCTCGAGTATTGGCGAATAGACTATATAAAGTAATTTGGGGACTCGTGCATAGAGATCAATCTGGGTTCATACCCACTAGGTCTATGGCCAACAATATTAGGTGCCTTTTTCTAAACTTACAAACCCCAGCAGACAATCCTGGAGGGAGGGCCATACTGTCTCTAGATGCCACTAAGGCATTCGATAGCGAGGAATGGCCCTACCTCTGAGATCCTAGCTCGCTTTGGCCTGGGTGACCAGTTTGTTAACTGGGTGAGGATTCTCTATTCGGCCCCCAGAGCAAGACTTCACATTAACAATACTCTCTCCCAACAATTCTCGTTACATAGGGGCACTCGACAGGGGTGCCCGTTGTCGCCCCTGTTGTTTGCCCTTGCGGTGGAACCACTAGCCATACTAATCCGCAGATCCTCTGAGTTGTGGGATTTCGCAGAGGCCCCTCAGAGGAAAATATTTCTCTTTACGCCGACGACACCCTGCTTTACCTAGGAGACATGAATACCTCTTTGCAGGCGCTAATGGCGCTTATAACCAGGTTTGGCAAATTCTCGGGCTTTTCAATAAATTGGTCTAAATCCATTCTGATGCCCCTAGATCCCATGACGAATTCCCTGCCCCAGGAGGCTGGACAAATTACTATAGCTAATTCTTTTAGATATTTGGGGGTTGGTGGTGACTCCGGACACTTCTAGTTACCTAGAATTAAATTTGAGCCCCTTGTTAGATAAACAGAGGGAAAAAACCCTTAGCTGATGCAAGCTACCCGTCGGTGGTAGGGAGAGTGAACTTAAAAAAATTATCTGAGCCCCACAATTGCTGTATATCTCTCAGAACTCCACTATGTGGATCTCTAATAAATGGTTCAAAAGAGTGGATACCCAGATGCGGGATCTCAACTGGAAACAGAAAGGAGCTAGAATCAGTTTAAATACCCTACAATATAGTAAGGACAGAGGGGGTCTGGCGGTACCACATCCCAAATGATATTTTCTGGCCTCCCAAATGCAGCAGATCACGGGGTGGGGAAGAGATGATGCCTTAGATGATCCTATTGTACGATTAGTAACCCGAACCAACCCGGATTTGAAAGCCGGCACTCATTTGGAAATGGATCTTCCCGGCTTGCCCCTGACCTCCCCAATGGCTTGTCTCCTTAGAAAAGTGTGGGAGGCACTGAAGGTCTGGGGCCCCCTAGGATTCACCCCTCTGTGGAATAAACCAAGATACCCAGAGTTCAATAAACTGGAGGGATTCACCCTATGGAAACGCAAGGGAATATGTTTTTTTTCCACAGATATATACAGGGAATGTATTGAAATCTTTTGCACAACTTTGCTCAGAATTTACACTCACCACTAGATGTTTTTATCAATATCTCCAACTCCGACATGCTTTGCAGGCTCAGGGATATAAAATCATACAATACAGCGCTTGCAAATGTATGGTATCAAACAGATTCTTTTGTGAAACCAAAAAGGAAAAAAAAAGAAAATGGAACTTTGTTGCAGCAGCAGAGTGAAAGTACTGTACTTTGAAGATATATAAACCAAGTGGGCTGCGCTGGCAACTAAATGTGTAAAAATATAAATAAACAAAAAAACAAAAACCACAAGACACCACAGGTGTTAGTAAAGTGGCACGTGAGTATAGATATGGATGTGTCAGAGAACTGGACCTGCAGCTCGCGCATCTGAGCCAACACTCAGTGTGCGTGCACTAAGCTGCAACACCAGAGCTCCAAGACCCTCCACAGAAACAATATCAATTAGTGTAGAGATGGCAGGATCATGGGACGATGCCCTACTTGAACAGATGCATCTATCAAACCTCAGAAATAGCAAATTAGCATACAATGGTATAAACAAAAATATAAATGTATGAATATAGCATAACAATTGTGCAAAAAATAGGATACCATGGAGCAAAACCACTCAGCACATTCCAGATGACACAAAGAGATCATAGAATGTCATCTACAATATAAATGCTCCTTCATGGGGCAAACAATAAACGGGCTTCCAACTTTTTCATCTTTTCCAACAACCAGGGCCAATGGTGTAGTGATGTAAAAAGGATTGCTCATAAAGCCATAGAAGCACACGTTCCACCGGAGGAGAGAAGAGAAGTATATAGCATAAAACCTTTTAAAACCAAAGGTCACCTGCGCATAAATGCGCTACTCACGGGACCGATGAGGAAAGCAGGCATTCAGATATTACGGTCGGTTCGCCGCTCATGGCGTGCGTTCCACTTCCTGGCGGTGGAACGCACGCCATGAGCGGCGAACCGACCGTAATATCTGAATGCCTGCTTTCCTCATCGGTCCCGTGAGTAGCGCATTTATGCGCAGGTGACCTTTGGTTTTAAAAGGTTTTATGCTATATACTTCTCTTCTCTCCTCCGGTGGAACGTGTGCTTCTATGGCTTTATGAGCAATCCTTTTTACATCACTACACCATTGGCCCTGGTTGTTGGAAAAGATGAAAAAGTTGGAAGCCCGTTTATTGTTTGCCCCATGAAGGAGCATTTATATTGTAGATGACATTCTATGATCTCTTTGTGTCATCTGGAATGTGCTGAGTGGTTTTGCTCCATGGTATCCTATTTTTTGCACAATTGTTATGCTATATTCATACATTTATATTTTTGTTTATACCATTGTATGCTAATTTGCTATTTCTGAGGTTTGATAGATGCATCTGTTCAAGTAGGGCATCGTCCCATGATCCTGCCATCTCTACACTAATTGATATTGTTTCTGTGGAGGGTCTTGGAGCTCTGGTGTTGCAGCTTAGTGCACGCACACTGAGTGTTGGCTCAGATGCGCGAGCTGCAGGTCCAGTTCTCTGACACATCCATATCTATACTCACGTGCCACTTTACTAACACCTGTGGTGTCTTGTGGTTTTTGTTTTTTTGTTTATTTATATTTTTACACATTTAGTTGCCAGCGCAGCCCACTTGGTTTATATAGGCTCAGGGATAGACAACCTCCCTGACCGCGACCTCGCCCTCGCTCCTAATGGAGCTACTTCAAGCGAATGCCAGGAAGGGGCAGATTTCAAACATTTATTCAGTACTGCTGTGTTCCACCCAGGACCACACCTCGTTGAAATGTAGAGCTAAATGGGTCACGGACATTGTAGAAATTGATGGTGATCAATGGGACATGGCATTGGAATTGATCCATATATTTTCCATCTCGGCCTCCCATAGGTTATCACAGCTGTTTATTCTGCATAGAACTAGACACCAATGACACTGTATGCATGGGGCCTGAGGGATTCACCCCTATGTCCAAAATGTAAAACACAACAAGGTGATTTCATTCACATGCTGTGGCGATGTTCAAAGCTCAACAGGTATTGGACTGACACACAGAATATTTCCCAGGTAGCGCAGGTACCGGTGCCCTCCACCTCTCTAGTATGTCTATTGGGAGCGATTGATGAGGAGATGTACCAGAAGGGAATGTACATTATGAGTACTAGACTATTATACCGGGCTAGAAAGCTTATAGCTAGGGACTGGATGGTAGCACCTACTGTACCTACAGGGAAACAATGTATTGTATATGTAAACTCACTCCTGATTAGGGAACAACTGGCCTATCGACACAGGAATGTCGTGGCAAAATTTGAATTTATCTGGCAGCCATGGCTGGCTGATCCGGCTCTCACCCCATCGGGGAAAATCAGGGAAAATCTGTGTTGGCCGTGTCCCGTGGACACAGCCAATCACAGTTCATGCTAAATGGGCAATCACAGCGGCCATTTGCCATTTAGCACTCGATCGGTGTGTCTAATGAGAGATGATCTCAAGTGTAAACATATGAGACTATCTCTCATTGCCAGCTCTCCCTCCTCACACAGAAACCGCATGTGAGGAGGGAGAGCGACTTGTGCTGCAGCTTGTGAGTTCAACCGTGCCCACAGTACCTGTCAGTGCCATCTATCAGTGCCACCTGTCAGTGCCATCTGTCATCAGTGCTACCTGTCAGTGTCATCTGTCAGTGCCATCTGTCATTGCCATCTGTCAGTGCCATCTGTCATCGCCATCTGTCAGTGCCATCTGTCAGTGCCATCTGTCATCAGTGGCACCTGTCAGTGTCACGTGGCATCTGTTATCAGTGACATGTGTCATCAGTGCCACGTATCAGTGCCATCTGCCATCAGTGTCACATGTCATCAGTGTCAAGTGTCATCAGTGACACGTATCAGTGCCATCTGTCATCAGTGCTACATCAGTGTCACGTGTCATCAGTGCTACATATCAGTGCCATCTGTCATCAGTGTCACGTGTCATCAGTGCCACATATCAGTGCCATCTGTCATCAGTGTCATGTGTAATTGGTGCCATCTGCCATCAGTGTCACGTAATTAGTGGTATTTGTCATCAGTGTCAGTGTCATCAGTGGCTTCTGTCATCACCAACAATGTCTAGAAGATTATTTTCAGCCGAGGAGGCGTACAATATTCTTGCAGCCGATGAGAGCAACGGTGAGCTCTCCGCTTCGGATTCCTCCTCAAATTCAGATTCTGAGTCTGACGTTGACTACAAGCCTGTCCAAAGCAGTGTAACACTGACAGCCTTTAGAGGAGAATGAGAGTCCGCCCGCCAGACAAAGGCGTTCTGGTGAAGAGGCAGTGCCATCCACCAGCACTGCAGTGCCATCCACCAGCACCACAGTACCTCAGTCCCAAAGGGTTGGGTCCCATGCCAGCCTTCCCTATTCCCTTCAGAACCCCTTGTGGCTTCCTGCTAATTCAGGAGAAGCTAATGTTCCCCCCTTCACTGCCCAGCCAGGAGTCCAGGTGGACACAGAAAATATTTTGCCGATTGATTTTTTCCATTTAATTTTTACTGAGGACATACTAGCATCAATTGTGGCCCAGTGCAACCTGTATGCACAACAATTGATAGCAAGTAACCCAACGTCCAATTATGCCTGTCCCTACGAGTGGAGAGCCCTAACAGTGGAGGAGTTTAAAATTTTTTTGGGCCTCACATTCTGTATAGGACTAACCAAAAAAAATGAATTACGTTCATATTGGTCAACCCTCCCCATCCACCACATGCCCATCTTTTCCTCAGTAATGCCCAGAACCAGATATATCATGATTATGAGATTCTTACACTATAATGATAATACCCAGTGCCCTCCCCGAAATGACCCAAATTTTGATAAGCTTTATAAAATTCGGCCACTACTAACTTATTTTTCTGAAATCTTCCCCCAGTTGTTTACCCCAGACAAAGACATATGCGTGGATGAGTCCCTTATCAAATTTACTGGCAGGCTGGGCTTCAAACAATTTATTCCCACCAAAATATGGGCTATGGGGTGAAGCTGTATAAATTGTGCGACCGAGCCACAGGGTATACATATGCCTTCATGGTATATGAAGGGAAGGACACCCAGCTGCATCCCCCTAATTTCCCAGACTACATGGGATCAAGCGGGAAAGTCATTTGGGAACTCATAAACCCACTCCTGGAGAAAGACTACGTAGATAACTTTTATACAAGTTTGCCCCTGTTCCGCAACCTTCACAAAAAGAACATTCCAGCATGTGGCACCATAAGGACAAATCGGAAGGGCTTTCCTCAAAGCCTCGTCAACAAGAAGCTAAGAAGAGGGGAGACAGTGAGTTTACGGAATAAGGAAATTCTGGCTGTAAGGTGGAGGGACAGAAGGGATGTCTACCTGCTTTCTTCGATCCACAACAATACATTCATTGAGATCACCAGGAGGAATGGCCCAATTCAAAAACCAACATGTATCCACGAATACAATATGTTCATTGGGGGTGTCGATTTCAACGACCAAATGCTCGAAACCTACCTTGCCACAAGATGAACATACCAGTGGTATAAAAAAGTTTAAATTTATTTGTTTAATTTGGCCATCTACAACAGCTATATTATCTATTGCAACTCCACTGAAAGCCCCAAATCCTTCCTTGGCTACCAGGAGGAAATCACCACTGCCCTTATATTCCCGAACAGCCCACCAGAAAACATTTGATCCAATGTGATTAGCAGACTCTGCGAACGCCACTTTCCCGATAAAATCCCTCCCAGACCAACAGGCCAAAAACGTTAGAAAAAATGGCGGGTGTGCACCAGAGGAGGAGTTAGAAGAGACACCACTTATCATTGTCCCCAATGTCCTTCCCAACCAGGCCTCTGCATAGTTGACTGTTTCTGCCGTTACCATACTTTACTAAATTATTAGTGAAGTATGGTAAACATAACCCTAACTTCCTGCCATATTCCTTCACACCCCTTATGCCTCTACTTGCTCTGTAACTGACCTCAGCTTCGACCACGCTTCTGCCTACCGTTTCTGTTCATAACTCTGCCTGATCTGGAACTGATACTGGCTTGTTATTCGACCAAGCTTCTGCCTACCGATTTTGTTCATACCTCTGCCTGATCTGGAACTGACCCTGGCTTGTTATTCGACCACGCTTCTGTCTACCGATTCTGTTGATACCTCTGTCTGATCTGGAACTGACCCTGGCTTGTTATTCGACCGCACTTCTGCCTACCGATTCTGTGCATACCTCTGCCTGATCTGGAACTGACCCTGGACTGTTTGACCATGCTTTTTGCCTGCCTCTTTGACTGATCCTGTACCCTGCCACTGGACTAGTGGGATTCATAACACAGGGGTCTCACATATGTGAGGGGCTCCAGAATTGTTTTTCTGGATGAAGAAAACAATTTTTTTTGTTTTCTCATTCCTAGATTAGGGTCTGGAGACGCAAACGCAGATGCATGAAACAAAAATGCACATAGCATCAAATCCTTCATTTTATTTACGCACAAGTAAAAATACACTTACAGTATTCCAATAGATAAGTACATCCACATCTACGGGTCCCTGACAAAGTCTGAGTGATGTAACATGTAGAGTGTAAGAGGAGTGCCTACAGCCAGGAAATCTTCAGTGCACCAGGAAATCTTCCTGGTGCTCAGGGTCACATGAGAGCAATTTCCTTTGAGTCAGCAACAGACTCATACTGTAGCATACAGTAACTTCTGCCTCCAAGGTTCCTTCCAACTGTTTCTTTTTTACCAGAACTATGCACATGGGGAACATCTTCAACTTGAGACTTCACGCTGTCCTCCATTCCCCACCAAGGGTTCCTCTATAGGTGTGCGCAGGCTATTGCATTAGGGTGTGCACCCCAAAGCTCAAATACATATGCATGTGTATATGTACTGATGGTGCCAGTAGGGCAGTGGACAGCGTCAGTAGTTATATTTTTATTCTTTTAAAATTATTTTATTTTGTAACAATTTTTTTTTGGATGAAATATCAGTGGTCTAAACAGGGGGGAATATGCACCACACAAGGCACACCTGGCACACCTGGCACACCCTGTACGCACGCCTATGGGTTCCTCTCTCTCGGGATGTGACGTGATAGCAGTGGAGTGGTGCATCCTGAACCATCCAGATCACTCCTTCATCAGAGCCTTCCATCACCCAGCCATCACTGCTCCAAACCTTAGCTGGGTGCTTCTTGCCTTCTTTCCCAATCAACCTTCATAGGCTGTGCTATGGCCTTACTTAATTCTCTATAACAAGACACAATAACATTATAAGTTCAACTTAATTTTTACTAAGCTTTCAATATCACTGGCATACACCACAGTGGTGTTCCTACTACCCAAGAGGGAGAGGCTGGGGACCATCAAACATTTTCTGAGTAAACTACAGCCCAGGGGGTCACTTCCCCATAACTCAAACTCAACGGGTCAAAAACAGAACTTCTCCTCCTACACGCTAACCAAAATCCCAAATCCAAGACCCCATGGAAACCTCCCACCATCTTCGGACAGACCATCTCTCCGAGCACCAAAGCCAAGAGTCTCGGAGTTATCTTTGACTCAGAAATGACAATGGATGCACACATAGGTTCAGTAGTTAGCGGTTCTCACCATCTCCTCCGTCTGCTACGCAGACTCATTCCCTTTATCCCAGAAAAGGACAAAGCAGCAGTTTTTGGAACAATCATCAATTCCCGTCTTGACTACGCAAACTCACTCTACATGGGTTTACCCCAATATCAGCTTGCGCGCCTACAGGCCATTCAAAACGCGGCAGCAAGACTGATAACAGCAAAAAACCCTGGGAGTCCATCTCTCCATCCCTGAGGAGCCTACATTGGCTAACGGTAAAGAATCGGATCACATTTAAGATGCTCTGCCTCACCCACAAATGCATACAAGGTAACGCCCCTCAATACCTCCGAGAGAAAATAGAACACTACACACCCAATCGCAATTTGTGATCATCCAACCAAAACATCCTCCTCGTTCCCAAATATCGCTACAAAGCAAGGGGAGAACGCAGATTCGCAGTCCAGGGACCTCGGCTATGGAATGCTCTTCCGACTCACATCCGCATGGAAGAAAACCATCTAGCCTTCAGGAAAAAACTCAAAACCTTCCTCTTCTAAGAAGCTGGTCAACACTAACGCATTTAGCGCCTTGAGGCGATTCAGTTCGCATTTGCAGCGCTTTACAAATCATTCATTCTCTTATTCATAACTAATGGGCACCTCTGCTCTTTTTCCTGGTCCTGGCTGAATTACCACTGCACTGTCCATTCCAGGCACCCCCGCTCCTTGTGAGTCCAAGAGCTCTTCCCGTACCCCACGTGGGATCCCTGCACTTTTCCTGGGCAGGGGTAGAATTATAAAGATATGCAGGTGGCACCAGCCTGGCCCTTTAACTCCTAAATAAAAAAACTTCAGGGACAATTTTTTTTTCTCCTTTTGAAGAAGACCCGTCCCTAACAACAAGGGCATAAGAAACTTCCTATTAGCTGGCAGGGACCAGATGGCTTGTGATAGGTAAGGTACTTGCCTAACAAATAACTCCAGCTCCTACTATCAAGTGTTGAATATATCTTTTTTTATATTTCTTATCATTCATATTTTTTTTTTTACAAATCCCCAGCAATCTATTTACTCCATATGCAATAGAATAAGCCACACTATGCTGGCTCCTTGCATAAGTTAAAAGAGAAGTATGGGAATTTTTTTTTAAGGAATCATACTTACCACTGTCCCCCGCTGGCTCTAAGACTGACAACTGAGCGATCAAACCCTGCTGATCGTTCAGTTCTCAGTGCTCCCTGGTGCCAGTCACCAACTCTCTGCTCTGCCCTCCCACTCTCATTGGAGTGCTGGGCTGTGGAGGGGCGGGAACGGCCAGCTCAAGCTCTCAGAGGCTCGCTGAGAGGCTGAGCGGGGTGCCAGTCCAGGTATGTGGGCTGATCACACCCATATGGTTGCAATCTTTTCCAAGCCTAGACTGGCTCTGTGACATCAGCCAGCAGCAGACTCCAGCCCGCTGTCTGATGAAAACGGGTCACAGGAATGCAGAACGAACTGCACTCCTGTGATCCACAGGAGAAGTACAGCCAAACGAGCTTTGGCTGTACTTCTCCTTTAAAGCGGAGTTCCGCCGAAAAAAAAAAAAGAAAAGTCAGCAGCTACAAATACTGCAGCTGCTGACTTTTAAAATAAGGACACCTACCTGTCAAGGGCACACGCAATGTCCTCACCCGAAGCCGATCTGTCCCTCAGCTCCAGGGTGCAGGTGCTGGCATCTTCAGTAAGGGAATCGGGAAGTGAAGCCTTGCGGCTTCACAGCCTGGTTCTCTACTGCGCATGCGTGAGTCGTGCTGCATGTCCTAACTGGTCCTTGCTGTCTTCTGGGACCTGTGTGTCTCCCAGAAAACATCGGGGGGGGGCGGAGGAGGGGCCAGACATGACTTAGATCGCTGCGGATTCTGCGGCGATCTATCGTCGGAAGTGGAAGCAAATACCTGTATTAGACAGGTATTTGCTCCCCCCTCCCCCCTGAAAGGTGCCAAATGTGACACCCGTGGGGGGGGGGAACCGGATAAGTGGAAGTTCCATTTTTGGGTGGAACGCCGCTTTAAGCTTAAGATGTCATTCATCCTAGCAACATAATCTGAAAGGTTTCAGTGTTTCCAATCAGTATTTCCAATCAGTGCCACCTACCAGTGCCAATCAGTGCCAGTGCTTCCAATCAGTACCCATCAGTGCCACCTATCAGTGCTGCCTATCAGTGCCCATCAGTGCTGTCAATCAATGCCCATGAATGGCACCTATCAGTGCCCCATCAGTGCTAACAATCAGTGCTGCCTATCAGTGCCCATCAGTGGTGCCAATTAGTGCCCATCAGTGCTGACAATCAGTGCCACTAAATGCTTCCAATCAGTGCTGCCTATCAGTGCCAATCAGTGCAGCCTATCAGTGCCATTAGTGCTGCCAATAAGTGTCACCTATCAGTGCCAATCAGTGCTGCCAATCAGTGCTTTCTATTAGTGCCAATCAGTGCCACCTATCAGTGCCAATCATTGCTGCCTGCCAGTGCTGCCAATCAGTGCACTGAGTGCAAGTGCAGGGATGGGGCGATGAACTCAGCAGCCAGGCACAGACTTTCCATGGGGGGGCGGCCTGGTGGGGCACAACTAAAATCTGTTGATGTTTAATAATTCCACATGATGACCTTTAGTATAATAGGTAATCACCACACTACTATTTACAATAAACTACTGGAGGTAAAATAAAAAAAGTGTCAGTAAAAGGCCTGCCGCTAAGCACTGTCATATGTTCCCAAACCACAAAAAACTAACTTACTTATCAATAACTTAACAATAATGGTGGAATCCTCTAATATATGGAAATCTCAATAGGCTTCTATATTAGGACAATACCGGTCTCTGATATGCAACTTCACATATAATACACATCCAACCGAAAATAAGACATACTGTATTAAATTAAACTTAGTAGGGATGGTGGAAACCCCTCCTATAGATATTGGCTATAAAAAAATGTCTTCATCAGTTTAGGCCAATATGTATTCTGGTACATATTTGTGGTTAAAAAAATCGCAACAAGCGTATGTTGATTGGTTTGTGTAAAAGTTATAGCATCTACAAAATAGGGAATAGATTTATGGCATTTTAATCAGATTTTCTGATAAATTAAATTTTAGTTATCATTATATAAAATAATGAATGTGGGGGCCTTTCATTCCTGGGCCCAGGCAGCACAATGTCTTGGGCTGACCCTGAGTTGAAGTGATATTTGAACTCTAAATTGCACTTACTTGGTGCAAGAATCTAGTGGTGTAAAGCCTTTGTGTTTTGTTTCTGAGCTACAAGTTGGATGGTAGCATGGGGCAGCACAGTGGCTAAGTGATTATCACCTCCCCTAGCAGAACTAGGGTCATAGGTTCAAATCCCAGCCTTGGCACTACCTGCCTGGAGTTTGCACGCTATTCCTGTGCTAGTGTGGGTTACCTCCAGGTACTCAAGTTTCCTCCCACACTCCAAGGACATGCTGGTAGGTTAATTGGCTTCTGTATACATTGCCCCCTAGTATGCGTATGTATGAATGTGAGTTAGAGACCTTTGACTGTATGCTCCTTGAGGACAGGGGCTGGTGTGAATGTACAATCAGAGGCGGCTCTCTAATTAGGCAAAATAGGCGGTGGCCTCAGGCCTCGCAGTCATAGGGGCCTCGCACAGCTGGCTAGTTTACCTAGTTAGAGAGCCGCCTCATTCAGCAGCAGAGATCTCCGTCCAGAGTCCCCTCACTCTGCTACAGGGAGAGATAACAGACAGGCAGGGCGAGATGTGTGATCGGAGCTCCGGATCACAGACAGGGAGAGCCGCCCAGTGAGCCTGTTCTGACAGATCTCCCCCCTCCCCCTGCTGCCCGCACAGCCAAACAGAAGAGGAGAGAGAGCTTTTGCTCCTCCTCCTCCCGCCCTCTCCTCCTGTGTCTGCCCCGCCCACTCTCCTCGGCAGTGTTCTCTGCTCTGCCTCAGAGAAGGGGATGTGTGGGCGGGAAGATTCATGCTGAAGCCCAGCAAAAGGGGAGTCTGATCCATCCATCCATCCATCCCTCCAGTCCCTCCTGCCTCCCAGTGAGTACACTGATGTAGCGGATGTTCTTCCTTCCTTATTCCTCCACCCCCCTCTCTTTCTTTCTTTCCATTCTTTTTGTCTCTTTCTTTCTCTTTCCTTCATTCTTTCCCCACCCCCTCTCTTTCCTTTCTTTCTTTCTTTCTTTCTTTCTTTCTTTCTTTCTTTCTTTCTTTCTTTCTTTCTTTCTTTCTTTCTTTCTTTCTTTTCTTTCTTTTTTTTCTTTCTTTCTTTCTTTCTTTCCATTATTTTGACATTCTTTCTTTTTCTCTTTACTTCCTTCTTCCTCCATCCCGCTCTCTTTCTTTCTCCTTTCTTTCTTTCCTTCCATCTCTTCTTTCTTTCTTTCTTTCTTTCTTTCTTTCTTTCTTTCTTTCTTTCTTTCTTTCTTTCTTTCTTTCTTTCTTTCTTTCTTTCTTTCTTTCTTTCTTTCCTTCCCATATTTCATTCTTTCTTTCTTTCTTTCTTTCTTTCTTTCTTTCTTTCTTTCTTTCTTTCTTTCTTTCTTTCTTTCTTTCTTTCTTTCTTTCTTTCTTTCTTTCTTTCCATTATTTTGATATTCTTTCTTTTTCTCTTTCCTTCCTTCTTCCTCCATCCCCCTCTCTTTCTTTCTCCTTTCTTTCTTTCCTTCCATCTCTTCTTTTTTTCTTTCTTTCTTTCTTTCTTTCTTTCTTTCTTTCTTTCTTTCTTTCTTTCTTTCTTTCTTTCTTTCTTTCTTTCTTTCTTTCTTTCTCTTTCTTTCCTTCCCATATTTCATTCTTTCTTTCTTTCTTTCTTTCTTTCTTTCTTTCTTTCTTTCTTTCTTTCTTTCTTTCTTTTTTTCCTTCTTTTTTTCTTTCTTTCTTTCTTTCTTTCTTTCTTTCTTTCTTTCTTTCTTTCTTTCTTTCTTTCTTTTTTTCCTTCTTTCTTTCTTTCTTTCTTTCTTTCTTTCTTTCTTTCTTTCTTTCTTTCTTTCTTTCTTTCTTTCTTTCTTTCTTTCTTTCTCTTTCTTTCCTTCCCATATTTCTTTCTTTCTTTCTTTCTTTCTTTCTTGCTTTCTTTCTTTCTTTATTTATTTCTTTCTTTCTTTCTTTCTTTTTCTTTCTTTCTTTTTCTCTTTCTTTCTCTCTTTCTTTCTTTCTTTCTTTCTTTCTTTCTTTCTTTCTTTCTTTCTTTCTTTCTTTCTTTCTTTCTTTCTTTCTTTCTTTCTTTCTTTCTTTCTTTCCATTATTTTGATATTCTTTCTTTTTCTCTTTCCTTCCTTCTTCCTCCATCCCCCTCTCTTTCTTTCTCCTTTCTTTCTTTCCTTCCATCTCTTCTTTTTTTCTTTCTTTCTTTCTTTCTTTCTTTCTTTCTTTCTTTCTTTCTTTCTTTCTTTCTTTCTTTCTTTCTTTCTTTCTTTCTTTCTTTCTTTCTTTCCATTATTTTGATATTCTTTCTTTTTCTCTTTCCTTCCTTCTTCCTCCATCCCCCTCTCTTTCTTTCTCCTTTCTTTCTTTCCTTCCATCTCTTCTTTTTTTCTTTCTTTCTTTCTTTCTTTCTTTCTTTCTTTCTTTCTTTCTTTCTTTCTTTCTTTCTTTCTTTCTTTCTTTCTTTCTTTCTTTCTCTTTCTTTCCTTCCCATATTTCATTCTTTCTTTCTTTCTTTCTTTCTTTCTTTCTTTCTTTCTTTCTTTCTTTCTTTCTTTCTTTCTTTCTTTCTTTCTTTCTTTCTTTTTTTCCTTCTTTTTTTTCCTTCTTTCTTTCTTTCTTTCTTTCTTTCTTTCTTTCTTTCTTTCTTTCTTTTTTTCCTTCTTTCTTTCTTTCTTTCTTTCTTTCTTTCTTTCTTTCTTTCTTTCTTTCTTTCTTTCTTTCTTTCTTTCTTTCTTTCTTTCTTTCTTTCTTTCTTTCTCTTTCTTTCCTTCCCATATTTCTTTCTTTCTTTCTTTCTTTCTTTCTTGCTTTCTTTCTTTCCATTATTTTGATATTCTTTCTTTTTCTCTTTCCTTCCTTCTTCCTCCATCCCCCTCTCTTTCTTTCTCCTTTCTTTCTTTCCTTCCATCTCTTCTTTTTTTCTTTCTTTCTTTCTTTCTTTCTTTCTTTCTTTCTTTCTTTCTTTCTTTCTTTCTTTCTTTCTTTCTTTCTTTCTTTCTTTCTTTCTTTCTTTCTTTCTTTTTCTTTCTTTCTTTTTCTTTCTTTCTCTTTCTTTCTTTCTTTCTTTTTCTTTCTTTCTTTCTTTCTTTCTTTCTTTCTTTCTTTCTTTCTTTCTTTCTTTCTTTCTTTCTTTCTTTCTTTCTTTCTTTCTTTCTTTCTTTCTTTCTTTCCTTCCCATATTTCATTCTTTCTTTCTTTCTTTCTTTCTTTCTGCTCTGCCTCAGAGAAGGGGATGTGTGGGCGGGAAGATTCATGCTGAAGCCCAGCAAAAGGGGAGTCTGATCCATCCATCCATCCATCCCTCCAGTCCCTCCTGCCTCCCAGTGAGTACACTGATGTAGCGGATGTTCTTCCTTCCTTATTCCTCCACCCCCCTCTCTTTCTTTCTTTCCATTCTTTTTGTCTCTTTCTTTCTCTTTCCTTCATTCTTTCCCCACCCCCTCTCTTTCCTTTCTTTCTTTCTTTCTTTCTTTCTTTCTTTCTTTCTTTCTTTCTTTCTTTCTTTCTTTCTTTCTTTCTTTCTTTCTTTCTTTCTTTTCTTTCTTTTTTTTCTTTCTTTCTTTCTTTCTTTCCATTATTTTGACATTCTTTCTTTTTCTCTTTACTTCCTTCTTCCTCCATCCCGCTCTCTTTCTTTCTCCTTTCTTTCTTTCCTTCCATCTCTTCTTTCTTTCTTTCTTTCTTTCTTTCTTTCTTTCTTTCTTTCTTTCTTTCTTTCTTTCTTTCTTTCTTTCTTTCTTTCCTTCCCATATTTCATTCTTTCTTTCTTTCTTTCTTTCTTTCTTTCTTTCTTTCTTTCTTTCTTTCTTTCTTTCTTTCTTTCTTTCTTTCTTTCCATTATTTTGATATTCTTTCTTTTTCTCTTTCCTTCCTTCTTCCTCCATCCCCCTCTCTTTCTTTCTCCTTTCTTTCTTTCCTTCCATCTCTTCTTTCTTTCTTTCTTTCTTGCTTTCTTTCTTTCTTTATTTCTTTCTTTCTTTCTTTCTTTCTTTTTCTTTCTTTCTTTTTCTCTTTCTTTCTCTCTTTCTTTCTTTCTTTCTTTCTTTCTTTCTTTCTTTCTTTCTTTCTTTCTTTCTTTCTTTCTTTCTTTCTTTCTTTCTTTCTTTCTTTCTTTCTTTCTTTCTTTCTTTCTTTCCATTATTTTGATATTCTTTCTTTTTCTCTTTCCTTCCTTCTTCCTCCATCCCCCTCTCTTTCTTTCTCCTTTCTTTCTTTCCTTCCATCTCTTCTTTTTTTCTTTCTTTCTTTCTTTCTTTCTTTCTTTCTTTCTTTCTTTCTTTCTTTCTTTCTTTCTTTCTTTCTTTCTTTCTTTCTTTCTTTCTTTCTTTCTTTCTTTCCATTATTTTGATATTCTTTCTTTTTCTCTTTCCTTCCTTCTTCC